>CACRXE010000002.1:4285906-5485906 GCA_902685375.1 Neostethus bicornis | reverse complement strand
GTTACCAATGTAATATGTTTCATATCTTTTTCTTCTTCTTTCGGCATTTCCCTTTAGGGGTCACCACAGCAAGTCAGTTTCTTCCATCTAACCCTATCTGCTGCATCTTCTTCGGTCACACCAACTATCTTTATGTTTTCCTTCAGTGTATCCATGAACCTCCTCTTTGGTCTCGCTCTAGGCCTTTGGTGGTTCCTAACCCAGCATCCTTGTTCCGATCTACTCTCTCTCTCCTCTGCACATGTCCAAACCATCTCAGTCTGGTCTCTCTGACTTTATCCACAAAAGTTCTAACATGTGCTGTTACCCTGATAGACTCATTTCTAATCCCGTCCATCCTGGTCACTCCCAGAGAGATCCTCAGCATCTTCATCTCTGCTACCTCCATCTCTGTTTTCTGTCTTTCCTCAGGGCCACTGTCTCTGGACCAAACAGCATGACGGGTCTCCCCAAGGTTTTGTACGCTTTCCCTTTCATTTTAGCTGAAACTCTTCTGTCACACATCACACCTGATACTTTTCTCCACCAATTCCAGCCTGCCTGCACATGCTTCTTCACCTCTTTTCCACACTCTCCATTGCCCTGGACTGTTGATCCTAAGTACTTAAAATCTTCCACCTTCTTTATCTCTTCTCCCTGTAACCTCACTTTTCCATTTGGATCCCTCTCATTTACACACATGTACTCTGTTTTACTCTGACTAATCTTCATTCCTCTTCTTTCTAGTGCAAACCTCCACCTCTCCAGCTTTTCCTCCACCTCTTCCCTCCTCTCACTACAGATGATAATGTCATCTGTAAACATCATTGTCCATGGAGATTCCCGTCTGACCTCGTCTGTCAGCCTGTCCATTACCATAGCAAACAGCAAAGGACTCAGAGCAGATCCTTGGTGCAGTCCCACCCCCACACTGAACTCCTCTGTCTCACCTACAGCACACCTCACCACTGTCTTACAGCCCTCATACATGTCCTTCACTACTGTAACATACAGTACTTCTCTGTCACACCAGACTTCCTAACTTTCTAACGAAATGTAATATATTTCACATGTGTTCTAAATAAAAGGCAGAGATTGTGAATACTCGATAGCCAATCGAGTTCAATTTGCAAAAAAACCCCAAAAAAACCAAAAAAAAACCAACATAAATTAGACTGCGTCAAGTACTGTAACCTAGTCCTGTGGTGACCTATCCAAGGTGCACCCTGCTTTTTGTCTGATTCAAGCAACGATAGGCTCTGGCAGCTCATCGACCCAATGCTGGACAAAATAGATTAATGAATATTGCTTTGATTAATCTAGTGTCTAACAAACAGCCTGTGTAATACATTGTTGCTTTTTGTTTTTCCTCGACAATCTCAAAGACGAAGAAGATACTACAACACAACAAAATGGAGCAAATATAAATGGATAGCATAATCTATTCTAGGCCAATTTTCCACTTCCTTTTTAGCTATCCCGCTGTTATCTTGTTGTCGAATTGTTAACTGCTCAGAAAAAGTACCACAAGTGCCGGGAGGTTAGCCAAGGGCAAGTATGTTATCTTTAATTCAGAGGGGAGGCTAAACTTCAACGCTTGTGTCTTCAGTCTACAATTAGACATGTGGGAGCCTTCAAACATGCAGTGTGTGAGAGAACATTTCTCTCATCCACTAATCCTGTCTGTTTCACACTCTGCTTCCATGCTGCTGCTTTCTCCATTGCTGTTTGATCCATGCTTAATGAGGGTGTTAGATCATCAATACAACAATTACATTACCTGAAAAGGAGGGAAGAATCTTCCCTTTCCCTTGTAGCCTTCTGTTTTTTCCCCCAAAGCAGCCCGAGTGTATTGTTACAGCTAAGCTCACTAAGATGAACTTGCTGTGTTATCGTTTCTTTTTCTCATGGTGCTTCCTTTTAAAATCTTCTAACATTTGATTGTGAAAATCTTGCTTTGCTCACTCGCTTTGCGATTCTAATTACTCTTACCGCCACCAACACCTTGTGGTCTCCTCAATTTCAAAGCAAGTCTTCAAAGCAACATTCATGTGTTATACAGAAGTATCTGATCTGTTTTCTTAACTCACTGATGGAGTGTTGCTGTTTAACACGGCTACTTCTCAGAGCTCACCATATGGAGGAGGTAGTGACATATTGTGACTACCTGCGAGGGGATAAACAGGAACCCATTGAGAGAGACCAAATGGTAAAATAGCTCGAGAACAGGTTCTTCTCTGCAGCCTGGCTTTGTGGAACCATCCCGGACTTCAGCTTTTGGGTTGCCAGGTTGGACACAGTCCGACCGGACTGGGACGCCGGTGGATAGGGGCGATGGGGCATCGAGGTGTTTACACTGCAGCATTCAACATTTCCTTCAGGGAGAAATAAAATATATTTAATTCAATTTAACCCGAAGCACACCTCAAAGTGGCCAGTTTTTGAGTGTATATATTTTTTGAAAAAAGCAAATTCATGCATCTACAGAGGTGTAATAAATGGCTGCAGTATTCTCTAAAGGTCATGATTTTTCCCCTAAAAACTGCTTTGAGAAAAGAATTAGAAACCAAGTCTAAAAACTGAACAATAAAAGCTGTGAACCCAACGGAACACTTCTAATGATAGCTTTTGCTCTATTTGTAAGTGTATTGTTTGGAGTATTGATTAAGGAATTGTTAGCCTGACACATCAGGCTTTTTTCTTTCACTCCATGGAAACAGTCTGACCTCACGTTATTGGGGTGCTTTCACTCCACATCGGTTGGATGTGTATTTGCTCTGGATTACCCCCTCCACTCACAATTGGGGAAAGGATGGTTCAGTTAGTAGGGCAACCATCCTAAAACTGGAGGGTTGCCAGTGTGATTCCCCCACCTAGAGTTCATGCCTAGGTGTAACTGAGCAAGACACTGAACCCCCAATTGCTCCTGATGGTGGTTTGCACCTTGCCCGGCAACTTCCACCATTAGGTATGAATGAGTGAATGTGAGCTACACTCCAAAGCGCTTTGAGTATCAACGCAGGTAGAAATGCGCTATATAAGTAGAGTCCATTTTACTTCCCACTCAATCCTGCCTGCTAGGCGCGTGAAGAGAAAGCAGTACCACAGGAGAGAGACCAATCATAAGCAGAATGTGTGTATATTTCCTGGATAAAAAAAGAATGTGGGCGGGGCAGAGAACAGAATCCATGTTCAAGAACAAGTAGTCGTTCAAGCAGCATCCAAGTATTGGAGGTAAAAACTTGGAAATTACTAAAAAAAAAAAAATCACAAATGATATTGAAAACCTCTTTTGTTTTTGATGTGGGAATAAAGTACAAACATGGTAGAAACCTTCAAAAAGCCCATTTAACATGAACTATCCTTTAATCTTATTTTAAATAAATCACATCTGTGGCGTCACATACTGAGTAAAACATACAGTCTCTTGGTAATCCCACAATGCTGTTGACATCCCATGCACCACAAATATCTCCTACGCACTAAAACCAGAACTCAGGTGACAGTTAGGCTCAGATAAATCTATTATTAATGTCAGAGAAGTCTTCTCCCCAAAAATATTTATTTTACAACCAGGCTTTTGTTCAATTGGATTAGAGCAAGTGGTTTTCAGGGGTCTACCACATTCCACATGCACGGCTCCTTAAGTAAAAACACTTTTTTTTCTGTAGAATATGCGTAACAATTTCAGCATGCTGTTCTGGGTTGGGTTATTTTCATTTGCCTGTCCAACCTTCTAAATACCTCTTATCATATCTACGTTTACTTCAGCAATATTATTCACAACTGTCACCTTTTATGCAAAAACAACACATATTTTGAGTTTCTGAACCTAAAGGCTGAGAAACTAAATGGATTCTTTGGGTCTTTTTTATGAGGCAAGTCAAGATTATTTGTTTCGTACCGATTCATGGACTGAATTATTCAAAGTGCTTCACAAAGAGGTTAGATAAAACTACAGAGAAAAGATATAAAATAGAAACACTAAAAATATATTTTAAATGTTATGATTACAAATTATGGTTCTAATCAGTATCCGGCTGTGGATGTTCTTCAGAAAGCTAACAACTGGTTTGGGCAGACCGTTATTGTAGTCTAAGCTATTAGAGAGGAAAGCATGGATGAGTCCATCTAGAACTAATTTAGTCACTATCCATTTATTTGTAGAAATGTATTAAAGATGAAGAAAGACTGATGATGTAGCAGATTTAATCTGGCTGTTGAAGTTCAGTTCTAAATCCCTGGTTACCTATAGACTTTTTTTTTTTTTTTAATTGACTTATTTTATTTTGGTCACATTGTAAATTCACATTAAAGGAAGTTACATTTTTTTCTGAAATTGTATTTTACCAAGGGACCAAAAAGGTATCGGCTGAAGCAAATGCTTAGTACGCCGACCCTTTTTTCAAATCACCATGAAAGCAAAAACATATAAGTATATATTCAGAAATTCATCATAATACATAAAATGAAAAATAGTACATCAAATATAAAAGAGTGGAAAAAAAAGCCTCAAGGTTATCATTTCCATCTTTCTGAGTTTGTTGGCGAAAGACGACCACCTCTGTTTTGTCTTTGTTTAGCTGGAGAAAGTCAGTCAGTCATCTTCTTATCCGTCTATCCCTTTCGGGATTGCGGGGGTGCCAGAGAAAGTCATTCCTTATTAATCTGCTAATTGCAGTGGCAGACGGAAATCTCAGTGTCATCTGTATAAATATGATAAGACACATATACGTTATGTACAGACAGACTGCAAAGATTGAACTGCAGAGGCCCGCGGATAGATCCCTGGGAAACACCACAGGTCACACCACTGTCACAGATTTCCAAGGAATGTTTACTGTTTTCGAAGTTCTACTTCAAAATACTTAAACATGATCAAGCATGACTAATGGTGTACTTTTACTTTGTAGTTTGAACTGTGCTAGAATGCGTTTGACCACCAAAGCACAGTTTGTTTTCTTAGTGTGATTGTCAGTGTTCCTTAGGGGCTTGGATGTGGTGTGCCAGGAAACAATTCAGCTAGACTCGGGTGCACTTTGCATGCAACATAAGCGTGATCCATGCTGGAGCACAAAACAGGATCAGCATCATGTCACGTTCTTTTTGCGATGCTTCAAAATGATTTTTCTTGATAAACCTTTTGTAGCAATAAGCAGAGCGATGCACAAAGAAACCTGACCGACAGACTCAATTGCATTTAGTGAGAGATATGCTCTTCCTGTTTAACCAGAAAGCTCTGCACGATAATGACGGAAAAAAATGGTAAAACCCTGATTGAGTGTAGGCTAGAGATAGAATGGGGAGGGGTAACAATCCTTTTTAGGTTGGGCCCAAATTACAGCAACTATAACTAGAGTAAATACACCCTTTAGAAAAAGACATTTTCTTCATCATGATCCAGACAATTGTAACTAGTCACTTTGACAAGACCAGTTTTGTTTTGCAACGGGTCTACAAACTGAATGAAATTCCTCACCAGCTCGAAGCAATGCAACTCCAGCGTTTAATGTTCACTACAATTGGCTTTAGATAGGAAACATGTTTTTAACAACAGAAGTAAAAAGAGGAAAAGACGAAAGTCGAGCTCAGAGGAGAAAACAATACAATTTGGCTTGAATCTACTTTGAAACTGCATTGAAGCTACATATATCAAAATGAACACAAAGAAACAAGTTTACAGAAGTTTTCTAATTTGAATTCTAGATTTCAATGTTTTAAAATTATTTCTTGTTAAAAGTGCACACACCTGTGAAATTTGTCTAAATGTGAGAGGGGCGTGTACACGTTGGGTGAACTTTTTTAAAAAGTTGAATGACTATAAATAGCCTGTTCTATTTATAACTTAGCCCATCTTGACATGGAATGAGTTAAAAAAAAACGAACAAAAAATGGCTCATTCATTGTTTCTCGTGTACGCCCACTCAGCACAACTGTCTGATCAGTCGGAAGTCATCAAAAAGCAATTAAACGCTGCCTATGACAGACTCGTTTAATCACTTTTACTTAATTCTAAGAGCAGAAGGTTTTCGGTGTTCCCATTGTTGGAACTTTCAAGTTTTTTTCTCTCCCTTTCACTAGAAATGATGTGCGATTTAATAAATTTCTAATGAGTCAAGTATAACTGGCCTGTCATCCTAGCATAACGCTGCTATCGTTGAGAGGGGAATATTCAAGCCTACCATGCTCCATTTTATATTTTAAATTAATGGGTTTCATGGGATTTAATGTAAAAATAATCTTAGTTTAGAATTCATGAGAGCATTTTTAAATAATGAGACCTTCATTCATTACTTTGAGGAATAGGTTTTCATAAAATGCAATGTAGCTTGTGCTAATTAGCTAACTACTATAATTGAAATAAATTTTCCAAAAGAAGAGAGTTTACTTTTTATTTGCAGTTTTACACATCTTTGCTTCCTGTTGTGATTTATTTAACCAGGAATATAATAAACAGAAGGTATTAGTTGTTCTTTCAAGTCGTACAAACACATTTATTTTATTGTGTCTGTCCCAAAATTAAGCTCCATGTCATGAAGCGGTGTGCAGGTGAAAGGAGGAGGACAGGAAACATGGTTTATTTGAGTATGGCAGTTCAGCAATATTGTAAAAGAAAAACAAAGTTTTAGTGGCGTGACAAGAAGTTATTGCTCTGAATGTGTTTCTAGGTCAGGCAATCAGGGAGACCTGGCTGGATGGGATAGTATAACCCAACCTGGAAGGCCAGGGTTATTGCCCTTAAATAGCAGCAAGGTCCATAGGTGTGTGTGAAATCAGAATAATCACCCTCAGGTGTCTAAATCAGAGTGATGAGGGAAGGTTCAGGGCTCCCTCTGGTGGCAGGTGAGGGGATCATAACACTCCAGTTTGTCTTTAGGGCACCTCGTTTCCTGTAAACTGATTAGAACTAGTCTAAGCAGCATGTCTTGCAAGATTTCTAGCATTCATTACAATGTCAAAATGTTGCACTTTATTGTTTAACTCCTGACCTTTCAAACCCTTCATATGAAGGCCTGTCTGCTCACTCATTGATTTTAACCACAGGAAGTGATTAAAGGCTACAGGTCCGGTAATGACTTAACAGACTGGAATGATAGACTGTTGGGATGCAGGTCATAATGGTCTTACCTTCGGGCTTAAATCCCACTAAGAGTCCTGCGAGTTAATGGCTATTTGTAGTTTCATTGTTCCTGACAGTATTTAAATGAACCTGTCCTGCACCTTTAGCATTCAGAAAGAAAACAGCTAACCTAGAAATGCAGGAGAAAAAAAGGCTTGGCAGGTGAACGCCCTGCAGAGGATCACGTTCAACATGATGGAGCATTCGACAAGCAGAAAGGCATGGTGCTCAGAATGCAAAAAGTATCAGGCGGTCATCCAGATCTCTCAGCGATTGCAGACTGGCAGGCGTCAAAGAGGAAGAAGGCTTCTCCGCAGACAGATGTCCATCTGCTTGTCAGGAGCCAAACTCAGCCCATTTGGAGTTCTTTAAAGGGTCAAATCGATGGGGAAGATCATAAAAGTAGAGAGAAAAGTCCACCTGTGACATTAACAGAAGTGTAAAACTCAGACAGATGAAAGAAAGGTGGGGAAAAGTACCTAGTATAGTACTAACTTATAATGTAATCGTCCTATTCTGGCTGTTTTGGTAAATGAGATCTTTAAATTCCCAGTTGTTTTATTGCCAATTGTTTTATTGCAATTAGATTTCCAGTGTCTTAAGTGGAATAAACTATACAAAGTTCAAAATATCTTTTTCTAGCATCAGTGAATTTCAAACACAATCATTTCACACTCAACTGAATACCATATGATTATCTATGTTGAACCTTATAAAGAATGACTGAATTTAGAGCCTGACAGCATTTAAATGTTTCATGGTTTTATGGAACACAAGTAGACTAGAACTTGAATACAAGTCTTCGATTTCTGACACCTCGACAGACATTTAAGACAGTTTCTACCAGGGTTCCACTAGTTTCTGACAGTTTACGCCATTGTCTCATCAGAAACAGATTTCCGCTGGTGGGAATGCAACCCTGCCTTGTAGACATTCTGGTAAACTCCACTTGGATGTACTATTCCTTGTCCGACAAGTAAAATATGAGAGTCTATCATTTAATCTTCGGTCAGCACAGCTTTGGGATAAAGATTATGAACTTTTTCCATCTAACAGGAAGTCAGAAAGTTAGCAGCAAAACTAGCAGTGATATGCAACTTCTTCTTCGTTCTTCTTCTCCTTTCGGCATTTCCCTTCAGGGGTCGCCACAGCAAGTCAGTTTCTTCCATCTAACCCTATCTGCTGTATCCTCTTTGGTCACACCAACTATCTTCATGTCTTCCTTCACTGTATACATGAACCTCCTCTTTGGTCTTCCACTAGGTCTCTTTTCTGGTGGTTCCAAACCCAGCATCCTTCTGCCAATGTACTCTCTCATCATGTACTCTCTCATTATTTTGCAGTGATATGCAACGCAAAAAGAAAATGTTCTTTTGTTTTTCTTAGCAAACAGCAACTACACAAGAAGAGCAAATGGATTTGGTTGCTCATTTACTTTCAATTATTTAAATACAATAATTTACAATTAAGAACAAGGACAATGTAATATGTCGCTCTGTGATGAATTCACGGACCAGAAAACAAAATGCGTGAAAGGTTTATTTCTTGAATAAATGAGTTGTGTCAGAGAAAAAAAATATAGTCCTAGGAAAAAAAAAAAACGATGTGAAGTGTGAATTGCTCGAACGAGTTGTTCGTAGAAAGGCTCTTTTCACACTCTTGTGCTGTTTGCTTTTTGGAGCAAAGTGCTGTTTAGATTAACTACGAGACATCCATTTTACAAGACTTGTGAAACAGTGTCTTTCGGAAAGTGAGAATGGAACGAGATGTTTGACAATAAAGTGCAGCAAACCATTTGGTGAGAGCTAAACAGCATTTGGGTGCAAACCCCACCAACTCTTATCACTTATCAGGACCTGGTCACCTATGGGACCAGACTCCTAAGTATACAAAATTATCGATATAGATATATATATATAAAGGTGTATTATAAATATGCTTGTATCACAAGTGTGGATATGTTGTCAAAATGTATTCCGCAGTGCACATCAAACGTGCTGGAGTGCTTTTGCAAACCAAAACAGCAAGCTAAAGACGCCAAACGTTGACCTTGAAATGACATATTGACACAGAAAGGGTGAGAAAATGTCATTTTTTTAAAATTGAAAATGCCTTCTTATGAGCCATAAAAACTGCTTTCCTAAAACGTACATTTGTGTTGACAAAATCGGTGCTCAAAAATTGTGCTAAAAAACAGCACAATAGTGAGTCCCAAACAAGTAGATCCAATGTTTGGCATGCTTCCAAGAGTGATATGATTCTTCTTTTTTTTTTTTTTTTTTTTTGTACCACTAAAGGCAGTAGTTACAACTCCAAACACCTTCTGAAGTTTTACTTCATCATTTTATTTGTATTGTTTGAACTCATGAAGGCCAACATGAGTGTCAGTTTGATGCTACTTCTGTGGTTTTGACGACATCCTGGAATTGCGACGTCACTGATATCAGCTAAACCGTGAACGAGAGCGCAAGGACGACAACGTTGTTAATTGAGCCGGATGTAGATTTACAAACCAAAACTTTCACAATAAACTTCAAATATTTAAAAAAGACTTACATAGCCTTGACCCATACTTCTATATCTATAGAAATCAAGAGTTCAGAAACCATCGCTTCAAGGGCAACGCAGATGATATATCGGAGAAACAAAAAGTTATGATGAATACAACCCGACTTTATATGTTGGTCAAATAAAAGACAGATTTGGTTTGGTGGATTTTTGATTGCAAGGTGGTCGCATCGGATAATGAAATGACTGTTGGAAGAAAGAATCTTTCATAACATCAGATATGTAGTTATTAAACATAAAGTTTTTGAATCAGCACTAGGTTTGAGCTCATTCTTCTTATTTTTTTCCCCACTGATGGGTTTATAGGAGTTTTTCCTCACCGAGGAGAGTCTAAGGGCATAAATGTGCTAGTCTTGTTTAGTTATTTTATTTTTTTATTTTTGTTTATTTTGAATTACTCTATTCATCCCTCACCGGGGAAATTTGTTTGCTGCACTCCTTACACCGCAGCAGGCTGCCCTTCAACGGCGCCAATGGTGGGAGAAGCGGGGGTTAGGTGTCTTCTCCAAGGACCCTAGACGTGCTCTCCGTGGGACGCGAACCCGCGACCTTCCGGTCCGCGGGCGAACGCGCTAACCACGAGGCCACCGTCTCCACCATTTGTTAGTTATTTTTCTTGTTGTGTATTTGTTTTGATACATTCCTCTTTTTCTTGTGAAGCCCATTGAGATGGAAATTCTGTGATTTTGGGCTATACAAATAAAATTGAATTGAATCTTGGGAGCAATAATATTATTTCCAGTGTTTAAAAATTTTGAGAAAATGCCGGAGCCCATTCCGGCTGATTCAAGGCGAGGGACGGTGTACAGGATAGACAGTTAAGAAGTTGACTGACTGACAAAAAAAAAAGCCCAACATGACCATAAAAGTCACTGTTACTTTTTTTGCTGATTCCGGGTCTTTGTGGCCTTGGGATGAATCTCACTATTCTTCTCATTCTGAGGAGAAACGACATATAAAGTTGTTTGTAAAAAATGGTTATAGTCATATTTTGTCAATTCACCGTTTACAGTATGTTTTTTTTTTATATATATAATTCTTTGTATGTGTACATAGACACGAATATATATATATATGTACTGTATATATACACATAGTATATATCCAGAGCAACTGACATGTGGTGTGGGTGAGAGGGAACCTAATAAAAATTTCTCATGCCTTTAAAGTCTGATCTTTTCCAGTGTGTAGGTGTTGGGTGCAGGCTGCATCCTCTCATGCCGGCACACAAAGTAACCTTCATCTCTCTAGCAAGGCAATTCTCTGAGGCTTCATCCCGTTGTGTCTTCCATTTCTTTTAAAAACCTCTTTCCTCTGCTGTGTCAAGCACATATTATTTTTAGTTAATCACCTGTCTTTGACAGCCTCCAACGCCCTGCTCGCTGTGGCCTTAGTGCCGAGCCTGATGCAGGTCGTCATCTGCTGCAGGAAAACGTACACCTCTCATGATTGATGACTTCTCTTATCCCGCAGCTTCACTTTGGTGTTCCAGCTGCAAAAGGATGTAACGTGAACACAAGAAAAAAGGGACGTTACATGCTTTTTTCATCCATTTTATCCATTTATAGTTATTTTTTTCTAAAATATAAGTAAAACCTTCTATCCGATGCAACAAAGTACTGATAGCAGATGTCCTATGATTTCAAATCGCCTTTAACAGTAAAATCTAACGACCCCTCTCATCGATCGGATTAGCTGGATAATAAAAGCAGTGTATTGACAAAACTGACAATGAATACGTTGGGGATTGATTGTGCCATGAAGCTAGTGAGGCTACTTAGAAACCAGCGGCCAGCTTTGTATTCATTGACAATATCATGAAATGGGAAAATGGTCACAGATAATGATGATCATAAAATGAATATAAAACCCACCTGAGCCTTGTGCCTCATTTATATTGACATCTAATACTTCACATTTTAGAGTTATGGGATGGCAATGTAATTTCAAAAGGTCACCAGATGACACGGTTTCACTTTTTTTTAGTTAAGGATTCCATTGAATCCAAACAGACATTAAGGAAAGACAAAAAAAAAACTTAGGTTTTAGGACGTAATATCACCTAATTAACATGCCGTGTATAGCATTCAAAAGAAAAAAAAAAAAACACCTACTGTACGTAAAAATTCTCATGTCAAATCACTTCCAGTAGGATCTTCCAGATTTGTGAGTCATGGTCACTATTTTTAGGAAGACAAATGTAAGGAATGCCTTTTGTCAAGTTTGATAATTCTCTTTATTAAATACCTTTAAGCCAAAACAGAACATTTTTCAAGCCGGTGTCATTAAATCCAAAACACTTATTTGTATCGATAATGCAATTTTTTTTGGTACCGAAACAGTTTGAGATTAAGATGTGTCGTGATGTGGAATGCCGGTGGAAGGAGGAGGACCCAATTGCAGAACAAGAAACACGTTTTTTTAAATGGAGGAGTCCAGTAAAACTGTAACGTCTTTAAGTTATTGTTCTAAATGTAATTCATGGTCAGGCCGCCAGGGAGACCTGGCTGGGATGGAAGGTAATGACCCAACACCTGAAGGGAAGACAGGCTGCCTGTTTAAAGGCAGCTGCACAAAGATCTTCAGGTGTGTAAAATCAGGCAAATGAGGGAAGGCCCTGGGTTCCCTCTGGTGGTGGGCGAGGGAAACATGACAATATGTAGTGAAAAGTAATTATTAATATTAGTTATTAGTAAATCCAAGGCTGAATTTTTAGCCATGGTAAAGAATCGTCATCACAAGTAACACGTTTGTAAAACTTTCTATAAACTTGATGACTGATTGATATTTCGTGTGTAACATGAGCGTTTCTCCTGACAGCTGTGCCACTATATGCTAAAGTCTAACGATGCTTGAGGGTAGTACCAATCATATCGGGTAAACGTGCCACAGTAGGAATGAAGAGAATAAAGGCAGAAGATCAGGTTGTCCAAGCTGACCCGGAAGCTTTAGATCCTCAGAGGAGAACGGGTGAGTGGGTTGGGCAACTTTATGCAAAATTGAAAAAAAAAATAAATCAATAACTGCTATGATAATCTATGATTGATAATCTTTTTATTCTTAATTTGAAGACTCTCACATCCAGTATTTAGATACCATTCGAAGGGCAGGTGTTCTTGGGGACGCCCTTTTTTTCTTCGCCACACCCACATTCTAAAATAAGCAGGAAGTGTTTTGAAGCATGCATGTGCTCTGCTCATACTCAGTCCCAAAAGGGAGTACAAATTTTCTATAAATGAACCAAAATAGGAATATAAACAAATATGTGCTAGCTTTGCTAACTTGACTGTGTTTGTAGCCTCAAATTACTTTTATGCTGTGTCGTGCACACCTCCAGGGCGTGGGACCAAGTATCGAGTGAGAAGAAGAATTCACAATGACAAAAATGTATACGAAACTGAATGAATGTGTTCATAAGCTTTTTTTTTTTTTACTGCAAAACAAAGCCTATCAAATGCCACTTGTTTGGAATCTGGAATCAATACCACCTTTTTAACTTTATGAATAAAAAATTATTCATTGTTATAAATATTGACACACTCAAAAGAAGTACCGACTAACATGGTTGCTGGAATGCTACATCTGGTTGAAACCAAACCGGAAAAGAACAAATGGGACATACCTTCTGAATCTGACATGAACAAGGTACTAATACACATAGATGATCAATCTAATACATTTCAGCCAGGATGAGTGTGTTATAATTGTGTGTGTGATAAATTACTGGTTCTGTCGGGCTGTTTGGTGATTGGCTGGATTGAAAGCAAAAGGGGCATGAAGCCAAAGGGTGGTGGTACAAGTACATGCTGCCGCCACCATTGCCAACACAGCTGCTGTCCTTTGGTTCTTTTGCTCAGGAGTTGCCAGTCACTGGTAGTCTTGTTTCAAGTTTAGTTTGAACCTCTAGAATCTGTAGCGCTCTGGACAATCTGGTTTGCTCCGGCTGTTATTTATTTATTTTTTTTTGTTTGATCCCGTAATTTGGCTTTGGGCCAAACAATCGGAGGATCAAAAGAGATTTAATTGAAACTGCCCTCTGTCACTCATTACCAACCATAGATGAATAGATTGGGTTGACGAGGTCACAAAAGTTGAGGCCATAAATTTACAGGGCAGGCTGATTTCAGAGTTTCATTAAACTCATTAGGACACGTTTAAAAAAAAAACAACAGTCTTTCTTCAGTAATGTCTGTGGTAAAATGTTTTGAACTAGTTTAAAGTGGATCCAATAAAATGTACAACAATTATTCTGTCATCTTAATATAAAGCCTTCCTGTAACAGCAATGCCTTTTTAGTGCCATTTTCTCTCTTGTTATGACTTTAAAGCAGACAGACTGAATGGACGGGATCAACGTCCTTTGATTTACAACATTCATCATCAAGTGAAGTTCTGATGATTTTCTCACCTTGATTCAGAAACATTCGCATAGGGACAACGTACTTTAAAGTGCACTTTGATTTCAATCTCGGTCAAGTCTAGTTCAATCTGTTGAGATGGTAACTTTTTGTTCTTTAAAAATATCAGCTTTTGTTTTGGTTTGTGGGAAAATAATGTTTAGGGACAGATTAAGGAGGGGTTGTTCGGGGTTTTCTATTTCAACGTGTTTGTTTGAGTGATGTGCATCAAACTTATTATTGGCCATGGACAATGTTCTCCATCACACCCAGATTCTAATGTAAACAGAGTGTGTTTTTTTTTTCAGCAGCAGTGCATGGGCTCTGCTCATGCTTGGTCCCTCCCCTCAAGTACTACTCTTACCCCGCTCACAAAGCTTTACTCCAGCATCATTTATATTGATTTTCTTATTAGCTTGTCTTTCTAAATTGAGTCTTGGTAATAGCGATACTGGACGTTTACAGATAACTGCAGTAACCACAGCACATCCCAGGGGCAAATCCAGGATTTGCCAAAGGGGAATGGGGGGTGGTGAGGTCATAGACAAAACAAGCACCTATGGTGCTTGCCAGTATATGAGGGTCTGGGGACATTCCCCCCAGATCATTTTGAAAAATGAGAGGCATTTTGGTGCATATTTTTACCAAAGTTTATAATAATTAAAGTAGTAAGAACACTTTTTTTTTTTGTGAACCAAAAGGGATCCGCCCCTGCATCCTTACGGGCACACACACAAATATATATATATATACGTATTTCAGAGATGAAACTATGAACTATGAACAGTATATCTGTGTGTTACATCTCTGAAATATATACGTATTTCAGAGATGAAACTATGAACTATGAACAGTATATCTGTGTGTTACAAATTAAAGTTGCCCCGCCCTCTTTTTAATCAAGGAAGATAGATTTCTTTTTTTCCGTCTTTTCATAATAGGGGACAGTATGGGTCAGCAATCAGCCTCAGACTAACCAGATTTACGTCAACAAATTGATGTTTTGCACCTATGACCGCCTCGGCTGATGAAGGTAGTATAATCTGCATGGCACACACGGGAGCCAGAGCGAGATTAAAATAGTTTGTGTCAATCTAGTTGTCCATTGAGCCATGCATTAAATTACCTGCTGAAAGAATAAAAAGAGCGCACAAAGCCCAAGTATTACAATAATAAGATTTTTTCAAAAAGCAGGGTAACTCATACGTTTGGTTGCCACATTTTATGATTTGGCTTAACAGTAACAAAGGAGTGATAGAAAACTTTACACTTTAGTCCTCAGTCAGTCATCTTCTTATCTGTCTATCCCTTTCGGGGTTGCGGGGGATGCCGGAGCCCATCCCGGCCAATTTTAAGGCGAAGGGCAGAGTACACTCTGAACAATTCGCCAGTCTGTTGCAGGGCCCCACACATACAACCATCCACACACACTCATTCCAAGGGGCAATTTCGGCACTGGCCAATCAACCTAGCCTGCATGTCTTTGGAGGGTGGGAGGAAACGGGAGTACCCGGAGGAAACCCACGCAAACACGGGGAGAACATGCAAAAACCATACAGAAAGGACAGTGTGCCTTGTCCCCACCCAGGACTCAAACCCACGACCTTCTTGCTGTGAGGCCACTGAGCTACCCACTGCGCCACTGTGCTGCCAACTTTAAACTTGATTGAAGAAAATAGAGATTGTCAAAATTTTGCCAAAACAAAAAAGCAACATTAGGACCCGTAATTATGTATAGAATAGGGATTCAGAACTTCAGATTGTTGGAATGAGGGAATGGAACCTGTCTAGTCACACTCTCTTCTCTCTCTGACCTGAGGCACACAACCCGTTTTGATTTAGCGCCAATCAGAGTTTTTAATGTCTGTGCGGAGCATCATAATTTATTAGAATTATCATATACTTGTGCTGGTGGAAGAAGTGGAGCGGTTGTGCCTTCCTCTCACAATAAATTACTCGTCGAAGGCTGGGGCGTCAATCAGGCCAGAAAAGGCCGAAGCTACTTCTTCTCAATTTAGGTTTCTCCAGCCTCTCAAAGCAGGGCTCCAAATATACTGTATATTCACCTCATTGTATCAAGATCCAAAAGTATTAGATGAAGCTGAGTAAACGGAATGTTTGAATTATTTTCTCTGTTTTTTTTTCCTCTGATCGGCAGAAAGAAAGACAGAATTTGGAGGTTAAAGAAATTGAAATGCATCCGTCAGTGAAATAAAAAAATATCAACAAGGCCGCCCAAAAAAAAATCTTTTTGTTCCAGGAACTTACATACTGTACCTGTGATTTAATACGGGAGAAATGCAAAATATGACATATTACTGAACGTCCCCCAAAAAATACAAAGTACGCTGTCAACAAATTCTATTAAAACATTACAAAACAACACCCACAAAATTAGTCACTTCCAGTCAATTATGGTACATCCTGATTACTGAAGGGACCTGGTTACCTCTCCTTACGTCACTCTGGCTCATTGGATAATGAGTGCGCATGCACGTTCTTTGTGATTTTAATTGAATATGATTTTTAAGCATTGCAACAGACTGGCAACCTGATCGGTGGGTACCCTGGCTGCCGCGTCGAAAGGCTCCGGCACCACCCGCAACCCTGTAAGGGGTAGACGTTTAAAACTGACTGACTGACTTTTAAGTACTCAGTACAATGTCAAAGCCTCACCAATATGGGCTACAAGAGGAATGTCTTGACAGGTATGAACTAAAAGATAATATGGTAGCTCTTTTAGAGCGGACAGCTCAGAAAGTCTTAGTGAACATCGGCAAGTATCAAAAGGAGATTTTATGCATAGTCAACTTTGCGGAAGTTTCGACCAAGTTTGAATTTTAATCCCACATTAAAAACATACTTGGAAAGATTTCATTTCATTCCTTTAGGTTTGAGTAATTTGCTAGCTCTCCCATCAAGTATTCAGGTGCGATGAGAGCGCCAGGTTGTTCTCAACTATTCCTTTCCGTTTAATTGTTCTCCACCAATCAAACAGATCATGGCAAACCTCGGGAGGTGTGTGTGCTGTTTGTGTCTCACATTTATCTACATATTCTATGAGATAAGAATTGGAAGCAAAATACCCAATCTTAAAAATCGATGTTGGTCTTCTGAGGCGTCTCGAAATATTTTTTCCCCAAACCAGGAAGTTGGAGTGATTGGCCGGCTGTGTGTTTTAAGTTTTCACTAACATTTACACAAATATATTGAATGATGTTGTAAAAGCTTCAAAGAGTCAACAGTTTATTCTTATTATTTATTTATTATTATTTTCAGTACAACTGTTTATAGCACGAGTCCAAACAGCTTAGTTAGTGTGTGTTCTCCAGTGTTTCGAACCTCGGAGAAAAGTATTTCAGAAATCTTTTGATGTTGAATAAAGTTTAACACTAGAACTACCAACGCTGTCAATTTGACGGTTCTCAGTAGTTGACGTATAAACACTGTAGTTGGGTTGATCTTTGACATTCTTGGGCTTTTGACTTATTCTACATTTTTTGTATATTTTTCCTCTGACATAATTTAACTCAAATAAAACACTAAAAACAAGTTCTGAGTAATTCTTCCTGTAACTCCCACACCTGTCATTTTGACGCCTCTATTAAATACATTGTAACTTTTTCCAGCGCCTGACCGTAGCGGGGTTACTGTTGCCAAATAACCGTTGTGGAGCAGCTCAGGCGAAAACTATTTGAGCAAAAATGGATTTTAAGAAGACTTTTGTCAGTCACTGAGGCACTTCAATGTATCACGTCATCGCCATAGCCCATATCGTCAAATTGACGGCTGTGGGAGTTCTAGTAGTTCTAGAATACTGGTAATCTTTGTGTTAAAGAAAAAGAAATAGCACTCTTGCTAAAAAGGACTGTCTAAAAATATTCCATACCACCTTGACCCTATGATTGTTCTCAAGGAGCTGCTGATTTTTTTTTTTTTTTTTTGGCCACTAAGCTTTTTAAGTTTTCAAAAAATCACTGGCGTTTTCGTCTGTTTTTTTTTTTTTACCCTCATTTTTCTTTTCTCATCGAGATTGAAATTGACACTGATCCTGATCCCCCATCATCTACTAAGCCTCTTCACTCTATTTTGATCACAGAGAAGATGGAAAAAGTCACCGAAGGTGTTTTATTGAATAAAGTGAAATAGCTTTATTATCTCTACCCAAAACTCACGGTCCTCTTTGCTAAGCCCTGCCTTCTTCGCAAGTCGAAAGCAGGGATTGAGTAAATTTCTCCAAAATAAGAAGAGCTTAATTCAGAAACTAGACTGAAGTCTAAAGATCAATAGTTTCTGTTCACTTTAGATTTCTAACTAATAACTTTAATTTGTTTCAATTTAATACCAACAGTTCAATTTGTACAGAGATTTGTAAGGAAATGGGTTTGATGTGTGTTTCTTTACCAAAATGTCTGCGATAAAAGCCCTAAACTTCACTTTAGACATTCTCAGTTGGGAATATACTAGAATTTGGCCGCTTTTTGTGCATAACTTCTCTCTGACCCTTTAATATTCAGTTACAGGGTTGTAAAAAAATCCTCCTAACATCGTCCTAATGACTCAGTTCATAAATGAACTACTTCAATGTTTTTTTTAGTGTTCATTTGAATCAAAGTCAGCGAGACTTATAACCTGAAAATTAAAAACCTCAATCAAATATTTGACCACGTCTAGGTCATTTGGAAAAGCAAATTATTTCTGAATATTCTCCATTTCTAAAGGTATAATTTCTTATGTTTATTCATTTTTAATATATAGAGATACTTTATAAAAAGAGCTTAATGTGTAACGACTGACGTAAAAATAAAGAAATCACTGCTAATTGTCTTTATTCAATAAATGGATTTGCACTTTTTTTTATTAACATAATTTTGGTTGACTGTGTTTTAAAGTAAAATTATATTTTTACATTAAAAGTAGATGCAGTGGTCAGCACAGTGGCCTCACAGCAAGATGGTCAGAGTTCGAGTCTGGGGTCAGACGAGGCTTGGAAAACTGTTCTTTCTGTGTGGAGTTTGCATGTTCTCCCAATATATGTGTGGGTTTTCTCTTGGTAATTCAGTTTCCTCCCACCCTCCAAAAACATGCATGATAGGATGTTAGTTGACTGGCCGCTATGAAAATGCCCCTAGGAATGAGTGTGTGTGTGTGTGTGTGTGTGTGTGTGTGTGTGTGTGTGACCCTGCGACAGACTGGCAACCTGTTCGGAGTGTACCCTGCCTCTTGCCATAAATTGCCAGGAAAGGCTTTGGCACCCCTCCCACTATTCCCCCGCAACCCTGTTAGCGATGCACGTATTAAAAGTCTAAAAAAAGTCAGTCTGCCACTGCTCCCCCACGACTCATACCACCTATCACATTTGCAGCAAGTGTGGTATGAGCTGCAGCTCCCACATTGGCTTCTCAGCCACAGCCAACACTGCACAAGCAGATCGGATGTATCGAGGGCAGACTCCATTATTTCTCGAGACAGAAGGATGCTGAAAATGACAATATTGTTGTTGGATTGGTGGATTTGAGGTGCATTTAAGGGGAGGATAAAAGAAGGCGGTGTTTGATCAGTTAAAAATGAAAAATACAACAAACCATTGTTTTTAAATTGGAAAATATATTTAGCAGATCAAAATTTGCAGACTTATACAAAACCGCATTTGGCATTCCTCTATCTTAAAAAACCTGTTTTCACAACCAATGAGAAGGAATTTATAAATCTAAAGAAATATGAAGTTTTCTTGGTAAAAAAACAAAAAAGTGAAACAAAAAATTCTGTCAAGGTAATTGCTTTTAGTTGTTGAATCTACACGTTTCAGTTCTGCTTAAACTGACACATCTTTTTTTGTGTTTTGAAAAATCTCCTAAACTTGATTCCAGTTCTGTTTTAAAATGTGTGAAGATCCATGATGGAACATGTGGGGAACAATAAATGGAGGTGGCGAGGGTGGCAGTTGGGACGGTGATTCCGGCCTTGGCGACCATGAAGCTCAGAGGGAGTATGGGAAGCATACAGACTGGAAGCCTAATTAATCCAGTCGTCCTTAATTAGCCCCCCTCCCATCCATTACGCTCTTGCCAATCTTCAGATGCTTGCTTTCCCTCCTCTTTCCTTATCCTGCACTTTTTTTCTCTTCTCTATCTACATTTCTTTGTTTCTTTTGCCTATTCTCTGTTGCTCTGTCTGGTTCGCCATCTTTTCAGGCTTGACTGAATGCTGACAATATGTTATGAGGTGATAAACAAGCACATGCTGCTGGAAAAGGCCACTTAGGCAAAGCGATGAATTTCTCTGTTGTTACTTGTGTTGCCACTAGAGGACAAGACAAAAGCCCAGCTGTAGGCAACAGAGAGTGACTGCATCACATTGCCTTTGGAGATATGTGAGGTTTTACAATGCAGGTGGTCACAGTGTGGCTGGGTGGCGAGATGCCTCGTGTGCCAGAGCGTCCACATATAGATCATGACAGTAATCTGCAAACACTGGATGCATCCCTGGTGGCGGGATACCAGGCTGTGGTGGCAACTGTATCCGGAGCCAAGCCAGACGCGCTTAAAGATGCTGACTTTAATGAAGCTAGGCGATGAGGCCCAACTCAGTAAGTCTGTGCCCAGAATAATGAGGCGGTAATTCCACCAGTGGCCATGACCATTCAGAAAGACCGTTCTGAATACTGATCAAGACTAACTGTTGACATTATCCCGCGCCATGCTGGGTTCATAATGAGCTGCATGATGAACTAATCAGCGTTTGTTTGTCCATTTTGCATGGAAGATAAAATACTTCAAAGATGGAAATTGGCACTGAGATAACATTTAGCTTTTCTATATTTTATCAGTAAGACACTACAGCAGGCTGTTTTTCTTCTAGTTTTTATATTCAACCACTATTGTGTATATTTTTTGATACAATAACATTAATATATGGATAAAATTAATTGATCATTTCACTCAAAAAAAGTTGCTGCCTCGGGCGGCTGCCTACAGCGGTGTCTTCTCTTGTTTTACCATTTGATAGTCTATTTTCGCAGTTTTTCCACTCGGTTTCTGTTCTTTCTTTTACCTGTGTTTTGTCCCGTTCTGGAGATTTGACTTTGTGCGCTCTTTGGACGTCGTT
Organism: Neostethus bicornis; assembly: GCA_902685375.1. NCBI lineage: Eukaryota > Metazoa > Chordata > Actinopteri > Atheriniformes > Phallostethidae > Neostethus > Neostethus bicornis. The sequence goes on along the minus strand of CACRXE010000002.1, from coordinate 5,464,736 downwards.
TTGGACTGCATTGTTTTACTTCGAACGGCTGTTTTTAAGCTAGTCATTTTTTTCAACAGCTAGCTCCCCGTTAGCTTGTTTTGCTGGTCATGGAGTTGTCCCACTTTGTCTGCAAGCATGACCAGCTGCTAGCTTTCGGAACCAGATCCAACATGGCTGGAGGAGTTGGTGCAGTCCTTACAGAGCAGAGAGCGAGACGATCTGAAAGGAGGAGCTTTGAGCCCAGTGACCTTGCAGTTGTCATGGGTAACATCCGGTCGCTCCCTGGCAAGATGGAGGCACTCGGGACACTCACTCTGACCCAGTGGGAATGTGGCGTGGCCACTTTGGTGTGCCTCATTGAAGCCTGACTTTGTGGAATCATTACAGACTGTTTTTTGACCGTTCAGATGCCAGCTTTTACGAGCGGACCGGAAAGGCATCGAGGTGTTAGCACCGCCGCATCAAATTTTCCTTCGGGGATTAAGTCAAGTATTTTCAATTCAAATTAATCCGAAGGCAGGCGTTTTTCAGTTGATGTTGTCCATCCATCCATTTTATTGCGGGTCATATCGGAATTCGACCGTGTAACATTATGATTTGTTCACTACTGGGTGGATAGGTACTTTTTTGCTCTCATCAAACGCTGCTTTCTGATAAAAACCAGACCTGTGTAATGTGCTGGCTGAAAAACTCAACATAACCTAAATTCTACTGACAGCAGAGCTACCGTCTCATTTCCCTGAATAAAACTCTTAAAAAAGGGCTTTTTTACAGTTTTAAATCTTCCATTTTGGAAATAATTGCTAACAAAGGCCATGTAGCTTAATCAATCTTCTTAATTAGATACCAAAACTACCAACAAACCTCGATGAACGCTTTTGAGTTTGATGACATGGCGTCATGTCTTTTCACTGGTTTGCTGACTATTCTATTGGGTTTTACAAACAGTTCCTACTTGATTACTCAGTGATGTGAAATTTAATAAAGCGGAAGCACTCGGTGGCACCATTGAAGTTAGAATGTTGTGCTTTTTTTAAGTAACTTTTTTCGTCTCATTGAGGAACTTACAAAAGATGGAAACAAAATCTGTAATGTTCTATGAACATCAAAAATGTGGTACATTTTCCTTACATAGTATAAGTCACTCTTTGATGGCTCAGAAGTGTGATATTTGCCCCCAAAATGCTTTTTAGTGTTTTTGACACTTGACACTCTGGATTCCTCCATCCTCTTGCTTCAAGCTAAATCTCAGCTCTGGGCACGTGAAGGAGGGATAGCAGAACTTGAGTGGAGGGACTGAGTGGAGCCATGCATTTTGCAAAAACACTTCCTGCTAACATTTGAATATACGTAGTTGTGGTGAAGAGCACAAGGCATGGTGAAGAACAACCAGGTGTTCTGTTAGTATCCGATATCAGACAGGAAAGCTTACAAATTACTCAAACATGTATGAGTAAAATTAAAATGTGTTTTTGACGAAGGAATAATGTTTAAACATGATAGAAATCTTCAAACAGTTGATTTTTCATACATGCAACTTTAAAGTAGACCAAAGGCAGGATACACCTTAGTCAAGTCACCAGTCCATTGCAGTGCAATTCACATATTTTTTTTTAAATAATGTTGCACTTTTTTTTTTAAAGTAAAAACCCAAGTGAAGTCCTCAATCATAGATCCAAATTGCAAGCTAGTCAGCCACTAGTTAATTAGGTAGTATTTGATAGGGTTTTAATTGCACAGATCCATCTTTCGACTTAGTTCCTGCAACACTTTTACTCGATCAGGTGCAAAAAACCAGACGATGAAAAATGATGGAATACAAGGTGATAATTACTTCTATCAGACATGTCTTGCTTTCAATGGTCCATAAAGCGATGATTATCTGTGGGACTTTTTAATCTTTTCTCCTTTCGCAGTGCCTTTAAAGATCGGTTATCAAGGTCATCTTACCCCGTTGGTGTACTTCTACTGAACACTCACTCACATTTTCTTCCTCCTGTCCTCTACGTCTTATTGAAAATACTTTTCCTCTTCTTTTTTTCATACCCACAGGGAGGAGAATGCATTTTGAAACTGAGACCAAGTTATGGTGAAGTTACTACGCCGCCCCTCCAGTGATACTTGAAATGTCAGAGCTTAGTCACGATTGCCTTTGCCATATTAGATGAAGCTTTGGTTGACATTTTGCAGTGAACTTGCTTTCAGATGAGATAAAGGATCCCTCTGGTTATTTTTCAGAGAATGGTTTACCTTCAGGTTTCAGGTAGAATAGCTATAGTTTGTGTATATTTGAACTTCTTCAGTGTTTGTTGTAGCCGAGAATAAGATACTACACCAGACTGAGGAAAGTCATGGACAGAGGGAATCCTTCATGAAAAAAATATGCTAAGTAATTCCCTATTTTTGTGTTATTCCTTTAATTTTTTTTCTCGTAAAAGCAATTGTGTCAGTTTCTGGCTTTTATCCCCCACATATAATCCTAGTTTACTGAAAGGATGTGTAGGCCTGAGGTCTGTGCACATAGACTTGTGACTCACCGCCACAGCAAGCTTAACCACTACAGTCCTTGAGCAATGAGCATAAGTCCATTTAGTTTGCTCCAGTTTAGTTCTTCCTTCGCCTTTCTTTATTTGATATGTTGTGATTCACTGGTGTGTATCTCTTCTTTTAGAATATGTTTTGGTGCGATCTTGTTTTATTTTCTCCTCTTCCTTTTTTTCCCCCTTCTGCTTTCTGTCTTAGCCTATTCAATGTGGCCCATTTCTTCCGAGTGCGTTTTGGTTCGCTTTGTGTCTTTATTTCTTTAGCTCTCTCTTTCCCAGGGCCTGCTCGGTATGATTTGCATGGCCTAGTTTCAGTAGTGTGTGTGGTTTGGTTAATACCCACAAGTAGACTCTTAAGCAGTAAACATTCTCCTTGCTGTGAATGAGCTTTCAAAGATGAACCGTTTGTCATATTAGGCTCCAGACGCACAATGCTTAAGTTTACCTTTGCTAACTGTCCTCCCCAAGCGTTGAAAGTCTTTTTAAAAGCATCAGACAAAAGACAGGTGGACCTGTGTAAACAGTGACTAAATCAAACAGAAATATTTTTTCTTTATTTAAAGAACAGCACGTTCTAAACCTGCTAAGTTATTGTTTTGATTTTAGAAAAAAAATGTTTAAAAAATTCATTTGAGTTCTAATATTTGATTTTCTTTGTAGTCACTTTGATGCTAAGATATTATTGTAAAGAAATGTTCTTTGATTTGAAAATTCTTTTCAGAAAAAAACACAAATTCCGTTTCCCTTTTGCTTTGCGCTACTTACATTTAGCTGTGTTCAGATGTATTTTCTTTACAACGACTTAAAAGTCTCTAAATTTACATTGCAGGTTAACACTAGGACAGGTGTAGGAGTTAGAAGAAGAATTATTCAGAACTCGTTTTTAGTGTTTTATTTCAGTCAAATTAAAACAAAGGAACAATATACGAAAAGCGTAGAAAAGTCCAAAGCCCAAGAACGTCCAATCTCAACGTAACTATAGTAATTAGACATCAACTTCAAGAAGAAGCGGGTTCAAGCAGGCTGGAACGGGTGGAGAAAAGTATCAGGTGTGATGTGTGACAGAAGAGTTTCAGTTAAAATGAAAGGAAAAGTGTAAAAAAACGTGGTGAGAGCGGCCATGCTGTTTGGTCCAGAGACAGTGCCACTGAGGAAAAGACAGGAAGCAGAGATGGAGGTAGCAGAGATGAAGATGCTGAGGATCTCTCTGGGAGTGACCAGGATGGACAGGATCAGAAATGGGTATATCAAAGGAACAGCATGTTAGAGGTTTTGGAGATAAAGTCAGAGAGGCCAGACTGAGATGGTTTGGACATGTACAGAGGAGAGAGACCGAGTACATCGGCAGAAGGATGCTGGGTTTGGAACCACCAGGAAAGAGGGCTAGAGGAAGACCAAAGAGGAGGTTCATGGATACAGTGAAGGAAGACATGAAGATAGTTGGTGTGACTGAAGAGGATTCAGCAGATAGGGTTAGATGGAAGAAACTGACTTGCTGTGGCGACCCCTGAAGGGAAATGCCGAAAGGAGAAGAAGAACTTTAACTCGGCAACTAACACTTTTGTAGTTCCAGTGTTACTGTACTGGTCAATAAGTTCACAAAAATGTGGAAAACCTTTTTTTTTTAACCAAGTTTTTTTTTTCTCACCTCTGGGTGGCACTGTGACCGGAATTACATGACAGCTTGCAATTTAATTGAGCTACTTTCATTTCTACAAAACAATATTTTAGCATGTTGAGTTTTAGATACATTGCGCAGCCACCAAAAAGGAAACAAACAAAAAACAGGTGTTCTGAAGCTCTCTTTTAGAACGCTTGGAGCACTACTAAACACACAGTTTTTACCTTCAGGTATTAATTACTGTAAGTACACAGAATCTGTGTCCTGCAATTTACCAGATCTGACCGAATCTAAGTCCCAATAAAACACTTTATATCATAAAACCTCATGGTATGCAGTTAAATAGACTTTCAAATTATCAAAATAAGCTGGTCTTTGATGTACCATAATGTTGATCCCAGATTGTCGGAACATAGTGCTAGCGGCAATGGCACCACCTACTGAACATTAGACTGTGGTACTGACTGTGGCACTATGATCCGGTCAGTTTGGTTAGATCTGCTAAACTGCAGGATGCAATTCCGACTCTTCAAGACCAGATTAATGCTTAAAATGGTGGGAAATCGGCATTAAACAGTAGCATATTAGGCTGATTCAGTCAGATCCAGTAAATTGCAGGATTCCAGAAACTGAACCTTACCTTCTTAACCGTCTATCCCTTACGGGTTAGGGGGTGCTGGAGCTGGCTGATTTGAGGCAAGGGGCAGTGCACACCCCAAACAATTTGCCAGTCTGTCACAGGGCCACAAACACACATACTAACATACAATCATTCCTAGGGGCAATCATGTAGTAGCCAATCAACCTTGCATGCATGTTTTTGGAACGTGGGAGGAAACCGGGGTACCTGGAGAAAACCCACACATAGATGGTGAGAACATGCAAACTACACACAGAAAAGCCATTGTTCCAAGCCCCATCCTCACACAGGACTTGAACCCACAACCTTCTTGCTGTGAGGCCACTGTGCTACCCACTGTACCACCGTGCCACCCAGAATCTGCATCTGAATAATTGTTATTTTTCCATATAGCAGACCGATCCGTTGTTGCAGAAGGAAACTATATTTTTTCTTTAAAGGTGTGAAACTTTAACCTTTACAGCTTGGTCTAACCTTTTGTTCTTTCTTTGCACATTTTGTAAATCAGTTGAAAATGTTTTTTTTTTTCTCCTTATTTTTTTAAAGCTTCCTGATATGTTATATTTACAGATACGTTCCATTCAGCAGCAATTTAAATGATCGTAGATAAAAAACAAACAAACAAACATACAATTAAAGTCCTTATGAATATGCAAACCTTGGACATGAACATTTCATAATGTGAACCAGCTGAATTTGGTGAAGCACAGACTGTGACTCCTCCGCATGAGAGGATTCTGCATTACTGCTGCTAAATCCACGATTTGTTTTCACTTACGCTTCTAACAAGGTTAGAATTACTCAACATATGCGAGATACGAGCGGAGAAAGGATTTACGGTTTTATCCTGTTACACAGACTCAGAGTTACTTCCATAACAGTTTCAGTGTTTACAGAATCCACCCCACGATCCCCCATCACCCCTCCAATTTTTATTACCAGAAAAAAAAAAAAAAAAAAAAAAAACATGTTACACACAAACACACATGCACAGTCTGCATCTATCAGGAACTGTGCTGTTCATTATATAGTCTACGTCTGGTGCACTCGAGTATTTCTCCTTAGAAATGTTTCCTACTGAGATGGAACAAAATCCATACAGAAGTGTCAACTGCATAATTTCACTGCAAATCATCAGCAACATTTGCATGCTGCTTCTTGGTACAAAAAGAGTCGAAGAGGGGGGAAAAAAACAGTAAAGGGGAAAAAAAAAGAATCTCGGAGAGCTAATCTATCACTGCATTTGCAAAGCTTTCTGGGACACCAGAGCCCCAGGAGGGAGCTGTCTGTACACTATAAACAACGTCTCTGGGTTCGCGTTGGGGTGTCTTTAAGCGAACACAAGATAGACGTTGAGGATTGGCTTCCTAAGATGGGTGCAACAAATAAAAATTGGAAATCTCTGACAGATACAGAAGGCAGAGCAAGGTTCATGTATATTAACCAAGCGGTGGAGAATGAAAATTTACTGCTTTTTCTTCCATCTGTAGAAAACGACATCTGTCAAAAAGACGCCAATGTCAACAGGACGGTGGACGTTTCCATAACAACTGATTTTTTAAACCGCTATTTTTTTTTTAAACGGATCTTGCGGGGAGAAAAGGTCTTTAAACCAAGTCTTAGCCCTCGCAAAGCTGGGCATGAACGAAATGGATGTGAACTTGTTCGGCCCCTGCTGAGAAAGCAATGTTTTATCTTCCGTCTCTTCCTGTGCAGTGCAGTTTAATTCTGCTCATATCAAGCTGAGCCTTTTGGTCATCGCTTTGTCTGCTCCACATAAAACATCAGGCGTAATGTTCTCCCTTTGGGTTTAACTACGTCTTGGCTGAAATGATCATTTTCAGAGTCACAGAGTCTCTTTTGCCAACTTTGAAAAACACTGCATGAAGGGATTAAACGGAATATAAAATCCTCCAATGCCCACCCAAAAAAAAAAAAAAAAAATTACAATACCGAACCAAACCCTGAAGTTATCTGTTAACACCTGGAATCAAAACAAGGATGAGGCAATGCCAAGTCTTTAACACTGTAGTTCATCTTTAGTCTCTACTGAGCAACTCTTAGGAGTTTCCTTAAAATCCATTCATTGCCTTCGGAAATATCGCATTCAAAGATATTTATGATCTGGAAATTTGGTCGTATGACCTTGAAAACCTAATCAGTTCATCTATATTCGGTCCGGTGGGCGGAGCCATAAATAAAAGTACTTTTATCATCCTTCTCACTGTGTTTATAGAATCCAGCACATGATCTGCAAACTTTTAATGGAAACAATTGCGAAGTTAAACCTGTGGCCGTGGAATTCCTGCTTGAAAAAAAATATACGAGAACGACAATATATATTTTCCCTTTCGGTGTTTCAGATAGGTTCACTTGTTCACAATCAGACTGATGTTAAAAGAAGAATGGAAGACTAGCAAAATTGGTGGCCACTTTTCCATTGTCACGCAGTTGGAAAATGATGACACCAATCTGTACCATGCAGGGAGCTCCAGTCCCCTGTAGGCTCACAGATTATGTGCTAGTGAATTTATGTTATGTTCCTCCATCTCTCATTTTGCGAGCTGCAGGTGGGCCTTTTCTCTAGAGCAAAGATTCAAACTCTCCCCGTGGCCCTCCTCCGAAAGGTATGAACAGCCGTAGAGTGCGTTGTTTTCAAGCTGTACTTACCTTGGGCAAAGCTGTTGTAGCGGGGGTCGATTTCACCTTCAGTGAAGCAGATTATTATGTGCCACGTCAATTTGGCTTCAGAGTAATTTCTCACATAACATATATTTATTTTCAATAGTAAACAACTTTTCTAAATGTCATTGAGTCAATCGAATAATGGGGGATTGAATGGTAGGAAAACAGATATGGACAGTTTGACTCTTTGGAGATTACGGTAAATACCAACGTGTTGTCTCGATGGTCACGCGTCCAAATATTTGGAAATAGTCTCTAGATCCTGATCCTTTCAGGGTTTGGTGAATGTAGAATGAAGAGGTTCCAATTGCAGGACATCAAAACAAGGTTTATTAACACAATTTGGTAAGTCTGTAAAGCAAAGGGCACAGGATTTACTCATGATTTAAAAGTTCAAATAATAACAGAGTTCAATCATGGTCATGCAACCAGGGGGACCTGGCTGGAAGGGATGGTAATGACCCAATAAGAAAGTCTGGGGTGATTGCCCTTAAATAGGCAGCAGGCTGACCATGCACAGATGATTGGTGCCAGGCTAATCACTTAGGTGTTCAGGATAAGGTTGGAATCCAGGTGAGGGAGGAAGGTCCAGAGCTCCCTCTGGCGGCAGGCGAGGGGATCCTTAGAATCCTTGCAGATGCCAGAATGGTCATGCTATCTGAAGCCATTATCTTCTCCACTAGAAACAATACTTTTCATCCCTCTGCAATCACAATAGTTAGGGAATGTGTCTTTTTTTTTTTTGTGGTGCTTCAGTTACATGAAGAGTTCAGTTTTGTCCTGAAGGTCAATCAAATCCACTATCGTTCCTTAACTGTGTGATTATCTAAGTAAAAATGAGACATTAAGCTTTTCTTAAAATCATTCTGATAGAGAATAAGGTTAAGTAAGCAGAGTGCGATAAGCTCAGCTTCAAATTATTGGCTTGTCTAAATGTTTTCCTGAAGAAAAAAAAGTAAAGATAAAAGGGGTCACATGGTGGCACAGTGGTTAGTGGTCTCACATTTGGAGGGTAGGGGATCGAAACAGTGTCATACACTAGTCAATGGGATCCATGAACATGTGGGTTTTCCTCCCACCACCAAATAGCCTGTTCTTTAAGGTGTTTGGTCGAGTTAAAATTGCCCATAGAAATATGTTGCTCATGAGAGGCGGCACGGTGGCGCAGCGCTTAGCACAGTGGCCTCACAGCAAGAAGGTCAGGGTTCGAGTCCTGGGCGGGATGAGGCTTGGAACACTGCCCTTTCTGTGTGGAGTTTACATGTTCTCCCCGTTTACAAGTGGGCTTTCTTCTGAGGACTCCGATTTCCTCCCTCCCTCCAAAAATATGCATGTTAGGTAGATTGGCCAAAAAGAAGTTACCCCCAGGAATGAGTGTGTGTATTGTTGAGTGACTGTGGCACCGTTACTGACAGGCAACCTGTTCGGGGTGTACCCTGCCTCTTGCCTTAAATCAGCCGAGATAGGCTCTGGCACCCCCCGCGACCCTGCTAAGGATAAGCAGTTCAGAAGATGAAACGGATGATGAGCTTTCTGTCTTTGTGTGGCCATGTGACAGACTAGCGACCTTTACTGGATGTAACCTGCCTCTCATCTGCTAACTTGCCTGGGCAGGTTCCAACACCCCCTCCCAACCGAGTAATGAACTAAACAGAAAGAAAGGAAAGAAAAATCCCATTAAGACTCTCAATGTGCCATCAATTAGAGATATCCAACAGAATAATCTCTTGGAACCAATTCATCTGATAAAATATTTGTCTTAACAAGCTGCGCTTGAGACAATGATTAAAAATAACTAACAGCAGCTTTTCGATTGTGTTCAATTGGTGTTTAAGAGAAGATCCATGGTTGAGAGTGTATGGTGTAAATGTAGCTTGGATCCACTGCCTCTGAACCTTTTACTGGATTCCGAATTTGTTTTGTTGTTGTTGTTGTTGGGTAGAAGATAAGTGCTTTACTTTGGGGCTGTGCCACATTTCGGAGTTTGGGTATTCACAGGATAATTTGGGAGATGAGCAGTATTTAGGCCTTCACAGTGTTTGACGGTCTATCAGTGAGATTTTATAACTCTTGTGTAACGGATACTCCTAAACCCAAATTGTGAGTGTGTCAAAATTCCCTTCACTGCCACCAGAGGGAGCCATGGACCTTCCCTCATCACCCAGATAAGGGAAATCTGAGGGTGATTGTTCTGATCACCCATACCAGTGGATTCAGCTGCCTATTTAAAGCCAATCTCCCCAGAAGTCTTGGTTGGGTCGTTGTCATTATCACCCCACCATCACCATCCTTCCCAGCGAGGTCTTCCTGGCTGTCTGACCAAGTTTTTCCATTGGACTGTTGTATTTTTGGACTTTCCTTCCATTGGATTAATCCTATGCTTTTGCCTTACAGCCTTGCCTGGCTTCTGTTAAATAAATCCAGTTTATGTCCTGCATTTGGGTCTTCCTCCTTCCACATGTCCACGTCATGACAGATTGTCTTTGTGAAAAATGAGAAAATAGGTTTTTAAAGTATTTGATTTATTTTTTGTTCTTCAATGAAAACTGAAAGAACTTTGTCACTTTCATTTTTTTCGCCTAATTTTTATTTATTTATTTTTAATGAAAAGAAGTGTCTCAGGATACTTTCTCTAATACCTGGAAGGTCCATTCACAGCAAGTGTAGTAACTGTTGACACATAGCTGTCTGTAGACTTGTGCAAATTACTGAGTATATCACCTTTCTGTCACCCACATGGTCAGCCATGCTTGATTCCGTTAGTATCAAGCTGAGTTGTCACTTCAAAGGGTCAGCATTGAAACACAATTCTTAATGACTGAGACAGAAAGAGACAGCGCTTTACTGTGCTTCATCAGTTCGGTGTGATGCAAATGCACTGGAAGTTTGCATTGATTTTCCCATCATGTCAAAACCATTCAGCAGTTCCAAATCCTTTCCTAGTCTTCCCCAATTAGCTTTCGGCTTGGGTAACACTGTCAATCCCCATCTGCCCATCTGTCTGTCAGGGGCTTCTTTCCACTGAAGCAAAGACATAGGAAAAGAGAGGACGGAAAGGAAATGAAGGAAAGAGCAAGCAGGCAATGGCTAATTCTGTGTCTGGCTGCTAAATGTGAGAAGGCTTGGCAGATCTGTCCAGAGCCACAGCCAGTAGGGATGCCTTGGAAATGGAAGGACTCCCTTAGAGTGATACTGTTGTTTATATGATAGAGAGAGGCAAAATGCCCACTCACTCTTTCTGTAGCCATTTATCAATGAAAACAGGGACATTTTACAGGCACGGGATGTAGATTTCTCATTTCTCCCACAGTTTTATAAGTCTCCATTTCTGCTTATCTCCCAATCTCCCCTTGGGATGGAGCAATCACTACATGCACTGCTCTGAAGGTTAGAGAATCGAGTCCAGATAATGGCCTGTCTAAGAAGACTTGAGCTGAATCTTTCACTTTCCCAAAAGGCTTTGGCACTTGGCGTCTGCACAGCTAGGTTCTGTATGATTGCTGCCTCAACATTCTCTGATTTTCTCTGCTTACTCTTTCCCCCTAAAAAAAAAAAAGAAAAGAAAAAAGAAATACTCCCCTTCTGAACAGAAATGAATGAGCGAACATATCCTTTACCGTTCCCCTTGTAAACAACGTCTACTTATCTCTTCAACTTCGAAATATTGGCAGCATGTCTCCGCTCCTATTTTGGGAACCGAAATGAGAATTTTGCCCTCTGCAGATTGAAGTTAAAGTAGTCCTAAATGTCATATTCAATTTAAATATGAGCTCTCTTATCATATAGGTATGTTTTTCCATTCCTGAATAGTGGGGTGTATCACAGTGCTTAGGATTGGTTTCAGTATTTGAATCTCGTGACTTTAGTCTGTTTGTGCCGATGCAACAATTTCTTGCCCTTACTTTCGTCTTTCATTGATGCTCCCCTTCACTCTTCGTCATGTCGGGGAGTGTAATTATTTAGGTCTGCAGGGAGGCCTGCTTTTTATGCAAAGCCTGCTGGGAGCTGCCCACTAGTGGGGAGGAAATGAAATGCACACCGCTGCTCGCTAACCTCATCAACCAATGCGAAACAGCAGATAAGGACCTAACTTTAATGAAAAAAAAATGCGCGTACACGCACTGATGTCAACACATGATTGGACACACACACACGTTAGAAAAGTCTCATATAAATGCATCGTCACACAGCGGGGCATGCAGACACACATTGTGGGAATTTAGCTGTCCGCCCCTGCACACAAACAGATAAAGTTGCCATTTCTGTGGACCGATAAATTTTTCCCCCACATTCTTTTATGGGTTGTGCTTTTTATTTTGCTGCTGGGGTTTTATCTGAGGCCAGCAGTAACTGAATCCACATATTCTGGCACTGGCACAGCTGAGACTTCCTCACACTGCATCGCTTCTCACATGAGAAATGAGTTTTTTGATGAAACGTCCCACTATTCTTTGGCCTGATAGAACACTACTATGGCCTTGCTCACAGTGATCTAATCCAGCTCGACCCAGACATCGCCTGATGTACTAGTGAGCAGGCAGAGAGACAGAGAGATTGAAGGTGCTGAACAGAAAAGATGTGGAGTAAGAGCGAGGGATTGAGCCAGAATGAATAGGATATACTCTCCGAGGAGAAGCAGAGTGAGAGGATCTTCTATTAGAGAGTCCATATTTGGCATGTGTATGTGTGTATCTCACCCATCTTGCTAGCAGTTACAATACATATCGCCGTGCATGACTGCAGACATACAGTTGGGTCAGTGTGGCGTGTTCGAAGGGATAGAATGAGACTATAAACATTGATAACAACAACCACACTATGGGACAATAAGAGCAGCAGCAGTTGTTGGGGCATTGGCGGCTTTAGTGTCGGGGAGAAACCCACTGCTGAGGCCTTGAAGGAGTGTTGGGATGACTCATTGGTGGGCTGTAATGGCCACAGATGGCCATTAGCAAGATATGAGGTAAACAGGGTAGACCCAAAGCCCCTAGCGTCACAGAGGTGTACACTGTTCAGTTATGACAGGCTCAAACTTGATGTGAGTCTAACGAGCCCCCTGGTAAATTGTGGGAATAGTATCAGCTGACAGAAGACATTCAAACAACATGGTCAATGCTGGCAAAATGGGGATCATTTACTAACCAGAATAGTCTAGACTGCACTCTGAATTTGATATCATTGCTTCTAATAATCAAATCAGACTTGAGAGATATGGAGTTCGTTCGCACAATAAATTTGTGTCCAAGTATTTAATTTTTCATTCAATGGCACTAAAGACATTTCTAAACACACCAGAGAGCTCAGTGTTCCTCAAGTAAAATGCTCTGGAATCATTGCATTTTTGCGCATGATGGTTCACTTTAAGGCTATACGGTGGCACAGTGGTTAGCACAGTGGCCTCACAGCAAGAAGGCCAGAGTTAAAATCCCAGGTGGGGGTCGAGGCTTGAAACACTGGCTTTTCTGAATGTAGTTTGCATGTTCTATGCATGGGTTTCCTCCAGGTACTCTGGTTTCTCCCATTCTCCAAAAACATGCATGTCAGGTTGATTGGCTGGTACAAAATTGGTAAGTATGTGTGCGGCCCTGCGACAGAATGGCAACCTGTTTGGGGTGTACTCTGCCACTTGTCAGGAATCACCCGTGATAGGCTCCGACAACCCCGTCAGCAAAAGCCGTTCAGAAGATGAAATGGTTCCTTTTAGCGCTTATCGAGGGTGATAAAACAGCAAGGTGTTGGTTCCAGTCAATTATCTATGGCAACTAACGTTGGCTTTTATGAACTGTATAAGTAAATAATAACAATAAACAAAAATGCCAGACAATATTTTGGAGGTTTTATTCAATGAATGTGATGCTTTTCTCAAAGAGAAAAAAAAAAGAAAACAGTCCCCCGTACTTTGCGAGATTCACAAATGTGATTCACAACATTATTGAGTACCTCTGAAAAAGTTTTCCGTTCCGTTCCGTCATCTTTGGCTTGTTCCGGGGTCGGGTCGCAGGGGCAACAGCCTCAAACGGGTAGTCCAGGCCTCTCTGACCCCGGCTGAATCCTCCAGCTCACCCAGAAGGATCCCAAGTCGTTCCCCGGCCAGCTGTGAGACATAGTTTCTCCAGCGGGTCCGGGGTCTGCCCCTTGGTCTCCTCCTGGTGGGATGTGCCCGAAACACCTCGCCCGTCAGAAAAAGTTTTGACTTCTTTAATTTCAAGCTGTAAACTGTCCAGTGCCTGTCAAAATAAAGACTTGAGGATTTTGTGTTGTATTTAGATCTTCTGACTCTTGAATGCTATGATTTTTGAAGATCAGCTGAATTTTGTATTGGAACAAGTTTAAAGGATTCCTCTAAAAGGAAATGTGTCTTCACCATAAGATTCTCCCCCATTTGTCTTTTTTCTTTGTTCAAACTCATTTCAATGATCCTCCTCTCATCAATTTTCCAGCTGTGCAAAGATGCGGAAATACCAGTGAACAGTTTTTATGTTTCCAGTGGGTTCTGTAACAAGAGGTTTGAAACTCTACGTCCATTCAGGGACTAGTTGTTGAGATGTGTGATGGAGTGTGAGTTGCTTCAACCTTAGAAACAATGTGTCCTACATTTGTCTTTGAAGACAATTTCAGCCATTTAGTCCTAAGTAGCCAGAATGAAGCAAGCCCCGCATGTTTACTTGATAAATGAAAAGTTGACGGACAGAATTTGCTAATAGAGTTTGGCCGTTTAAGCAACCCCAACTTCATGTTCCATTGTGGGGCTGTTGGTACATCTTTGTTTACGCTAATAGGACATTTTATGACTTTCTTGAGGGCAAACACACATAAAAAGGAATCACCTCTACGCTGTGAAAATTATTCTATTTCTTGTCAAAAAGATTGTGAAGATATGTGTCATCAATAATGGGTGACTTGGGGGCACAGTGGCCTCACAGCAAGAACGTTGGGGTTTCCGTCCCAGTTAGGATGAGACTTGTAACACAAGCCTTTCTGTGTAGAAAGGCATACATGTTAGGTTGATTGGCCACTAAGAAAAATCCCTCTAGGAATGAGTGAGTGTGAGTGGCCCCACAGCAGATTGGCAAACTGTTCGGGGTGTACCCTGCGTCTTGCCTGAACTCACTCAGGATAGGCTCCGCCCCCCTTACAACCCTAATCGGGATTAAGTGGTTCAGAAGACAAAGCAAAATATGTCATCAGTAGTCCTGGGATTGGGTCTGTCCAAAAAGTAAAAACTTGGACGCAAAGAAGGTGTAATGGAAGGCAGGAAACTACATTCTGGCGGTTCAACTGGTCGAAAAAGTTTTTGCAGCAGTGCACTCACTCCAATTTTTAAGTAAATGCACCAAAATAATATGAAAGCATGTGCGCTAACTTTCACTTGAAACGCTTGAACAACAAAATTGCATTCAGAGCATCAACAACCACAGTAGTTTGAAATGAAAAGACACTCCATTATACCTAATAAAAAGCACAATTAATAAATAAATAAAGCTATTTTTATTTAAAAGAAAAAAAAAACAAGAGATTTTAGGCCAAGAGTCAAACCTGTAAAAATGCATTGAGGAGCTTGAGATTGTCGCCTTCTGAATCAACTGATCGACCATTGAGCTTATCGGTGTTGTCATCGTTTTAGTCCTTGGATAGGTTTCATGCTTGTTGAGGATGCACTTGTACCTCATCTGATCAGGGGTTTTTCTTTTTCTAAAACTAATGTTTGATGAAATTATCAAAGAAAAGTACAGTTTTACTGAAAACAAAATTACTATAAGTGAACGTTTTTACTAAGGTTTAGAAAGGTTCTTCCCATTTATGTCACAAGGACTTTTCTGGTACCTGTGTTTCAGAAGGTATTTGTTTTTTCTTTCTGTCCAATCTTGGTTGAAGTTTGTTTTCAACAGCACAGTAAAGGTGATTTTCCAAAGTAACAATCAATATTTGTATCATTTTCTTTTTGAAGTTTGTCAGAAATGAGAAAGTTTGCAACAAGTTTTACAATCGTTCAGTCTGGGCGTCCTCTGTGGTCCTTTATGGTGCATCAGGCTGGAGATAGAGCAGCTTTGCTCAGCTCAGCGGGTATCTGTTAGAGTTGGACAGAAGGCACATAAACACATAGAAAGCCATGACAAGGCTGGATAAAATGGATCACACGAAAAACAACAAAGTGTGACTGTAAATGAGCAGACAGGCTGTTGTAGAATGGCGACTCTTGGGTGAGAAAAGACGCCAACAAGCCTCAGACCAGACGCTCTGATTCAGCATCTCCATTCATCCACACTGCCTTGAGTCATAGTGGGGGTTTTATATTATGGGATTAGTTTAAAAAAAAAAAAAAAAATATTATTTTCTTATCGACTCTCTTAGAGACTGACAGCTATCTACATTTACTGACACTGAGAGAACTCGGAGCCCGCAGAGAGAGGGATGGGGAGCAAAGCTAATTGACTGTCTTCCAGCTGGTTGATGGCTGGCTTTGGAAGAAACAGCGAGCCCACAGCCCATCGCCATTTTTCTCTTCACAGCCTGGAAATCATGAGCGGTGGAATGTTTTGGCAGAGATATGTGAACTGTGCTAGTCAATTCTCTCTTTGTCTTTTCCATAAACATGTGGCTGTGTGAGTCACTATCACCAGCACCCTGGGAGTTGGGAGTTTTCATTGCTATTATAAATACTGTCTCCGCGGTCCAAATGCAGAAATTAGAATTCGATAGAGCTGAGGGGGTCTACTAAATCAAGCATTTCAGAGGTTGAATTATTAAACAAATAGAGATGTATACCTGCAGAAAAACAGTAGGGGCTCAGACTCTTCTTTTTAACACAGCAGCAGAATCAACCAAGTATTAAATTATGTGTTCCAATTATTCGTTTTAGCTTACCCCGTAGAACTCGAAGGTTCTTTAAAAGATGTTTGTTTTTCCTTCCTGTCATCTTTTTCTATTAGCACATATTGATAGCAAGAAAAAAAATCTGAAAACAAATACTTTCTACGTAAAAACAAAAGAAAACCTTGGAAATACTGAACAAAGTTTTTCAAAGAGTTTGTTCGATTCACGTAACTCAAAACAAGAAAGTGAGTTTCATTTTGAAACATGTGATGCATTTGGAAAGCTTTCATAGTCAAAGATATTGTGAGCTTGGCCAAATAAAAAAATAATAAAAAACTGTAAATGATCATTTTATAAGTAGTTTTTTTTTTTTCAACAAACGTCTGGACGAGAGACAATGGTACACCCAGACTGGTCGCCGGTTTATTGCAGAGATAAACAACAACCCACTCTCCATGGAAATTCACTAGAGTGGCTAAAATAAACCAAACAAACACACTTGTACATGCTAACTGTCCCCAAAAAGCTGAATGTTTAAAAACTCACCATAAAACTAGGAATTTTGCTGTGAGGCTTTTAAGCTACAACAAAAAGCAGCCTAAAATTTGGAAATATTTGTTTGATTGAAGCAGCAAGGGAAGGTAAAAATGATTATTTCATAGCATCACACGTCATTCAACATGGCACCATTTCCTGGCTCCCTTCTCTGGCTCCTGAAATAGTCCTGCCCTTCGAGCGCATGCGCGACACCGCGTAAATCTTGTTTGAGTTTGCAAGTTAGCAAATCTGGCACGCCTTTGTTTATATTTTTATTTTGGTGCATTTACATGGAAATGACACTACCTGATGAAGAAAGGGACTGAGCATGAGCAGACTGCATAATAAACAACACTTTGTTTACGTTAGAATGTGGGTGTGGTGGAGAACAAAATCCATGGCAAAGAACGAACTGGTTTTCAAATAGCATTTGAATACTGGTAAGGAGAGCTCGAACATGAATGAATTAAGGAGAAAAGTTGTGTTTTGTCTTCTGACCCATGAATCCCTAACGGGGAGCTTATCCCACCTGATTTAAGGCAAGTGGCAGGGTACATTCCAAACCAGTCTGCTGCACGGCCACAAACACACATAACCATTAACTTACACACTGAATCCTTGGGGCAATTTCTTAGCAGCCCATCAACCTAACATGCATGTCTTTGGAGGGTGGGAGGAAACCAAAGTACCTGGAGAAGATGAACACATAAACAGGGAGAACATGCAAACGTCACACAGGAAAACCAGTGTGTCGAACCTCAGAGAAAAGTATTTCAGGATTTTTTTTTTTATGTTGAATAAAGTTTAACACTAGAACTGCCAAAGCTGTCAATTTGATGGTTTTTAGAAGTTGATGTCTAATTACTATAGTTACGTTGATCTTTGACGTTCCTGGGCTTTTGACTTTTTCTATATATTTTTTTTGTATATTGTTCCTATGTTGTAATTTCACTGAAATATAATATTAAAAATGAGTTCTGAGTAATTCGTCTTCTAACTCCCATACCAGTCATTTTGACACCTCTATTGAATACATTGTAACTTTTCCCCGCGCCTGACCGTAGCGCGGTTACTGTTGTCTTGTAACTGTTGTGGAGCCACTCAGGTGAAATGTAGGTGAGCAAAAATGAATTTGAGAAGACGTTTTAGTCACTGAGGCACTTCCGTGTATGACGTCATCGCCATAGCCCTTATCGTCAAATTGATGGCGTGGGAGTTCTAGAATTCTGGTCTTCTCAGTGTTAAACATGTCAGTAACATTGAACTCAGCGGATCTTTCAAGTCTCAAATTACACTATAGTTAAACAAACAAGTTCAACTGTATTTTTTTAACAAAACAAAAAATAACAAATATAGCTTCTTGTTTTTTTTCTTTTTGTTATTATTTTTGGCTATTTTTTATTTAAATGCAGAAAAACAACACATCTAATGAAGTAGTAGATTGTACAAAAGAAGAGATGGATAAAAAATTCTGAAAAAAAAACAAAAAAAAAAAACTAAAAGTACTTTTTCTGTAAATTTATCTTTCGGTAAAATACTTGAATAAAAGTAAAGAAACATGCTCTGGGAAGAAGTAGAAGTGACCAGTGTGAGTAAAAAAGAAAATGTCCTGAAAACAATCCCAGTTTTTTAATTTCTTGATCTTACAAAACATTGGGGTTTTTGTTGTGACGTTAAGGCATGTGATAAAGAATGTTTCCATTTAGTGATATGGAATATTAACATTATGCATTTACTGGCAACGCCTGTAGAAACCAACGAAATATGGTAATAAACTTCCTATTTAAGAAGAATTTGATTAAGGGTTCTTCTTTCAACGTTGGAGAAACTCTTATTTTTTCCACTGACTCACAAATATTATTTCTATAAACAAGTCCAATAGTTCTTCCAGTCTGGTTTTCAGACTTTATTTATCTTCTGTCGATACTTTGAAAAAGGAGTGAGTCGAGCTTTGTCTGGTCAGCAGAAAAGAAGAAGGAAGAAACCATCAGAGTGATTCCAATTTATTTAAATATCATACCAATCTCTGATACAAACCTCAATAATATCTGTTTCCACTTGTCGTGGATACACACAATATCTACACAGAAGTCAAACTATCGATTTAATGTAAGATGGCTGAATGGGAAAAATAACATCCATTGAACCCATTCACAGGAGGTTGCGTTTGAAATTGATTTTGCGAGGCGATACAGTCTCGGCTGTAGCTAAGTACAGTCCCAGTATGGAATCTTTAAGACAAATTAATACATTTGATCTCGCTATGGCTCTGGAAGATTGACTGTTAAGGTGAAGGTTTGGTGAACCATGAAACCAACCTAGTCAACCCTCATGAAAGCCACCTGTCATTGCATCTAGCAAGCTGAGAGAAAAAGACCTTTGGTAATGCAGCAAGGACACTTCGGAGCAAAAAAAAAAAAGAAGAAGAAGGGATGGGAGGACGTGGGCAGCGTGGAATCTGGATGGGCCATCCAATTTTCTGCTTCAAATGATCACAGTGTGGCTCAGTTGTATGTTTGGACAGATATGATGTCTGCCTGCATTGGGCGGATGGATGAATGGGTGGTTGGGCTGGCTACATAGATAGATAGATAGATAGATAGATAGATAGATAGATAGATAGATAGATAGATAGATAGATAGATAGATAGATAGAGATGAAAATAAAAAGATTGTGCGAGTGCCGTTGCTCTACGGTTCTGGCTAAGGCCTCGGCATTGACAACCTGTCCACATCTCACTGTAATTTAGAGACCTCTCTCCAGAGAGCGGCTCTGAGTTATAACATTACTCTTGACCCACTCTTCTTTTCCAACCCCCTCGATACCAACCCACCCTTCCGTCGCTTTTTTTTTTGTTGTTGTTGCTTTCCACCCATCTTCTCCGGTCCCTCTCAATCTTTCCTTGTTCCAATCTGATTTTGTTTACCACCTCTCAGGTCTGGGGGTCTTTGGTTCACGTCAAGGACCAAACACACGGACACCTGATCGATGAAGGCAAGGGGAGCAAACGTACTGTTGTTTTTTTAGATGGATGGATGTGAAATCGACATTTGGATCAATGTATTTTTTGGTTTGAAACAGAAACTTTAAAAAAGAAATCCAAACTTTTAAGTGAGTGATTGGCTACACTTGGTGGTATGACTTGACCCAAAAATGACTTGTTGTAAAGAGTGGTTAAAATTTTATTGCCAAAACCTGCTTCGTATTTTTTTAGCATGGTTATTCCTAATCGTTGATACAAGTTCCCAAAATGAACTTCCTCTGCAGAGTGGCTGGGCTTTCACTTGGAGATAGAGTGAGGAACTCTGCCATCCGGGAGGAGCCCAGAGTAGAATCACAGCTCCTTCGGGTCAAGAGAAGCAAGATGAGGTGATTCGAGCATCTGGTTACAATGCCTCCCGAATGCCTCGCTGGTGAGGTGTTTTGGGCACGTCTTACCCAGAGGAGATCCAGAAGTAGACCCTGGACTTGCTGGTGAGACTATGTCTCACAGCTGGCCACAGTTGCTCACAAAATCTGGCCCCTGAGATGCGGAAGACATCGGACCGGAAATATTTTTCATGGGTAGAACTTAAATATTACATTGCAGATCTACCCAGGAGCACAGATTATGACCTCAACCTCAAACAAACATTTTGAGACTTTTTCCTTTGTCATTGAAATGACCCTCTTGTTGAATTATCACAAACTAATTGCATTTAGATACGCTTGCGTTTATACCGTCTTGTGATAGACTGTTGACCTGTCCTGCATGTACCCTGCTTTCTCATTTGATACTGCCTGCAATAGGCCTCGGTGCTTTGTGGAATAATTGGTGGATGGATTCATTAAAACACCACCAATTTGGTCAAAACTTGCACCGTATCACATGAGATACGTGGGTTGACGCACATGTACTATTATTTTATACTAAATTAAAGCAGCTTCTTTGGGACAATTTGGACGCGTGTGTTTTTAAAGCAAGATTGTGACATGTTTTTGTTTTTCTGGTGTACATTTTTAAAGTGAAACAGAGTAAGAGGCCAGATGACGAAACGTCTGTTGTAGGGAGAGTTCAGACTAATACAATTTTCAACTCTTTGATCTCACCATGAACTTTATCTTTCTGCTCATTTGGTGCAATCAAATTTTGGTAGGGTTTGTTTGTTTGAAACAAAAGAAGGAAACAAAAAAGTTTGAATTGGTTTGTAAAAGCATTCCATTTCTGATGTTTTTATGCCTGATGTTTTCTACTTTCAATCTTTGAACAGTATGCAGTGAAAAGAGGGTGAAAAAACAAACAAAACTCATGGTTGTTTTTCTCTACATTAGTGTTTCTCGGTACATGTAGTGCCCCCTACATGTTTGTGATGTCTTTGTAGTTAAGCACAACTGAGTGAAATGAATGGCTCATTAAAAGCAGTGAATGTGATGAGCAGTTCAATTAATCTGAATCATGTAAACTGAGATTTAAACACCCACATGTGCAGAATTAAGGAGCTGATGACTTGAACCGTGAAAAACAAGAGCGCACAGAGGCTATAAGGTCAAGCTGGTTGAGAAAGTCAGGCAGCAAAAAAAAAAATAATAATGATATGCATACAAATTAAAATTGACTGATGACACATTTGTATTTGCAACAGTAAAAAAAAAAAAAAATTACACTTTGTGAAGCAATTGAGCTTTCAAATTTTTGTTTATGCTGGTTATACTGTACGTATATTTATGTGCATGTTTTAAAGACACGGTGGTCACGTTGTAACTTTAAGAGTGTTTGAGGGAAAAAAAAAAAACAATCTATAGAAGGTAAAGAGAAAGAAGGTAAAGAGTCTGGTTTTCTTTTTTCATCCAAAGCTAAATTGGTCCTTGCTGGTTTTTAGCTTCTTTATTAAACAATTCGTCCTTGATCAAGTTTTCTCCCATAAGACCGTTTGGTTTCTTTACGCATGGCTAATAAAACGATTACAGTTGATGAAAATAGACGTTTCTTTAGGACACTTCAAAAGCAATTTACCTCTAGCCTAATTTCAAACCGGTAAATTACAACGTGATCGTATCCCTGCGTATAGGAACGATGCTTGGAAGAGACTTAACAAGAATTCCGATGGAGTCGGACCCCTTCAAAGAACAGAAGGTAGAAGGAGAATTTCAGAAAGTCAATCACTGCTGGCATTTCCATCTGACAGCGAGAAATTAAGACCGGACACTCTGGATGCTAATTTAACGGCTTAGCACATGATTTCTCTCTCTCTCTGTGTAAAGCTTTACTCGCGTCATAAAGCCGTCGCACAGGCTTTAACACCCAGCTTCCATGCTAACCGCTGTACCACCCCAAGTCTTTACCTAGAGGGGCAACAACCTTCATTATGTAGACTTTTAATCACTTAATCTGCGTTTTAATACAGAAGTAAACAAATAAAAGTATGCCTAAGTAAATGAACAGTTGGGGTCGTTTTGTAATAGCTCGTAAATCTTTCTGTGTCGGTAATGAGCTTCTTTCTCCTCTGGGCTCAGCAGAAAGAAATCAGCACTTCACACACGAATGAGAGCGTTGAGCAAGAAGACTCCCACTCTAAATGTACCACAGAGAGACTTTGTGGGGGGGTTGTTTGTTTGTTTGTTTGTTTGTGGAAGTTCTATAAATCCTTAGAAGCGTTTTCTACTTACTTCAACAAGTATTGAATACCTCTGAATTCCGGCAGGCCGTAGCCATATGTAGTGTGGCTGTTCCATCCTGTGACCTACGACATACCGCCATCTTTTTTTAAGGAGATTCTACTGTGAAATGAATTTCAATTTAAGCATTAGATACGGTACCTCAAAGTAAGATGAGGTGACCATTCTTTTTTTTTTTTTTTTTTGCTGTCTCTAGGCAACAAGAAAACCACATAACATCTCTTTTCTTTTTCTTTCTTTTCTGCCAACTCTTATTCTCGTTCACTCCAGGGAGCGCACAGTTTTACCTTTAAAACGAAAAACTCAAAAATTATATATTTTTTTCTTCCTTTCTGTCCCTCAAATTGTGTGCAGATTTATTTCAACTTCGCCATTTGAAGTTCGCCGTGGCGCGCAGGTGAAATCCCGCTAACGCCGGGCACCGAGCGGGCTTTGTGTTTTATGGCTCTCCTTGAGAAATGATGAAATGTTTACCAGTGGGTGAGGAGCAAACAGGGCCAAGGTGGGAGGGAGCCATGCGATGTGTAGGAGGACTGCCTCACAACTAACCAACACAGCCAGGCTTCGGAAAGAGAGCGAAAGGAAGAAAACGAGAAGATAAAGTTGGAGTTTGATGTGTAATAGGGACAAGTCTCAGTGAGAAGAGTCAGCTATGCATGTGGTGTTACAGCCGGATCCATACAGTAATGGCTACCTCGCCCCTACCTCCGCGCTATCATTTCTTCTGCCTTAAACGCTTCTTTTTTTTTTTTTTTTCTTGATTTTTCAACCTAACAGTCTTCGGTTCAGAATAATTTCCCAGCATCAGCGTTACATAACCCTCATTTATCCTGTGATGTCTGGCATGCAGCGCTGATGTTTGAAATGGAGTTGCCACAGAAATGGAGCCAGATTTCCTGCTCTTATAGACAAGGAAAAGCCAGCTTCAAAAGAAAACAGCAAACATATTACAGCCAAATTCAATTGTTCTATTTCCACAAAAAATATAAATATATGTATTCCTTCCTAATCATTGTAGATTAATTGAATTATTAAATCATTTTTTTTTCACGTAACTAATATGTGATAAAATTTATACTCTTTCGTCATGCTAATGCGCTCCATGGAGACAGCGCCGCTAAGATATCTTGTAATCACATGTAGTCATTATTTTTTTTTCCTATCTGTACAATCTTCTATTTCTTTTATCTTTGTTCTTTTTAATGATCTCCATTTTTAATACCGCTTAATGTAATGTGATTTTACAAAGCCAGTTTTCAGTCCATTTAATGTTCTTTTTCTAGAAACGAACAACTTTGATCAGAGGACGATTTCACTCTGCCGTGGTTAATGGTACTGTGCTGTGTTTCAGAACAACCGGAAAATTGTGTTCTTTGCGTTTGAATCAGAATTTCAAGAAATAGTAGACCCTCTTGACTCCTTGAGTGACTCTTTCTTAAAACAACATGAGGAATTTAATACAAAAAAAAAAAGGTTTACTTTGTCTGGCTTTGGGCGTTTGTTTAGATCTGAATAGTATCCGAATGCTGAAGCGGAGAGCTTGCAAATTACAGTGGTGGAACGTAACGAAGTAATTGTACTTCGTTACTGTACTTGAGTAAAAAAAATTGTGTATCTGTACTTTACTTAAGTAAAATTTAAGACCGATACTTTTACTTTTACTTCACTACATTTTTAGAGCAAATATCTGTACTTTTACTCCGCTATTTTTTTTAAAGTGTGGTTTGCATTTTTTGTTACATTTTCGTTCAGGAATTTGAAAAATATACAGTTTTTTTTAGCACATCTTGAAGCCGCATTGCCAAAATCAAAAAGAGCAGTTGATCGGGAGAAGAAGTAATGAATCGAGGACCAATCAGGATTGAGACTAAACATTTTCTGCAGTCATTTAAAAAAACTAACATATAGTACAAATTAAAGAGTCAGAAGATCGTTGTTTGTTGTGTTTGCTTTTAAATAAAAAGTTGAGCCATCGTTACACAGAGCAGGGGCAGATCTAGAAATTTCGAAAGAAAGGGGAGGCGGGTGAGGTCATTGACAAAGCCAATATAGGTTGATGGGGGGCCTCCCCCCCCAAAACATTTTAAAATATAAGTGTCATTTTCCTGCATTTTGGTGGCCCATTTGCTGGCCCTGCTAGGGGATAGCTTTCCTTTCCTTTCTTCTTTTTTTTTTTTTTTTTTTTTTTTTGTGGACCAAAAGAGGCAGGAGAGGGGGGGTCACGCCCCTGCAAAGTATTTATTTGTGACCCTACAGCACAAAAAATAACATTTGAATTTTGATCGAATACTTAAAAAGTAAAATTTACACCAATTACGCTTGTACTTTTACTTAAGTAGATTTTTCATTGGTACTTTTACTTGTACATAAGTATTTTTTTTTTGCCTAATTATCTGTACTTTTACTCAAGTACAAAAAGTAAGTACTTCATCCACCACTGGCAAATTACTCAAACAAGCATGTTTGAAATAGGTATGTTTTCAATGTCAAAATAACCGTCGACCATTTTTTTTTTCCCTTCTCCTTGGCTGGTTTTCGGATGACTCCTTTGCTCTCTATACATGTCCTGTTTTTCTTCACTTGACTCCACTTTCTTCCTTTTTGAACTTCCTGCCATCTTATCCTCTTCAGACCCCAATTGGAACCTAATTAGGAACGAATAACAATACCTGTTTGTCGAAGTTGGCGTTATTTAAATACTTCTCTTAGCGAAGAAAACTTGTCTGATCATTAAGGACAGCAAATGGGACGTTTAATGCACTAACTGACCCAAAGTTAGAAAAGATTCAGAACCAAAACAGCAGAAAACGTTTCACTGAGAAATAGAAAAAGTACATTTGTTTGAGAGACATTATGTAATCACACTAACAAGAAATAGTTGTCAAAATATTTGGTCTAAATAAACTCCTCATTTTTTTTGCTCGACTTCTTTAGGAAGTGGATTTAGCTTGGGTGGCTGGATTGCTTTGGAAATAGAGAGAGAAAAAAAAGGGTAGGGCGAGTCATTTGTTGCATCAGAAAAGACGTTCTAATGATGTATTTTTTCAGAGTTCAGACCAAACATAAAAGTAACTTCCCCATAAGTTGCTGCTGATGGAAAAGATGATTTTAAAGTTAAGAAGTAAGATATGTTCTTACTAAAATGTAGTTTTAGCAATACTCTGCGAACATTTAAGGGTTCATGTCAGGGGTGCCCACCATCATGTGAACCTGCTAATAAAAGGATAAAGTATATTAAAAAAAAAAAAAAATCTACCCATAACAGAAAATAATGTATAAATCTTGTAGTTTTCATTTCCATCCTCATTTTGTTTTTCAATAGTTGACCCTTTAGCTATTATTTGCAGAATTGATTTTTTTTTAATAACTGAACCGTAATTGTCATTTTTGTGGATTTGCTTCCAAATAAGAAAATTTTGCCGTATCACCGGATCTCTCTAACTTTGCAATAAACGTGAGGACTAAGACTAGAGCCTGCTTTTTTTTTCTTCTTTTCATTACACAACTTTGATTTACTTTCTAGCTTCTGTAAAAAATTCTCAGAAATTCTTCTTTACAGACTAGCCTGGGCGAAGCCACGAGCTTTGCCAGTTTTTTAACGAGGTGAGGAGGCCGGGCAGTGCCAGAGAAGAAGAACAGAGGGTACTGCCATTTACAATATACCAATTTTGAACAATGAACAGCCCTGCTTGAAAAAAAATAGGATCAACTTTCACATTGAAAATAATTACTAAGATAATGTTTTTTTGTTGGTTTTTTTTTTTTAAACATCAAGCACAATAACGTTAACCAAAACTTTCTTTGGGAGCTCCCAGTTGAGAGCTATCAACGTAATGGGCACCACTGCTTTGATAAAAAAGCATGATTGACCAATTTGATTAGAGTGAACCAATTTTGTTCACTCTTGTTTTCCAGTTTAGAATAAAAATATAAGCCATTGCATTGAATTAAAGACGTGTAAAAATTAATATATTGATCACCTTATTTTTTTATCGAGACTTCTTTATGGCTGAGAATTTTCTATAGCTTTTTCACATTGATTTTCTTTGGTGAATCATCTCCTCCAACCTTAGAAAAGCAGTAAGGCAGCAGAGGAAGTTGGCAACAGATGGAGATTAGACTCTGACTGCAGCTGATAGTTCTACATGATGGATGTGGCCCACAGGTGACAATTCATGCTGACACCCCCAGTGACAAAGCCATGCTTTATAGCGACCGACAGACTACTACCTGCAGCCCGGCCTCTCCGGAGATGAAGCTTGATATCCGCTGCAGTGTGAAAATCACTTGTGCCACATCCCAGTGATTCCTTGCAGGGATACAACTGAGAAGTGCTACAAATGGATTGCACACCCTTTGAGCTGCAGCTCATTTTCTCACATTAGCATATTGTACTGGAATTTATTAGAGAATCCACAAATAAACTGTTGATTTTTTATTTTTTTTTATTATATGTGTACAAATAGAAGTGTTGTGTAAAAAAGTCTCCATTTGCTCTAAATATAACAGAGTGAATTCGGAAGGTACCTGATGATTGCTGAATGATCAAATCTTGACCTAATGACCGAACAGAGCCCGACCGTTTATAATCAGATCTCTGCATTTGGCTGCACTGTAATGGGATCACAGGTCTGTGAAGGGAATATTGGGGAGCAAGCATCCTCATGGAGTCCAATAAATACATCAGACAGGTTAGGGATAAAGCTGTGATGAGGTTCAACGCATTGAACATCTCACAAAGAACCATTCAATTCATCATCTAGAAAAAGAAAGAGAACGTCAAACCACCAGGACACAACTGTCCACCTAAAAGTTTCAGGCTGAAGAAAGAAAGCATAGATCAGACACATGGAGAATCAAGATGAACTGCATGGATCCGCAGATCAGGCGGGGGAATCTGTCCACAGGGCAACTATTAGTTGTGCACTAAATTGGCCTTTGTGGATGAGTGGCAAGAACAGAGCATTTGTTAAAAGACAACAAGAAATCCAGTTTGTAGTTTGCCAGAAGTCATGTGGGGAAACAGAAAACATTAAGTCCCTTTGTCAAATGATACTAGAATAGAACCTTTTGGCCTGAATGCAAGATGTAATGCACATCACTCTGAACAAACTGCCCGGTCTGTGGCCAGCAATATCATAGGAAAGATGGTCTCAGAAGTTATATGGAACTAAAAAGTGGAGTAAACTGGTGAAGAAGAATGTGTGGTCGGTGCTGAGCAAGACTGTCCATTGTCTGTAGCTATAAAGATCTTTTGAAGAATGCCTAGCACCTTCTGTACCCAGCCGTCATCAGGCAGAGAAGCTTCTTCAGTTGCAGAATGTTGTTTCTTATCTGTTCCATGGACAGTTCAAGGTATTTCTTTGTCCCTCAGGCTGTTTGGCCGAGTGCGACTCAATGTTAAAATGTTCCGTATAGGACAGTGTTTTTTTCGTCAACGATGACGACACCTAAATGATTTTGTTGACGAAGCTTTTTTTTCATGACGATGACGTAACGCTAACGAGATAAATGCGACTTTTTGGTGACGAAAACGTGACGAGACGTTTGCAAGTTTCTGTTGACCAGACGAAAATGTAACGAAATAAGCGTCAGACTTTCACATTTCTGTCTGTGAAAAGAAAAAGCACAGCGGGTGCATTTTGTCTCTCACGGCGGCACGTTCCCCGCCCCCCCCCCCACACACACACAATGCTGCGTGTTCACACCATCTACACAACACACCTGCAGCCATGAGAAAGTCACACACCGTGGCAGCAGCAGCAACAAAGAGACTTGGTGGTCAGAAACTTATAGTTTTCCACATATTTTGTGCAAACGGCATACTGACTTCAAGCTAATAATAGCTTGTCGGCGCTGCTAACTTCCCAGTTAGTTTAGTTGCGCTAACGACTGCTTTAAATGCATTCCTGTGTTTACTTTGTTTACAGGGTGTTTAATTCAATTCAATTCAATTTTATTTGTATAGCCCAAAATCACAGAATGTCCGTCTCAATGGGCTTCACAAGAAAAAGAGGAATGCATTAACACAAATACACAGCAAAAAAAATAACTGACAAATGCTAACTAAACAAGATTAGCACATTTATGCACTTAGACTCTCCTTCTCGGTGAGGAAAAACTCCTAAAAAACCCATCAGTGGGGAAAAAATAAGAAACCTCATGGGGATCCACGTGAAAGAGAGATCCCTCACCCGGGACGAGCAAATAATGTGTCACAGATTATTGTTTAAATATTAGCTTAATCTAATCTACAGTTAAATATCTGAAGAAGTCAATAGATGTTATTCATCCTGATGGAAACACTGGGGGACTCCTCAGCCCGGAGATGTCCTGGACGGGGATGAGTAGATGTTCTTCATGCTGATGGAAACACTGGGGGACTCCTCAGCCCGGAGATGTCCTGTACAGGGATGAGTAGAAGTTCCTCATCCTAATGGAAACACGGGAGACTCCTCAGCCCAGCGATGCCCAGGGCGGGGATGAGTAGATGGATTTCATCCTGATGGAGCGGGGATGAAGAAGCGCGGAGGTCTCCTCGGTGTGGCCATGCCCAGGACAGGAACGCAGAGTCCTGGATGGGGCTCTCTTCCAGAGAGGAGGGAGAGAAGTGGATAACATGTGAATTGTATTGTACCAACTAGCAGTGTAATTCTAAATAAACAGACAATTTAGAACAATGAATGAGATAGAAAGCCAGGGGTTTAGGGTAGAGGGTTTGAGTAGGGGGTACGGGGAAAGAGCCAAGGCAGTCTGGCAAAGAACAGTAGATAGAATTAGAGAACAGAACCCCAATGTACCATACTTTCCCCAGCTTTTACTAGTATCTAGCAGCCAACTAGTAATTATATCAGCTAATTGAATCTGTTTCTATCTGGCCTGTTGATAAGCTTGTTCAAACAGGAATGCTTTAAGCCTCCCTTTAAATGTAGGAACACTGTCTGCCTCTCTTACTTGAGCTGGGAGCTTATTCCATAAAACTGGAGCTTGGTAGCTAAAGGCTCTACCTCCAACTGTACTTTTTGAAATCCTAGGAACCACCAACAGCCCTGCATTTTGTGAGCGGAGTGTTCTGCTTGGTTGATAAGGTACTATAAGTTCACTAATATAGGATGGAGCCATGCCGTTTAGGGCCTTGTAGGTTAGTAAGATGATTTTAAACTTGATCCTAAACTCAATAGGAAGCCAATGGAGAGACGCTAGCACCGGAGTAATATGATCTCTTCTATGAGTTCCTGCTAATAGTCTTGCTGCTGCATTTTGAACCAGCTGAAGACTTTTTAGGGAAGACTTAGGGCATGCTACGAGCAAAGCGTTACAATAATCCAATCTCGATTAAGAGGTGTCATTTTTAAGTATGTATAATTTACAATGTTCCTCACTCACTGAATAATTTCTATTTATTTTACGTTGTTTGACAGTATTTGTTGTTTTGCGCAAGTTAAAGCTCGGCAGGGTTGTCTTTTTTTTTTTTTTTTTTCTTTTTTTTTAAACAAATAACCCGCATCATTCTCAGTAATAAAGACACGATTGTTAGATTAAAAGTTTTTACACTAAAACTAGACTAAAAAACGTTCTAAGTCTACCTGACTTAAAACTAGACGAAAACTCTTTTGGGTTTTTGTCGACTAAAACGTAACTAAAACTAAAATATATGGAGATGACAAAAACGTAACTAAAATTTAATTAATTTTTGTTCCAAAGACGAAGACGGCTGCCAAAATCAACAATGGTGTAGGATTAAAAGCGATTGTGTACAAATACCATTAACTTTACAGTGAAACTGGACACTTTTGATTCTAAACGCTAATCTGGTGTGCATATACCCTAACACAACCTTTTATAACTTCTGAGACAATGTGGTGAGTTCTTAAAAATACTGTGGATTGAGAGCAGGGAACATAGCAGACAGGAAACAATGAAACACTATGTGCATGTTTTTGTTGCAACCACTTCCATAAGGTGTGCACCAAATCCTTTTCATCCTCGATTAGCCTCACTGAGACAAAGTGGGAGTAGAATGGTAAATGGACTCTACTTGTATAGCGCTTTTCCACCTGTGTCGGCTCTCAAAGCGCTTTACAGTGTAGCTCACATTCACCCATTCACACCTGATGGGGATGCCTTCATGCAAGGAGCAAACCACCATCATGAGCAATTGGGGGTTCGGTGTCTTGCTCAAGGACACCTCGGCATGAACTCCTGGCGGGGGATCGAACCGACAACCCTCCGGTTACAGGGCGGTCACCCTACTCACTGAGCCATCCTTCCCCCTTGAAGTAGAAGTAGACGACTCTGGCAGTGCCGCGGGTCATTTGCGTTAAAACATTCTTACATTTATCGTATTATTCCCAATGCTGCACTGATGGGGTGTGCATCTATAAACAAGCTATTTAAAGAATCTGTAGGGCAAAAAAATTCAGAAAAAGAACTTTCAGGAAAAAAAAAACAGGGGGGTGCTTCTATTAGAAAGTGTGCTTCTATTGGGAATGATACAGTAAAAACTAGACCTAGAACTAATCCAGTCCTTTTAACAAAACCTCAATACTCACATTGAATGTGACAGTTTTTTTTTTCTTTTGAAAAATATGCGAACTACCAAGTCCACAGGTGCAAAGTAGTTTGGAACATAACCCCCAAGACTTGCAGCTTTGTATCTGGAAAAAAAAAACAACTTGTACAAAGAATTGACTTGTGTTTGTGTGAGAAAATTGTGCTGCAATTTTTTACAACACATTTCAGGTCTTTCTTTGTAAAAAAATAAAAAATTGTGGGACACTTTGAAGTGTTGAAAGAAGAATCCTTTTTAATGGTCATGTTGTGATCACACTTAAAATGGTTCAAAGTGCATGAATATTTTTCGAATGTAACGGGGTAAATTGGACTCTTTTCTAAAAATAATCTCTATCCATCGAAGCCCTGGTCCTTGGTTCCATTCAGTCTGTGTGCCTGGCAGGCAAAAGCACTAATTAGAAAAGGTAGAATTACTGGGCCAGTTGTTAATTATAACTACCACGTCCTACACCTTTGTGCTTTGAACTTGTGCATGTGTCTGTATGGAGCATATGTGATTGTGCATGTTTGCATATATGCTTCTAATCAGACTAAATCCGAGGCTCGGTTTCCGTGGTAATTAACATGTCAGCAGATTGTGAGACATCGTCTGTAAAACATGTTCTGAGAAAAAGAGAAATAAAAGTTGCAGTCGAGCTTTGCTGTAAAATTTTAGTTGGTTGTTGATTCCACGACCTTGGTTCTTTTTTTTTTTTTGTCTTCAGAAAACATCCGTTGGAGAAGAAAATGTCAAGACCATCAAAACCTTGTCTACTTCAATTGTTTTGTCCTCAATTTTTTGGGGTTTCTTGTGAAGCACAGTCCCTGGCAAAGTGAAAATTATTTGAAGGCATGAGGAGACCTGAGTAAGGCAGATAAGCTAAGACTCTTATACAAGTACCTCTCCATCCATTAAGATAGGGATTATAGCTTCAAAGCTAATTGTTTTTTCCCCTTCTCATTCTTTTCACGGCGAACATGGAGGAAACGAAGAAGTGAAAGCCTCTCCTTTCAATTTCCCTCTAAATAAATTCTCTTGCCTTTATCCCTTCTCCTAATATAACAGCAAATTAAAATTCATTGAATTTATACATGTTCATTAGGCTATGAAGGTGAGCTCTCTGAAAAGAGGTGACGCTTTAAAAGTGCTTGTCCCTTCTTGTAAATGAACGGCACAAAGAGTCTCTGAGCTGAGTGCAGAGGATAAGTGAAAAGACCAGAAGACTTTTTCTTCTTCTTTTTAAATACACTTTACAACATTCATCATATAGAAAAAAAATGTTGGACAAATAACTGACAGTGAAATGAGGTTCTTTGTGTGTTTCAAATTAAAAACCTCCTTGAGGAGCAGGTCTTTGATGTGGACATTATTCCAAGATAGAGTGAAGAGTCATCTGCAAAAAAACAGAACCTCCTTACAGATTTTTAAGTAATAATAATAATAAAATGTTAAATACTTTTAAAACCTAGAATAAAAAAAGCAAACACCAAAAGTAAAATGATCTGCGTAATTCATCAATAGCTTACTCTTTTTTTTTCCGCATTTTGCGCTGCTGCTTCAAAAATGTCCTTGTTATCAGAATCAGAATCAGAATCAGAACGCTTTTATTGCCATGTCAATGAGAATATCAGAGACTAGGAACTTGCTTTGATACAGCTGTGCAATATTATAAGATGAAAATAATAAAAAATAAAATAAATAAAAATAATTTTAACAAAACAGAGTGCTCAGAAAGAAAAAGAAAAGTAGTGCCATGTCATAGAAAATAATAAAAAAATAATAAAGAATAATAAAGATAGTAAAGTGGCAAGAGGGAGGTGACTAAGAGATGTGGGGTTCAGGTTATAAAGTATTAATTAGACTAACGGCAGAAGGGAAGAAGCTGTTTTTGTGGCGGGACGTTCTGGTCCGAATGGACCGGAGCCTCCTGCCCGAGGGGATCGCTCAAAAAGTCCATGTCCAGGGTGGGAAGGGTCAGCTGCTATCCGACCTGCACGCCCCCGAGTCCTGGAGACGTACAGGTCTTCGAGAGATGGAAGGTTGCAGCCGATCACCTTCTCTGCGGAGCGCACAATGCGCTGCAGTCTGTGTTTGTCCCTGGCTGTGGCTCCAGCGTACCACACGGTGATGGAGGAGGTGAGGATGGACTCGATGATGGTTGTGTAAAACTGCACCAACATCTGGGCGGGCAGCTTGGCTTTCTTCAACTGCCGCAGAAAGTACATCCTCTGCTGGGCCTTTTTGATCAGGGAGCTTATGGACAGCTCCCACTTTAGGTTCTGTGTAATGGTAGTGCCGAGGAAGCGGAAAGAGTCTACAGTGGTGATGGGGGAGTCTGTCAGTGCAAGGGGGGTAATGGGTGCTATAGCTTTCCTAAAGTCCACGATCATCTCCACTGTCTTCTGAGCGTTGAGCTCCAGGTTGTTGTTGATGCACCAGGACACCAGCCGGTCTAGCTCCATCCTGTAGGCCGACTCATCGCCATCAGAGATGAGCCCGATGAGAGTGGTGTCGTCCGCAAACTTGATCAGTTTGACAGAGTCATGGCTGGAGGTGCAGCAGTTGGTGTACAGGGGAGCAGGGGAGAGAGGACACAGCCCTGTGGAGATCCTGTGCTGATAGTCCGAGAGGTGGAGACATTCTTCCCCAGCCGCACGCACTTATAAATTGATTATCGGCTATCTTCCACTATGCTAGCACGAACTTTCAAGACTTATCTAGAAAACATGGCATATTTTATTCAGACAACAATTTTCTTACTCTCTTCATGGTGTCTCTTCCATATTATCTCACTCAACTGTTCTAAAACGTGTCTGTAATGGCCTCAGTGTCCTCCTTGTCTCTCTCCACAAATATAAACACACGCATACACTTCTATGCGGCCATGGCAATGTGTTTGTTACCATAGCAACATTGCAACAACTTCCCGCAGAAGTTTTTGCTATGGCAATGCATGCTTACTCCCAACTGCTGCGCCCCAGACAGAGGAGATAGAATGCTTATAAATTTTGAAATGTTCATTTTTAGAACCCAAAAAAATCCGTATAAATATAGAAAACATGTTCATATTAAAAATCATAAAAGGTCAGCCTCCCAGGATGTGTTTTATTTAGCATATTAAAGTGACGTTCGGTCCAAATGACGACTTTGGCGATCACAGTGTTAATTCCGTCTGGGTGGAAGATAAAGACACATTGTTACAAGCAAATTTCCAGTGTTGTGCAACTTCACACTTCAAACTTAGTTCAAATTTATTTTTCTCAAACACAAATTTTTCTTCTAAAAATGTGGACGCAGATGTGAGAAAAAGTTCCGCTGCTGAAATTATCCAGCTCATTTCGTAAACACTCACAA
The DNA here is from genome assembly GCA_902685375.1 of Neostethus bicornis. NCBI lineage: Eukaryota > Metazoa > Chordata > Actinopteri > Atheriniformes > Phallostethidae > Neostethus > Neostethus bicornis. The sequence goes on along the minus strand of CACRXE010000002.1, from coordinate 5,430,350 downwards.
CTCGACGCAAACGTGTTGTCGTGTAAGCTGAGGAAAAACTAAATAAATTACTCTCCAGAGCCTCGTTCAATAGAGGCCTTGTCATAATATATTGACAAATACACAAATTGAGTTTTACAATAAACAATAGCTAATTGTTAACAATAATAAGATCTAAAATGAACCAAACAAAATCAGAACATTTCTGAGGTTTTTTTTGTTTGTTTGTTTGTTTTTTGTTTTTCCTTCTTGGTGAAGAATAACTCATTTAAAAAAAAAAGAAGAAACCTCATGGAGATCCACATGAAGGAGGGATTCCCCTTATTACACACAGGCAATGTATCTAAAATTTAAATATTAGCTAATTAAACTCTATAAATATACGTGAAGAAATCAGAGAATGAGCTTCATTGCGATGGAATTTAACTGTAGATCAAGCAATGGGGTCTCAAGTCTGGAATTGGGAGGAATTTTCTGTTGATTCATGTACATTTTGAAAGCTACAGTGGCATTTTTTTTTTCCAGATCATTACAACAGGACTTGAGTACATATGTGTTTTACTGTTGACTCCTCAATCTTTCTGTGACGACGGTTGGAGTTGAAAGAAAAAAAAAGTGGACAGAAAACTTTTTATTTTTATTAAAATCAAATCAAATGCTGTTTTAAGTAAGTTTAACAAAACAGATCAAACATCAACTCCTGTTCTGAGATTTCAAATTTTGGAACCGTTAGTGTTCATGGGTTGAAAAGGTTGCTCACCTCTAATTTTTAAAACCAGATACTTTTTTCAATAGATTAACAGGTCGGGCATCGTGATAGTACCGGGCAGGGTATGCGCCTATAAATCTTCTGTTTTTGCGCCTGTGTGTTTTTCTCTTGATGTTCTATCACCATCTGCAACTGAACATTTTCACACATGGATTAAAGCAAATTCAGCAGCAGGGAGTCAGTGACAGCTGGATATCTTAGACATAACACAAATTAAATTCAGCTGCAGGTGGGAGAAAAGAAGAAAACTTTGTTTAAAAAAAGGGGAAAAAAAGAAGAAAAAAAACATGCTATTTTTGTGAGTTACCAAGACGATAGATGTGCAACTGTGTTCCCATTTTTTTTTTTTTTTTGATGGATGGGAATTGAGTCTACAACAAAAACTACATTATTTCCAGGTGTTTTTTATATACAGTACTTTTACTTGGACGTTGAGTGGGTTTTTGAAAGGGACTGGGTGAACTGTCCAAGAACCATTGACTCCAGAACGAGTGTTGAGTGGTTACGATAATTGGCTGAAAACTTGTGTCCTAAAGGGAGAGGCAATTCAATTCAATTGATGATTTTGGACATGCCTACTGCAGAAATCACTGGGATATCTGTTAGAGCAAGAACTCCAAAGAAAATCAAGATTAAAGACATTTAATTACCGCTAAGAACGACAAATTCACTTTTGTTTTTTTGTCAGTGACTGCGACAAAGTAGATACCTGTCTACAGTGGTGGAACATAATGAAGTAAATGTACTTCGTTACTGTACTTAAGTAAAAAAAATTGTGTATCTGTACTTTACTTAAGTCAAATTTGAGACCTGAACTTTTACTTCACTATATTTTAAAAGTATGTTTTGCATTTTTTGTTACATTTTTGGTCAGAATTTGAAATATATGCAGTTTTTTTAGCGCATCTTGAAACCACATCGCCAAAATCAAAAGGAGTAGTTGATCGAGAGAAGAAGTAACGAATCAAGGACCAATCAGAATCGAGAGTAAACATTTCCCGCATTCATTCAAAAAACTAACATCCAATATGTCACAAATTAAAAACAGTCAGAAGATCGTTGCTTGTTGTGTTTACTTTTAAATAAAAAGTTGAGCCATCGTTACACAGAGCAAGGGCGGATCCAGGATTTTCTAAAGGAGGGGGAGGGGTGGGCGTAAGGGGCGTTAGGTCATTGACAAAAGCCAATATAGGGTCATTGGGGACCTTTTCCTGACATTTTCCTGCATTTAGGTGGCCCATTAGCTGGCCCTGCAAGGGGATAGCTTAACTAGCCCCCTTTCCTTTCTTCTTTTTATTTTTTTGTGGACCAAAAGGGAGGGGGGGGGGGCTGGGAGGGTAAGGCCCCTGCTGAGTATTTATTTGTGACTCTACAGCACAAAAAATAACATTTGAATTATGGTTGAATACTTTTACTTTTTACTTAAAAAGTCAAATTTACACCAATTACTTTTGTACTTTTACTTAAGTAGATTTTTTTATTGGTACTTTTACTTAAGTACAAAAAATGAGTACTTCATCCACCACTGTATATATATATATATATTAAAACTTGCCAAAGAATTTAAAACATTCAGTTTGTATCCTTAATATGGTCTCAGTGCAGTTTTTGGATTCCTTTTGTACCTCCAAAGACATTTTTTTTTCCCTTATTAGGAGGTTTAAAATATTCACGTATCAGTTTTCAGTCTTAAAAACTATTTCAGAGACAAATTTAGGGGATCAACGATGAGTGAGACGGACCAGATATGTGATGCTGGTCACACGACCGGAAAGCAACGAATAATCCAAGGGCGATTGGAATGTTTAGCATTGATATATACAGGATCCTTAGCCTGCGCATAGTCAGACCAAAGAGGCTTCAGTTCAGATCAATTCACCAAATTTCTTAACATGGTCTCATTTTTACGTTTGTTTGTATTTTATTTGATTCAAAAGATTCCAACGTTCAATGTTTAGTTTTAAACATAACAGATTTTTTGTTTGTGTTAGTTCTGAGTTCTTTTACAAATGAATGATATCTGATATGTATAGAAAGAAAATTCAGCCAGAAAAACACATCTTGCAAAGTAAGAATTGCTTTAGTCACACAGACAAACAGGATCTTTTATTTAGCGCCTCATTATATCGAATCGTATGCTACTCATTAGACCGAGCTGGCTTATTCAGGTTCATATTTTAATGAGACTACACACACCTCAGAGTTCTGCTTTACTAGAGAGGAGTATGATTGTATCTGGTCACTTTATATCAATAAAAAAGCACACGTTTTGATGAGATTGGGCAAAATAGCAAAGAATTCATCCATAACATTAGAGAGGAATTTAAAAAGCAAGGAATCTATTAAAAATATCATTAATTCTTCCATTCTTGACATTTAAACTCATCGTTTGACTTTAATATATACATAGTACTGCTGTTAAGCTTAATTGTGTGTGGTGTTCGTTATAATTTACATACTTCATGGATGTTTATTTCACAGTCATGCCACATTCACGAGCAATGACTAAGTAGACTCATTCATCCTTCCTGACCAGCCTGTTGCTCTCTCTGGTTAGTTTTTTTTACACTGCCGAAAAAAACAAAGAGATCAAGAAAGGGGAGGTGGGAAAAAAACAAAAAAAAACACAACATAGTTCATCAGGTTTTGGCCGACTGTGAATGTTAGAAGATTGTGTGTGTAGGTGTGTGCTAGGGTTGGAGGGTGATGAGAAAAATCAAGGACAGCCGCCTGTGCCTCCCCCAACTCTGCTAGGTCAGACTTGCATTTTAATCAGGGTCGGTGAATACCACTGCTTCATCCCCTTGGGGAAGCCAAACACACGCATTAACACATCTTTTGCCACATGCGTGCAAATTATCCAGCGGAAAGTGGAGGCACAAATCAGTTGTAGGTGTATGAGCTGGATGCTGAATTATAAGGCACGCCTGCTCATGAAACCTTAAACAGCCGATTCTAAATATGTTAAAAGATACATCTATAAAAGGCAAATTAAAGGGAGGCCTGACAGAGATCATTACCAGGGGAGCTTTGGTATGCATTGTAATGCCATTACTGTCCACAGCAGTGGTGGACCATGTATTTCACACGTAGACCTTCAGTAGTACTCAGTCTGGATCAATCAGCCTCTCATTAATTATTTATGGTTATAAAACCATCTTACTACAAGGGGTAAGGAAACTTAGGCATCGCAAAAGACAAACTCCACAATAAACGTTTTTGCTCAATAAACAATTTTTTTTGTGGAAAAGTTTCCTGTTGTTCGAACAGGCACAACAAACAAAATCATCCACAGCGATTTCTTTACATTGTTAAACTTTAATAGAAAAATCTGTCTTGGAATCTACCTTGTGCGTAAATCAGTCACAAATCGACTTGTTCTTCTCTTTCAGTTGTTTTTTGATCATTAAAAAACAAAAACAATGTTTCTATTAAGGTAACAAAGCATCAATGTAGATTTTCGTAGTCTAGTTCAGCTACTCTCTGACTGTCCAGTCAACAGGTCTGAAATCAGGGATGTACCCTCAGCTTTCCCTGCACCCACAAATAAACCCTGCTCACGTAAAGGAAAGATGGGTCAGCAATGCGTCTTTTTAGGGAAAATTGGCAAATTTGAGCTCAGCTCGTGCATCCATCTCACTCATCGAGTGTCTTTCGCCTCATTTGTGGGCCTTTTGCGACAGATCGCATAATTATTGCTCTGACAATTTGTGTTCAAGACATTTTTCTTAGACTAGCAGAAAAGCCGGTGAAGGTCGTTGAAGGTCTTCCACCAGGGATCACAAGTGAGCTTTAACATTCTAACGTGCCCTGCAAAAAAAGCAATGGATGATAAAGATATGAAAGGGTATTAAAAGTGCAGCGGCTTGTGTTACTGCAGTGTGATGTGTCCGGGGCAGAGGTGGTGCTTCGGGCAATAAAGCCTCATTTGGATGAAAGTCAAACAAATAGACAAATGCTGACCGAAGCAGACCAAAGAAGAATAATACACAAGGTTCACCCATCATACTCGTGATTCCCATTTGAAATGCTGAGGTGGTAGAGAGGGAGCCTTGCTAGGCTGCTTCAGTTGCACCATTTGGCCCCAGCAATCATGGTGTATGTAAACCATCTATCTATGAAGAACTGGAACTGGTTTGATCCAATGACTGGATTTATTGACTCTCAAAAGCTTCTTCTTCTTCTCCTTTTGGCATTTCCCTTCAGGGGTCGCCATAGCTAGTCAGTTTCTTCCATCTAACCCTGTCTGCTGCATCCTCTTTGGTCACACCAACTATCTTCATGTCTTCCTTCACTGTGTCCATGAACCTCCTCTTTGGTCTTCCTCTAGCCCTCTTTCCTGGTGGTTCCAAACCCAGCATCCTTCTGCCGATGTACTCGGTCTCTCTTCTCTGCACATGTCCAAACCATCTCAGTCTGGCCTCTCGGACTTTATCTCCAAAACCTCTAACATGTGCTGTTCCCCTGATATACTCATTTCTGATCCTGTCCATCCTGGTCCCTCCCAGAGAGATCCTCAGCATCTTCATCTCTGCTACCTCCATCTCTGCTTCCTGTCTTTTCCTCAGTGCCACTGTCTCTAGACCAAACAGCATGGCGGGTCTCACCACGGTTTTGTACACTTTTCCTTTCATTTTAGCTGAAACTCTTCTGTCACACATCACACCTGATACTTTTTTCCACCCGTTCCAGCCTGCTTGAACACGCTTCTTCACCTCTTTTCCACAATCTCCATTGCTCTGGACTGTTGATCCCAAGTACTTAAAATCTTTGACCTTCTTTATCTCTTCTCTCTGTCTTCTCTTCCTTCCTTCCTTCCTTCCTTTCTCTCTCTTCTCTCTCTTCTCTGTTCTTTATCTCCATTGACTCTCAAAAGCTACTTCTGGAAAAAAAAAGCAAAACTCTATTTAGACAGTAGAGTCTATATAATGAGAACACAAGTTGGTGAGAATGAGTTGAAATTGCCGTTTTCAGGTTGTTTTAATCTAATGTGTTGACCTTTAGAGTTGACAAGTGTGTAATGTGATTGCATACACTCAGCTCAGTCTCTATTTTCCCGAGATTCCTTTTCACGCAGCGGGGAAAGCAGCTTGCAAGGGGGATCAGAGTGCTTGTGATACCATTTGCCCTTTTAAGTAAGAAGGATGAAACACAGTAACGTCCTGATTGAAGATAAATCCCTCTTCCACAAGATTAGCTTTGCTTTGCTTCTATTGTTTTACTTGTTCTTGCTTGTCCGGTGGGAAATACAGAAAACTCACACTTTGTTACAAAAAGCCACAAAATGTTCTTTGAAATCTTTAAAAACAAAAGAAATTAAAATTTCATATGGATGTTTTTTTTCTTCAAAAGCACCCGGAAAAGACTTTAAAATATAATGGTACACAATGTCAACATTAGATCATCTTTTGTCTCTGTTTTTATTTTCTCACAAAGAGAAATAAAAACTATCCCTCTCAGCATATTAATGCCGTTACTTGGTTTTAATCCGCACCTCTATCCATAATCCTAACACATACAAGCTCTTGCTCATCCCCTTACATTATTGGAATTACCCAATGGGCATTGACAGCAGGAGTTTAATGAATTAAAGTGGACATAGCTGACTCAGTTCAATCGATAACTGGTCCCCAGTGGAGCCCTCTGGTCTGAGCGCCAGAAACAGCCGAGAAGGCCAACTAGAAAGACGGAGATGCAGCGACAAAGAGAGCAGCGGAAAATGAAAGTGGGGGGGTAGAAAAGAGCATGCAAAGGAGAAAAAGAGGAGGGACTAACCCTCAAGAGACATATGATGGGATGGGGAGGGAATCCGAGATGGAGCTGAATACAAAAATGGGTGACGGCAATGAATGACATCCGGCCGATGAAAGGGTTAAGTGTTTTGCTGTTCTTCACACTAATGGCTCACGAGGCTTCACCTCAGCCGCCTCGGGTGGTACTATATCCCTCAAAGTCCTTTGAGAACCACACTCGATTCTACCCCCCTCTTCCTTAACACGCACATCTTTTACAGCAGCTTGTTTGTGCTTTACAGCTCAACAAACAAACTGGGACTTTATCACACATGTGGCCTCATTCAGTCCGGCATACGTAGAAACACAATTCATCTTCCACTTCATTGCAACGCTGAAATCATAACTGTTCAGGCCTTTGAACATTAAACACTTTGCGCTGGTGTGCTTTGTTTTAACATTCAGTCGTGCATAGATAAAAGTGAATTTTGGTTTCGAGTGAGGAAAAGATTAAGACTTAAAAGATTAAGTGTTGGTCTGGAATAAAGAATTACATAATATAGAATGGAAACCAACTTTCAAGGCTGATTGAGCGTTCGCTTTCTCCTGAGTGCACTCAGGTTTTCGTAAGACATTGTTGGTTCTCAGCACTACATCGTGAGCCTTTTCATGGATATTTTTATGAACTTTTAGACACACTGGACTTCCATGCAAAAAAAAGGACAAATGGGTTTTAAACAATCAGGTTTGTTCAGGAGAAAGGTCAAAGAGTTTCAGCGAACGTTCTTCAAAATGCCACAGACATTGTTTTTTTTTTTTTTCCAAAAACTGAGGAATTTCTGCGAGAGTTTCTTCTTCTTCTTCTTTCGGCTTTTCCCTTTAGGGGTCGCCACAGCAAGTCAGTTTCTTCTAAATTTCTACGAGAGTTTGATGTTTTGAAATAATAATAAAATAAAAGTCTCAGCATTAAAACCCAATGAAACAAATGATACAAAATGTTTTCTTTAACTAGCCATGACTTGACGAACAAGAAGTTAACAGTTTTAAGTTGAATTCTTGGGATACAGTGATCTAGCGTTCACCTAGCACAGGCATGGGCAAACTATGGCCCGCAGGCCACATGCAGCCTGTTAAACGTTTTAATCAGCCCCACCATACTTGAAAAAAAAAAAAAAAAACATGTTTTAAGGTTTTATTTTCCTTGCGTTTCTGATGTTTCCTCACTCGATGGGGCCAATACACGCACTTAAACAAGCAGGCTTGTAATGCTTTTCTTTATTTTCATTGGAAATTAAAGCACAAGTTTTCTCCATACCCTGAGATGTGTACTTTTTTTTCCAATGAGGTGAGGTTACCAAAGTGTACCATCCATCTGCTCCTGTTCCGGCCCCTTGGTCAAATGTTAGAACTCAATGTGACCCGTGAACCAAAAAGTTTGCCCAACTCCGAGCTAGCATCACTCCAGGTGCTGTTTGTTTTAAATGTTGGCTGGTGTTTGTATTAACCAGCAGCGCCTGAAATGTTTAGTTAAGGTCATGTATGTGGATTGGTTTTTAACCTCTTCGGGTAAAGAGTTCCTCTCTCTTTCTCCGTCTTTCTTCTTTATATTAGTCTATCGTGGCAACTGCAGTTTTCTTTGCGGTTGTCTTCTGGGGAGGCAGCTTGACCGCAAGGGACAGCAACAGGCTGGACAAACTGATAAGAAAGTGTGCATCTGTGGTGGGGAGAAATGTAGACTCTGTGGGAGCTATTTTGGAGGCGAGGATGAGGGCTTTAATGCAGGGTATCCTGAATAACCCCCGTCACCCTCTTCATTATGTTATCACGACTCAGAAGACAACCCGAAGTAAGAGGTTCCTCTGACTGCGCTGCAGGACTGAGCGCTTTAGGAGGTCGTTCATCCATTCAGCCCTCAGACAATTTAATAAATCAGATGTTTCTGGAAGGAACTGAGTCCTATTTTATTATTGTATGTATTTATTTAGTATTTACTTGATTTCTGTTGCTGCTGGACACCAGAATTTCTCCTGCGGGAGATTAATAAAGTTGTATCCATCTATCTATCTACCTATCTATCATCTATCTATCTATCTATCTATCATCTATCTATCTATCTATCTATCTATCTATCTATCTACTGTCTTAGGAAAACATTGAGAAACTTGTCTATTGGAGACCAAAATATCAGATTGGAGTAGCTGAAATTTAAAAGTTACACAAAAAGTAAACTCAAAGACTTGCCTGTATGACTTTTTCAGAAAAGAATTTCTCTGTCCTTCAAAATTCCCATTTGCTCATTTATATATTTATTTTCACCCCCCCATTCCCTCCCTACCACCCAAAGCACTGTTCTCATATTTTCCTACCTTGACAGGGAACGGTTTCGCCTGTCATGTCACACTTGTGACTGACTGCGTGATAGATGGTATTCTGGTTAGAGCTCTGCTCTGTTTAAGGCACACAGTGGGGCAGAAGCACCCTGCCACCTCCCACATTACCTGTCACGCACCGTACCCTGCTCACGTCACCCCTTATTACTAAGAATTTCTCTCATTCTTTTTTTTTCTTACAGAACAACCTCACTCTATCTCTCCATCCATTTGTTGGCTTTTCAATCTCTCGTGGAGCTATTAGTCTTGTACCATGCGTGTGTCTGCTGCAGATAGTTCATCACTGTCTTATAATCCTTTCAGTGTTTCCCACTATTTTAGCATAGAGGAACTGGTTGTAATGGTACTGTCTCCTCTGGTAAATCTCTATGCTATTCTTTCTTTAAAAGAAAAGGGACAGGGGACTAAAAAATAAATACATATTTTGGAGGTTTCTACCATATTTTAGGTATGACTATTTCATTACAAGTATTTCAATACTATTTAATGCAAGATTTTTCTTGGCCATGCCTTTTGTTCTCCGCCATGCCCACATTCTGATGTGAGTAAAGAGTCCCGAGCCACTCATGCTTAGTCCCGAAAGGGGAGTGCCATTTTTACGCAAATGCACTAAAACAAATACATAAGAGAATATTCAAAAGGGGCTCCACGGTGGCACAGGGAATAGTCCAGTGGCCTTACAGCAAGAATGTCGGGCGTTTGAAACACTGGCCTTTCTGTGTGGAGTTTGCGTGGGTTTTCTCCGGGTACTCCGGTTTCCTCCCACGCTCCAAAAAAAAATTCATGTTTGCTTGATCGGCCTTGAATGAGAGGGATCCAAATGGAAAAGTGAGGTTACAGGGAGAAGAGATAAAGAAGGTGGAAGATTTTAAGTATCTAGGATCAACAGTCCAGATCAACGGAGAGTGTGGAAAAGAGGTGAAGAAGCATGTGCAGGCAGGCTGGAACGGGTGGAGAAAAGTATCAGGTGTGATGTGCGACAGAAGAGTTTCAGCTAGGATGAAAGGGAAAGTATACAAAACCGTGGTGAGACCGGCAATGCTGATTGGTCTAGAAACAGTAGCACTGAAGAAAAGACAGGAAGCAGAGATGGAGGTAGCAGAGATGAAGATGCTGAGGATCTCTCTGGGAGTAACCAGGATGGACAGGATTAGAAATGAGTATATCAGGGGAACAGCACATGTTAGAGGTTTTGGAGATAAAGTCAGAGAGGCCAAACTGAGATGGTTTGGACATGTACAGAGGAGAGAGAGAGAGTACATAGGAAGAAGGATGCTGGGTTTGGAACCACCAGGAAAGAGGGCTAGAGGAAGACCAAAGAGGAGGTTCATGGACGCAGTGAAGGAAGACATGCAGATAGTTGGTGTAACTGAAGAGGATGCAGCAGATAGGGTTAGATGGAAGAAACTGACTTGCTGTGGCAACCCCTAAAGGGAAATGCCGAAGAAGAAGTTTGCTTGATTGGCCGCTACAAAATTTCCCCTGGGAATGAACGTGTTTGTGGTTGGTTTTAAGCGCGTGTGTGGCCCTGCAACAGACTGGCAACCTGTTTTGGGTGTAGCCTGCCTCTTGTCTGGGAACAGCCGGGATAGGCTCCGGCACCCCTCGCGACCCCATTAGGGATGGACGGTTTGGAAGATGAATGAATCTTCACAAGCTTTGCTAACGTGATATGCTTTAAACCGTATTGATGGCCTCCAACAAGATTTACCCTTGTAAATCCCTAGGGAGCAGTACCAATTGGGGAGTGAGAGGAAGGAGGGAATTTAAAGTCAAAAGTGAAAGTGAAACTAAATTAATGCATTTATAAGCTTTATTTTAGGCAAATGTCTCATTTCTGAGTAAACAAAAATAGGTACCATATGCATCTAAACACGCCATCAAATAGAAATAATCACCCACATACGCGCAATACCCATCCTGTAACTACACAACTCGTTCATATTGTTTTATCTTGGTGCTTGCTCTCTATACAACTGGATTTTAATAAATACAATATGTGATGAGAACATTTTTCTTTTTCATTAGTCTCTCCCTTTTGCCCTTTTTTTTTTTTTTTTTCCCTCGAGCCAATTATTTTCTTGCATAAGCCCATCCTGCTAATCATCGTGTGTGCGAACGGACAAAGTGTTAAAATTTAGCTATGCTAACAAGGATCTGGACGAATGCAGGCTTTTCAGGCTCTGCTCTGGTAATGGGTCCTTGACTGATTGGCAGCCCTATTCTCTGCTCCTCCTGAGTGACAAGTCTGCAGTCGCCGGTGCAACGTAGGAAATGAGAGTGGAATTACAATAGCAACCATGTCACCTCCTGAGGGGACAGGAGAAAGGAAAATACAATCACAGTCGCCATCAAACACACACGCATACACACACGCAGAGTTGCAGTCTCCATTTAGAAAACACACATCCGTGCCCACACACAAACCTTGGCTCCAGCTATGTTTTCCCTTCTATTATGTACTTGATCTTAACATTTCATCTACCGCTGCTGTCTGGGCAGTGGAAATGAGTGAAAAGCTGCATTTTCATTGACCTATAATCTCCCATGCTGGTTTTAGTTTGATAAATTTTCTGGTAAATTAAACCGAGTAAATTAAATCTGTTTTGTTTCCAGGAGTAAATGCTTTTTTCTTTTCTGTTTGAAAACTTAATTTAAACAGCATGGGAAAATAAGTGTGGAGCTCATAAATAATGCGTGGGATTTTTGTTGGGGGGGGGTGGAGTGCGGATAGTGGCAGTTTGACTACAGGGGGAAGCTAATTTATTTCATCCTCATCCGGCTCTCGGAGCGTCTGATGAGACGAGGTTTTCTTAGAAATGACTGTGAAAACATTCTTAATATTTTAGGCAGTCCTCGGGATTTGTTTAAAGAAAAAAAAAAAAAAAATGATTGTCTCGGTTTCTTTTCGTGTGTCTCTGGGAGTAAAAAAAAAACAAGTGACATGGAATAAAAGAAAAGAGTGAAACCAGGCGAGTGGAAGAGTTTTGGTTCTTTTTCACACTATAGTTGGGAAAACAGTTCACATCCACATTTCCGCTCCGTCACTCATTGTTAATCCCTCTACAAACAAAAATACCAAAAAATAAAAAAAAAATCTAAAATCGGAGATGACCGATTTTATTCATCAACCATCCCTTTAACCTTTCATTTCACCATCACCCCGTTCGTGTCATTACTAGGTCTGGTTAATACGATGCTTGGGTAGATTAAGGTTTAAGTGGGGACATTTCCTATTAAAAGCTTTCTATTATGTCTGCTTTTACATAGACACGGCCACCCGCCCGCAGTCTGTTTGCGCTGCATTTACTGTCATTCCCCTGTCGCTCTGTCTTTACTGCCTGTGGTGCAAGCAGGGTGTTTACGAGTACATAAAGGCTCATGATGCATCATGATGCTTTTACAAATTGCGGAAAAAGAAAAAAAAACCTCCAACCGCACTACCTTCTGTTTTGCCCCCCCAACATGAAACCCCGTCCCCTCATTTCCTAGCCATCCCAGTACACTCATTTAACCTTGTTAAAGCCTTTAAACTGGGCCGCTCATGGGCTGTTACATGCCACAGTAATCTCTAACAGGGGATTCATTTCTGTCGCTGTTAAAGAGGAAGCTGTTCACATCAGTCATACACAGTGTAATTTACAGACACCAAGCTGAAGATGTTTAGAGGGAGAGAGATGACTATTGTTGTGATGTTACTTGAAGATATGGCCTTGGGGGCAGAGATAAAGACAAGAGGCGGCGCAGTTATTGCAGTGAAAAAAAAACTCTGGGGCCTTTGGTTGCACTGGAAGCCAAAAATAAGGTGAAGGGTTTAGGGCGTAATGTGCTCACTAGAGCCAACAGAAGGGGCAGAAAGACAAATCCCTATCCTCAGTGTCAAGCAGCAGCTGGGCAGGGGCACAGCTGCCACAATGAACCCTTTTGAAGGTGAGCAGGATTCAGGTGGCCAGGCTTTCAAAGGTGGACAAAAGGCAATCAACCCTGTGCCCCCGTTTGTATGTGTGGGTATGTCTGAGCGCACGTGTGAAGGATAAGTTAGAGAATGGAATTGTGCGGGGCACTGAGAATTGCTTTCAGAGGAGCACAAGTGCGCTCCTGTAGATGGACTGGTATTATAACCTCTGTAAACGTCTATTGGAAAATCCCCTCAGAATTCGTTGTGGTTAGAATAAAGTCTCTGCGTCAAGCATAAGGCTGGTCAATAATTCTCACCTGTAAATTGATAGTTTTGAGGGTATTGCCCCTCATGGTGTCATAGGCTTCTGAAATTGTTTTTCACTGAGCTATTGGTTTCCAATCTTGAAGTTAATAATACTTGTTTTTTATTCTTCCTACTGCGGCCATGTGCGCCATGTACTGCGAGTTTCAAACCGAGCTCCTGAGGGCACCTGTTTGAATGAATTACAGCCGCTGCAATATTGCGCAGTTAAGAGGAGTCATATGGGGAAAGAAATGGTGATTGTTTCCTTCCCAGACATCTTTTCGGCAGCCACAGCACGGAGCCCACTCTATAGATAAACCACCAGATGTTTTAAAGCCGTAGATTTGGCTACAAATCTCCTTAACTGCAGCTCAACCCACAGATGACAGAAGGAGTGTTCGGTCAAATTGCTGCTTGTGACAGAGCCCTATTTTCATTGTCCTAACAACTGCTGTTGATGCTGCTTCTTTACTCGTTTGCGCCCCATCCCTCTTTCAATTCTATGACTCCTTTTTTAGTTTGTTCACAAGGTTCACATGTGGCTGTTTTTCAAACTGCCCTGTTTGCTAGAGCTAATGTATTTACTATCAGCAGCTAATTAAAAACGGAAGATCTCATTGGTAAAACTTCTGTTCCGCACTTAATAAGAAGGGCTGTCTAGAGGTGATTGTGTTAAGTGTCATTAGGTGCTGATCAAAGGGGGCTGCCTGGTCAATGCTGGTAGGTTGTTGGTGAAAGGAGCAACATGCTAACATCTGCTAATCGACAATGCTAAAAAAAAAAAAAAAGGAAAAAAAAAAAGTTTAGTTTATTTTGATTGGTTGGTTTTCTCCATTGTCACATCTGGTGTGCTCTGTGTTGTTAGCATGTAAAATGAACGTATTCATGCTATGCTCACTAACATCTGCTAAGTGGATAAATTTAGCTCGCAGGGTGCATTTATGTTTCATATTAGCCATTGCAAATGAAGTTTTCATCCATTTTTGTTAAATGATTACTCAATACTTTTAACGTGATCGTATCATTTTCAAGACAGATGAAGAGGTTGCTGGTTGTCTTTTTTTTTTTTTTTTCTTCCTTTTGGCTGAAAATTTCCCAACACAAATTTGGCTTGCTGTACAACAAAGAGGAGTGCAACAAAATAGCGACCTGTTCGTGGTGTACTACACTTCTGGCCTGTAACTAGCCGAGATGGGCTCCAACACCCCCGCGAGCCCAGTTGGGACAAGCGGTTTGGATGATGACTGACTGAGACTAGACACAAAAACTGTTGACATCAGTTTAAATAAAAAAGGGAAACTAACTTGTTTTCACTTTGTCTTCACATTGTCTTTCTATTAGCACTGCAGCACTTAAATTTCCCTTTGGGGATCAATAAAGTCTTTTCAATTCAATTTTTGACTTTGTTTCACTACTGCACCATTGCCTTTCGGGAAGTAGAATACAATTGCAATATAAAAAAGAAAAGGCATAATGAAGTGCTCTAAAATTCTGTAGATGGGTACTGTGTTAAAGCAAATTAACCTTGTTATAATGCAGTGAGACAAGAAGAAGAAAGTCAGATAACTGAATAATAAATAACTTCCGGATATTTCATCTGTTTCCAGCGTGGGCATTGCAAGACCAAAGAGGTCTCTTTGCTTGATGTTTCTACGTCACTCTTGGCTGATTTATTACTTTCTTGTTTTGTGGTCCTCATCATATATTTTTATTTTACTGTGCTTTATTCATCCCTCATAGAGAAATTACTTTTGCTGCTTTGCACAGCAATAGGCAGCCACGATGGCACCAATATTAGGAGTAACTGGGAGTTGGATGTCCAGGGAAACTTTGGCGTAGGCATGGATTCGAACTGGCTTCTCCCAGTTCAAGAACGGAGATCTATCACTGAGCTAACATCTTCTGGTTTCCATCACTTGTGGCCCCAGCTACCACACATTTTCATCATGATGAATTCCATCTGCTCATTTCTTCAAACAAATAATTGTTACATGTAACATGTTACATGTTAGGTTAGATCACCAAATATTTAATTAACAGTGCGACATACCTTACCTGTCCATCCTGGAGAGGGTCCCTCCTTCATGAGGGTTTCATCCATTTTCACCACTGGTTGTTTTTTGTTTTTAGTTATTTTTTTCCACAGAAAACTGGAGTTTAAGGGCAGGAATGTTCTCAATCTGTTTAGTTAGCAAGTTTCAAAATTAGCAATTGTTAACAATTAGCTTGATCCTTATTTGTTTATCTTTAAACTGATTCTTGTGTAGTTGAGCATATTTTATTGAATCATGAGTGAAGTATGTTGCAACAACTGTGTTGTGACATTAGTTTATAAAAATGAAAAGGAGACTAATTGAACTTGATTTAAAGTGATTTGTCATAAAAACTTCAAAAGGTAAATAATTTCATACGTCACTAAATACCTTTTATTGACTCGCAGAGTTTCTCTAAAGTAGGCCATACTAAAAAATCCGTACCCACTGACACGGTTGTGGCAAATAATAATTTGAGGTTACTTCATTTTCATCACACATTTCTCCATTTTATGAAATGTGTTTTTGACCCTAGCTCAACTAAGCTACACACACACAAACCTACATTGTGTGGTGTTCATGCCCGGACTCCAGGTGGGCCAGTCTAGCAGCTGGGTCATTTTACTAAAGAGCCATTTGGTTTTGTTGTGAGCAGTATCCAGTTTGGTTTGTGTTCAAAGAGAAAAAGGTTTACCTGAAAAGAGATTGTGTTTTCATAGCTGTCATTTACCCAAACACGGAGTAGCTTTGAACTTTTCTGACGAACAGAGACCAGCTTTTTACCTGGAGATCGAATAAGCAATTTTCTCATGAGTTGTTCTAAAGTTCAAATTTTCAAGTCAGAGTTGCTTTTGATAATCTATTTAAATAAAGTTAAGTTGTGTCAAGGTTTCAGGACGATCACATTTCTTGCTTGTTCTCATAAAACATTATGGATTTATCTGAACTTGAAAGCTTTTGGTGTTTTTAAACAAGTTTTTTTTTTTTTCACCACTCAGCTTCAATTGGTTCTCTCTGAATTACTATGTTTCTGTTATAAAAAAGTCCCCCACCCCCTTCTTTTCATCCCTCCATTCGAGTGCTTTGTTGTTTGTCCCCATATAATGTCTAAAAGGCAGCATTGCGAGTCCTATTGTGTAAAGCATTGGTGTGCAATGCTGAACTAATGGCTTTTAAGATGTCAAAGGGAAATGTAGCGCATAGAAAAAGAAAACTCTTTGGCCTGTGTGGTTTTCATCTAAAATTGGTTCTCGTGCATTGTGCACATGGGCAGCCACCATGTATTCAGCAAAAAAATAAAAAATATTCTGTCTATCTCTATGAGCGTGTTACAGCACGAGCTGAAATGACGACTCAAGTGGCTACATTAAAATCTGTAAATGCATGTACTGCTTTGTGAACTTGGCATTCTCGCTTCTTGCTTTCAGCAGTTTTTTTTTATTTACATTTTACATCTTACGTTTCACATTTGGCTTGACCATTCCCAAGTGTAGAAAAGACACTTTGTAATCATGAAAATATGACAGTATGATGGATCCAAATCCATTACTCTCACCCTTGCTAAAACAAGGTCAGGTCAGTTTCACAGGTAAAAAAGTACAAAATGTATTTTTTTTTTCTGCATTAACACACAATCCATTCACTTTCACAGTTACCTCTTTGCTCTTGTAATCTTTAACACGGCAAATAAAGGACTGTGTGATCACTGTAAAGCTTCCTCTGATGGTTTCCTCTCAGGAAATGGAGTAGGAAATGAAGGGTTGTGCACCGTCACTTATCAGATATACAGTGGTTGCTCTGGGATATTACTCCCTGATAGATTCTGAATGAGACATCTGCCAAGAAACTTGGAGACGTCTCGCATCCCACATGGGTGCTCCAAACCAATGGATTCCAAGATTAGACACTCTCAAAGTTGCACATCTAGTTCTTATATCGTGAACTCCTCACCCACTTTCTAATTTACAGAGCTCTATAGGTTAGGAGGCTGTGTAAGCAACAGAAGAGGACAACACGTCTTAATCCACAACACTTTCAGAGACACGTTTGACAGGAGCTAAAATGAGACATGAGGGCTTCTAAAGCTGGATCATGGAAAGCAAAGAAGCTGAGAAACCACATAAAGAAATAAATTAGAGATAGCGCTCTCTCAAGATACCAACCCAACTGCATTCTTTTTTGCCTTTCGTCTTCATGCATGTGACAATCTTTAATTATTTCCAGAAGAAGCTGAATGATTTAGATGTTGCTCAGTGAGTGACGGGTCTTTTTTTTCATCTAGTGTCTGTGATTTCATTAAGTGCCATTGAGACGCTGGTTCTGGATGGGAACTCTTTCAACAATCAGTAAAGCGGGGGACGTTAGCCGGCTTTTCAGATGTTCGACACCTTTCCAAAGTTAGCATTAACGTTAGCAGTATATTACCGTCTACTCTCATTGTGACTTCTTTAATCATCCGTTTAAAGTCATCCTTCAATCTATTCAAATAAACACGTTTTGAAAATTCCCTGCTAGCTTTGAAACTCTGCTTCCCGGCCCACTTTATGTTCTTTACGTTTGTTTGCCTTGTAGATTTGTGAAATCTTTCCTCAAGCTCTTTTGTCTCACTTTCTTCTCAACCATTTCCCAAGACACTGGGGCTGTAAATAGATTACCTTTACCCATAGCAAAGTCCTTTCTGCATACATTTTTCCTCCTCTCTAATCAAGTCTTTCATCCTTGACTTTGTGCCTCTTTCTTCTTAACTTGAAGCTAAACCATGTGGATGGGTAGACTTGGGGTGTCAAGTAAAGAAAGGTATTCTTGGTTTGGCTTTTTAAAGAACCCAAGAGGTTGTATCCATCTGAATGCCAAAAGCTTTCATTTCTTAGATTGAAAACTATTAAAAAAAAAAAAAGCAGTTGAAACAGATGCCAAAGAATGAAAAATGTGCACACGTCTTCTGAATATGTGTGAAAGTTGTCCCATTCAGAAATATATGGAGACAGGCTGCCATCATTAGAGCATCACTAAGCTGACAGTGTTACCTTTCTATTCATGCCAGTGAAATCTTGCAGTCATTTGACAGCAAACAATGTAGCAGTGTCTTCCTAAATCTCCACTAATCCATCTTCATAGTGATTACAGCAAGAACTGGCTCCTAACTGCTTGTGACAGCCGACATGAAACACTGAGACAGATGTCATAAGTTATTGTCGTTGGCAGTCAAGAGGCATTATGCAACTTTAATGATGACTTTCATCAAGCTTCACAAAGACCCATCAACTCCAAATGAGGTTGTTGTGCTTCTCGTTTTGCGTTTTTCTTCACAGCTGCTATCCTCAGCTGCAGGTAGGAGAGCGTGGATCCCAAAAGACTTACCGGTACATGGCCTCGAGCCACCTTGAACCATCCTGCTGCTCCTCAAATAACTCAAATGGAGGTCATTTGGCAGTGTGAAGTTACAGTACACACAATGGATCAACTCAGTCAGCAACACTGGCCCAGCTTGTCAAAGAGCAAGAAACAAGGCCTTGCATTTTGTACGAACCATATTTTTTCTGAAAAGTCGGCAAATTTCACAAGATGGGCACGCATAACTTTGTGACACATCACCCTTACTGTATTTCTTTAATTATTTGGGAGCACAGGGGTATACTTGCACAAAAAGTTACTGATTTATGATCTTAGGAGTTGCTGCTCTCAGATTTTTCTCCATCTGTGTTCTTCAACTACAATGTCAAAGTAGAGACAGCACCGAAAGAAAGCAGATTGTTTCTTCACACAAAAACTTTGTAAGACAGAAAAAGCTTTCACAATGTTTGATAATCCTTTCCGAAAGACACTATATGATTGATCTAGCAGGAAAACATGTTGCAGAAAAAAGAAATATGGCTTTCCAGTATGTTAGCATCTTTGGAATTGTTTTGAGAAAATATTGGACGGTCTTTAATTGCAATGTTGTTTTCCACAAATGATCAAACTGTGGAACATGTGCTCATCTTAGTCTTTGTGTTCATGTCCCATTGACTTCTATGGAATTGTTATTTTAAATGGAATTGTGACTTCATTCTTAGTGGTGAAAGAGCGGGAAAGATTCTTCCTTTGACTGGTTGACAAAATTGGCTTAAATTTTTAGACAATTGGTATTGGTATTCCCTTCTGCCGTTAGTCTAATTAATACTTTATAACCTGAACCCCACATCTCTTAGTCACCTCCCTCTTGTCACTTTACTATCTTTATTATTTTTTGTTATTTTCTATGACATTGCACTACTTTTCTTTTTCTTTCTGAGCACTCTGTTTTGTTAAGATTATTTTTATTTATTTCATTTTTTTATTATTTTTATCTTATATTATTGCACACCTGTATCAAAGCAAGTTCCTAGTCTCTGATATTCTTCATTGACATGGCAATAAAAGCATTCTGATTCTGATTCTGATTAAAAACATTCATAAGATTTTTCTCAAGATTTTCCCTGAACATGTTCATTTTTCGCATCCTGTCCGTAGCGCCCAATGTCCCCTTTGTTATTGTTTTTCTTTGGGCCTTTGAATTGGCCCGCGGTCCTGCATGGATAAACAGGATGAAAAGTGTAAAGACAATAAAGAAGACTGATTTAATGTGAAATTTTTGCACATTTCTATTGTACAAACAAGCACATTTTTGATGGTTTGTTACATTCATTAAATTCTTTTACAAAGTAGCTGATTTTCTGATGACGTTTGACCAAAGATATTCTGGGGGTTTTTTTTGTTGTTTTTTTGACAGTTTTTGCTTGTTTGAGAACTTTTTTGGTTAAATTTGGATTGCTATTACAACAGAGGTGTTCTTATGATTCCAACCACAGAATATAGAAGACACATTAACACCCGTCTGTGCTTCCATTACACATTAGTGAACACAGTATCTCCCAAATGGTTGGAGGGATTCAAACAGCCCCAAGTTTCTTAGTACCAACTGTGGATGAAAATAATAGATTTTAAGTCCATACAACCAAAATACAAAGTCACAAAGGTTGAGGTCACAAAGTCTATTACATAATAGCCCTCAAATTGGAATCATGCCACCGAAGATCAAAGTCTTAAATTCTTATCACAGAAACGACAACCGTTCATTTAAAAAGTTTGTAATTAAAAGGCATTAGCAGACATCTCGTTCAGCGCATTAGTGTCAACTTATACTTGTTCTTTGTTTGTTTTTCTAATACGCAAGCGACATTATTTCTTTCGTTATTTAATGTGTTATTATTAAAGCCTGTCAGGATAAAAACAAAAACAAACAAAAAAAAAGAATAACTGTTGTTTGAATTTGTTTCTTTATTTTAATGCAACAATTTCTGTCCTTTTAGACAATGCTTAAAATGTATCGGAACTATATTAAAGGACCTCTTTAAGTAAATTGAGTATCATTTGAGTATCTTAAAGCTAAACCAGGTTTCTTGGTTTCCAGTCATCAGAATGTGGTCACCCTAATTAAATGTCTTGAAATTTAAAACAGATATATTTTTAAATCCAGCACTTTTCTTTTTTTAACATTGTGTCTACCCTTGCAGAGGCAATCTCTTTGAATTGATTTTTATAGTAACCCTGGCTGCTCCTGGTTGCCATGATCCTGTTGCAGGAATGCCATCTGAAGTCCACTGACTTCTGTCTTTTCCAGTTGCTGGAGTTGGGATCAGTTGGTACTCTTGAACGATTGCAATTCCTGCTCACAACCCTCAGCTTGTTTACAGACAGTGCTACCCTTCTTCCAGCTTCCCACCCATCCCTGCTTCTGACTCATTGCCTATTTTCAGCCCCATTTACCCCACCTAAATCCCTTTACACAAAACTTGCAAGGCCCATTGTCTCATACTACCCTTAGTTACCCTGGCCTAGTTATAAGCAGAGCTACGAAAACTCACTCATCTAGGGAATGTTTCCTTTTTTTAACGCATGGTTACCAGACGGCCTCAGAGGCATGATCCTCTCTCTAACCCTTTAGGAAGTTGATAAAGGTTGTCACTCCTGCAAAGCCACCCAGAGAAAGGAAAGATAAGGACTATTGGGATGTCTTTTAACTTGATCTGCTTTAGGAACTGGAGCAAAATAATACCAATTGGCAAAGATCTGCAAAAGTGTTCTTCTTTGTTGAATGCAAATAGCTAATGAGAGGCTGTCACATGCAAAGACAGGCTGTCTGAATTATTTCATTAGAAAACAGTCGATGCTCATTTAGGCCTTAATTACCCCTCCTCTCTCTGAGACATGCTGCCTGATTGATGGTCAGATTGCAGGAGATTGTGCTATTTTTTTAAACAGATCTATTTGTAATTCCTTCTGTGGCTCATGACACATTTGTCATTCCTCTAAACCTGTTTATCTATCATCCGTAAAACAACAAACTGGCTGAAGGTGGATTTTCACATGAATTGAAAGGATTGTAAAGTTAAGCCATGCCTTCTGAAAAGAATACCATCGAAGGAGTTTGTATTTTTGCTTTAACGTCCCATCATCCTGTGTCCATGTATATGAGGTAGTGCCTCAGTGGTAAAGTGTTTGCCCTCTCACTGGAAGTTCGCAGGTTTGATTCTCACTAAATTCATGTCTAGAGTCTTTGGTGAAGACACCCAACCCTCTGTTTCTTCCACCATTGGTGCTGTCGTGGCAGCCTGGTGCAGTGTAATGCAGTACACAAATTTCCCTGGTGAGAGATCAATAAAGTCTACATTATATGGACAACACATTTTTGGTTGTTCAGAGGAAAAACATTCATTCATTGTCTGAACTGCTTGTCTGTGTCAGTGGTCATGGAGGTCGTCGGAATTGGTTTCATATGAGAGGTGGTGTACACGCTGAACAAGTCACGTCTGTTGCTGTGCTGGAGCAAAACGTACATTTTCAGATTTGAACAGTGTGGCACATCAACTACCCGAAAACTGTTCAAATTAGAATTCCAGTCTTAGGAGGTTAAATTTTACAAAAAATATTGTTTTCTTTGGGAGAGAATTTAGAAAAACAAGGCTATAAAAATGTGTTTTAGTTGGTAATGTTAGTATCCATCTCCAAGAAAAGAGGCACAGAGTCATGATGTCATCAGAATCCTTGAAATCTTTGGCCCAAGGGCAGCATAGAGTGCTAGCTGTGAAACAGTTATTCTAGTGATAGGAGTGTGCCCTCCAGTGCAGTAAACATACTATATTTTACTGGAGAGCAGTTTTTTTTTCCTTTTTCCATCAGAAAATGTGGGTGGCATTGACTTTCCCTGACATATTGGATGGCAGCTTCTGGATTAGGATTCCTCTTTGCGAGTACCCTTCACTGATTGCATCTGGTTGGGAGCTGAGTCAGCTTTTCAAATCAAGTGATTGTAATAACCGGTTGTTAACTTGTTTCATGAGACGTTGCCTCTTTTGGTGGCCAACTTCAATCCCATTCATGTTCGAAGCAGACAAGTTGACGGGGTGTAACCCTACAGAAATGACAGAAAATTTCTCGTGTTGACTTTTTATGTTACTGAAGCAAAGCAGCAAAGAAGCCCTTGTGGTTTGAGTAAAAGTACAAGATGCTCAGTTAGCATGCAAAAGTGTGGGTGTTCCAACGATTTCTCCAACAAAAAACATGTTTTTTAGACCATCCGATATTTTTACATCTAAGCTAATGTTGCCCTCCTGTGCTGGTTTTTAGGCTCCATGGGGAAAACAAACAAATAAAAAAAATTTATGTCTTCATTAAGAATTGATCTTTTCTCTGCTTTAACATTCCTGGCTTTAGTTCATTTTGAAATATGACCATAGTAAAATATTTTTTATCATCATTAGTGATCGCCACCTCCTGACTTTTTGGGCTTGGAGCTGTGAGTGTTAGATGTTTCTGTTTTCCAACATAACCTGTCTAATTCAAAGCAGAATGCAGGTCTTTACAACAAGTTAGTGAAAAAAAAAAAAAAAAAAAAACGTTTATTGAATCTTGTGTAAAAACATCTAATTCTCTAGAAATTTGGTCCAAAAAGGCGTGGGTTGATCACTGGAAAGTTATGGAAGAAAGCAACCATTTTTGTTTCTTTGTCCAACATCAAGTCCCAAGGCAGGCAAGAGTCAGAGTACACCATAGACCTGGGGTGCCCAGCGTGTCGATCGTGGTCTACTGACAACCTGCGGACTGATTCCAAGTCGACCCCCAAGTGTTTAGAAAAAAAAATAAATGACAGGAAGTCATTGTAGCCAACTCAGCGACTTTTACGCTATTTTTATTGAGTATTCAAACCCTCTAGAGACTCTTTATCAAAAAAAAAAAAAAAACAATAATGTAACAGCATTTTCTAGTGTTTGTTGGAGATTTTTGGACTCTGTGACGTAAAAGCATGTTTTAAGCCTATTCTCAATAAACAGCGCCTGGTGCTGTTTATGTTTGTTTGGCCCCTCCTTATTTGAGAGAGAGGAATCTGTCAGTGTCTGTGTTTGAGACAGGATGTGTGATGTCTAATGGTTGTGTAACAAAAACAACACATGTTGTGACGGTAGTTTTACTGCAGACTGGAACTTTTTGTGTGTGTTTGTGGTGTTGACAACGGACTGGTAGATCTCAGGAGGTTTGATATCGGGACAAAAACGGTTGGGCATCCCTGCCACAGACAGTTCACCAGTTAGTCTTCCCCAAATTACAACATTTAGGGAAAGAACCCGAATAAAATGAGTTCAACTAAAATACTTTATTAAAAAAACATCATCTTTACCTCACCTTTTCTCTACGTCATTTTCATTTAATCAATAGTAGAGGCGATTATTGCCGAGTCTACAACCATACACCCTGAGAGCATAACCCATTTTGTGCTTGTGAGAGAAGAAGAGTTTCTCAGTATTTCTGCTTTAGCAACAGCATGACGTGGCATGTTCTTCTTTTTCTTTTTTCTCGTAATCCACCTGCCTTGGAAAAAAGGCCAAAAAATATAAGGAATCATATAGCAATGCATACTTCTCTTTGTGTTATTCTATTACCAAAGTCCCTGCACAATTTGTAAGTGCTCACGACAGCAGTTTTGTTTTCTTTATTGTTTGCTCTGGAGGCTGCTCTGATGAAAAAGGTAGTCTGTATGGTCCAATAGGAGCTTACTTGCCCTGGCAGCCATGTGCACAATTGGAGTGTACTGGCAGCGCCTGCAGTAATGACTTAATATCAGTCCTCCCGCGGCATAGCAGATGAGAGCACAGGTGTGCAGATTTTCCCTTGTCACATGGCTCTGCAGGACTCACACACACCATTATCCTTTAGTTAACCCACCATCAGGTCATCAATACACACTGACGTTAACACTCACAAGCCCACACACAAGTATTAGGAAAGTTGGCTTGCATATCTCTTTTGCTTTCTTCAACTTTCTTTCTTGCTTTCTCCTCTCCTTGCACACCCACGCTCTCGAGCATGCCTGCATAACCACATTGTCTTGCACAAATGCAGCATGGGAGCAAAATAGACGGAATGCTGATGAGTTGCGATTGGAACATGGTTTGACTTGAAGCCTATCCAAAGCCACCAAACTGAGACAGATGGACTCATCTGCCATCAAAGATGTCCACGCGTGGCTCTGTCAACAGGTCGGGGTACATCACCGCCGCCGACCTTGTTCTACCTCTCTAACTGTGGCAACAGAACTAAGCCAAATTTATTGTCGTGTCACATCTGTTCTGTTCCAGTTGACTCAACCCAAAACCAAACTGCATGAAATTTAGTTAGATTTTTTTTTTTTCCCAAACTGAGGGAATAAAAAAGGCAAAGAAGAGCCAATCTGGAACACATAGTGTCGTTGGTGTTTGTCGATATGTCTTATCTTACACAGGACATATTTAAAGCATGTGCTAATTAAATTTTTTGTTCGTTTTTGACACACCAGCGCAGAAGAAGAGGAATGGAAACGAATAACAGATGTAACGAAGCGTAATCATATTATAACCGCTAGCATATGAGTCAAAACGACAAAAACAATAGCGCATCATAACATAGATGTGTCATCTGTGTGATTATGTAGCTGAGTATCCACAATAAAATGTATGCGCTGTACTATCTATTTATCTCTCTTGGCGGCAGCTCCTGGAAACACCGCCATTCCATCCTTAATAGGATTTTGATTTGATGTTGGACATCAAATCACCTTCTGTGCATCAAAACATTGTGCATTTCCTTTCACAGTGCATAAATTCCAATGGATTGTTTTAGGTGGAACACAATCACATCCTAAAGCTTAAATAAAAGTAAACAAACTCATTTAAAGTGTGTTAAGGTTAATGGAGTTAGGGTTATGGTTAGGATGAGGATGGTTTAAGTTCGTAGGATTAGTGTTAACTTTTTAATTGTTCACCATTGCTTTGATTAATATCAATTTAAAAATAATACGAAAAGTAACAATTAGGTGTGCGATACCGCAAGCTTTGGTATCGATCCGATACCAAGAAAACACCAGACCGTAATTGCCAATACCAATGTTTTATTTTTTAAATGACTTTTTTTGCAGGGTTTGGGTCACTACACAGGTTGGTAGGTAGATCGATAGAAGTGCCCAGTTGCGTGCCGAGTTGCACGCAAACAAATGTTGACTAATGTTGAAGATGATTATGTTGTACTTTCACAATTAAAATTGGAACGTCTCTGTTAATGAGCGCTGCCTCTGGAAAACAGAAGGGGTCAGGGTTTTCTCATCCACTCGCCGTTTCTGAAGTTGTTCATTTTCTTTGGGTGATTCTTTAAATGTTTAAACAAATTTGTAGTGTTACCACTATATTTAACAGCCTTTCTGCAAATGGTGCAGTATCGATCGATATCAATACTAGCGTTGGTATCGATGTTATCGATATTAGGATCGATACGCCCACCCCTAGTAACAATGTTTCTCGTGTGTCATTACAAATATTTTTTTGTGTTTTCATTTTTTCCACATCTTAATTCAATACTTAATGTATTATTTCCAATACACGCCCACACATGGCTGCACTGATGGGATGCGCGTCTATGAATGAGGTATTTGCAAAAAGAAAATCTGCAGGGCAAAAAGAAAATTGGTTCAATACGGTACCAGTACAGCACAAGCTGCACATGCATGGAAGCTCTGATGAAAGGGCCATTTAACACTGTTTAAAAGGACGTGTCAGACTTGAGCTAAAGTTGCATATAGAAGACTTTTTTTTTTTTTGTCGGACTTATCGTTTGCTGTATTCAAGTTTCAGAAAAAAAAAACGGGTGTGTTTTCATTAGAAAGTGTGCTTCTTTTGGGAATCGTACGGTAAATAGTTAGACATTGGCCCTCATTTATCAAACCTATCAAAGTTGCAAACGCCAAAATTTGGTGTGAAAATGGCACGCGACCAAAATGATTCATCAAGATTTATCCAAATACAGTGTACATTATAGACAAATCACTGCACCAGATCGAGAGGTCGTCTAAATATAGAACAAAATCAGATGAGCACCAGATCGACAATAAAAATGTAAATTATGAGACAGACACTCATTGTCAAACTATATTATAGACTTACCACACTCTATTTAACCAGAACAATCATTTTAATGGTTAGTTGTCAGACGATTAAATTGTATTCCTGGCGATGCGATAAAAATGCAGCGACTCCTGCAGGCTATGCAGCTGTGCGATGTGCAGCCTGTTTTTAAACAGTGAAACCTACACAAAAATATTAATATAATCAAACAAAGCATACTCAATACAAAAAATAATCTTCCAAGTATTGATGAATAAAACCTGTTTTTATTGGCTAAACAATGAATAACAGTACATTTTACTGCATAAAAATAACTTTATTTTTAATTATTTTAGCCATTTGAAAACCTCTAACTGCACTGCCTAGAATTATTTGCCATAATGTTTTTTCTGACTAAAGCGTATCTTTTCAAAAGCATTTTTACGAAATGATCCACTAAAAACACACGTGGCACATTTTTTTCATTAATTATACTTTTTTTGGTTATTGTAATGGCATTTTGGTTGAAATCTTGAAGGTAAAAACAAACCTTCAAGATTCAGCAACAGCATGACGAGTTTACAGGTTGGTTGCTTTTTGGCAGGGATGCATTTTTTTGGGACATGACCAGTGTTGAACCAGAAAATGACTTCCCGCCAAAAAGTGATCACCCATTAAACATATGTCATGTTTATACAATTCTTTTTAGTTGCCAACTTACAAAGTACATCCTTTCACGTCGGAAAACAAACGTGTGACAATGTTCCCTCTAAGCTGTGCAATTGCGCAATTGCGCACTGCTCACTAATTAATAGCCCACAAGAAAACCGCACAAAATAAAAGTCAAAAGATGGTAAAATGACACAGAGCTCCAGAGCATATCTCTGTCTTCTTTTTGTCTTAAACAAATTGCTTTAAACTGCTGCTTTGGAGTTCGGCTCGTCGCTACTGCTGACATCACAAAGGAGTAAAAGTTTTGCCACGCCCCCTTCTGCTCAGGAAGGTTGTGTGTTTGGTCAGACACAAAAATTTAGAGGGAACATTGGTAAAAACTCATAAAGCTAAATATTTGTTGGTGTGTTCTTTTGGAATTTTTCGCGAGTAATAAAATATTCTGAAGAAAAACAATCTAGTTTATGGCCAAATTTCATAAGGATCTTTTTTACTTGTGTTATGGTTACTTTAGAATATTTTTCAGTAATTTACAGACTTATTGCAAAATAGTAAACCGACCATTTATACAGCATTTTTCTACCTGCATTGAACCTCATAGTGTAGCTTTCCTTAAAGGCTCCAAACCACCAGCAGGACCAATTGGGGGTTCAGTGTCTTGCTCTTGGACACCACGACATGATCTCCGGACAGAGAATCAAACCGGCAACGCTCTGGTTGCCGCACGCTCACCCTACCCACTGAGTCAATCTCCCTTCAATAACTTCAAAATACTAGTTAGATTCTCTTTATTTGTGTCTTTAACTTTTTTTTTGTTTACACACATGAGACACTTTGCGTGCAATTAAACTATTTTAGTAAGCAATTTTTTTTTGTTTATAACTCAAGTTGTGAGTTTGGAAAACAAACTATGTTGATCATCAAAGTTGAGCGTTTGAGAATCATAGAGCAAAATGTGGGTTAGTTATTTACTATAGTTTATAAAAGTATAATATAAATATTACTCTTTCATTCCACATCTCAGCTGTTAGCTGAACTCTTGAAAGGCGAGAAACAAAATGTAAAGGAACGCTCGACGGAAGACTAAATGATTGATGAGATTTTATTTCAAAATGAAGGATCTGCAAATTGCTGAACTTATTTTATGAGATAAATTGCATAAACATTTGTTTCTGTACAAGTAGAGAAATTGAAAAGGAGAGAGAAAAAATGATATCCAATTTACTTTTTCTGATGCAAATATGCTTTTTTTTATTAGTATTAACTGTCTTTTTTGTTAAAATGAAGCAGTTTTTTTTTCTTTTCTTTTATGATTGCAGTTTTATAATAAATTGAAAAATGTTTCTTCCGCATCGCCACAGAGTAAAACTGAATATCAAATTCTAAAGGACTCTGTTTCTTTTACAAATTTGTCACACTGAAAGTTTAAACGTCATTTAAAACATTGCGAAATATTGTGAACATATTTCCCCTTTAGAAATAGACAATATTTTCTTAGAAAAAGGTTTTGAAGAACCTGAATGATGATGTCTAATCCTGTTTATAACCAAACGTCATCTAAAAACGTTTCTTTCGTTATATATTTACTTTATATGTTATAACGTCACCAGTTTCTAAATAAAAACACTTAGTTTAGATACTAGTGTAAATACTTTATATTCACAAAACTGCAAGTTTGTGTTGTGTTTGCTTTAAAATATCAGCAATAATAAATCTATCATTTTGAATCCTTTTTGGAGTTTTTGGACACAAGTCCATCTCATGTCTTCTTATCAGATCAGTCCGATTTAAAATATTTATCATATTTTTGTGCTGTTTTTAACCTAAGATGTTTGTATATTTCATAAACCATGCTTTTGTTTGGAGAAGTACTCTGAATTTATTATTTAGTCCAATCTATTATTAAACTAGTCCCAACTTAAGATTTATTTTAATTATGTGGACAGACACAGTGGATGCTGAAGTTGACATTAAAATATTACATATAGTCTTGTGTGTGTGTGTTTGCTTGCCAAAATGGCAACCCAAATGAGTCCAAAACTCAACCTTGAAATGGAATGTTAGCACAAAAAGAACCAGAAAAATGTTTATATTTCTTAAAAATAATCCTTTGTTGTTACCCGTTATGAAACACAGTGAAAAGTAAAAACTTATGTTTAAAGTCAGTGTGTAAAACACAATTTTGAAACCATTGAGATGACCATGAACTACTGGAAAAATATCAAATTGTGTCCACCGTGAGAAAAAAGAGGATTTTTTGTTGGTGTTTTGTTGGTGGTTTTTTTTTTTCTTATTTATTTTTTACCATTAGTAGCAGTAGTAATAATTGTGGCTGCTACTGATTATGTGACAACCTGGTTCTTGAAGTCATGAAACACAACATGTACTGTAATGGGTAGAGCGCTTACTTCACTTACTTGCATTCTTCTGCTTTTCAGGTAGAAAACCAAGAATTCCTGGTGCCTCATTTATCTAGTCTATGTAAACCTAAATTCCGTCCATACGCCAACTTTCACGCAAGTTTAGCAATTTCTGCGCATAAATAACACTAATAGTGTAACTTTAAGGTCACTCAGGAGCTGCCGTACGCAAATCCCAAGATGTGGGGAAAAAAACGACATTAGTGGGTGAAATGTGAAGCGAACAGAGAGCAGTAAAATGAAGCTTGAACATCTGTGTGGAAATAATTTGAAAACACTCATAAATGTCTGTCATGAGAAAAATGGACCGCATAACAGAAAAGATGATAAAATGAGAAACATGAACATTGTCAAATCACCAGAATGTCACTTATTTTTAAACAGTTTGCTGTTGTGCACAATTTTCTGTGCTGTATTTTACACCCAAAAACAATCCAAACTGGGAATTACTCGGACTGCCTCTAGTGGCTGACATGGATTCAACACGTAAGGCTACTTCGTATTTGTCCCTACTTCAAGTTTGAAATATTTCTTTTTCAATTCACCAACAAATCAATATATCAATAACAGAGTTGCCATGGTGACAATCTTCCATTCTTTTTTGCATGCAGAAGACGTCGCCACGGCTGTGCAATAGCATCACCTTGGCATTATTTGCGTATTTTCAGGTATCACCAGCTGATTACATCATTTCCATGATCCATATATGGAGTTGAGATTTGTTTGGTTGTTCTCAACAATACGTGGCATTAGAACCGCCGTAGTGTTGAGTTAAAAAAAGCTCGCTCAGCCAAATTTCTACGCATTTCTTGGTACTGTAAATAATGCCCCAGATCTCCATCCACATATTCAGAAGATGAGCTTGTTCTTAAGATTAACGCAAATCTTTACATTTACTCTACAATCCAGTAGATTATAAACTTACGGTAGAATAGCTACAATCATCCTGCTTTTTTGCTTTTAGTTGCATTTGGTTACTTTTGGGACAATTTTTGCGCAAAAACTACTTTATATTTTTTTTCAAAGTTTTTATAGAAACAACAAACTGCTGATCCAAAAAACATGATGAATATTCATAAATAGTTTCATAAAAGTGTTTTGCAGAAAAAAACCCAAAACAAAACAATGAGGTACTTTAATGGCTTTTAAAGCCACCTACTATGTTTTTGAATCAATATATTTTTTAAAAAAAATTGATGTCCTTTCATCTCCAATTTTACAATGTCACACTTATCGTTTTTTTCTTAAAGTAGGATTTGTGTCCTCAGGGTGTAACATAATCGACTCACATGACACATTGGCTCCGTCAAATTGATTGCCTTTTGGGGAAGAAGAGGATTTTCTTAAGAGCCCGGGGGACATCAAAGACAAGCATCGTCTTTTTGTCTCTTTAACAGACCTTCTATAAAAAACACTGATCTGCCTTAATTGACTTGCCACTTGCATATTAGTGAATTTTAATCTGCTTGTAAGCATCATGAGGCAAAGCAGCAAGACCCGAGAAGGAAACATTCTCCTGCAGCTTTTCTCCCCCGGGTCCTTATTGTACTCCCAACAGCACCACTGACTGAGAATAGAACATTTGGATGATTAAAGAGATTTGGTGGTACACTGTGTCATGTTCTTCTAATCTCCCAGATGACGAATGAGGGGGTATGCCCCATCAACCCCCCCTAATCTGGCCCCAGTGACTCTTACATTGCCTTGACACCCGGATCGTCTTCCCAGAGGTTCTCCGCTGCCTTTCAGGAGAAATAATCTGAGTTTGACGCAGTCAGTTGGATTCTCAAGCTCTTAAACCCGTCTGAATTCTTAATCTGTAGCCATAACAGAGGGATTCTACACAAATTCTTGGGTCTTCCTCTTGTGATTTATTTAAATATCACTCTTCTTAGCAGCAAGGACAAAGGCGTGTGGCAAGGGAAGCGGAGGATTACTGTTCAGATTAGTTTTTAACCCAGAAGGGTGTCACATTCGCCATCTGTCACGACCGGCAGCATTCTTACCTGACGCCATTAACTCAGCTGGAGGATCTCCTGGGATTTTGAATTTGTGAAGCAGAATGATGTTGGAATGAATAAGTCGAAAGAAACAGATGTGTGCCTGGGCCTTTGCCTTTTAAATGGCTGTCATTACTTTTTGACAGGTTTCATAAGCAAAAAGAAAAAGAAAAGGAGAGAAAAGGAAAAAGGGACAGAAGGGAGGGAGGGGAGCATAGAGAATAGCTTTCGACTACCGCTGCTCCTAACAATAGCCCTGTCATCTCTCTCCGAGTGCAGATGTCCAGGTTCCCAGTGGCATCTCCAGAGAGAATGTCACAGGAGAAATAAATCTCCCAGCCAATTTATGTGAGGAAGGTGAACTTTTTTTTTTTTTCCTTTTTACTGACTTTCCATAGTAAAGGCAAGGTAGGAAGATCAGTGACAGCTCAGAGTGGAGATTTTCTTTCTTCTTTCCTAGTTGACATGGCATTTTTATTCAGCGGGTCTGTAGAATGCACTCTTGTGCAACGTGGGGGTGAAAGGAAGTCAAAAACAGTCCATGTGAAACTCCCCCTGCAACCGCATGGTTAAAGGAGGAAGATGAGTCAAACTCACAGCTTAGCTGAACATTTTCTTTAACAGAAGCTATAGTAGCGATAAAACCCCAGTTGTATTTGTTAATATTCTGCAACGAAGGCAAGACATGAGATTAAGACGTAAGAGTTTGGATATAGTCTCCGTAGATATAGTCAAGTTCTCTCCGGGTACTTCCACTTGTGACCGCTAGCAAAAGACATATATGCTAAATAAATTGATCCTTCTAATTTTTCCCAAGTGCTGAGTGGTTGTTTGGATGTTGGATGTTGACCCTGTGATGGATTGGTGGTCAGTACGATGTATACGCTGCCTCTTGATTGTGAGAGAAATAAGAAACCAGTCGTGACAGGCTTGTTGATCGGACAGAGTGTTTAATTGTCCTTCTTTCATTTAAATGAGTGACGATCAGCTACCAGCCAGGTTTGTTTCCTGACTCATGATCTACTTTAACTATAAGATATTAATTCAGTTAGATTTTCAACTTCTATTGCCCTAAAAAGTACAGTATATGAGGTCAAACTTGGCACTCCAATAACAACACAAATTTTGAGTTTCCTTCCTTTTTATTAACCAATGATTTTGCTTTTCAATCCACCCAGCTCTGTTTTCAACAGACCAAAGACAAATATCTCATGGCGGAGTCTCTGTAGAGTTTTTGGCTCAACGCCTTAATCCATCAGACTCTATGGTTGTACATCTGTACGATCTAGCCTTGACAGTGATGTAGCAGTTTTGTTAAAGACAAATGGGCGGGCATGGGTGGAGGTTGAGTCAAGATGGGTGTACTTTTCAAGAGGAAAGACCCTCAAAACCCTAAAACACATTCTTGTCGATAGGCTGTCACAAGCTCCAGCCCTTCCATCGGATTAAGTAGCACAGAAACTAAATGAATGGCTCCAATTGGACTTCTTAAAAATCAAGTACATGAAGACTTTTACAAAGCCTCGATTTTGATTTGGTGGTCTCTCTTTACGGTGTGGCTACTGCTTGCTGCTAATGTAGATCAATTGAGTAACTCTAAAA
The DNA here is from genome assembly GCA_902685375.1 of Neostethus bicornis. NCBI lineage: Eukaryota > Metazoa > Chordata > Actinopteri > Atheriniformes > Phallostethidae > Neostethus > Neostethus bicornis. Next base: position 5,397,123 of record CACRXE010000002.1, on the reverse strand, counting down.
CCGTAAAACATTATGTGTTACTAGTTAAAGTCTTGAGAATTAGAAAGCAGAGTCTGTTGGTATTAGCATGTTAGCATTCTTTTTAGCGCTAAACTTGTTTTGAGCTGTCGTTTTCTTTAGAGATTGACAATATCAATGCAGTTGAAGTATTACTGAGATTGTTATGATTAAAATATTTTCATACTGTCATAAATGAGACGCCTTACTTCTAACACTGCATATTTGTACCCTGGGAGCTTTTGGGAACATTGTCCAAATTACTAAAGTTTGAAATTTAAATTTAAAATTTAAAGTTCGAGAGGCAAGACTGAGATGGTTTGGGCATGTACAGAGGAGAGAGAGAGAACATAGGAAGAAGGATGCTAGATTTGGAACCACCAGGAAAGAGGACTAGAGGAAGGCCAAAGAGGAGGTTCATGGATACAGTGAAGGAAGACATGAAGGAAGAAGAAGAAGTTCGAATTACTAAAATTCTTGAAGAATTTGACATCTTTTTGTAGCTTAATTTGGTTATCGAAACATAGAGCAACTCTGAATTAATACAAGCACAGTGTATATCCAATTTAATGCTATTTTTTGTAAAAAAAATTCCAGAATAGCTATCCTGGAGGGACAGTCTTAGAGATGTATGAATATGGTTATTTCTTCTCCCTCGTGTTCTCTAGCAAGTAGTTTAATACTAAAGTTTAAATCTGGTGGGAAACACATCCTGCCTGCACATTAAGCCTCTTCCTAACTTACAGGAAAGCCAGTCAAGTTTTATTTCAAATCTACCACATAGCACTTTTATGAATGCATTCAAAGCCAGAGGCCAATTAGTTTTGTAAGTGATTTTTTTTCCTTTTTTCCTAAAAGAAAGTAATATAGAAACATATTCACCCAATTTAATACATTTTCCACCAATGTCAGTCTTATAGCAAAACATTTTTTTTTTTTTTTTTCAGTTTTGACAGTTAGATAATTAGTTCTTCATTTTGATCCATAAGGTTCCTCGGTGGGGCTTGTAATTCATTGTTGTCATGATGATTTAGATTTAGTTCTTACTGAGATTACTGACAGGGAAGAGAGGAAAGTCGTAAGTCTGTATCCAGCTTTAAGAATGAAGAGCACTGAGCATTTTTATGGAACGACACCAGAGATATATTTTGGAATACTCATTACTAAAATTGGACGTAATATATTGTGAGGCGAGGGTGGGGAGCAACAATTGATATGAGGGTAAGAAAATGTCTGTTTTGTTAGAATAGTCGAAGGCATAATGGAATAATTAAAAGTGACAACACCTTGTCCAACAATGGGGCATGAGGTTAGTTTAGAGGCTATTCCTTTTAGCATCAAGCAAAGGATAGGGTTCACTCTCCACAGGTGACCTGTCTCTTGTAGAGAAAAGGCATCAGATGGGTAACAGAAGTCTTATGATGGATTAAAACTTAGCCCGTTTTTATCTCCTAACCTAAAAAGCGTACTTAGACAAGGTTTAGCACACATAAACCAGTCTATTACTAGATCAATTGAGACAAAAAACACTCACATTCACTCCTGGGTGGGTGGGGTAGGTAAACAGATGGGGGCAATACAGAAACCCCAAATGACCTAACATGCATGTCTTTGGATGTAAGAAAAATCCAGAGAGAACTTGTGTCACAGGGTGAGAACATGTAACACCTACATGGAAGGCTAATGTTTCAAAGCCCTGGCCAAATCTTGAATCTGCAAACTTCTTTTTGTAAATTCAATCGTGTGCCATCTCTTGTTTTTTTTCTTTCTATCATCAGATAGTTTGATCAGTTATAAACAAATGACGAAAAATGTCAAAGAGGAAAAACGTCTACAAAAATGTGTTTACCTGTTTTGGTATTTTACCACTTCTAGCAAACAAATTGTACACATTCACAGAGCTTTTGCACCGTTATCTGTCTGGGTGGAAACCCTAACATTTTAGAGTAAAGTCAGAAAATGACTTTAAATCAAGCTTCAAATGTTTATATGGCTTACTATTTCAATGTGGACAGTCATTTGTCCACCCTAACCCTAACCTAACCCTAACTCTTGCAACAGCCAATGAACAAATCAATAAAAGATGTTTATGTAATTAGACACCAGGATAAAAAAAAGATGTTTTGAGATGTTCTTGTTTAGCTAATCATTAACATGTGAAAATAAGAGGCATTTTGTGTAACTTTCCTTTGGCTTTTTGAGTGTGTATTTGTACACGATAGCACCTTGGTGAGTCGATGTGTTTGCTGTGAAGTGAACTAGGCGGACAGCCTTGTATCATACCACTGGGACTCTCACTACATAGGTCAGCAGCTACTTTTTACTAGTTCAGTGATGACGAGAATCTGCACTTAAGAGCCTATCTCTCTGGTCTCACCGGTCAGCACACTGAAGGTTTTTTGCTTTTTTTTTTAACAAGTTCTACATGAATATGTAGATGTAGCAAGAAATTTTAATGAGAAAAAAACACTTCCTCACCACCCCTGGAGATGACTCGGTGGCATTACCGGACGGGATGCAGCAAAAAGCCCCCTCAAAAAAAAAAAGTGTTAACAATCTCTTTACAAGAAAAGTTAGGTGTAATGGTAGGAAATTATTTATCTTTGTGACACTTCCAGAGCTCAAGTGAGAGGTGGTTGCGGAGGAGGTCTTACTCACATCCGTCCTGCTCTTTCCGTCCGGTTCGCTGATGGCGAGTTTTCCCTCCGATGTGGCATAAAGACTGAGATCTAAATGACTCGCTGCTGGTTGGGTGGAGCCCGGAGCAGTTCCTGTCTGCTGTGGCGTATTTTGGGATGTCAGCTAGAAGTAACTGAACCTGCCAAGGTGCAATAAGGAGATAGCATATTCCCTCTCTTTTTTAATGAGACCAGCCTATGAACAGTCACATCTCCTCTCCTGTCTTGGCATGAGGAAGCTCATTAGTATGTGCATAAAACATAAAGTGGCATGGAGATGTACAAATGGTATGCTGTCCCTCTGTCCAAGGTGCAGTTATTATGTGCATACACTTCCCCTCTTGGTCAATTTATTCAAATTAAGTATTAAAATGATTTTTTTAAGTACTATTGTCCATCTCTTTCACCTTCTAAGACCATACTTGTTAAATTGGTATTACTTTCTGCTTTGGCTGCATATGCTTATAATGTCAGATATTTTTCTTGCACAGATTGAAAAGATGGTCAGCTTTTTAAATCTTGTTTCGCCTTGTATTTTTGCTTTAAATTGTTGCCAGATTGTAAATGATGGCATACACAACATCACAAACACAGATGTCCAAACAGCTCCAAGGATTGAAACACCAGCACACAGTAATATCATGTTATAAATTAATGTAAGATGGGAAAAGGGACAATAAGGAATGCCTGGCATCACTGAACTCAGAGGGGTAAGGCCCTGCTATCAATTTGGAAAAAAATCTCACTCACTTTACCAAATGCTGTTAAAGTGTTAAGTTTGAAATTAATTGGTCTTTCGTAGATATCCCTGAAAACGGACCCATAAAAATGAAAGTAGACCTGAAGTGTACCTGAGGCCAAGAGGTAAAACAAAATGCCTGGCCTATATCACAAACGCTTAACACTGAATGGTTGAGGTCTGTTTGATAACTTGGTTGAAGAAGTCATATGTAAGGTGTAAAAAATGTGACCCCAACCTTTTGTGACTTCCATACTAGAAGACTCATTTGTAATTGACTGTACCATATTAACCCTAAGATTGTGGTTGGGAACGTATTTTTTCCTGCGCTTCATTCACCAGGTAGCGCCAAATTAGAGCATTGTTGTTGTCTTTTTTTTGTATGACCATAAAGTGACTACCGTCAATGATAGCTATCATTTCTGATTAGCTTGAGTTTGACTTTGATTTTCGTTTTAAAAGTTGTTGGGTCTTTTTTGTTTGAGTTCACCTGCGTTTCTGGGGAATGTTTTTAATGGCAGACCTTCTCTTTTATGAGCAGTGTGCCAGTTCACAGCAGGATTTAGCTTTGTTTCAGGCTGACAGCAGCAGATATGATGACGTTGGTGATGTTAGTGTTGATCAGTTGCATTGATTTAAAAAATCTAGCGGCTGTTCACACCATGTGGAAACTTTTGACAGGTTTTTAAGACTAATTTAAATTGGATAGTCAGACGGATTGACGAGCCTTGTGTACCTTCGAAAATCTCGTTCCTGGTTGGCATAGTGGTTTGCATTGCGTGCTTTGCGTGCTTTGCGTGCCTTGCGCGCCTTGCCTTTCTTTGCCTTGCGCTGCAGACTTTGACGATGACTGCATATTTACGGCTCCAAAAGTTCAAGACATCACCATCCAAATGGTAGAAAATGGCAACAGAGTTTGCTTGATTTGGAGCCGAAATCTAAGGGCGGCATTACTATAACCCGGTTACTACCTTACACTAGAAGACCAAAACCCACATTTTTTTTTCGTCTAACATACACACACACACAGCTTGAAGCCCCCACTCCGTGTGCATAGTGAATGCGCACACATTGTGTGGCAGAAATACTTTCCACCAGTGAAGAACCGGGAAATACTAGCTACTAGATCTACTGTAGGAAAGTTTTATTCTAACTACAAAAAGTCCTACAGTATGTTGATGTCTTTGCCCCACTGATAGAAGCTACATATATACATGTTCAAATAAAATAAAATAAATCTATCGTCCACAGTCTGGAATGAAGGCATCAATTATTTAACTGAGGTCACTTTGATTCGGGACACAAAGCTGACGTATCAGCAGTAATGGAACTATACCTGCCAACCAATCCACACAACACGCAGATTATTTAATATCAAATGAGACAGTGTAGCCTGTGTTTCTTTCCCCGTTTCTCTGTATTTACACAGTATTGCAACGTGGATTTTAATGTCAATATCCATTAAGTGTTGAAAGAACGTCTCGACTAAGCACATTAACTAGAGCAAATTTGCCTTGTGCTGCATGTACAGTTCTGCTTCCTTCAGCTCACTGTTTTAATATAACAATTACACATCCAGCATGGTGCGGCAATTTGTTCTGATTAAAGGAAATGTTTTAGGTGTGGCAGTGACAGGTTTGCCGTGTTGGGATGCCATTATTGCTGTTGGTAAGACAGGGGTTTATAAGGTTTATCTGTGCACATTCAGTACATACAGATGTGTTTCTGGATGTCCTGATCTGTATGAGTTGACATTCAGTTTTCCCATTTTGGATTTTTTTTCTGATTACCTGAGGGATTTAGATCAGTTCAGGACAGGCCAGGGGGCAGCTTGGGACACACTGCTGGTGTCAGCCATCTTTCTTCGATAACATTGTCATGGAAGATCAGGGAGAATGGGGAGAAAAAAAATTGTTGGAGGGGGACAGCTGGCACCTTCGTTTCCTGTCAGCGCAAATTTTCTCCTGCATCAATAATGAGTGCCAGAGCCAAGCAATGAGCACCACGGCTCACTGGGCCCATGAGTGTATTCTCATGTGTCCTTTTTTTCTCTATCTTGCTTCGTGTAATCCCTCCCGAACTTCCCTTTTCGCTGTACCTGCCACTATCTATTTTTATTTTATCTCCTTTACTTTTGTTTTTTTCACCATTACATCGTTCACCAATCTCCTAAAATCTGTTTGCCCTAATTGCTGCTGATAGTATGAAATGGTTTTACACGGTAAATGAAAGAAAACGCTTGTGAAATCGGCCGTGTCTTGAAGCACAAGCGGACTTTCCCAGCGATTTGCATTTGCATATCTAGTAAATATTATGATAGTTCTAGGCAAAAACAATAAAAACTCCCATTATCTCGCAGATTGCATGACCCGCGTATACATGCAGCAGAAAACAACCAAAGTGGAGAAAATTACCAAGAATACCCAAAAGCCATTAAGAAAATTACCCCACTTTTTTTTAAATTAAATATTCTTGCTTTTGGCTGGTTCTTCTAATCTGCAATACTCTTCGTTACCTTGTACCATTCCACACAATTCTTTGAGAATCTGTGCTGCATAGTGAAGTCAAAGTGCTGTACAATGATAACGTACAGGCTGAGTAAATGATAGAGGAGTAAAATGTAAAGCCTGGACAAATGTGTTGTGGAAGGAGGAGGACCCAAATGCAGGCCAAAAACAGGATTTATTAACAGAGGTCAGGAAAGGCTAAAAGGCAAAAGCAAAAGATTAATCCAAAGGAATGTCTTTAAGTCCAAATTTATTACAAAGTTTAAAAGATAAACTTGGTCATGCAGCCAGGAGGACCTGGCTGGGAAAGATCACCCAACATGGATGTCAGGGGAGACTGCCTTTAAATAGGCACCAGGATCTACAGGTAAGGGTCATCCGACTAATCACCCTCAGGTGTTTCTATTCAGGGTGATGAGGAATGTCTAGAGCTCCCTCTGCCCGCAGGCGAGAGGATTACAACAAAGTGTGACGTTTGACATGTGAAGTTAGCGCTGACCAATTTGGACTGAGTACAGAACGGTGTGACACTAGAAAGCAGTAAATGTTTCATTTAGAACAGAGAACACGGATGGGTCGTAGTAGCTGAGAGAGAAATTTGCAGTGTCAAGTCACAGCTGCATCATAGTCTAGATGTATACATAAAATCTAGAATCACTTTTAAAAGTATTGTCCAATCCAAGTTTAAAGGAATAGTTGGAGAAATGTGTTAACTTTCTCATCCAGTATTTGCATACTATTTAAATTCAAAATGAATCTTGGCCATGCCTTTTGTTCTCCACCACGCCTACATTCCAACGTAAGAGGGCAGGGAGAGGGCGGTACTGAGCAGGAAGCGAGAAGAGGGGGAACTCACACTGTCTAAAATGAGAAACAAAAATATTTTTTTACATACTTTTTTTTTCAGAATGGTGGCATGGTGGCGCAGTTGGTAACACAATGGTCTCACAGCAACAAGGTTGTTGATTCGCGTCCCGGGTGGGGACGAGGTGTGGAACACTGTTTTTTTTGTGTAGAGTGTACGCGTACGTTTACTCCGGTTTACTCCGGTTTTCTCCGGTTTTCTCCGGTTTTCTCCAACTCTCCAAAAACATCCATGCTAGGTTGATTGGCCGCTACATGATTGGCCCTAGGAATGAGTGTGTATGATTGTATACGTGTGGCCCTGCGACAGACTGGCAATCTGTTCGGGGTGTACCTTGCCCCTTGCCCCAAATCAGCTGGGATGGACTCCGGTTTCCTCTGTAAAAGATAGATGATAGAAGGTGACTGATAAACTTTAAACTTTAAAAATGAGTATATCAGGGTATATATCATATCGGGGAGGGCGGCACGGTGGCGCAGTGGGGAGCACAGTGGCTTCACAGCAAGAAGGTCATGGGTTCGAGTCCCGGTGGAACACTGTCCTTCTGTGTGGAGTTTGCATGTTCTCCTCATGTCTGCGTGGGTTTCTTCTGGGTACTCCGGTTTCCTCCCACCCTCCAAAGACATGCATGCTAGGTTGATTGGCCAGTGCCAAATTGCCCCTAGGAATGAGTGTGTGTGTGGATGGTTGTATGTATGTGACCCCGCGACAGACTGGCGACCTGTTCGGGGTATACTCTGCCCCTCGACTTGAATCAGTGGGATGGGCTCCGGCACCTCCCGCAGCCCTGTAAAGACCGGAAACAAAGATGGAGGTAGCAGAGATGAAGATATCTCTGGGAGTGACCAGGATGGACAGGATTAGAAGGGTGGCACAATGGCCCAGTGGGTAGCACAGTGGCCTCACAGCAAGAAGGTTGTGGGCACAAGGCTTAGAACACTGACCACTGGCCACTATCTATGTGGAGTTTGCATGTTCTCTCCGTTTATGCATGGGTATACTCTGGTTTCCTCCCACCGTCTAAAAACACCACTACATGATTACCCCTAGGAATGAATGAGTGTGTGTGTATGGTTGTATGTGTGTGGCCCTGCGACAGACTGGTGACCTGTTTGGGGTGTAGTCATCTGGAATCAGACGGGATGGGCTCCGGCACCCCCTGCAATCTGAAAGGTATAGAAGTTTAAGAAGGTGACTGACTGTTTTTTTCTTTTTTAGAATATCTCATTCCTGAGCTAACACAACGTTCCATGTTTGTCTCTAAATGCTATGAAAGAAGAATTAGTCCCAAATAAAAGCCCAAAAACCACCTCTTTAAGACTCTAAATCCTCTTTATTCAGTCATCAACACAATAGAAAGCTCACACCTCCATCACGTGTGAGATTGTCTCTGCGCAGATGTGTACTTTGATGATTAAAATTCCTACAACTGCAGTTATGCGCTCACCACATGTTTAATAACACCACCTTCCATCTCACCTGGAGGTTTGATTTAATTAGATACACCACTCTCTCCATCAGCCCAGCGCATCTTAAATCAACGTTCATTCTCATTTACATAATAACCATCAGCTCAGTATTTTCTAAATAATGTACTTTGTACATTATTTCAAAAGGAACGACATTAACTCATATCTCCCATTCTTTTTAAAATGGATTAAATGTTGCTCAGTCTGAAGTGTCAAAGCGGTTCTTGAAAATTGTTTAAAGATGGAATGTCGGGTGTTTGTTCGGTAAGACTTCTTCTCGCACAGCACATTTAAATAAACCTGGTAGTTTTTTTTTTTTTTTTTTTTTTTGCACAAATATTGTATTCCTGAGAAAACAACTTAGAATAATAGTTATTCACTGTGTTTTTGTCACAACGTGGATGCAGGTGGAAGGAAGACCCAATTGCAGACAAGAAACATGGTTTAATAAATGAAGGTGTTGAGTTTTGCTGTAAAGAGGTTTTGGAGATAAAGTCCGAGAGGCCAGACTGAGATGGTTTGGACATGTGCAGAGGAGAGAGACCGAGTACATCGGCAGAAGGATGCTGGGTTAGGAACCACCAGGAAAGAGGACTAGAGGAAGACCAAAGAGGAGGTTCATGGACGCAGTGAAGGAAGACATGAAGATAGTTGGCGTGACCGAAAAGGATGCAGCAGATAGGGTTAAATGGAAGAAACTGACTTGCTGTGGCGACCCCTGAAGGGAAATGCCGAAAGAAGAAGTTTTGCTGTAAATAAAAACACATGGATCAGTGGAAATGTCTTGAGTCATAATTCAAAATGTACATCATGGTCAGGCAGTCAGGAAGACCAGAGATGGAAGGTAATCACCCGACACTTGAGGGGAAGACAGACTGCTTTTTTAAAAGCAGCCTGCACAAAGACCTTCAGGTGTCAGAAATCAGGCAGTTTAGGGAAGGCCCTGGGTTCCCTCTGGTGGTGGGCGAGGGACCCATAAGATTTTAAATCTCCATCCCTTATTGACCTCTTCTTCTTCTTTCGGCATTTCCCTTCAGGGGTCGTCACAGCAAGTCAGTTTCTTCCATCTAACCCTATCTGCTGAATCCTCTTTGGTCACACCAACTATCTTCATGTCTTCCTTCACTGTATCCATGAACCTCCTCTTTGGCCTTCCTCCAGTCTTCTTTCCTGGCGGTTCCAAATCCAGTATCCTTCTTCCTATGTACTCTCTCTCTCTCTCTCCTCTGCACACGTCCAAACCATCTCAGTCTTGTCTCTCTAACTTTATCCCCAAAACCTCTAACATGTGCTGTTCCCCTGATGTACTCATTTCTAATCCTGTCCATCCTGGTCACTCCCAGAGAGATCCTCAGCATCTTCATCTCTGCTACCGCCATCTCTGCTTCCTGTCTTTTCTTCAGTGCTACTGTTTCCAGACCAAACAGCATGGCCGGTCTCACCACAGTTTTGTACACTGTTCCTTTCATTTTGGCTGAAACTCTTCTGTCACACATCACACCTGATACTTTCCTCCACCCGTTCCAGCCAGTCTGAACACGCTTCTTCACCTCTTTTCCACACTCTCCATTGCTCTGGACTGTTGATCCTAGATACTTAAAATCTTCCACCTTCTTTATCTCTTCTCCCTGTAACCTCACTTTTCCATTTGGATCCCTCATTGACCTCCTCTGGTCTAAATCTTAGTTAAGTTGGCAAAGCTACCCCATCTTTTTTATATCCTTATTTTGGTGTATTGTAGTTGGTGTTCGCAGTGCTGCAAAAATACCACCTACTTACTTTGAAATTTGGGCGTGGCGGAGAAGAAAATCCACATCTAAGTACAAAGCTTTAGAATCAAAATGTGTAGATATTTTTTAGTCTTTTGTTTTGTATTTAAACAGCAGATGATTTGGCCTTGGGTTGAACTTGTGTAGACATCCACTCTCGGGTGACTGACAGCTGTCTGCTGTGGTTTATTTTTTTCTCCGTCAGGAATTTAAGACTAAACATTGTTTAAAATTCCCAAACAGACAGGAAGCGAAAGCATCTGGATTTTTTTCTGTTTCCCAGTGATGCTTTCACAAGGTTGCTTGTGTTCAATTACAAAAAAAATAATCTTTCTAAAGCAGCATCTGGAATATGAATTATTATGATTATGAATTACTCTATTCATTCCTCATCGGGGAAATTTGTGTGCTGCACTCCTTACACCGCAGCAGGCTGTCCTTCGACGGCGCCAATGGTGGGAGAAGCGGGGGTTAGGTGTCCACTCCAAGGACCCTAGACGGTGGTCTCAGCGGGAATTGAATAGGGGTAGGAATCAAACAGGGATAGGAACTAAAGTTTTTGTGCCTCCCCCCCATAGAATATGAAGGAAGCATTAGGCGCTCGTACTCTTATGTACGAGCGTTAACTGAGCACTTTTGAACTTTCCCTAAATTGTTGAAGGTATTTTGATGAAACTGCCCACAGTTAATAGAGATGAACTTATTTAGGTTTTAGAATCACATGACCTAAAGTCATTGGAACATTGTCCTTTCTGTGTGGAGTTTGCATGTTCTCCCCGTGTTTGCGTGGGTTTCCTCCAGGTACTCCGGTTTCCTCCCACCCTCCAAAGACATGCATGCTAGGTTGATTGGCCGGTGCCAAATTGCCCCTCGGAATGAGTGTGTGGATGGTTGTATGTGTGTGACCCCGCGACAGACTGGCAACCTGTTCGTGGGTACCTTGCCCTTCGCCTTAAATCAGCCAGGATGGGCTCCGGCACCCCCCGCAACCCTGAAAGGGATAGACGGAGAAGAAGATGACTGACTGACCTAGAGGTCAAAAATGTCACGGTCACAAATTCTTGTGAAGCAATATTTCCCAAAAACAGAGAACAGTTACGCAGTACCAACTATAAATGAACTGAAAACGTATATCACTCTGCATTAACGATAGATGCACTGATTAGGTTTTTACAATCGTTTGACCTAAAGTTGAGGTCACAATAGTCAAGGTCACAAAGCATGTCGTTTGATGTCTTGGTATCTCGTTCATTTCTGTATCTCTAAATATACAGAATATTTAGGCATTTTAGTTTATCTTTCTTCCACAAATCATTTAAAAATGTCCCATCTAATCTCTTGGTTCACATCAAGTTCTATGTTTTTATCTTTTATGCGTATGTGGAGACGTTTTTTTTTTCTTTCCCGAGGGAGTGTTCTTTTTATATGACTTCACAAATTTCACCCGTTCTCTATAAAGACTTCCCATGCTTCACAGCCAGTGTGTATTTTAATCCCAAATCTTCCTCTGTGGAAACGGCCCCTGTGTGACCTTTCCACTTAAACCGCCAATGACTGCAAATCGACTTAGATGCAGATAAATGAGCAAAGTCATTTCAGATCTTACATTATGCACTCGTCAGCAGAGGAAGGACTTTTTCCCACTTCGCATCAGGATTTTAAACAGGGTCGGCCGATGGCTAGAAACGTTTGACGTCATACCCAGATCCATGTCGGCAGCTGATAAAATACAGTTACAGACTGGATTGTATTGTTGTGTAGATACTGATCATGTATTAAGAAAATCTTTATAGAACATGTTTCTGGATTGTGGTCCCTTTATTGGCCTCTTTTCTTTGAATACATTATGTGGGACTTAAATATGTATCCCTAGGTGGATTTATCCCCCTCATTTTCTCATTTGCATGGAATTAGTTCTACCTAGATTCTATCAAGGATCTCTGTAATTCGTAAACACTGAGATTGTCTATTTTTTTCTTGAGGGAAACAGCAAATGTTGAAAAATAACTAAAAAACAACTAATTCCCTGAAAATAGCCTTCCATATTTTGTTAACAATTTAAACCCACCGCAAAATCATCTGCTGAATAATATCAAGCGATACATGTTCTAAGATTCACAGAGCAAATTCAAACGCTTAAGCAGGCATTTTGCTAAATGTGTGAATGCTTGTATTTACGTTGAACGCTCATCTTTATGTTTCCACCAATGGACAGAAAGCGCTCTTTACATTTTTGCTGGTGAAATCGTTGCAACGGAGGCGACGTTTCAGGGCTAATTAAAGCTCTTCGGAGTGAAAAATACAAACGTATGCTCTTGTTATATAACATTTTAATTAGTGGCAGAAACCTTTATAATAGCAAACAAAACAAAGACAGATTGACTAAAATACTTTTCAGTTTGGAAACAGATTCAAAAAGGAACAAACTGTCTATTGCTAGCAGCCCCGCCACATCAGTACGTCACAACGGTGTAAACTGTGATTGGTTTTCGGTCAAACGTTCGAGGCGACAAAGTCCTAATTTTCCACATCCAACGCAGGATGTAGAAAATTAGGACTTCAGTTGCGTACAATGCAGTACGCAACTGATGCGGGATGCAGTGTTCTGCGTGGAAGTGATCTGAAAGGTACAAAAGGAAGTGCGAAAGCAGTCGCAAAATCGCACGACTCTAGAAGACACAAAAATAACTTTAACATTGAACCTTCACTTTTGTTGTTGAATGTTGGTCTGGTGAGAACCCACCGTAAAAAAAATCTTACGTGTGAGATTCAAGATGGTTAAGTAGGCTGATTGTTTGTTCACATAAAATAGTATTTTAGCATTGGCCGTGTGTTTCACACGTCACACAAGGGACAAAATAAAAAAAAAAAAAAAAAAAAAAAAAAAAAAAAACATTCTTAGGGTGGAGTGGGTTTTAGAAAAAAAGATAAAAATAAGCTTTTTTAAAAGGAAATCTGCAAAGAAAAAAAATTGTCTAAGTACTATATTGGTAGCAGTACCGGTCGTTTACTATAACCATAGCAACCCACTCTTCTTCTCTGCCTTTTGATTGCATGCTGCTGTTCATTCCTCCCTGAAACTACCCCACCTAGTGGATTGTATTTTCTACATGTTTTTGACATTATAAGAAAATTTAGGTTGCGTTTTAAACCAGAAAATTTGTGAATTCTAATGAAATCTCACATTTTCTGAAAGACCTAAAAAGGAACAGTTTCGCTTGCATTCTGGGTAATACCTCTTCAAGGCTTATTGTCTGCAGCTAAACATGTTAATATGGCAATAAGACGGAAAACTTTGAAAAGTGCAGAACAACAAAGTGCTCGTTACGACACACATAAAAATGCTTTTGATTGAGCGATTGAATCATTTGAATTTGTTTCGAGAATCCCTTTAACATTTTTTAATTAGTGGTGTTCCTAAAGATTTTTTTGGCGAAAAAAGTACTTTGGCATGAAGAAGGTTGAAAAACATTGATTTTGATCATGCTCATCATGTGCATGGACCTAAAATTTGAATTGTAAGCATGTGCTTATTATCTGACATACAGAAGTTTTCCAGTTTTTTTGTGTTTGTTTTACATCCCATCACAAAAGGTTAAACTCAATCTTGAAAAAGTCATATTTATTCAACAGCCTGTGACTTCTTTATTGCATTACATCCCCTTGGTGAAAAAAAAGAGTTACTATGACTACTGTGTTGCTAAGAAACCTCAATTTGAATGTAGAAATTTTGAAGGTGTTACTTCTGGTCAACATTCACATCAGCTCAAACCGATGGTGATGTTCGATCAATACCAACCAGTGATTTAAAAAAGGTGGTAAGAAGAAAAGTAATGATATTGGACGACCAGAAGAAAATAAAGATGATACATTTGATGCACCATGGCATCAGAGGCTAATTGGCTCGGTTTTAAGAAGAGTAATTACCTAGCCGAGTTAAAAAACTGTATGTCGATATTTTTTTTCTGTATTTTGTTAAATGAATTTTTTTGTTTCCATTAACACCAATTGGCACCAGCTTGAATAAACAACGCAACTTCAGAACATATTTGACCTAATTTGAGGGATGCGTCTAAACTGACCTAAGCGGCAAAGACATGTCCGCACGTCTGAGCCACTCATAGCTTTTTTCTTCTTTGGGCAGGGTGCATTGCAGAGGACTACACAGCCCACTGTGATATCCCGTGTCCTGAGCCCTGAAGTGGTGAAGTTAATAAAATTCTGTCCTCAGGAGGCCAAAGGACATTGCTATTTGTGCTCCAGTCCTGGCACAAACTTTATTTCATAACCGTCTTGCTTTCTGACCCTCTCATAACAAATCACGAAAGGAAAATTATTCACAAGATGTGCATCTCATAGTGGAGCGTTTTTCAACCCTGTCTCTCATGGCACTCTAGGGTGCCATGAAAGATCGTCGGGTGTTTCTTCGGAAATATTCGTTTTTCACCTCATACAATGATCGGAATCTACTGGTAGCTCTCAAGGATAGTTTTAGTTGATCTCATGGTGTTTGTGAAAAAAAAAAAAAGTCTGTTCCCAACCTGGAGGAGGAGCGGCTCGACACCGAGCTCCTCCCAGATGGCAGAACTCCTAACCCGATCTCTGAGTGAGAGCCCAGCCACCCTGCGGAGGTAGCTCATTTCGGCCGCTTGTACCCGGGATCTCATTCTTTCGGTCACCACCCACAGCTGGTGACCATAAGTGAGGGTTGGAACATAGATCGACTTGTAAATCCAAAGCTTTGCTTTTCGGCTCAGCTCTCTCTTTACCACAACGAACCGATGCAGCGTCCTAGTTATTGCTGATGACGCATCGATCCGCCTGACGATCTCCCGCTCCATCCTTCCCCCACTCGTAAACAAGACCCCGAGATACTTAAACTCCACAACTTGGGGCAAGACCCTGTCCCTGACCCGCAGGGGGCATTCCACCCTTTTCTGGGCGAGTACCATGGTGTCGGGTTTGAAGGCGCTAATTCCCATCCCAGCCGCTTCGCACTCGGCAGCAAATCGGTCCAGTGAGAGCTGGAGATCACGTTCCGATGAAGCTAACATGAAACCAACGTTTTTATTTATGTTTATGTAAAATGTTTATGCAAATCTTGTTAATTTATTTAGAGACAGGCAGGACTGTTCTGTGATTGGTTGTTTGTTGTAACCATAGCAACCCACTTTTCTTCTCTGTGTTTTGTTGCATGCTGTTGTCCATCCATCCCAAAATTACCCCAGCTAATGGATTGTATTTTCTATATGTTTTTAAGACATTAAGAGACAATTTAGGTTGCATTTTACGGCAGAAAAATTGCAGATTCTAATTAAATCTCTCATTTTCTGCAAGACACTCAAGAGATAAAATTTTCTGTTGCATTCTGGGTAAATCCTCTGTAAGACTCATTGTCTGAAACTAAATGTACATATATATATATTGTAATAATACATTATTAATATAGACGAGTATAAATAATTGTTTCTATCATTTTTGAATGGTGATGTGCCTCAAGGTTTTTTTTTCTATGGAAAAATGTACCTTAGCATTAAAAAGAGGTTGAAAAACAATGTCATTGTGATTTAAGCTAATAGTAGCCATGGAAACACAACAATCTAATTAGAACATCTCCATGACTCATTTTGCATGAGTGAAAGTGATGACGACCACCCCGGGGTGTCACACATTTTGGGAATCTTAATGGTATTACAGAGCGACCAAAAGCATCAATCCACAAAGAAAGATCATAAGGAAAACCCTCAAATTTATTTTGCATTTCTTGTCGACTAGATGTTTTTTTCTTCTAATCATATTAGATTCTTCAGCTCAAATAAAGATAAAAACGGGAAAGCAGACTTTCGCTATTTGACACAGAAACATGATTTTCTTTGATTTATTTTATTATTCTGACATTTTTCCTCCTCGGAATGTCAGAAAACTGAAATAGTGCCGATTAATTGAGTTGAGTGTGCATCCGACACTTATTTTGAGATACGCCGGGAAGAAATTGCAGAGGAAACAGACATTTTAATGCTCGAGACATGACCACACAATCTGACCACTTAGCAGAGACTCAAAGGAAGGTGATTCTTGGCTCCCTTTCCACCCTGTAATTCAGTTACCAGTAGGCTGTCATTTAGTTCAGGCAGACTGGCAGCGCTTTAAAAGTAAGAAGGAAACTGCAATTACCCCGGGGAAAAAAAAAATGCACTAAAAAGGCAAAAAGCTATCAGGCTGCTTTCATGTCTAACGTGAGCCTCAAGAAAGTGTCCTCGATCCTTTGTTCAGATTTTTTTTTGTTGTGTTCTAACGGGACAACGTGGCACATTTTAAAGGTTTTAGATGCGATAAGACTCTTTTAGCATCATCAGTAGACAGACTGTCATGTAGATCCATGTGCGCCACATCAAATACAGGCAAGTATTTGATAAGAAGCTGATTTCCGTACAGAGATATGTCTACCCGATGGCAGGTATCTGATGCATTCTGTCCGCACGACGATAGTTACTCACCACATTTACCTCTTGGATATTTTACATCACAAAAAGAACCTTTGTATCTTCTAAGTACTGCCAATCTTTGTTTCCTGTTTGGTTGTTTCACATATTTAAATGATTTGCTGTTATATTATCCCCGTGTTGAAGAGGTGAACCCCTGCACACTCATG
Source organism: Neostethus bicornis (assembly GCA_902685375.1). Classification (NCBI taxonomy): domain Eukaryota; kingdom Metazoa; phylum Chordata; class Actinopteri; order Atheriniformes; family Phallostethidae; genus Neostethus; species Neostethus bicornis. Next base: position 5,380,447 of record CACRXE010000002.1, on the reverse strand, counting down.
GTCAATACTTGCCCCTTGCTACATTGCTGACTTAGATATTGAGAAATTCAGAGGTTGATTTTCCAATTTGGACCAAACAAAAGAGTAAATGTCTCATTAAGTAAAAAGAAAAGTCAACGAGTCCATTAATATACTTTATTAATCGGGAAATGTGTGTGCTGCATTACACCGCAGCAGGCTGCCACCTATGACTGCACCAGTGGTGGGTTAGGTGTCTACTCCAAGGACCCTAGATGTGAACCCAGTGGGGTGTGTACCTGCAAACTTCCAGTCCGCGGGCGAACGCTCTAACCACTGAGCCACCGTTCCGTTCCATTGTCTTCCGCTTGTTCCGGGGTCAGGTCGCAGGGGGCAACAGCCTCAAACGGGCAGCCCAGGCCTCTCTCACCCCGGCTGCATCCTCCAGCTCACCCGGAACGATCCCAAGTCTTTCTCCGGCCAGCTGTGAGACATAGTCTCTCCAGCGGGTCCGGGGTCTGCCCCTTGGTGTCCTCCCGGTAGAATGTGCCCGAAACACCTCGCCCGTGAGGCGCTCGGGGAGCATCCTGACCAGATGCCCGAACCACCCCATCTGGCTCCTCTCGACCTGGAGGAGGAGTAGCTCGACACCGAGCTCCTCCTGGATGGCAGAGCTCTTCACCCGATCTCTGAGTGAGAGCCCAGCCAGCCTGCGGAGGAAGCTCATTTCGGCCGCTTGTACCCGCGATCTCATTCTTTCGGTCACCACCCACAGCTGGTGACCATACTAAGTGAGGGTAGGAACGTCGATCGACCACCGTCGCCCCCATATATAATCCTTATGCAACATCAAGAAAATTTAGTTTCAAAATGTTGACCTGAACTAAGTCTTTACTTAACCTGTCCACACAAAAAACGTTAAGTTTTCAGATTGCAAAACACACAATGACATTGAAGTAAAACTATTGAGACCCGTTATCTTCTTTGTTGGTGGAGAAAAACAGCTATTTTGCAATCTTGTGTGACTGGATAATAATATAAAATATCACTTCAAAATGGCACGACTTAATCGTGAAACGAAAAAGCAAACAAACAACAGCACAAAATAAATAGGTAAATAAATATATGACACTGATTGCTACAGTCGACAATGAAGGAAAAGTGACGTGAAAAGTGGTGAGTGATAGTAATAATCAGTAATAATCACAGTCAGGCGTCAACAAATAGCCAACCAGTAAAAACTTCCTGCAATTACTGACAAAACATTAAACTAAACGCAATTGGAAACAAAGATGTGATGAAAACTAAATAAATTCTTCACCCAATGCAATCAAATGAAGAATCTCTGGAAAGGACACGCGTGATGATGTTGTGAACCTAATTTGAACACAATCTGGTCTTAGGGTTTCCTTCTAGCATGTTTGAGTATTTTGGACCCGAATACCATCCAAATGGCAGATTTATTTGGAAGCATTGTCATATTTTTCACCACGCCACCAATGGAAGTGTTTTGAAACATACCCCATACTCTGGTCAAACTTGGTCTCAACAGGGATTGAAATTTTATGTCGATGTTCCAAAATTGTAAAACAAAACAGTACATGCTAGCTTGGCTAACTTGATGCGCAATACACAATATTCGCGGATTCAGGTTAGATTTACACTGTGTCGTGAATACCTTTACAATTACTACGCATAAAAGCATAACAGTCCATCTTTAAAAATTAGTTCCAAGATATGCTTTGACACGTAATACTGAGATTTATTTATTTTTTTCAGATTGTTTACTCCTTTTGTAAACAAATGGAAGAGGTTAGGTGATGTTTCTCAGTTTAAAATTATTTTAAAAATACAAGAATTGAAAAGCACGAAGATGACAGTAATTATCTACAAAGTAAATGAGAATGAAGGCCAGTTATTTATTTGTCAGGGATTATCCGAAATTTGTCCAAAATTAAATATATTTTTTCCAGATGAAAAAGGACGGGAGAACAAAATTTTTGGCTTTTTTCTCCATATTTTGAGCAAGCGTGTTTTAAGTTGTTCAAAATTGAAAATATTGAAACCACATGTGTAACGTAGATTAAAATGTTTGAAAATTAATTAAATGAAACAAAATAGACAGGGAATAAACGGTTAAGAAGAAAAAAGAAAGACGTTTATTTTCTGAAACACTTTTAAAACATTGGGTCATAGGAATGCTGAACCTCATCTTGGCAAAAAGGGTACAGAATTCTCTCACAGAAATAACACAAATGAAATGCCAAAGCTGAACGGTTTTGTGTTGCTATTGGCAGGCTATTTAGCGCAAATAGCGCAATTCACCCGAGAACACAACTTTGGACAAACACGTGATTTGGCTTAAAGAATTCTGGCAAAATTTCTACAGTTAATACCTGAATCTTTTATTGTTGCCAAACACAAAAGATACGACAAGATTTACCTGCTGGAATCTTTATTATATCTGATGTTTCTCAGCAATTTGTCAGTTGCGTCTGCAGTCTGCCAGCTCATTAGTCAGCTAGTCACTGGAGGATTGGCTTGTCACGGTTTGTCCTGAATTTCTTTTGAGTTGAGAAAATTAAATCATGACAACAATTTACCTCAAGAAAAATCACCGGCGGTGCTGTCAAGTTAAAATGTTTGTGTCCGAGGTTTGACATTCACTTTTAATAACTTGATACATACAAAACAGACATGAGACAGAAAAGCCTTAGTTAACTATAAAATCTTGCTAATTTCAATTACTTTTAATTATTCCCCTCAAACTTAAATCTGATGCAAAATAATGACCACAAACGTTTTTTGTTTTTTTTTTTTTTTTCATAAGGCATCACAATGACTCGGCTGCATTTCTTTTTTCGCTTTGCGCCATGAAGTAAAAAAAATAAAATAACAACAAGACAACAAAGACAGGTAGACAAGGTGATGTAAGAGAAGAAGTGAGTGGTGTGGGAGTGGCAGTGACAGCTAGCCTGACAGTGCATGGAAACGCAGCACTGCAGGCTTGGACACATTGCTGGACTGGTGCATTTTGCTGTTAGAGAGACTGTCAGGTTTGAATTCCCTCCGGATCACCCTGTTCTTGTTGTGTAACCTCATCTGTTTAAAGAAATGGGGTGAAATCCTGCAGTGGTCCTGCTTTAAACTCTGCGTATTATATTCGTATTCCTACGTTTTACAAGTAAGAATTGTTTCTCATAGTGCACCGAAAGACTATTGACATAAACAGGGAGTATTCACAGTGTATCTATATTTACATATCAGTGTAGATGTGCATATCAATTTCTCTCACCAGCAGACAGTGCATTTCATACCTAAACCTTCAGTAGTGCTCCATCTGAATTAGAATTTAAAAACTTTTTATTGTTTTAAAAAAATCTTCTTCTTCTTTCAGCTTTTCCCTTTAGGGGTCGCCCCAGCAAGTCAGTTTCTTCCATCTAACCCTATTTGCTGTATCCTCTTTGGTCACACCAACTACCTTCATGTCTTTCTTCACTGTATCCACGAACCTCCTTTTGGACTTCCTCCTTTTGGACTTTGTACACTTTCCCTTTCATTCTAGCTGAAACTCTTCTGTCGCACATCACACCTGACACTTTCCTCCACCCGTTCCAGCCTGCCTGCACACGCTTCTTCACCTCTTTTCCACACTGTCCTGTTTTAAAAAATATTATGCAGAAATACAGTATAAGCAGCTGTTTATTGACAGATTAGTATCTTTACCAAAGTGGTGTCCTTCGACTGTAACGCATCTTCAAAACATAAATGTTTGGTCATTATTAGTTAGGAAAATATCAGTGTTTTTAAATCCATTTCTATAATCTTCATTCAAGTGTTTTATGTGCTACTTTTAGCTGACGATTTACAGAGTTGTGAACAGCTTAGTTAGATACAATAACTGTACCACAGTGGTCTATAAGAAAACCTATTTGAATTTCTTTGGAATTCACTAAAAAAAAAATCGTAAATGACTATTTCTGTCCACTGGATATATAATTTTTCACTACCATTGACAAGTGCCATTACTCACAGAGTGTGTAAAAGTGTGAATTATGTATAGCGCACTGTGTAGGATTCTGTTGATTGACAGTGCATGCATGTGAGCAGAGCGAGGGATGGGTAAAAAAAAAAAAAAAACATAACAAAACAACTGCAGTTTCTCGGAAGACCATTTAAGTATTTTTGTCGATTACAAAAGCAATCACCAAGAACCACCTGATGAAATATTTAACTGGGATTTGGGGATTCAAGCTACTTTAATTACCATTTACCAAACACAATTGTTACTGTGGTAAAATCAGTCCTGTGAGTCAGTGTTGGCTCGCCTCACAACTACACGGTTTGTTCTGTTTTTACAGATTCAAGTCAATGAACATGCTCAAGAAAAAAAGATGGCATACATATGTGTCTGGCATGGTCATGGAATTTTTTTTTTTTTTTTAACTTTTTTGAACAACCCATGTTTCCTTGTGAAGACTTTTAACTTAATGCCAAAGTCAAGTTTATTTAGTTGTCAGCACCACTGAAATCTAATGGGTCGTGAGTGGTATCAAAGCCTCTCCCGGCTGATTCCACGCAAAAGGCAGGTTACACCCCGAACTGGTTGCAAATCTGTTGCGGGGTCACTCACACAGACCGTCCTCACGCACACTTATTTCTAGGGGCAATTTTTACTGGCCAATTAACCTAAAATGCATGTTTTTTGGAGTTGGAGAGGTAACCTGGACTACCTGTAGGAAATCTACACGTACACAGGGATAACATGCTAAATAAATCCACACAAAAAGGCCAGTGTTTCAACCCTTGTTCCTTGCTCTGGAACTTGAAGCCTGACCTTCTAGTTGTGAGACCACTGTGCTAACCACTGGGCCACCGTGCAGCCCCAAGTTTATTTCAAATTATACTAATACAGGCGTAGATGAGGATTGGCAAACCCCAATTGACAAGGGCATTCCTTGAAACAGATGCTCCTAGTAAGTTTAAATCATAGGGCATGTGGTGTGCCAGTTGTGATAGGTCACTACATTATCATTATCTCCCAACAGAGTTTTAACTTCACTGTTCGGGGGTCATTGGATTGTCGGGTTGTGATATCCTCGTCTTACAGTACTACCTGTTCTTTGATTCGGATGGGAAGAACTCTTTGCGGTTTCATGACTTATTGTATCATGTACACAATTTTTTGCTGCCTTATAAGATTTTCAAATATCACTGGCACATACAAGAGTTTTAAAAAAGTCTTCATGTTTTAGCTATAATTTGGTTTTAACGACTTCACTTGTCCTGGACAAAGAAAAATGGACATGTTTCTGAGCTAGAAACAAACATAATTGTTATTACTTCTTCACGCCAGTTTCAATCCAAAACAATTAAAAGTCTAAAAGTGATAAAAAAAGACTATTCTGTTATAATTAAGGAAGGAAGAAAAGCTTAGTGTGTGAAGATAAGGAAGGGAAATAATTGATGGAAAGAAATAGAGTGCAAGGACTCTCCTATGCTGTTTTTTTAGGCCAGTCAGTTACCAAAGTTGATAAATGAATGGATACAAACCTAGACAAGCAGAGATAAGATTATAGCCCTAGATAAGGAATTGCATTAATCATTTCAATGCAAATGAAGACAGGTGAAAGTGGCGTCAGAGTGCGCTACCTGTCAAGCAACGGTAACGTGATCAAAGAATTTATTTACCACAAATTCTAGGACTTTCAGACGACCACGTTTCAGTTCCATTTGCATCGTTTCTCATTAAAATTCAGACAGATATGTTATAGCCTCAAAGGAACTGTCAGGTCAGAGTTTCTCAGCAGAAAGGTTTTCTCTTGAGGGACTTGCTTTGCCGAGAGTCTATGCAAAATTCTCCCATCTGGGATTGTCTGTAATGACCTGGATTTTCCTGTGATTACTTAAGCCCTGTAGCTAATTACCTTTTCAGATGAAAACATACGCCTCCTCATTAATTCAACAAACCACAATCTATCATAATTACTGCCAAATAAGTTATTGTTATCAATTTAATTCTAAAGGACTTTCATGTATGCTTATCCACCTACTTGTATAACTTTTTCCCCCCAATGAAATAGCAGCAATTTACAGGCAGTGCTTCTGCAAATGACTGCAAAGTTTTACTGCATCTCAGTCAACTTTCTACATTAGTTAACAGTGAAAACTCACTGCAGGGGAATTGAGGTTGGACCGCTGTATCTTAAAAATATTGTTCACCAGAAAATCCAACCACCTAGATTCTGCGGTACTGTAGTATTCCATCTTTACAGAAAATAAACCCCACAATGCTACATGGGAAATGTGTTACACCATTGAATCATTTTCTGTGAGAGTGAGATGTGGTGGGTTTGAAATGATGGCACAAAATGCATAAAATGGACGTTTTTCCCCATTGAGCAGAATACAACCACTACTCGTACCTTAAATTGCTGCTTTTTGCAGATGCAAACTAAGCCATATTTCCCACTTACATTCAGAAAACTGGTCTAAACGTGTTTCAGTGGCGAGTGTGGCTTTTTCTTCTGAAAATTAAAATGAGAAAAAGGTTAAGTGTCTTAGTGGAACCGGTGGAAATAGGGCCCTCCATAGTAGAATTAGACATGTGGGGTGAAGAAAATTTACACCAAAAGATTTCAGTACAATAAAAAAAAAAATCACCTTTGTTAGTAGACAATTTTCCGATTTACTGCAATAGTATTTTCTTGATTTAAAGCCGTGCATGTTGTAGATTTGTTCTGTTAAGCGAATACCATAAAAGATTGGGTATCAGTCCAGTGTATACCCGGCCGTTCCCAAAGAAACCACTGGGTGACCTAGAGTTGGATTAAGCTGTTCTGAAATTTATTAGTTTTACATAATTCTAAAAAAAACCAAAAACTAAACATTCCATGTTTCAAAATAAGTCACCGTGAAGGTGCACTGTTGCCATGGGCGTTGTTCCACAGCAGTTTCCTGAGTTTCCCAAATTATCGACGGTTTGCAACAGCTTTGAGGCTTCCTATTGTAAAAATGTAACTCTTGAATTGTATGTGAAGTATGACTTGACCAAACTTCTGTCCATCAGAAATACTTTGTTTTTTACAAAAGCTGACATTTGCTTTGAGAAGGGAACGTCTCCTGAGAACAAATCCATCAACGAAGAGAGTTCAAAAAGCAACAGTGAAGAGAAAATGATTTACCCAAAAGCGAATAAAAATGGAAGTATGTAGGGGGCTAAAATGTCGAAGAATCATCCTCACTTTGTGGCCATTGTTCACTCTCTGAATAACAAAGTTGACCTGCTGTGCCAAAAGCAATGAATGCAGAACTCAGAAACAGTTTCTCGCTTGCAATTGTGCCCATCCTTAATTCTTGCAAGTCGAACAGTATTTGTTCTTTACTACTAAACAAATAATCTCTTTAAATCCTTGGGTTTCCTGTGTATCTACAATATAGCATCCATGTTATGACAAGATTAGGCTTCCATTTGTACAAATATAAATGACAGCCTGATATATTTGAGTACAGTAGAACCACAAACAACTTCCCTTTGTTGGATTTGGACACTGTGAGAAACTTACATCATGCTGAGACTGGCACAAAATAATCAGATGTAGCCAAAATCAATAAAAAAAAGAGAGGAAGGTGATTTTAAAGCAAAACACTTGACACAACAAGTGATGAGCAAGTCTACTTATTTCTTTATATAAATAAAAGGACATGTGTGCATTTTGTTTGAGTAAAACAAAACCTAAAAAAACTGAACAAAAAACAAATAAAAAAAAAATAGCTCTACTTTGGCAGCAATGACTTTATTTAAGTGACCGTATCAGTGAAAACGGTCCCACCCTTAACTTCAATTAAGATATTTTTACCAAAAGGTGTGTGATGGTTGAGGGTGAACTCATTGCACGACATTTTGTATATTGCGTTTGGCCCTCAAAATTTGTAAGCATTTGAGTCAGGGCCCATGTCAAGCAAAATACCTCTTTGATCATTGTATCTTTGAACATAAACAACCATCAACCTTGGGATTGTTAAGTTCCATCTCCTTCTTCTTCTTCTTCTTTCGGCATTTCCCTTTAGGGGTCGCCACAGCAAGTCAGTTTCTTCCATCTAACCCTATCTGCTGTGTCCTCCTTGGTCACACCAACTATCTTCATGTCTTCCTTCACTGTATCCATAAACCTCCTCTTTGGCCTTCCTCTAGTCCTCTTTCCTGGTGGTTCCAAATCCAGCATCCTTCTTCCGATGTACTCTCTCTCTCTCCTCTACATGTGTCCAAACCATCTCAGTCTTGCCTCTCTAACTTTATCCCCAAAACCTCTAACATGTGCTGTTCCCCTCATTGACATACTCATTTCTAATCCTGTCCATCCTGGTCACTCCCAGAGAGATCCTCTGCATCTTCATCTCTGCTACCTCCATCTCTGCTTCCTGTCTTTTCTTCAGTGCTACTGTCTCTAGACCAAACAGCATGACCGGTCTCACCTTGGTTTTGTACACTTTCCCTTTCATTCTAGCTGAAACTCTTCTGTCGCACATCACTCCTGATACTTTCCTCCACCCGTTCCAGCCCAAGTTCTATAGGCTATGGTTATGCAGAACTCATGGGCTCGACTATTGAGCTTTGTCAAATCGGTAGTGTGTGAAAAGTTGAATTAATTGTTTACTGTGCCCCAGTCATCAACCTTCCATCACTATGCTTACGATTCAAAGTGAGATACTACTGCCTCTGAGCCCTTTTTGCATTTTGCCAGATAATGCAAAACATAATGTTGCATATCATTCGACCTTGTACACGAAACATTCTCCTGACAATACCCTTCTAAATAAACCATGCACATTCAACCTCTTTGAAAATTCCGTGTTGTAAACTTGAACATTTAAGACGGTAACTGAGCGAGGTAACTCATGTTTTTTGCATTTTGTCTGAGAATTGTGGTGTCTAACCTTTGGGTGAACCTTCTTGGATGTCCACTCAGGAGCATTTTTTATATCTTTTCTGACCTCTTGGTGAATAATCACCTGAAAACTGCAGCACAGCAATCTGCTGCTTATATTGAAGTCCTCACATTTGCTCATGATCAATCGATTTATGGTTGGAGATTAGTAGTAGCTGGTGGGTGGACACCATCTTCATTCCAATGAGAGCAGTTCATGTGTTGAGTGTTCATGCACAGTTTAAATTTGGTCAACGCAGGACTATATGAAGACTTTTTCTTTTAAGCTTTTGTTGATCTCCTTTTAACACTAAGAAGTTTTTCAAAACAGAAATAATGATGCACTGATTGTCGTTAGATTTTAGGTTACAAATCCTAAATGTATGATAGTGTCATGATGTGGAAAGCAGGTTGAAGGAGGAGGACCCAATTGCAGGACAAGAAATATGATTTATTTATTGATTGAGTCCAGTAAAAAAAATGCCTTTTTTAAGAGTTAATGGTTTTGTTTTGGTACAATGGTATCTCATCCACATGGTGATTCACAAACAGATACATGAGCTCATCGAAGCCACGCCAAGCAATAATTAAAAGAACTGATATTTCACATATTTATTTGGAAACAGAAAGTGTTGATTTGGGATGCTAGGGCTGTTTTTGGACCTCGTTTTGCATTTCCAAACAGCCAGACATAGACTATGTAAAGAGATTCAAGAAAAATAGAGAATTAACAATCAGCCATACCAAATGTTGCTTGGAGATGTTTTGTGCTGTTTGTTTGCATTGGAAAATATCTTGCTTTGTTTAACGGCCATCTGCGACGCAATGTGTTTAATGTTGTGGTGTAGTGAGGCAGGATAGAAGGTCTGCATATCAGTTCTGGCGAAGGCCCAGTTTCCTTTGACATCTTCTATTAGTCAGGTCTTTAAAAGCTTCAGCCTGCCTTTCTAGGCACACTCCTCCCCAATATCCCTGATTAAAGTGCGACTGACACTCCTAACGCAGAGCCAAGTTGGCCACACAGCATTTATATTGGGTCACACTCATTACTCAGAGACAGTGCCTCCGCCACCACGGCTGCAAGCCCAACACAATGCAAGACATTTGGAAAAATTACACAGAGGGACAAACGGTTTTACTTTGACACAAACTGTCACTTTCTTCTACTCATTTCAATTGGGACACTCTTGAATCAATGCAGGAAATTTATTTTGAAAATATAGTTCAGGTCAATAAAGGCTTGTTTTCTTTGCCATTGAAATAAAAGAAGCCAAGTTGGATCATTTGCATCTATATAGAAAACATAAACAAAAGTCTTCCGGTTGGGTTTGGCTGCAGCCAGTTCCTGCGATGGGATTATGCTATTACACCACAAAGATTAAACGTCATCCTCACTTTCACGGGCAACACGTTTGGATTATTTATGAATAGGACTTTGCCTGGCTTTCTCCCTCATCATCAACAGGCTAATTTAAAAACCAAACGACTTACTGGTCATAATTCGGATGATGATGATGTTTATTTCGGTTGCAGAAAATGTGTAAATAATTAACATGTTTGTTTTAATTTTTTTATTTATAAGCCTTATCACACTCGCCTCTTTTTCCAATTTTATATTTACACTTTAATTACATAAATATGCGAGAGAGAAAAAAGGTGTATGGAGAGCATTTCTAAAATATTTTAACAAATCATTTTGTTTCAATTCATAAACATCTTGAGTTCAAACAATGACTTATTTTGCTTTTTTTGACTGGATACATAAATACAGCTGTTTTCAGTCTTATTTGAAGAACTTTTAATGGTTTAAGTTATACAAGTTTTTCTTTTTAAACTTGACTGCTTTCTGGAATTTGTACCATAACTCCTGCGGACCAAGTAGCTGGCCTTGAAAAAAATAAAATAAAATCTAAGCGTGGTCATTGGTGGAATGGATAAATCATAATAAGACAGCTCTTATAATTAAATATTTGCTTTTATTATGTTTGCTAGCGCAAGAGTTGTAACATGACTCACATCAAGTTAAGAAAATAATTACGAGTTTGACGACACTATGTAATAGCCTGGACGTTTCTCTTCCAATCCCTAGTAAAGATTTAAAGATATAACCTTGGTTCAAGAGATGGTGTGTGGGTAACAATAAAACAGTGAAGCAGATCCAATAAAATATTAATTATAGTTTATTTGCTGCCCTCCCATCCCATTTTGTCAATGCAGTGATTACAAAGTTATTTCGTATGTGACAAGAAAGCCCGTTCGCGGTGTGGTGGCGGTTTGTCCGGGGGAGTGTCATTGTCTTTATGGAACATTTGCATAAATGGTGTGACTTCATAACCATATTCATGCATTAATTAAACAATGCTATTAAGGTATCAAAGAGCGTGCCTCCGCATGTCCTCTATCAAAAACTTTATTAACAATGAATGGTTAAAGTCAATGTGAAAACTGGTTTTAGCCAGTTATATGTTTAATATGTGTTTTTAACATTTTTTACCTCAACCTCTGTAAGCTTGAAATTTTGATTGCGTTACATTGATAGCCTAGTCAGTTCATGTATAGTTTGTACTGAATATCTGTGGGCAGTTTCATAGCAATTTCAGAAGTGGTTCGGGCGACAAAAAAGAATGACAAAAAAGTCATTTTACAATACTTTGTAAAATCGAGACAAACATGACACACTGCTTTTGCTTCAGACAAGAATAACAACACAATACAAACTTACAACGTGTACATTGGATTTAGAAATGAGATCAGAAGCTTACAAATAAACAAACTGAGTATTTTATATGTATACATATACTATATATATATATATATATATATATATATATCGTAATTTCACGACCATTAGGCGCACTGTACGAAAAGGCGCAACCTCAGTTATGTGCGCCATTGCTGTATTTAACACACACATAAGGCGCACCGTACGAAAAGGCACAGTCTCAGTCACACACCGCCTTACAACAACACACACGCAGGCATGCAAATGTGTGTATTAAAAAATAGATCGGGAGCAAAACTGAGTTTGGTTGTGCTTTATTTAAGTAGTAACGATACTAAACAAGCACATTACCGGTAATAGTCTTTATTCAAATCCGTCAAAGTCCTCATCCTCTGTTTCGGAATCGAACAGCTGCGCAAAATCCAACAGAGCAGGTCCACTTCGCTCCTCGCTGTCAAAGTCACTGTCTGTACTGTGCGGCTCCTCAGAAAGGATACCAGCTTTTGTGAAAGCTCGGATAACAGTACCAGCAGACACGTTAGTCCAAGCATCTAAAATCCATTGACTCGTTAATGCTGAAATTTCTCGCGGCGGCTCGATTCCCATGTTCCCATGCACCGCTCATTTTGAAGAAAATCTAAGACTTTTATATGTGCCTTATGGCCCTGAAATTACGGTATATATATATATATATATATATATATATATATATACTGTATACTGTAGTAAAGCATTATTAATTAAGCCAAAAAAATGTAAATAAAAGGATCATAATCATGGTGTTTGTTTGCCAAAATTTTCCCATTAACAAATATTTCTATTAACAAAAGGTGAAAGTAAAAAAAAATCCGGAACATTACTGAACTCCAATTGGATGATAACAGACTGTTTTCCATTTACATTATTTTTTTCTGATACCCAGCCTTTGCCTTCATTACTTGTTGTAATTGTGTATAGTTCTGTGTGTATGTGTGAAAGCAAACCAGGCCGAGGAACGTGTTGAGCATTGAGTAACATTTCATGGCCCATTTGCCGTAGCCTGCGGAAGCTCCTTTACTGTACATAGCGTGGAGATGGAGGTGGTTGTGATGAGCAGACAGTAGGCACCCACCGATGCGTGAAGGAGCCCTCCATTTTGCTTTTTTTTTGTGCTTTCCCTATTTTTTTTTTTCTCCTTCACTTTTCTCCTTTTAAAACAGCTTACTGAGCAGAGTTAAATTTATGGTTTCAGAATAGTCTGTCAGTGTGCAGTGTGAGAGACGTGTAATCAAAAGTCTGTGAACATAAAGAGGGTCTTAAGTCATTAAGGAACTAGCGGGAGGCTAATGGCTTGTTTAGAGGATCAATTAGTTAATACGTGGACATGAAGGCTCATTTTCCCACGTTTTTTTTTTTTTTTTATTTAGCTAAAATGTCAAGTGGCATGCTCTGTGGTAGAAGTTTTTTGACTCCTAAATTCAAAGTGTTATCCAGACATAAACAGAAGAAGTCACAATAGCTTCTGCAGAGTGACTCACAACAAGCAAAGATAAATAAAATATACCAAATTGTAAAATCCTGGCATATTCTTGTTAAATGGTACTCTGATACATCTGACTTTGTCTTTTCCTCTATGGCAGGGGTCTACAACCTGTAGATCGCGAGCTACCGATAGCTCCCGCCTCTTTTTAGAGTAGCTCGGCAAAGGTTTTTGGAATCCTATAGAACTTTTATCAGGCACATTTGATTTTCACTTGGTAAAAAAAAATTTACACAACCATCCAATGAAATTCATTAGAATCCCACCTCCTTCATTTTATTATTCGCCAATTGGTTGTCAATTGAACAGTTGCGCTCAAGTCTAGCTTGACTCAGAGACAAATAGCGGTCTGATTGGTAACAACTACAACCACAGCCAAGAGGCGTAAAACGTACAATTTCCACGAAGAGTGGGAAACAGATTTTTGTTTTGCAAATGTAAACGATAAGTGTATGTGTTTGATCTGCGGCGCCAGTGTGTCTGTTGGTAAAAGACGTATCTTGGAACACCATTTCGCTAAGGTCCACAGCAACTTTGCGCGAAAACTTTCTGTGGGCAGTGGTCTCCGAATAAAGAAAATAAAGGAGCTAAAAACAACGCTTCAGAGACAAGAATCGCTCTTCACCAAACCAATGAAGAAAACCAATGCAGCAACAGAGGCATCGGTTAAAGTGGCGCACATTTTAACAAAGCACAAAAAGCCGTTCACCGATGGTTGGATTGTAAAGGAGGCAATGACGGTGGCTGAAACCTTATATTCCATAACAAGACTTTTGGACACAATTTTGATAATGTTCATGTAAATGTTCAGGAAATACAAAATTATCTTAGTTTGGGCTAAACTAAGCTATGAGAAAAAAATGTTACAAACCACGAGTAGCTCCCAGCCTTTTTGATTTGGCTCGAGTGGCTCTCAGCGGAAAAAAGGTTGGAGACCCCTGCTCTATGGCAATCATCAGACCTTCCACCTTTGGTTTCTGGTCAGAGTAGAAAGCGAATAAAGACAATCAAACTTTTCTCAAGTCCCGTTAAAATGGCAATATTTCCCCTGGACAAAACTCCCGAAACCACATGTCTGAAAATCTGTTTTTCTACAGCCGGGTGTTGAATGTTTTCCATGTGTGCTTGCGTCCACGCACCCAATTCAGTTGGCATCACTGAGCCGAATTTTATTTGATGTTGATTTCTTTTCATGTGAGTCAGCTGTATGAACCAGAAACACAGTGAAAAGTTTGACACTCCTGTTTTACACATTGTATTTTTTTTACTAAATGTTCCATTTTGGGAATTGTTGCCAAACCAACCAATCTGGTTTTTCTGATGAATGGTTGGTCAGTTGGGCTAAGATATGGAAAAACTCCTAAAGGCAATTCTACATTATTAAGTAGCTCAATTTTTATGAATATCTGGGAAAAGAAAAGTGATTTTTGTTGCTGGAAAGATGGAAATACTATAAATGGAGGGAAACATTCATTCTATTTTTCACAGAAACGTAAGCACTTAAAGACATTTTTCTCTGATTGAATATCCACACTGCCGTGGAGATCAAGACAGGATGAGGAGAATATCTGCCTGACAAATATGTCAAATTACGAGAGCAGCTGCTAAAAAAACTTCACAAAGCCGCAAACCTCCAGAGATTTGCAGTTCTGCAAACTTAATAATGTGGAACTCGGTGTAGTTTGGTCGACCGCTGTGCTTAGCTATCAAACTGAAAACAGATTTTTTTCACTTATTGACTGATCATTTTTCCAAACGCTCGTGGATGGCCGCTAACATGTCGATGCCTTCAGTAGCTAAAGTTAAACAAAATTGAACAGTGATGCCAGGCTGGCTAGATATCAATTGTGCTTGTGGAAGTTATCCAGTGTTTTTCCGATTTGCTTCTGTTTGTTTATGGCTTTTATGTAGTTGAGGGAAAGACTAATAGAAACTGGGTAGAAACTATCCGTGACTTTCAGATTCAGATTGACTTCCACTAATTTTCAACTCTAACATTTTAAGACCTTTGATTTAATCAAAGAGTTACATCAGTCAATGAGATTGTTCTCTGTGAATCCACATTTGTCGTAACAGTGAATAAATGTGTTTGCTTACATTAACAAAAGCAGTTGGGCATGCCTGACTCACAGGATATATTGTCTGAAAACAAATTGCTGTTTAGCTTCACACGTCCTCATCTTACAATGTTTTACTGAAAAGCTGATAGGTGGGCTCTCTGCCATCAGTGCCTGTCTGTTAACACCTGAGCTGAATCACCTAAGGTGTGAGAACAGCAAACATATGAGAAAGTAGCTCGCTCACGGGCTCATAAAGAGACGTGCAGTTGTATACACGTAAACAACTGCACGAACACATGTGTTCACTCGCTGTGCCGAGGATTATGATTATAGTATCTTGATTTGAATTAATAGAGGGTTTATTGAGGTAATTAGCATGTTTAGAGTCTGATTGTAAAACACATAATGAATACTCACACCTGTGAACCTATTAATGCATATTAACTGGGTGGAAGCCACAGCTGCTCTGGGTACTGCCCAATCCCCCGCCTGTTAAAGTGTAGAGTGCTGACAGGGTTTTAAACCATTAATGTATCCTTGATTGTATCCTTGTTTTTCTTTAACATTTAATCGTTTTAATGTAAGAACATGCATGAGGAGTGGACAAAATAAAGCCAAGCAATTAAAATGAGAACGTTGGAGTGAATTTAGATGTCATGAAATAGTCAAGTGTACCAGTAAACTGTAATAAAGTTTTGTATAAAGTTGTTATCTTTGAGATTTGGAAGTCGATGTATATACAGTGGTGGTCAAAAGTTTACATACACTTGTAAAGAACATAATGTCACGGCTGTCTTGAGTTTCCAGTTATTTCAACAACTCTGATTTTTCTCTGATATAGTGATTGGAACAGATCCTTCTTTGTCACAAAAAACATTCATGAAGTTTGATTCTTTTATGACTTTATTATGGGTAAACTGAAAATGTGACAAAATCAGCTGGGTCAAAAATATACATACAGCAACATGAATGAGCAATTTTGGAGACTTAGAAAGTTGTTTCAATGACATGAGCTTCATAGCATGACCTCTTAACTTCTTGTGAGTTATTATGAGTGACTACAGCTGGTGACTTCTCTGAGGCCATTTAAAAAGGGCTCATTGGATAAAAGCACCCACAAACGCTACAATGGGAAAGTCAAAGGAGCTCAGCACAGATTTGAAAAAGAGAATCATTGACTTGAACAAGTCAGGAAAGTCACTTGGACCCATTTCAAAGCAGCTGCAGGTTCCAAGAGCAAAAGTGCAAACAATTGTTTGTAAGTATAAAGTGCATGGCACTGTTTTGTCACTGCCACAATCAGGAAGAAAACGCAAGCTGTCACCTGCTGCTGGGAGAAAACTGGTCAGGAGGGTGAAGAGTCAACCCAGGAGCACCAAAAAGCAGATCTGCCAAGAATTAGAAGCTGCTGGAACACAGGTGTCAGTGTCCACAGTCAAGCGTGTTTTGCATCGCCATGGACTGAGAGGTTGCCGTGCAAGAAGGAAGCCCTTGCTCCAAAAGCGGCACCTTAAGGCTCGACTAAAGTTTGCTGCTGATCACATGGACAAAGATAAGACCTTCTGGAGGAAAGTTCTGTGGTCAGATGAAACAAAAATTGAGCTGTTTGGCCACAATGCCCAGCAATATGTTTGGAGGAGAAAAGGTGAGGCCTTTAACCCCAAGAACACCATGCCTACCATCAAGCACGGTGGTGGTAGTATTATGCTGTGGGCCTGTTTTGCTGCCAATGGAACTGGTGCTTTACAGAGAGTCAATGGGACAATGAATTCTTCAAGAAAACCTGAAGTCATCAGCCCGAAGGTTGGGTCTTGGGCGCAGTTGGGTGTTCCAACAGGACAATGACCCCAAACACACATCAAAAGTGGTAATGGAATGGCTAAATTAGGCTAGAATTAAGGTTTTAGAATGGCCTTCCCAAAGTCCTGACTTAAATCCCATTGAGAACATGTGGATAATGCTGAAGAAACAAGTCCATGTCAGAAAGCCAACAAATTTAACTGAACTGCACCAATTCTGTCAAGAGGAGTGGTCAAAGATTCAACCAGAAACTTGCCAGAAGCTTGTGGATGGCTACCAAAAGCGCCTAATTGAAGTAAAAATGGCCAAAGGACATGTAATCAAATATTAGCATTGCTGTATGTATATTTTTGACCCAGCTGATTTCGTCACATTTTCAGTTTACCCATAATAAAGTCAGAAAAGAATCAAACTTCATGAATGTTTTTTGTGACAAAGAAGGATCTGTTCCAATCACTATATCAGAGAAAAATCAGAGTTGTTGAAATAACTGGAAACTCAAGACAGCCATGACATTATGTTCTTTACAAGTGTATGTAAACTTTTGACCACCACTGTATTTCTATTTTTCACGAGTCATTCTAAGAGTTGCCCATGTAAATATTTGGGAGACCCTCAGAGGAAGCAATAAGAAACATGAGCAAACTGAAACAGCTAGCGAGAATAGGTCAATACCAAAGCGTTCAATAATGTCTTCGCCTGTCATGGTTTTATGACCTTGACTTTTGGGACTTTGAACCTTTCATTTAATAACCCTTAAAACTTAAACAGTTCATCTTTAGTTTTTACTGAATAAAAGTTGTCTGGGCAATATCCCTAAAACAAAAGAGTTTATGGAAGCATGGACAACCCGAGTGCTTCTGTTTTGTTTTGGAGGGACAACAAAACATAAACACTTGAAATGATTGCAATACATATACAAGTACAGCCATTGGCTGACTGTGCCGGCCACATGGTGGTAATTTTGCTTCTTTAAGTCACAAAGTTCATTCAAAAGTCAAGGAGTTTTTAATTAAATTTACAGTCTCGAATTGGGACGATGATGTATTTCTGTCAAATTTATTACTTGATTGTCCTATCTTTCTGAAAATCCTACCCTAATACTGTTTTTCCTTTGCCATCTCACACATGATTTATTTCAGAGCTCCATGAACCATGGGACGGGATTCCAATCCCATCCTTGTAGTTTTTAGGCAGAACAGCAGTAGCAGTGCCAGTCTTAACTTTCAGTTACCCTTCAAACTTTGTTTGTGCATAGTTAGACTTTAATCTTTGCCTGTGTTTATTAAAGGATTACCACTCTGGGTTGAAGCTTGTTTAATTATATGACCCAGTTTTATAACGGAAGTTGGAGTTTTAAAAGCCAACTCTTTTTGTGGAAATAGTGGGATTTTGTATGAATGCTTCAGGTCTTGTTAGATTGTGATCAAAATGCTTTCCTGTATTTGGCAAGATGGTCCTAATCTTGAATGTGACCATGTAGATACTACAAATAAAGAACCTAAACAACAGGAAGTAGACCAGTCAGATATTGTAAAGTTCATACCTGCAAGGCTTACTTAGGTTCAGGTGGTACGTGTCAGACCCATGAGCTCCTGAAACATTCACACATGGAGGTCATAGTTTCACATATCTGTCACTGAACCCATCCTGTTTGAAAGTCATTGGGTCATTGTCACCTATGAGGTGTTTCTCTGAATAACCAACATTTCTGGCCTCAGGGTAACACCTCTCCCCTGTAACGTTCCTCTCACACTTCTCCCAGGTGCATTCACACCATCGGTACCTTTCATCTCTCAGCCAAAACACCTCACATGTTGAAAAGGGCAGAAAACAATACACAATGACCTAAATAACCAACTGAATGGGTCAGTGATGCTGAAGTGACCTCTGTGACTCTCAAAGTGGGACTGCAACTACAACAGCTGATCAGCCTGAAGCTTGTTAAAAGAATGTAAGAGGCCTTTCATTAAGCAATAGAGCGAGAACAAAAAGGGGGTAAATATCCAATTTCTTTAGGCGTGTACTATGACTTGGATGAGTCCCCTGACATGTCAGTGAGTACAATTCTAATCCTAGCCCCAATGATGCATTTTAACTGCACTCTTGAAAAAAAAAACAAACAAAAACAGTTAAGTGGATAATCATGTCGACATTATTCCTGTTACTTTACAAAAATGAGACATTAAAGTCAAATAAATGCATACATATGCAAATAATCTTACACTGTGTCAGTGCATTTTTTACCATGCCTAATAAAGCACTGAGTGATTTAAGTTAGAAGAAATGTGAGGCTCAGTGTGGTGGTAGTAGTGAACCATGAAAACTGTACCACCTCATTATTCCCACAGTCATTGCTTTATCAAGAGTTTCTGTTAGATTCTGCTTGTATATTTAATTTGCAGAAGAACACACCATCTTCTACTTCTTCTTTCGGTATTTCCCTTTAGGAGTCGCCACAGCAAGTCAGTTTCTTCCATCTAACCCTATCTGCTGAATCCTCTTTGGTCACACCAACTATCTTCATGTCTTTCTTCACTGCCTCCATGAACCTCCTCTTTGGCCTTCCTCTAGTCCTCTTTCCTGGTGGTTCCAAATCCAGCATCCTTCTTCCTATGTACTCTCTCTCTCCTCTATACATGCCCAAACCATCTCAGTCTTGCCTCTCGAACTTTATCCCCAAAACCTCTAACATGTGCTGCTCCTCTGATGTACTCATTTCTGATCCTGTCCATCCTCGTCCATCCAAGAGACATCTTCAGCATCTTCATCTCTGCTACCTCCATCTCTATTTCCTGTCTTTTCTTCAGTGCTACTGTTTCTAGACCAAACAGCATGGCCGGTATCACCACGATTTTGTACACTTTCCCTTTCATTCCAGCTGAAACTCTTCTGTCGCACAGAAGGACACACCATGATATCCTGAAATGTGGCAAGTGCTTTGGTACAGTAACACACTGTTAAACCAAACCACTTTTGATTTAAACACGGAAACTTAATATCACATACATATAAGCATGAAATAGACATGCCGGAAATGAGCCATTTTGATATCCCGATAGTCTTAATGTGATATGACTTTACACATAAGGAGCAAAGAATCAAAACAGCTTTTCATCACTTTCCAATAACTACCTTGTGTTTTGTTAATCTAACTTCCTTTAATGAATTTTTTGGCTCTTAATGAAACATCTTAATAAAATATTTATGTGCAGGCAACCATTGATACTAAAGATTATGTCTTGAAGAAATTCGTAATTTCCTTTTTAAAGACTAACAAATGAAGGAAATATTTTTTTCTATGAAAAGATGAATAATTTAACGATTCCCAACACACCTCAAAGGATTTACATAAATAAAGATTAAAATGTAATAAGAATATAAAGCAAAAGCCAAATGCTGAGTTTCGATGAGACTTCTGCAACTTTACTTTGTTTCGTTTCTGCGTGGTACAATGCAGTGACTTGAGAGGATCAAAGTGTTTGGCAGAGAAAGCGGCAGACTTTTGAACCATAATGTTCTGAAAGCCCAGGGAGGCATTTAGCATTGTCTGCCTGTGGCGCAGTTACTGCCTCCTTAGCTGCTCATAAAAGCATGAATGCAAAAAGAAACAAAACTTCTAAAGGGCACTGAGATGCTCTTTAAAAAAAAAAGAAACAAGTTATGGGATTTGAGGATTTTAAAGCGTCACTGATGATTTGAACAAATTAGAACATTTGAGAGAACGGGCACAAAGTTTTCATGGTCTTTTATTATGTAACGGTTAAAAATTGTATAAAAAGTCTTGAAAACTTGTCGTAGTTTCAAAAACGTTCCAATGGATTTTCAAAAATGAACGAGTTGTTTTATCTGTTTGGGAACATTATGCAAAGTCTGGAAGTTTCAGGTGACCTTACTGAGCACTCAGGCATACTGAGATAAAGATCCAGAAGGCTGGATGCCAGTCATTGTCAGCTGAAACACATGCAGTTTAATGGTGGCAGAAATCCAAAAGAAGCTATAATCCTGCCCATGGTGCAGCCCGGATAGAAAGAAGATCTTTCTTCATTTCACATCAGCTGCAGAATACTAAGTCCACTTCCACTAACTTGAGTTCTTATTGGTGCTACGTTAACCTCATAAGACCCAAGCAATTTCATTTTATTAACAAAAAAAAAAACTTTTAAAGGGATTTTCTTATAATTCATGCATCTTTTTTTATTCATTTAGCAATTTGTGGGCTTTCTTGTCAAGTTTTCAAATATTCTTTGACTACCAGGTTGTTGTTCTTGGCCAACAACCTGGGTGTGGGTTATTCTCTCCAACACCCAATTTCTAACACCACCAAGCTTGCTTTTGCACTCGGCTCACACTTGGTCCCAACAGGTAGGGCCGTTTCTATATAAATAGATGGAAACTTGTTGCGCTTTACACTTTATTCACAACCCCAAGTGAGATTTCAGCCATGTTGTGGATGGTTTCAGTTAAGTGAGGATTAAATGAGGATTGAGAGGAAGATGGAATTCACAGTTTTAACCAAAACAAGAGCTAAACTGAAGAAATCTTTCAATACACTGTTTTTGTCGGACTATCATGTTTCTGTTAACATGTTTCTGTTACCGGTGGCCGAGTGGTAACAAACAGATTTCTTAGCAGGTTCTGTTTCGCAAGGGAGACCACACTCAGGGTAGAGTCAAAACATGAATTTAATCAAAGACAGCTCTTCAAGGGTATCATACCACACTCATCCTAGTTCAACATTTGAAAACTAACAAACTACAAACTACTAACAGTTAGCAACGGCTAGCTTTTGTTGTTCTTCAAAATAAACAACAACCGCTGTCAACTGTCAGCATCCATAACATAACGATCGTTGCTGTCATGGTAACAGTTTCCATATTTGCGTTTATATTTATTTAACTCCTTGTCTAAATTAAGCCAACATCCATGTGAATACAAAGGCTTCGCTCGTTTCATTAAGTCAACTTTTAGGTTGTGAGTAATGTGTGGGTAATTTTTTATTCACCTTTAAACTTGTGTCAAATTTTAGGTATTCGTATGCAAGACAAATGCAATCCGAAATGGGAAAAACGAAACAAAACAGTGTTTTGAGTGCCTGGATTCATAATTCATAGACACTTAGAAAAGTCTTTCTCCAGTAACATGCCCATATGCTCTTTGCTTTTTTTGCTACCTGGAATCTGTCCATCCCTCCCTCCAAATGTTGTTTATCCTGATCATGATCCTGAGGGGCTCTGGAGCTTCTGCCAGGTGCCTTAGGGGTGAGAGAGGCAGGTTGCAATCCGGACAGGTTACTACTCCATCACAGGAAAAAGAGCTCATGGTGACAGACAAGCCAGCACAAGACTAGCCACAGTTACACCTCCGATCAATTTAGAGTCACCGGTTAAACTAACATGCATGTCTTTGAACCGTGGGAGGAAAGCAGATGACACAGGGAAACATCCACACGGTGTATCTGGCGGCTGTGATGTGTGATCAGCTGCCGTCCACGCTGAGCAGTACCGTGCTCCTTTTCATGCTTCAGATGCCGCTGTTCTGTCGGGAGCGGCCGGCTTCTTTCAGGCAGAAAACGTCCTCCGGCAACCACCTAACATCATTCTAGTCCTGACTTATGAGCAGATGTGAAGGTCCTCATAAAAAGGGTTAAGGTGAATTCAATTAAAATAAACGGCTTTGAGAGCAGATTGGAACAATGAGTTCTTCTCTTCCTCCTTCACTCTTTCAATTTATTTTTAGATCTGTGCTTTCACTTAGTTTTTTTTGCTTCTGGTTTCACTCCATGTTTGCTCACTGTGGGGAGCAACTGATAAATGCTGAAATGGCATCTGATGCTCAAAAATGCAAATAGACAATTGACTGGCAAGTGTCACAACAAAACTTACAACCAGATCAGGTTCACGAAATAGTTTCATCACCTTGCAGAGAAAAAAAAAAAAGCCTCAGGATTTTAAAACAAAATATAAATCTCTTAGATATTTGTTTTTGGTGTCACAAGCATTTTAAAGAAAAAAAAAGAGGCTAAATTCATCCCTTAGGCACAGCATGGAAAAAGACAACATTTACATAAGAAGTAAACAAACAAGTTTTAGTAACGTTCCCCAACTCGGATAAGCTGTTTGATTTTATGATTGGATATTTTACTTTACACCCTCAACTGAGAGAAAAGTCAATATTGCTGCAAAAATTCAGGGATTTTTTTCTCGTTTTATAGTATTTTGGCCAAGGAAAGTTTTGAGTTGTAAAACACAAAACGTAGATCACGTAATGAATGTGAGTTTAAGAACTCACCGTCAATTTGACTGTCATATTGAAGATAGTTGGCGTGAACAAAGAGGATGCAGCAGATGGGGTTAGATGGCATAAACTGACTTGCTGTGCCAACCCTTGTTGGGAAATGTCAAAAGAAGAAGATCTGGAAATGTCAATAATCTGAAGAATGCAGTTCTTCAGTAGATTACTGGAGACGGTGGATCAGCACTAGAGCACTCGCCCGCGGACCGGAAGGTCACGGGTTTGATTCCCACTGAGACCACTGTCTAGGGTCCTTGGAGAAGACACCTAAACCCCGCTTCTCCCACCATTGGCGCCGTCGAAGGGCAGCCTGCTGCGGTGTAAGGAGTGCTGCACACAAATATCCCCGGTGAGGGATGAATAGAGTAATTCATCATCATTTAAACATCTTAAATCAGACATGTCCAAAGTCCGGCTCGGGGGCCAAATGCGGCCGGTTGTCACTTTTCATCCGGCCCGTAGCCTCAGTCATAAAATCAATAGCACCTGGCCCGCGTGTAGAATTATGTAATACATATGGCAGCAGCGCTGTTACCTGCATGTTCTAAATGCTGCCATCTAGAGGCTAAAATAGGAACAGCAAATTAGTATGTGAGCCCCCCAATTTTCTAAAATGGCGGCAATTAATAAAAGGAGGAAAAAAAGAATCTAGCACGCCATTTAACCAGTCTAAACTAGTGGTTACCAAAGCATGCCATCCATCTGATCCTGTTCTCAGGGGCGACTCCAAAGGGCTTTCTAAAGGGCTTTTTGTCTATGACCTCACGCGCCCCCCGGCCCCGCTCGGATCCAGCCCACTTTTCAAACGTTAGAACTCAATGTGGCCCGCGAGTGAAAAAGTTTGGCCACCTTTGTCTTAAACGTTTTAGCTAATCAATTAGCAGTCACTTGACGAGCAGTCATAGTAACCTAATACAGGCACTGTACAATTCTGTGTGTTTACAACGTTAAGTTAAATATTGCATACATTTTTTGAAGTGTTGATCATCACATACTGAGATTTTATGCAAGACTTGTCCAAGTTCATTTGAAAAAGCTTATTGTTACGACTGAAGCAATTTTTTTTCTGTAATTATTAAATGTTAGATGGAAAAGTTATTGATAATTATCCCAAAACTTTGCTGACAGAGAACAAACAAGAGACTCATATTTTACTTGTCAGACAAGAATAAACACTCCAGCAGACTAAAGTGTCTCTAACAAAAAGGTATGTTTTTACTTAGTAATGAAGACAAACTGAGCAATACTGTAATAGGTTTTACATAATAGTGGGGAACACTTATTCTATGTGATGCAGCTGTGAGCTTAGAATAGCATTAACCAAAATGACACTTTTGAATGATAAAAATAAAAGAAGTAACAAAAGATGTTGTAACAAAAGAAGTAGCCAGGGATTTACGCCTTCAACCTAACATTAATGTTCTGTTATTGTTTGAATGTTATCCTTATTAAAAATATGGAATATTGTTTGGGTGGTTTCAGTTAAAGCAGACACTGTTTTTTCATCTGTGTGATTTTGACAAAGATTTGATTTCATTTGATGGGGATTTTATGCAGAAATGTGAGAAATTGCAAAAAGTTCAGATACTTTTTTATGCCACTGTATATGACAAAATTAATATATATTTTTATGTAACATGGTCGAGAAATCCATAATATGGACTCAGTAAAAGGTATTTACTTTGGTGTCCACTAATTGAGTGAGTTGACTTTTAGCATCAAACTGAGAGCATGTTGCCTGGTGAGAGGAAATATCTTTTGATTATCTTTTTATGAACTTCATGAAAGTCCAGCGGTCTGGACGCTAACAGCTTTGCCAGTATTTCTTAAGTATAAAGCCAGAGAAAATTTGCAAATTTTTGCTTAAACGCCAACAATTCATTTTTCTATTTTTTTCATTTATTTTTTATCAGATTTTAAAACAGTTTAAGAACTTAAAAATACATAACAATAAGTCACTTATTTTCTTGTAGGATGCAATGAAAGAGCATTGTCTTGTACGTCATAACAAGGTGGGTGGATTCTCCATCTGGCTTGAAAAAAAGAGAGAAAAAAGCCACAATGGCAGCAGTGGCTCAAAAGGTCGGACGAACATGGATGGGAAACAAAGTGATAAATGAAGCACAACAAACACCTTTGAGTGAAAAAAAAGAAGTGTTAGATAAGCCTTAACGCTATTTATTTCTACTCAAATTATCTTTCTGCAAAACACTGTGAAAACTAATAGACATGCGTGTTTGTTAGTTCCACAAGATGTTCTCCATTTGCATATCTGGGCTGCCATTAGACTGCTAGGAGAGAGGAATTACTATTGCCAATTTGCTGAAAGGAAAGACAGGATGACAGCCTAATGAGCCAGATACACCTTGTGTGGAAAAAAAAAAACAACAAAAACTGCACCCTTTGTTCACACAAAATGTTGCTAGTAGCATTTTTGTCATTTACTGCACACATTTTTTAAAATTTATTTCTTCTTCTTTTTTTAAAAAAAAGGCAACTTTTCCTTTTATTTCACTATTTTTTTGTGCTACAATAACATTTACTCACACTTAAATAGCAAGTGTTCAAACAGCACATTATATATTATAGTAAAGATAATAGAGCTCACCTGAAAAGTTAGAAAGAGGAAGTGAGAATACGTTTTTAAATCCCGCCCCAATCCAAATAGTGCCTCCTCTTATCTTATAAAACAATTTGTACATATTGGAAAACATATAAACACATGTATAAACATGCATTTTTAGATACACACGTTTATGAACATACACAACATACTATATATTTTTGTATATATTAGGGCTACAAACTGATAAAAACAGAAATCAACAAATTAACAGCAAATCTAAATTAAATTATGATTAATTTCAATCAGTCCCTCCCTGTGATTGATCGCATAGGGAATATATCTTATAATATCAAAATTGTAAATTTACAATTTTAATTTTGAATCAAACGCAACATAATTTAATGTAAACTCCAAATCAAAGAAAACTAGCTAAGGTAAAAAAATGAAAGGTCTCTTTTGGGCCTAAGTAGAAGACAGTACAACTTTATCAATCAATCTTATCTTCATTGACAAAGTTATCCAAAAAAATGGAAAATTTTTCTGTGAAATACTGTAGATAGAATAAAAAACTACTTCAGGTTTGTTATGTTTAAAACCTCCAAAAATTGATTTTGCGTTTTGCGTTATTGTTTAAACACAGTGGTGCTCATCACCGTTCAATTATGTTGATTAGACATAATTGTTTTTTTTTTTTTTTTTATATATATAATTGGTTTGCTGGGACAGTGGCCCACTCAAGCCCAAATGAATTCAATTCATTTCAATTTTATTTGTACAGCCCAAAATCACAAAAAAAATAGTCTCAACGAGTTTCATGTTGCAGATTAAAAAAAAAAAAGTACAAAAACGAGTAACAAAACCGAAAAGAATTACAGTATATACACAAATACAAAGCTAAAAGCGAAACAAGAGCTAGCTAAAGAATTTCAGCACATTCCTACCCTTAGACCTTTCTTCACGGTGAGGAAACACTTGGAAAAAAAAATAGCGAAGGGGAAACAAGAGAAACCTCATGGGGATCCACACAAAAGACAGATTCTTCACCCGGGGCGAGAAGCCAGTGTGCCTATGACTATTAATTACATATTATGTCTGAATATTATATCTGAATAAAACAGTAGATGGACTTCATCCTGATGGAAAAGGGATGGTTGAACAAGCACAAACTGCTAGCAAAGCATCAGTGTCCTCAGATCGGAGATGATACAGTAGCTTAGAGACGAGTTACAACAATTAACCCCCCCTCCCTTGCAGAAAAGTTTTGCTTTGTTGATATGGTGATCGTTCGAAGTTGAATTGTTCCTTTAGCAGTGCCTTGGTCTTGTTGCTTTTGCTGGTTTTATTTTATCATTGTTACCCACATTTATGCTTCCTGGAAGACAAAGGGCACGTTTTTGCCACTGTTATTGTTGTTTTAATATATATTTTTTTGTATAAATACTTTGTACATATGTATATAAATATTTCCACCAAAACTGATTGTTTTGGTGTAAATATTGTTTTTAATAGATAAAGAAAAAAGTCTTGGTTTGAGTTGCTTTTCAGCAAAAAATTTGAATTTCCCACTTTTATAAATGATCACAAATTGGAATATTTTCATGCAACTTTTCATTTTTCCTTTATTTTTCACTCTTAAGCCTTATTTCCCATTAAATACTCCCAAAACATCTATCCTGCCACACACACACACACTCACATATTAACCTGCATAAGACCCACAATTTCACCCAGACAATTTAATAGAAACCACCGAAATGGTTTGGAGATAATATCAGTTCATTAATTCATTGGATGTGGTTGGGGAGCGGGAAGCCGAGGCGAGGTGGGCCGAGGTGTGTGTGACAGGAGAAGTGGCGGTGGCTGCAGCAGGGCTGGTGAGGGCGTTTAAACTGAAAGCGGAATGAGGGAAGTAATCCACTGAGTGCCTATAATGTAATGAGTCAGCCTCGCTTAATGGAGTCCATTTGAGGAGGGAAGAGGTAGAGAAAGCTCGTGTGGGGTGGCACTTCTGGAAGGCGTATAGAAGTAGGTAAAGGAAAAGCTCAATGGAGAGACTGAAAGGTGTTTTGTGAACTTCCTATAGCTTCTCCAGACAGACACGAGTAGGTCTAAGAGTAAAAGTTTGACAGTTTCGAGCAGTTGGCGTATTTAGTGTTAGAGTGAAGACTGAGGCAATCTTCTTCTTCTCCTTTCGGCATTTCCCTTTAGGGGTCGCCTCAGCAAGTCAGTTTCTTCCATCTAACCCTATCTGCTACATCCTCTTCGGTCACACCAACTATCCTCATGTCTTCCTTCACTGTATCCATGTACCTCCTCTTTGATCTTCCTCTAGTCCTCTTTCCTGGTGGTTCCAAACCCAGCATCCTTCTGCCGATGTACTCGGTCTCTCTCCTCTGCACATGTCCAAACCATCTCAGTCTTGCCTCTTGGACTTTATCTCCAAAACCTCTAACATGTGCTGTTCCTCTGATCCTGTCCATCCTGGTCACTCCCAGAGAGATCCTCAGCATCTTCATCTCTGCTACCTCCATCTCTGTTTCCTGTCTTTTCCTCAGTGGCACTGTCTCTAGACCAAACAGCATGGCGGGTCTCACCACGGTTTTGTACACTTTTCCTTTCATTTTAGCTGAAACTCTTCTGTCACACATCACACCTGATACTTTTCTCCACCCGTTCCAGTCTGCTTGAACACGCTTCTTCACCTCTTTTCCACACTCTCCATTGCTCTGGACTGTTGATCCTAAGTACTTAAAATCTTCCACCTTCTTTATCTCTTCTCCCTGTAACCTCACTTTTCCATTTGGATCCCTCTCATTTACACACATGTACTCTGTCTTACTCTGACTAATCTTCATTCCTCTTCTTTCTAGTGCAAACCTCCACCTTTCCAGCTTTTCCTCTACCTCTTCCCTCCTCTCACTACAGATCACAATGTCATCTACTGAATTGAAGCCTGAGGCAATAATCATACTTATTATTTATTTTATTATCTAAAACAGAGCTGTTATTCATACCTTTCAAACGGTTTTATCTCCGGACTTTTGTTTCTGAGTAATTCCCAAACTGCCAAGTCAAGTTAGCCCAAGTCTTTGCATTGGACTTTGAATGCTGGCTTCTTAGCGCACACACCACAAGTCACTCTCCACACGTGTACATCAGCATTGCATTGAAAGTACCTGGCTTTTAAAATGCTTGCCTTGAAATCTCTTGTTATCTCCAATACTATTCTTCTAATCACATTGGCTTTAAATGGCTGATTTGACAAAAGTTGCAGAAAATTCCACGGTATGCTTTTAAATCTACATTTTTGGTCAAGCAGACTTGGAATAAACCTCACACCATCAAGAATAATTTGTGACTATCAGGATGTGTGTTTTGTTTTTAAATAAACACAATTATGACGAATGTTTACAGAATGCATGCCACCGATGCGACTCTCTGCTTCCGGCACATTCTAAGGAGTCAGGGATTGTATTATTTCCATCTTGTGTGTTGGTGTCACATCTGTTGCTCCTGTCGCCTGCGTGTACACATCAGAGGATGTGCCTCTTTGCCAGCCTGCGGTGTTTAATCCAGGTCAGCTGCCATCTTACTGCGCGCTGTTAGGGATCTCCTAGTAGGCGAATAAGAATGTGATTCAAAGTTAGGGAGACGGAGTGCACGAGTCTCATCTGCTCTTTCTGCACTTTGTTGAGGCCTGTAGAGGGAATGCAAGACCAGACACATGGCCAGATGTGATGTTGGCTCGTGGCTGTGACACAAGTGGCATGGCACTGGAGGGAGATAAGGATTATTTGTTCCAGCTCTCATCCCAAAGGTTGGGTTAAAAAAAAAAAAAAAGCATCTGGACACGCTGCTTTTCTACACTTGTGAACACAAGTCTTGTGCAGGAAGCATGTATTGAAGAGAAGCTTTCCCTGCGGACACTTGACGGCACAGACTGTTTTTAGGGGTCTTTGTAGTGATAGCATTTGGTTAAGTGGAGCTCAGGTGGTCAGCAGATGAGGACATCTACAGATAAGAGAAAGCAAGCTGCCAGACGATATATCTGCAGGCTGAGAGAGACCTAAGCACAACGATTTGTTGGCTAACAATTTAATTGTACATGTAAATACATGTGTATGCACACATATACATGGAAAGAAATGGATATAAATGCAGGCCGATAGATGTATACACCAATATGGGCATGGGTGCACATGACTGCATTTGATAACGCAAGCGCGCATGTATGACAACAGAAAACAACATTTAACATACACAAACTAGCATAAAACACCATTAAAACACTTTCAAATTCTTAAAAGGCACTGATACCAGTGTCGCTATAAATCAGAGACGTAGCGGATGGCACTGTTTTTAATCTTTGTAGTCAATAAAATCAACCTATTTTTTGATGTACAAATTATAAATATGGATGTAGATTGCATATATTTATCCATGCCTCGTATATTACCGTATGCCAGGCATCTGAACTGAAAATGGGTATTTACATGTTGTTATCGATGTGGCCTGACAGCAAGGATGTTGTTGATTCAAGCCCGGGCTGTCATGTTCTTCCCGTGTCTCTACTTTCCTCTCACCCACTGGAAAAATGCCTTTTTACCTTATTGTTCTTTGAGAAATTGAATGACTACATGTGTAATTTGTTTTTTTTTTCATTTTCTGTGGCCTTGTTAATACAAGACCATTGACCTGTTTAGGGTGTATCCCATGGTTTACTGAATAGCCAGGATAGCAAGCCTGGCAACTCAGACTTGCATTTTAATTAAGGATGTCTTAAACTTAATATTTCCAGTTTGTCTAGTTGATGGTGCGCTTTAGTGAAGACTAAACCATCATCTTTAGCAGCAAAGTCAAAGTTACTGGGTAGCGCACAACCCCAAATGCGTATTGCATCGTGATAGTGACGAAGAGTTGAAGTACTCCTGTGATAAGCAAACTTTTTCATACACCTTAGAACAGCATTTTTATTTGTACATCCATCAAGAAGTTTGTTACATTCAAATTTCACATCCGAGTTTCAGCAGTCCCATTGTGTGTTGGACAATCTTGATGTCAGGAACTCGTAGACTGAGAAATGGTCAGTGGCACAAATTTAAATAGTAGGTCATTTGTTCATCGTCTTCTGCTTATCCAGGGGTAAAGTGCAGTTTAAACATGTACAAATTTTTAGATCATATTTTTTCTCTGTAAATAATTAATTTAAAAAAGTATCTTACAGTATTAGCCCCATCATATGTAGCGTCCCGTTCGATTGTTTTCTGCTTTTCGCGGAAGCAAAAGTCTGAGGTGGAAAGTCCAAGCTTCTCTCACCTTGGCTGTATCCTCCAGCTAACCTGGGGGGATCCCGAGGTGTTCCATGGCCAGCTCTCCAGCAAGTCCATGGTCTACCTCTGGCTCTCCTCCCGAGGTAACATGCCCAAAACACCTCTCCAGCGAGATGTTTGGGAGGAATCCTAACCAGATTCCCGAGCTAGCCCATCTGCCTTCTCTCGACTCGGAGGAGCAACAGCTCTCCTTTGAGCTCCTCCAGGATGGCAGAGCTCCTCACTCTATCTCTGAGTCAGAGCCCAGCCACCATGCAGAG
Source organism: Neostethus bicornis (assembly GCA_902685375.1). Classification (NCBI taxonomy): domain Eukaryota; kingdom Metazoa; phylum Chordata; class Actinopteri; order Atheriniformes; family Phallostethidae; genus Neostethus; species Neostethus bicornis. The sequence goes on along the minus strand of CACRXE010000002.1, from coordinate 5,349,011 downwards.
GAAGCTCATTTCGGCCCACTTGTATCCGCAAGCTCGTTCTTTCAGTCATCAACCACAGCTAGTTACCGTAGTTGAGGGTGGTCACCATATGTACACTACATGTACAGTGCACTATACTATACAGTATGTCTACAGTGGTACAGTTACTTATTATGTTGCAAATGGAATTCAAGCATCACGTACTGTGTTTCAGGGTTTTTTGATTCCTGAAATCAGATTTCTGTCAGCTGAGCCCAATTGAAAGAGAAACTACTTATGGATGTCCAACATTATTGAGCAGAACAATATTTTTGACAATCCGGGAAAGAAAACTGATCTCTACTGCAGGAAAGCAGGAAGTAGGTTAATGAAAACGTTCCATTTTTCACAGAAACATGAGCATTTAAAGACATTTTTGTCTGAATCAGAGTCCACACCGTGAAAGCCATGATGAAGAAGGATTTAGTCAGACAAATATGTCAAACTAAGAACTGATGCTAAAAGTTCTTATTTTAACTTGTGATGCTAAAATGACATCACAAAGCAGCAAATAGGAAGTGGGAAGGATCTTCCAGAAGTTTCCACTTCTGCAGAATTCTCTATAGAATTATCTCATCAACAAAATAATTTGGAAGCCAGTCTCTCTACCAAAAACCATAAACAAATGACTAGCTTTAAAATCGTTTGATAATGAAGGGCACAGTTCTCTGTCTGTTTCTTCTTTGCGAAGTACACAAACACTTAACGAGCAATTACATTTAAGCTACAAAATAACATGGTTCCTTTTTTTTTTTTTAAAAAAAAAAGGAGGATGCTGGCAATCCACGTAAAAATGCTATAGAAGTCAAAATTTCAATAATGTTTTAAGTTAGACTTTTTAATCAAAAATGTTTTTAAGCCATTAAGAAAGAAGAAAAATGTACTTTTTTTTGTTTTTATTTTTTTACCTTTTCGTTACCGTATGCAGTGTGCAGTGTCTAGAACTAACCACAAAACGTAGTCTCTTTTTATCATCCAGGACGTAATTGTTCCGCCACATCGGAATGTGATGAGATGGAATTAATTCTTTTCTAAATTATTTTCTTTTTTCCCCTCTTTTTCTTCCCTCTGTTATACCTTCACTGTCCATGTGGACTTCATCTGATTTCCCTCCATCCCCCTTCTCGTGCCCTCTTTATTCTTTGCTTGCACACAGGTCCCTCACCAGATGGGTGCCCTGACCTTCTACCGCTACGAGCAGCCCATTGTAGACTACTGCCAGGCTCACCAACCGCTGAGGCTCAACATGGGTTATGAAGGACCACCTCAGGGTTTGGAGCGACTTGAAGAACTAGGGCCATGCGACAGGGGAACCATACAAACAGTGACCCTGCCCGCTGTACCCTCTGCTGCCAGTATAGGTTCTCCTGTGCCAGGACCCTGTTCCCCCCCACCACCCCTCAGACCACAAACTGAAGGTCCTGGTGGCCCCTTTCCTCCTGCCGAGCGCACTGGCACGCTTAAATTTGGACGCTAGTAAACCTGCTTGTAAGAAATGGGACAAAGGCCTCTGATTCACCGTGACTTTGAAAAAGAAGGGGCAGGTGAGGTGGTTTCTCAGTGGAGCCTTTTTTATTTTTAAGAACATTTCATCATTACACAGTTTGAGGAGACATCCCTCACTCACACTACAGAAATCCCCCTTACAACTAACAAAACGGGAATTCTTTCAAAATACAACAAAGGGTAGTATTTTGTTTTTACATCTGGTGTTTATCATTTCTGTGTTGTCAAAATAATATTTCTGTTCATCACAGAAGCAGTGATATGTGTCAAAATGAGCTGGAAGTGCAATAAGCAGTAAATTCCAATCAGGAAAAGTAGGATTAAAAAGGATTCTGATTGTGGCAAACGAACAGAGACCAACTGAGCATCATTAATACACAAAGACCAACAGTTCATATTTCTATTCTTTTTATGGATGTCATATTTTCAGATTAAATCCCAGTTACGTGCATGTTAAACCAAAGAGTTGACTAATAACTTTCTTTAATGCACACCCGTAATATATTGATTATCAGACTTCGTCCGACTCACTGTTAACACATCCAAAAGCCCCCGTTATCAAAAAAACAAACAAAAAAAAAAAAAAACTTGGATTAATTCAAGTTGAACACTTAAGATTACCGTCATCATTTAATCAGTTTGTTCTCAACATTTCGTCAGTTGATCCATGTTAGTTACGAACGACTGATTCCAGCAGCAACTATGACCAAAGCTGTCTGCGCCATAGAAACATGAAGGCACCCTTTACACGGCAGAAAGAAAAAATAACAGAAGTAAAAAAAGGACTACATGATTACTTCCCGGAGGAATGACAGGCTTTTCTTCAAGGAAAAAAAACAAAAAAAAAAAACAGAAGCAATCCCGGGGAATAAAATGCATCGAGTAATCTGAGAGCTAGTCTTGTACATATTATCAAAAAGGTTCGCTTTCACTGAAAGTCAGACCACTCTCACTGCCCCAAACGGTCATTGGAAACATTGTAGAGTCAATGTTTGACTTTCATCACTACTGACTATTTGAAGAGCACCATCTTGCTGAGCAGGCGAAGGCGAGCATGTCTCCTCGCAGTCACTGGGAACGGTGATGCCTGGTGGGGCAATGTTGAGCCAATGGGTTGACTTCTCTTTGACCCATGTATGAACCCGTAGACAGTGCTGGGAATAACACCAGACATGTTCTTTTTCTTTTCTGTTTCCTAAAGCGTGCCTACAGCACTGGACTTTTTACGCGCTCAATAACCCCCTTTGGCCACCGTGTCAAACACTGCTGCTCGATGTCTCATGAAGCTGTTGAGGACTTCCCATTTGACAGGGACAGCCTGTCAAACATCATGCGTTTAATCTGAGCAGTACACCGAGGTGGTCGCCTACTTGTCAGTGGAGACGAGGAAGCTGTGCTTGTTTGTTTTTTTGTTGTTTTTTTTTTTTATCCCTCAGAACAAGTGACTGATCCCAGGAGTCAAGCTGTGGATGCATCTTCACAACGTTGGAGGAAAATTGGGAATTATTTTTGTTTGTTTTTTTTTGTGGAATAAAGCAAAAGAGACCATTTTTGAAGAGTTCAAAGATGATGTCAAGAAATTCTATGAGACTAATCAGAGGACAAAAGTAAATAGAACTTATTTATCATGTAAATAATATGTCTTTCAAGAGGAAAAAAAACAAAACAAAACTATGAACTATACTTCTTCTGAAACACAAACTGTGGACAGAAGAGGAGCCTTATTTGGTTTCCAGTGGGAATATATTACCAAGAGTACTCGGTGAAGAGGTTCCTATTGTAATGATCTTGTTGTTTCAATGATGAATATTTTTCTATCTGCTCCCTTCATGACTCTACCATCCAACACAAATGAAACTACTGAGGTTATTTCACGCATTTCATCATTTTTTGTTATTATTATTCACGTGAAGTGGTAAAGATAGGAAGCTTTGTTGTGAAGTCCGCAGAGCGCCAAACACTCACAAATCCACTCTTTCTGTTCTTGTCACTCGACTCGTCTGGGAACTTTGTGTTGCAGTTGACGGTTGAAGGATACGTTGTTGGTCGCATCTCGGTTCAAAACCTCTTGTTTGAGATTTTTGACGCTGTCTGCCATTGAAGGGTTTTACTCGAGGAGACAAAGAGTGCTATTCTGTTCACCACAAGTTTGTCTTGTGGAGGATTAATTTTATTATATGTGCCATTATTTTTGTTCTATGTTTTACCAAAAAAACAAACAAACAACAAAAAAAAAAAAAACCCAGACCCCAAAACAACAAGTCTTTCTCGCATCACCACTTAGAAGGGCGCAGAGCCCTTTTTGTACAGGACATTGCATAAAAAAAGCAGTTGATTCGCTCAGTACGGTTGCTTAATAGTGCTGGTGGAGTTTACTTTGTAATAGCAGCTGTGCCAATGTCTTTATAATGGGAGCTCTCTTAATTCTATCCATGTATTGTCTTGCCTTGCTCTATATCACCCCTGATAACTCCTTGGCCTGAATTTCATGTCTGCCGCTTGGTGACTCAGGTGAACCTGTTTAATGATGTTCTATTTCTGTCCGCATGCTCATATTTTGGGAAACTTTGCCCAGTTAGGAAGAGAGAACCAAGCGGGAGACGAATAGTAAGAGATATACAGTACATCGTGTCTGGACTGCCCAAGAACCAGCAGCACGTGCCATGAACAACGTCACAGGTTGGAAAGCAAATTGCTTGCCAATGCATTTCCGCTCTTATCTCCCTTAAAGCAAAAATCCCCAGGCAGATTCCAGCTGTGGAACAGACAAAAGCAATTTTTGGTTGGGCACTCTTAACTCCAGAGTCTCCATTTCCAGCCCCACCACCTTATGTGTCATAATTACTTCAGGTTTCAGAGCAATGATAATGGCTAAATTTGGTTTGAACGCAGAGATCAAAGCTACTTTGCCCTTAATGTGTAATTAAAAAATGCTAATAAAATCTTTTATGTCCACAATTAAATCAGTCTCCAATCAACCTTCGATTAATGATGACCACCTCCTTGATCAAATCAGATATTTTCAGCGGAATGTTCAAATCCTGCTGCCAGTAATTATTTAGCCTTTTGTCCAATTCCTTTTCCATCAGGGAGCTGGAAGCACAAGCGCTGCATGCTAATGGTGCATGTTTGAGCTAAACTCCAGGAGCGTCTACGCTAGCCCTGCAATGCCAACAGGCTTCATTTTCTCCTCCTCTGCTGTGTTTGTTTACAGTTTGTTTTGTACATCCTGAGCTCCCCCAACCCTCTTCTTCCTTTGAGTTTGGGCTCAAATCCCCACAGGAATTACTTTTTTTTTTTCTTCCATTTTTCTGTCGCTTCAGGTGGGGTGAATAAAGGTCTGAAGAATGGCTATATAACTGTCATATTTACGTGTTTAGGCAGCGAAGAAAAGTCTAATGCACATCAGTGAGGTAAGAAATGAAAAGAGAGAGAGAGAGAGAGAGAGAGATGGTGTATAATAGAAAGGATGTCGAGGGACAAATGGGTTTGCGTGAGGACTTTTTTTTTAATATATAATCGTTCCCAAAGACCCAGGTAAACTCACATCCACTGTACGAAACGACAAAAACTAGCTTGAACCACATTCACCCAAGTGTTAATAGGAGTCACACGCGGTGCAAGGCTAAAACAAACTCGCGCTAGCGCCATCTGAATTGTATGTACTATGCATGCTCACACACAGCTAAATGAAAAATAATTTACACTACTACCCAGAAGTAAACACACAGCAGTAGATAAAGACACACTGGTAGCACACATCCAGTATCCTGATGGATGATAATAAAACACCACAGGTTTTGACACACCCATCCATTCCAGTTCACCCCAGGCCATCTGCGACGGTTCAGTTGGCTTTAATCCATTACCTGATAAATAGATTTAAAAAATTAATTTCAAGCCAGACGTGGATTAGCAGCTTTTCCTCCTCTGCCATACATCTGTGTCTTACCAGCAGGCAGCATACGGGCATGTCCATGCGGCTAAAAATAAAGTCAAATAAAATAAAGAAACAATTGCTTCTTCACAGTTCCGTTGCTTTTATAGTTGGTGTGACATTAGCGTGTGTACAAACTGGAAACTGGTAAAAATGAATAACTTAGTTATGCTAAAGAGACGCAGGAGTTATCGCTTCTGACTAAGCTACCCTGCATGTACCCAGATGGCCTGAATGTGTGTGTGCGAGCGCCCGTGTGTATCTACAACGCCGCACTTACTCCTCTACCTCCTCTAAACCGACGTCACCATTACTGATGTTCAGGCCGGCCCGTTCCCCATTGATTGTTATTGTTCCACGCTGTTTCACATTAGCAGGAAGTCTTTAACCTTCGACCTCCATTGTCCCGACTCTGTTTTTCTGCCATTGCTCATGTCAGAGGTGGCACAGGGAAGCAAAGGGTGATCATTAACCTCTGTCTGGGAAACACACTTTTTCGTTTGTCTGACAAAGCCCGTTTACGGCCCTAATTAAATCTAATGTAAGCGCTACAGAAAAGCAAGTTCTCTTCTCTTTTTGTATTTTAATGGGCTAAATTTTTCTCCATGCGAAAGCAAAGCAGGGGAAACCTGATGGAGAGCAATGTCAGACTAAAGTCTTCATTTTCTTGCAGGCTAAGCCACTTTTCCTTTTTTAATTTGCTGCCTCCTAAATGCTTTCCGTACACACACCGCAAGAATCCCAATGTCCGCTTCCCATTCATTTCCTGCAGAGAATTCTGCTGGCTGTAAATATGCGCTGCATTTTTTTTTCTTTGATAATTTGTTGTAGAATTTCTTTTCTTAATTTGGAATTATTTTTTTGTTTGTTTTTCATTTTTGTTCTTTTTACTGTATTCAGACCTGAAGCATTTTTGTGGAGAACCTGGTCCAAGCGCAAAAATATGGCTCTTCTTTGAGTATAATATTGTCAGAAAATGTTTTGTAAAAATTTTGATGATGATATCAGAAATAAAAATATAAAGATGGGAATTGTGGTCTTTGTTTGATCTTTTATACTCAATTTAATTATATTTGTACATCACAAAATATTGTCTCGACATGCTTCACATCGTAGATTTTAAAAAGTACAAAAACAAAGAACAAAAGAGGAAAAAATACTGTAGATACACAAATACCGTAGCTAACAAAACAAAAGCTAGCTAAAAATATTCAGCACATTCCTGCCCTTAGACCCTCCTCTCACAGTGAGAAAAACTCCAAAAACCCAGCAGTGGGGAAAAAAAGAATAAACCTCTTGGAGACCCAAATGAAACAGAGATCCCTCCCCAGGGACATGTACCAATGTGTCTAAGACTATTGTTAAAATATTAGCTTATTCTACTCTACAGCTTCATATCTGAAGAAATCAGTAGCTATTCTTGATTCTGATGGTAAAGGGATGGTAGATCAAGCACGGGCCCTCTTCAGTCTGGCGACACCTAGGACAGGAACATAGAGGATCCATCAGGAATCTGAAACAAAACTCTCTCCCAGGGAAGAGGAAGAAGAGAGAGGTGGACAACGTGTCATTCATACTGAACCAACTAGTGGATTTAAAACTCTAAATAAAAAGACACCAGAGAACAATCAATGAGATGGGGAGGGACCACAAGAAAGAAAAGCCAGGGATCAGCCAAGGGTGATGTGAATACATCAAGCACCCAAGGCAGTCTGGCAGAGTCTCAGGATTCCTCACCTGCTGCCAGAGGGATCCCTGAAAGGTCCTAATCACCCTAATTGGGTGACACCTGTGATGATTACTGATTCCCAACATCTGTGCACCCTGTCATCTATTTAAGGGGAATCACCCTAGACTTCCCTGTCAGGTCTTACTATCCCTTCCAGCCAGGTCACCCTGGTTGCCTGACCATGTTTTGAACTTTAATATTAGTTGGACTTTTGAAACCTTGAGTTAACCCTGTGCTTCTTGCTTTACAGACTTTCCTGAATTGTGGTACTAAACCTTGTTTGATGTCCTCCTCTTTCCCTATCCTCAAAACCCTGACACAGAGAATAGTAGATAGAGGACAGAACCCCAATGTGCCATACTTTCCCCAGCTTCTAGTATCTAGCAGCCAGATAGTGAGAATATAAGCTAAATGTTTCTAGCTGGCCTGGTGATACAGTGAGGCTTGGTTAACTCAAGAATTCCCAAGGTTTTTATTTTCCCAATAAAAACTAACTTTCACAATATTTTCCATGTCTCCATTCACAGTATTTGGAGGATATCTCCCTAATCAGGGATGTTAATAAAAATTTGTGCAGTTGCTTCATACCAGCTATAGATGGACAGAGCAAGATCTCAGGGTCATAAAACTAAAGGTTAGGGTTATAAATTTATAGAGGCAATGTCCGGCTTATTTTATTCATTTTTGAGATTTTTCCATCAAATGTCCAAATGTTTGAGCATTCTTGCACTATAAAAAAACATAGTTACGTAAACTTGTCTCATCGGGTCATGCCATAGATATTCCTGTTCTTTTTGCAATATTTCACAAGCTCTTTATTCCATTTTTGTGTTGTTGTTTGTTTTGTTTTTGTAACTGAGAAAATAGCTCCTGTTGCTTCAAGAAGCTTGAAAGTAATCTGAAAAAAAAAAAAAAAAACTTCAGTCTGCCAGCATGCTTGTCATTTTCTCAGTCAGTAGCATGATTGAAGAGTTTCTCCCAGTAAATTGTAGTCTACCTGAATTCCGCTGAGGGAGTTTCATTTCAATCAGGGTAAGATGTTGGTGGGGGGTAAGGGGAAAAGAAAGAAAAGGAAAAAAAAAAAAAACTCAGCATTTTGTGTGTAATCTTGACTTTTTACTACCTGTACGACTGCAATCAAGCGGTCCAAAAAGAAAACGAAACAGCACACAGTTGCTTTGAAGGGCCAGTGGTTAGTATGATTGGACTTTCCTCAAAATAGCAACACAACCCTCAAATAACAAGACACATTGTAGTCTGATTACATTGTGACAATGCCGGTGTTAGGAGATTATCTTCCCCCGTGTGAATTATTCTGGTGTTTTTTAAACGCATACCCTACTGAGATCCTGATTCAGACTCATTGGTGCTCAAGAAACTGTCAGAAATGGGATGCCTGTGATCCATGGGCTAGATATCGAAAGGGAAAAAATCAAAGCAGTAGAAGGATTTACAAATGTTTCCGAAAACTTTTGAGAGAAAACACCATTTTTTTTAAAAGATGTATGAAGGACACGAAAAAGGGTTGTACAGGCTGTTTTTATGCATTTGAGAGGGTGGAATCTTTAGTTGTTTGCTTTAAGAGTTTGCTAGAAATGTTCATGTCTTTGTTGTTCACAGCACCTGAGGGAAGAAACAAAATGATTAAACTTCCTCATTCTTCCAATGTTTGATTGCACCAGTTGAAAATGGTTTCTTTACCAGCCGTAATTTCAACTTAGAAAACTACCTTTTTGTCTGTGATTTCTTGATTTTTTTATTTATTTTTTTTGTATTCCCCAAGCAAAAAGAGAGCTCACATCTGAAATCAAATTTTAATGGTTTGAAGCAAAATATTCAAAGACAAACACCAAAAACTCTATTAAAAGAAAGTTTGGTCAAAAGATGAATAAAACAAAGTGAAAGCAGCCACTCAAGAAAAGTCTTCATACATACAGGTCGTTTTAAAAAAAATTAGCATATTACGATAAAGTTCATTTTCTGTAATGTACTGACAAACATTAGACTTTTATATATTTTAGATTCATTACACACAACTGAAAGAAGTTCAAGCCTTTTACATTTTTAATTTAGATGATTTTGGCATACAACTCATGAAAACCCAAAATTTCTGTCTCAAAAAAAATTCCATATTTCATCCGACCAATAAAAGAAAATTGTTTTTAATACAAAAAACGTCAACCTTTCAGTGATTATGTTCAATTATGCACTTAATACTTGGTTGGAAATCCTTTTGCAGAAATGACTGCTTCAATGTGACGTGGCATGGAGGCAATCAACCTGTAACACTGCTGAGGTGTTATGGAGACCCAGGATGCTTCAATAGTGGCCTTAAGGTCATGCAGAGTGTTGGGTCTTGCTTCTCTCAACTGGCTCTTTACAAAATCCCAAAGATTCTCTATGGGGTTCAGGTCAGGAGAGTTAGCAAGCCAATTGAGCACAGCAATACCATGGTCAGTAAGACATTTACCAGTGGTTTTGGCACTGTGAGCAGATGCCAGTTCGCGCTGAAAAATAAAATCTTCATTTCCATAATGCTTTTCAGCAGATGGAAGCCTGAAGTGCTCCAAAATCTCCTGATAGGGAGCTACATTGACCCTGCCCTAGATAAAAACACATTGGACCAACACCTGCAGCTGACATGGCACTCCAGACCATCAATGACTAAGGATACTTGACACTGGACTTCAGGCATTCTGGCATTTCCCTCTCCCCAGTCTTCCTCCAGACCCTGGCACCTTGATTTCCGATTGACATGCAAAAATTGAGCGACAGACCAATGCTGCATCTCTGTAGCCCAAGTCAGCTACTTCTGCTGCTCTTGTGGTTCAAAAGTAGCTTGTCCTGGGCAATGTGGCTCCTGTAACCCATTACCTGCTCACGCCTGTACACGGTGGCTCTGGATGTTTCTGCCACACTTTTTCCTTCCCACATACTTCCCACTGAGGCACCTTGATACTGCACTCTGGGAACAGCCTAGTTGTTCAGAAGTTTCTTTCTGTGTCTTACCCTCTTGCTTGAGGATGTCAATGATGGCCTTCTGGACAGCAGTCAGGCCATCAGTCTTACCCATGATTGCGGCTTTGGGAAATGAACCAGGCTGGAAGTTTTTAAAAGCAAGGAATCTTTTGAAGGTGTTTAGAATTAATTAGTTGATTCAGATGATTAGATTAATAGCTCATTTAGAGAACCTTTTAATGATATGCAAATTTTTTGAGATAGGAATTTTGGGTTTTCATGAGCTGTATGCCAGAATAATCAATATTAAAAAAAATAAAAGGCTTTCAGTTGTGTGTAAAAAATCTAAAATATATGAGTCTAATGTGGATCAATATTTTACAGAAAATAATATATTTTATAACAATAGCCTATTTTTTTTTAAATAACCTCTATATGTACTTATTAATAAATATATGTATATATCTTTTGAAATCTGGTGTGAACTTGTTAAACTCGTTGGACAAATAAGCTACACCAAAGTGAATGTCGGGTGTGGATTAGAACAATGGGTTTTAATTGGGTTGAAAATCTCGGGGGATCTCCGAAGGACCTATTTACATTAGCCTTGGCATCAAGCATGGTGATTTTTTTTAAGGATGCATCATCAGGAGGATACTTCGTGGAAGGCCAAAGACGGTACCAGAATTCTCAGCTGGTTGAAATTTGATGAACTGGAAGAGGCTGTGGATAGTTTCTAGACCTTCCTATGATCTGTGAGTAGACTGAGTTTTACGCTGTCATATTCCTTCCCCCTTGTGGCCCTATCCCTTTCCCCCTTGGCCTGGCTTATGCCATAATTCCTCAACCATGGGTCCTAATTGCATCTCCGTAAAGTTTGCATTTTGTCTTATCTCTTGTACCATGTCCACATGAATGGCTCTTCTGTCATTGCAATTAACAAATATGATAGGGCTGATTTTTATCAACATCCCTGATGAACACACAGGAAACATGATTCGTCTTTCTATCCCAAACTTTTGTAAACCGGAGAACCATAACCCATCAAATTCTATCATGGGAGAGTGAGAAACCATTCTGTTTTGCTGTGTCAAAGTTCAGCTTTTTATGTGCCATACTTTTTTTCCTTGCGTAGATATGTTGCTGGAATATGCACGACACGCAATACTTCAAAAGGAGTTGTTTTTTAGTAGGCATTCCTTTGTTCTGTTGGAATGTGCAACCACACCAAGTTTTGCGTTGTTGTCTTCAGGGCAGTGGAAACTGTCTGAATGTTCCGTCTGTTATAACTAGTCTCATGACCTGAGTTTACCTTGTTATTCAAGACACACAGATTTTTAAGCGAAAACAATGAATACGCTAAAGATTTTGATATTTTGAAAATTCCTGAAAACAGCAAACATCTAGGAGGGAATTTTTGAAGTAGCTTCTTGAGCCATCCCAAACTACTTCTTTCAAGGAATTCAGCCCCTTAGAGAGGGGAGATTTGTTTTCTACTGTCACCTTACATGCACACATCATGCCACATCTACCTTGGAGGAACATGACAGGCCCACTCACAGTCCATCTCACAGCGTTTTCCAGGACATGAGGTCTCTTACTTGTCCTCCAATGATTGTATCCCCCGTGGACTTACGTCAACACAAACGTCAGAAAGTTACCCAGTTTCCATCAATCAACATTTAAGGTCAAACATATGTCACACTGAATATTTTAGATGAAAGTATCACACATATTACAGTACCCTGAAAAGTGCTTCCCCAAACTTCACATTGTAAGTCTTTTTTTATCTAATTGTGTTGCTTTCATTTTATGTATGATGACACAACTGTGCATAATGTCCATATAAAACGTTCTGTTTGAAATGCCATTATAGCTACAATGTGCATAGCGTTGCAGTGTAACATCAGATGTTACATCATGGCATTGGTTTCGTATATTTAAAAAAAAAGTCCCAGTACATTGTAGAGCCAAAATATTAAGACAATCAACATATTGTTCAATGCAGACATACCTGTCTCATTGTTTTTGGTGAGGAGCACATTCTTGTGGCATTGCTTATGAAATACACCATATGCTAACAGGTGAGTGTTTAAATTTGAAACTGTAATAAAAAGTGCTGGGTGTTCTTTACATTATTAAAAAAAAAAAAAAATCTGTTTCACGAAAGTGATCAGGAACAGGCACAAAGTTATCGATTGAAAACATTACCATATTTTTAAATAAAACAATGTGTAGGTATTTTTGGTAAGTGATTTTACTATTTTATTCCCAATACTAATGCGTGCACAACTACACTGAGGGGATGAGAATTTATAATTAAGCTCTTTGTAAAAAAAAATAAATAAAAAAAATCTGCGGCGCAAAAAGAATTCCGCTCAGTATGGTACTAGTTGCAGCACAAGCTGCACATACGCGGTAGCGCTATTTAACGCTATTAGAAAGAACAAAGACATGTCAGACGTCAGTTATAGTTGCATACAGAAGACTTATTGTCAGTGTAAGCTTTGCTGTATTCAATTTTGAGTAAAAAACAGGGGTGTGCTTCTATTGGGAATAAAGTTTATGTTGACATGGTGTCAAGACCAAAATGCATAATTTTATCCATAACCACAATAATTACTCATTAAGTTACATGATGATGCTTTTTGTTAAAGCTAACGATCATCTTGTAAATCTAATTTGAGAAAATTAAAGATGGCCATTATGCTTTCTTGAATAATAATTCTTATATAATAGCATACGTATATATAATCAACCATTGGCGGTGTAAGGAGTGCAGCACACAAATTTCCCCGGTGAGGGATGAATAGAGTGATTCATTATTATTATTATGTTCCAAAGCTCAGAAATATGATATTTGCTTAAACATAAGCTCATAAATGCATTTGTTCAGATTCACTTCCATATCCTTTTCCTTTCACACCTTGCTTAGTCCTGTTCCCTTGGTGCATGCACAACACAGCCTAAATGTTGTCTTAGTCAGCAATTACAATGTAAAGTGCTTCAAATTACAAAACCTGGCAGATCTTGTTCTATATTCTAAATTTGATGCATTTACATAAAAATTGTACTCCCTGTTTAGACAAACCTTGAGCACAGTGAGGCCATGCTACAAAACACTTCCAGTGGGTGTGATGGAGAACAATGTCCTTGGCCAAAAACAACCTGGCATTTAAATCTAATCTGAATACTGGTAGGGAAATGGCAAATTGCTCACAGGAAAGCACATACACTACCATCTTTCACCTGATTGCATAGAGCCATCCTCATCTTAGTCCTTCTGACTGTGGCTGCCATTTGATTGGCCAGATCAGAAGGCACGGTAAACTATGTCTGATTCCCACTGACCTTTTGAAGTGGTATAACGGTGATGTGAGGTTAAAAATTCCCAACTGGAGGTGAGGAGAGGATTCACTGACTTGAGATTCTGTAAAGTTGGTTCTTGAAGGTTTTTCTAACCAACTCCCCCACTGCTGCCTTTAAAGAAGGCCAAAGATTTCTATAGTGCTGTTAGCCTTACATCCGCTCTAAGTAATAGAGCACCTTGGGGGTGTAAAAAGGTCTTGTCCTCACACAACCTACACTTGCTTTTCTGTGTCCTGCCTCAGTCTGGATCCAGCTTGTGTAAAATTTATCCACAATCAAAAGCCCGAATAAAAACCCTTTTTCTCATTCCCATTGGCATTTTCTTTTTACACCGCACCATGTCTTCCTCTTGACCTGAAATGAGCAATCAGCATTTAAAAATAGATTTTATCTTCTGCTCTAGTTGCTCTTTTTATTGGCCCTCCTTCCCTTCAGAGCCCTTTTTCAGTAATCCCCATTCGCAATGCTTGTATCTTTTAGTACCAAAATACATTCAATAGTTTTGTTGTCTTTGTTTTTCTTTAATGGAAAAATCAAACTAAATTGGTTAAATTATCTTTTTTACATTGAAATGCCGTTTAAAGTTATTAGTTTAACAGCCATTTGCTGTTTCATGGGAGTTCCCAAGGTGACATTCTGACTTAAAGAGCTCATCTCAAGCAAAAGAGATAAAATCTCATTATTTCCGACATACAAAAATAACCACAATTTGGGGTTAAAACATCCAATACATAACTGTTATGAAATTATACTAATTTATAAAACTTTGTCCCAGACCGGGAATTCTGAATGGCTATTTTTTCTCACTAAGGGGCATACTTTTTTGTGATGGTCTCAGTGTGTCTAGATGGTGGTCAAGGTGATAAAGTGGGACCCAGATGCATAGCCAGTTTTAACCAGATTATTGCAAGTTGCAGGAGTGCAGAACCAGACAGAACTCAGCAGGATAAGGGAACAGACCTGGAGGAACACCAGGATGAAGGACCAGACGACAAGCTCAACATGAGAGCAAGACATGGAAGGACAGCAGGATGAGGGACCAGACGTGGAAGGAAAGGAGCATGAGAGACCAGACGTGGAAGGACAGGAGCATGAGGGACCAGACATGGAAGGACAGCAGGATGAGGGACCAGACGTGGAAGGAAACCAGAATGAGGGACCAGACATGGATGGACAGCAGAATGAGGGACCAGACATGGAATGACAGCAGGATGAGGGACCAGACGTGGAAGGACAGCAGGATGAGGGACCAGACGTGGAAGGACAGCAGAATGAGGGACCAGACGTGGAAGTACAGCAGGATGAGGGACCAGAAGTGGACGGACAGCAGGATGAGGGGCCATATATTGAAGGACAGCAGCATGAGGGACCAGAAATGGAAGGACAGCAGCATGAGGGACTAGACGTGGAAGGACAGGAGCATGAGGGATCAGACGTGGAAGGACAGGAGCATGAGGGATCAGACATGGAAGGACAGCAAGTTGAGAACCAGACGTGGAAGGACAGCGGGATGCGGGACCAGAAGTGGACGGACAGCAGGTTGAGGGACCAGACGTGGAAGGGCAGTAAGATGAAGGACCAGACGTTGAGGGACAGCAGCATGAGGGACCAGAAATGGAAGGAAAGCAGGTTGAGGAGCCAGACGTGGAAGGACAGCTGGATGAGGGACCAATGGTGGGAGTGTCTTCTCCAGGGACACTTCAGTATGAGCTCATTGGGAATTGAATCTGCAGACCATTGGTTGAGGGGCAGCATTTCTACCGTTGAGCTATGCCTCGTCAAAATATATATATACATCAAAATAAGACATTAGAAAGCTCTGGTAAGTTTATTTAGGACGAGATAAACACTTTGAACCAAAGTAAACAGTTGAACTCATCAAACTATTGCCATCCTTTTAAAAGCAGTTTCCGTGCTTTAAACATTTTTCACATGATTTCAACTGTGTGAGAAACTCTTAATCATCTCAATGCTTCAGTAAACTCAACGCCCTGGCTTCAGGAAATAGATGTCCTGAAATGTGAAAAAAAAAAAAAAAAAACAGCCCAAAGCAAGCGATTACATGATCCAAACATGCTTGATGAATACTCGTGTTTACATAGGAGCATTGCTTTGCCGTGACATAAGTTGATGTAATAAAAAGCAACATATTGAGGTTTTTTTTCGCGTGAAGGACATTAAAGCAAAGTTCTTTGAATTCCTCCCACCAGTTCACACATTATCCTCTGAGTCATCAGGTCTCTGCGGTTGGAGAGAAAGAACAAGTCTCAAGATCATTGTACAAAAGTATGCGGGTACACTTAGCTGTGTGTTCCATCCACCTCTGCTTTCATCTTTTTTAGGATAATTTAACTCTGATCAATATTGCTTTGTATTCAAACTGAATTTTTCATGGATTGTGATGAGATCTGTCATCCCTTTCAAGACATCTAATAACTTAGGAAATGATTCATCAAAAACCCTGACTGTCCTGATTTAGCTGATGGTAGCACTGTGCTAAAAGAAGAGAAAACAGCATCTAAACTTTTTGATTAATTTAGAAGTGAACGGATCAATTTAGTTGAGATTATATTTGGGGAATTTTGATCATATGAGACTGTTGAAAGATGGACTAAAAAGCAAAAAAAATCTAGTGTTGCCTTTAAGTTTGTGTTAACATTAAAAGTTAAGACAAAGTTACGAGATTGAGTATTTATCAGAGGGAGGATTTTTATAAAGAAAGTTCCGTTCCATCATCTTCCGCTTGTTCCGGGGTCGGGTCGCAGGGGTAACAGCCTCAAGCGGGCAGCCTAGGCCTCTCTCACCCCGGCTGCATCCTCCAGCTCACCTGGAAGGATCCCAAGTTGTTCCCCGGCCAGCTGTGAGACATAGTCTTTCCAGCGGGTCCGGGGTCTGCCCCTTGGTCTCCTCCCGGTGGGATGTGCCCGATACACCTTGCCCACGAGGCGCTTGGGGGGCATCCTGACCAGATGCCCGAACCACCCCATCTGGCTCCTCTCGACCTGGAGGAGGAACGGCTCGACACCGAGCTCCTCCCGGATGGCAGAGCTCCTCACCCGATCTCTGAGTGAGAGCCCAGCCACCCTGCGGAGGAAGATCATTTTCAGCCGCTTGTACCCGCGATCTCATTCTTTCGGTCACCACCCACAGCTGGTGACCATAGGTGAGGGTGGCAACGTAGATCGACTTGTAAATCGAGAGCTTTGCTTTTCGGCTCAGCTCTCTCTTCACCACGACGGACCGATGCAGCGTCCTAGTTATTGCTGATGCCGCACCGATCCGCCTGTTGATCTCCCGCTCAATCCTTCCCCCACTCGTGAACAAGACCCCGAGATACTTAAACTCCTCCACTTGGGGCAGGACACAGGACCAAGACCAGGAAAGAAAGTTTTGATGGTAAAGTGGAGCTGTTTGACGTTCTAGTTTCTAGTGTTTTTGTCAGTGTGGATATGGAAGGTGGTCCCAATTCCTGGACAACAAACAGGATTTATTGACAAAAGGCACACGATTCACACAAAGTAATGTCTTGGTCAAAGTTAAAAGAAATATAAAAGAGTTCATAAAAATAACTTGGTCAGGCAGCAAGGAGGACCTGGCTGGAAGGGATGATGATACAACAATGAAGTCAGAGGAGACTGTCATTAAAGGGTCCATCTCATGCAAAATGGACTTTCCAGAGTTTTCTAGCTTGTAAGAGTGATGTCCGGGCCTTGTATATTTAACCAAAGGGGTTTCTAGATTGATTTAGCCCGTTTTTCACAAATTGCTGTGGATTTCTGGTACGCTCAGACAAAACAACCAATGAGCAGATGTCTAAAGTATGACGCATTTGACGTAGCCAGGACGGACTTCGCACACGCCCCCCTCCGCAGCAAACCCTCCCTCCTCACCACCCGCCCGCCTCCACTCCGGCCTTACGCCCTCACAAACTCGCTTTCAACGTCCAATATACAGGCTATCATGTATGAATCGACATGATAAAATCTTATTTCAGACGCTACCAAACTGTTACGCACGGGTTTACGCCTGCCTTCCCCCTCCCGCTCAGAGATGGGCGGAGGAATAGCGGCTCAGTGAGAGCAGAGGGCGGAGCTTGTACTTTCTCAGGACGGGCGGGGGGATGAGCGATACCCGGCCTTTCTTTTTTTTTCTTTTTTTTTTTTTTTTTTTTTTAATACCTGTCCGGTCCAGCGTTTTGACAAGCAGAATGATGATCTGTATGTCAAGTATTGCTGGGCAGTTTTGTTCTACCAGGGTCAGCACAATGTGCCGACCCTGACAAGCTTTGTTTATTTTAAATGCTTTACAATCAAAATATATATGCTTTTTGCGCTGGACCTGACAGGAATTACTAAGGAGAGGGGCGGGGGTAGGTGGGGTGAAAAAGAGGAGGGATAGGGTACAGAAGAAGAAGAAGAAGAAAGGGGGAGAGAGTAAAAAGAAAATCTGAAGTTGCAGTATTCTGCATCCCAACCAACCTGCTGGATTATCTGAGGGGAAAAAAAAGTACAAACAAGAGTTTAAACCAGTGATAAAACTGACACATACAACAAAACCTTCTATAACAAATGATGTACAACACAAACACATGTTACTAGAGTTATAATAATATTGGTTGAAAGCAAGGAACATAGCGGACAGTAAACAGAGTGATATAGAGTGCGAGTGTGAGTGAAAGTACATGCAGGCTGCCGATGTGAACCATGTGCTTATTAGGACCAACGGATTGTCACCAGCCCCAAAGGATTGGAACGAGGGAGGCAGGGACACACGCTACCCGGGCCCACGCCCATCCAGATACCCGGCCTTTCTTAGTTCCAGGTCTGTGACTGCGCTCCACCAATAACTTCATAACTATTGTGTAATGCATGTTGCAAACCCCACATTTTGCGTGTGTATGTGCATAGGATACAATGTGAAAAGAGTTATTTTGCATGAGATGGGCCCTTTAAATAGGCAGCAGGCAAATGATGAACAGGTGGTTAGCATCAGGTTAATGACTACAGGTGGTTAGCATCTAAGAGCGGGATGAAGGTCCAGGGCTCACTCTGGTGGCAGGTGAGGCGATCATGACAGTTTTTCAACCTTATTTATGCCAAGGCACATTTTTCCATTGAAAAAAAAATAGAGGCACACTACCAACCAAAAATGTTAAAACGATTCTTTACAGCCATTTATATTAACAATTAATGTAAATCAACAAATCAAAACATATTGTATCATCTTTTATAATTCTTCTGGGGTAGCTGGGTTAGTTTTTGGGAGGGATGGACAGCAGCATGCAACGAGAAAACATAGAAGAAGAGTGGGTTGCTATGGTTACAGTAAACAACTTCTCTCTGGACAGCCCTGCCTGTCTCTAAATAAAACGCAAATTTTTAATACTGATAAACATAAATTAATACGCTTTAATACATTTTTTATTTTTTATTTTACACAAACACCGTGAGATCAACTAAAACAGTCTTTTGGCGCTACTGGTAAATCCCGATCACTGTCATTCACCTTCTTATCCGTCTATCCCTTACGGGGTTGCCGGAGCCCATCCTGGCAGATTCAAGGCTAGGGGCAGGGTACACTGGCTAATCAGCCTAACATGCATGTTTTTGGAGGGTGGGATGAAAGCAGAGTACCCAGAGGAAACCCACACTGACACAGGGAGAACATGCAAACTCCACACAGAAAGAACAGTGTTCCAAGCCTCGTCTCCACCCGGGACTCGAACCCACGACCTTCTTGCTGTGAGACCACTGTGCTACCCACTGTGCCACCGTGCCGCCCCCATCACTGTATGAGGTGAAATGGAATCATTTCCCACAAAACTCCCAACGATCTCTCACAGCACACTAGTGCAGTGTTTTTCAACCTTTTTCATGCAAAAGTACATTTTTCCGTTAAAAAAAAATCGTGAGGCATACCAACAAAAAAATGTTGATAACAATTTTCTATAACCAAAAGCCTTCATTAACAATATATTATTACTATCTCTAGATAAAAACTATCTCTAGAATATTGAGAATTTTTACATATAATATTATGTATGTTTAGTTCCAGACAATAAGCCTTTCAGAGAATTTACCCAGAATGCAAGAGAAACTTTTTCCTCTTAAATGTCATGGAAAATTTTTGAGATTCATTAAAATTCACAATTTTTTTGCCTTAAAAGGCAACCTAAATACGATCCACAAACTCGGGTAGTTTTTGGAGGAATAAACAGCAGCACGCAACAAAAAAGCAGAGAAGAGTGGGTTGCTATGGTTACAGAACTGCCTGTCTCTAAATAAAATGGCAAGATTTGCCATAAAAAACATGAATAAATGCACTTTTATCCATTTTCTTACACAAACACCATGAGATCAACCAAAACAATCTTTTGGAGCTTACAGGTAGATTGTGATTGTGGTGTAGGTTGTGGTAAAATATGATCATTTCCAACGGCACACTCTTGTGCTGCGGAATACTCACCAAAAAACCCTGTTCTAGTTCACTTAACCTAACTTCAATTTATTTATTTATTATTTTTGACAACCTAACTTATGATGATAAAATATTAATTATACTTCTGAAATTGATGCACGGTGGCTCAGTGGTTAGAGCGTTTGCCCACTGATTGGAAGTCAGCTGGAAGTTTGCGAGTTCGCATTCCTTTGAGTGCACATCTAGGGTCTTTGCAGAATACACCTAACCCCCCGTTTCTCCCACCATTGGCGCCGTCGTGGTAGCCTGTTGTAGTGTAGGAGTGCAGCACACAAATTTCCCTGGTGAGGGATGAATAGAGTGAGTAAAATTTTTAAAAATTAACATTAAAAAAGGCAATAAGAATATTTTGATAATATGAATAGTGAAGTCAAATTTGAAATAAATGAACAAAAATATTCCACACGTACTTTAGCTTAAATTTTTAAAAGCAATTTATTCTACATCAGTATAAAACCAGTTTGGTAATATAGACTGCAATGTTTTTCCTACGAGATGCTGTATGTGAAGCCATGTGCGTGTCCATTACATGATGAAAGTGCCCCACTATTGTGGGGGTTTCAAGAAAACCACTTACTACTGTGCTGTTGTACAAGCAGTTCATTTACCATGCAGGAGCCTGGCATGTCTTTGACCAGTGTATGTGCGCGTGTGTGCGTTCTTCCTTCTGGAAACTAAAGTACAATTCTGACATTGGTTTTAGGGGTGCATGCCTTCATAGAAAACTCAAATATTTCATGAGTTATTTCAGTGTTGGTCACAAAGTGGTTGGGTTGATAGAGGAAATATTGGTCCATCTGAGTGAAACCTGAAGACGGCTGACGTCTAGATTTGAAGTGTTGTTCAAATTATTGTGAAACTGGGAAAAAAAAGGTGTATATGGGATTCTTTGGTGACGTGAAGATCGGATCTCTGCTTTTTGCGGATGATGTGGCCCTGTTGGCTTCATTGGACCGTGATCTCCAGATCTCAATGGATCGATTTGCTGCCCAGTGGGAAGTAGCCAGGATGGGAATCAACGCCTCCAAATCCGAGATCATGGTTCTCGCAAGTTTAAGTATATCGGGGCCTTGTTCACGAGTGGGGGAAGGATGGAGCGGGAGATCGACGACAAGCAGAAGATGACAGAACAGAACGGGATCCTTTTGCGAAGCCTTTGTCAAGGCAAGGTAAGGAGAGTTTATTTGTACAACGCACTACTTTAACTACCAATAAATACTCAAATTTCTAAAGGTTGTGTTTAACATTCTGGAGCAGAAGTTTTATTTCCAAGTTATTCCCAAGCTACCCATAACTCACTTTCACCCTACATTGTTGACCTCCTCCTTTTCCAATTGATGTCTTTGCTCCTCCTCTCTCCAGCTCTCACTCCCATCTGCTTGCCTCATCACCATGGTCGGAAAAGCACTTTAGTCACTCTCCCACCTGATCTATTAGAAATTGACTTTTTTATTCTATTTAAAGGGGACATAAAATGATAATCTGCCTTAAAATATGTTTGTATTCTAAATATTCATTATTATACCATGTCCTATGGTTCCATTGTGATATTTATGTAGCAGTAATTGTCATGGTTCCCTCACCCACCACCACGAGGCACGGCTCAATGTAGAGTTTGGGGTGTTTCAAATAAATGGGGACTTAGAAGGTTTTGAGGAGCTGTGGGGGTATGAAGAGGTTTTAGCCACTGTGACAGAGGGGAATCTTGCACTTGGGTCTCTGTTTGTGTGAGGGTGGGTGGGGAAAAGGGGTCTTTTTTCTTTTTTTGATGTGTGTCATGTAAATGGTGTTGATACTAAAATGTATACGTTGTAAATATTGTTCATACCAACATGTGTTTTTTGTTGTTTTTCGAGTGTACATAGTGTACACCGTGTGAACTGTGCCGTTTGGTATCGGTGATATTGCGTATTTTGGGTTTTGTGTAAACGCAAATGTAAGTTGTAGAATGTTTTTTTTCTACAGGCAAATAAGGTCTGTTAAAATGTCAAAAATCTCACCCACCACAAGGGGGAAACTGGGGCCTTCCCTCATTTGCCTGATTTTACACACCCGAAGATGTTTCTGCAGCTGCCTTTAAATAGGCTGTCTGTCTTTCCTTCAGGTGTAGGGTCATTACTATCTCTTCCAGCCAGGTCCCTCTGGTTGCCTGACCATGAAAAACATTCACAAAAAAAAAACACTTGTCGTACCACTAAAACCTTATGTTTGTCTTTCACAGCATTACTGGACTGCCATACTCAAATAAACCATGTTTTTTTTTCTTTTTGTCCTGCAATTGGGTCCTCCTCCTTCCACCTGCACACCGCTTTATGACAGTAATGTTTAGGGCATGTACTGATGTACTGAAATGCCAAAGGCTGTTTAGCATTGCTTTTAAAAATGCAAACAAGATACTTCACTCCCCTCCCCTGCTTGTGTTTCTGTCCTGCGTTAGCACAGAAAATAAACTCGCCAAAATTTGCAATTTCGCGCACATATCTCCAGTAAGATGCTCTGTTGCTTGCATTCTAAAGTTAGTGGGTACGTATGAGGCATGTAAGAGGTTTCATTCCAATATTCATTTTATTTCTACAGTAGCGTTCTCATGAGAGTTGTAATCTAAGTCAGAGTTACGTTATACATGATTTAACAAGTCTCAGCCTTCATAGCTGGCAGAAAATTACATTGACTGCAAAAAATCAAAATAACATGAAATTTTGATTTTGATTGAGGCTGGTTATGAAGTCTTAGTTTCTCCTCCCTCACCGGATCATTCTCAACAAACATCTTCCGGAGGCAAAAAAAAAAAGAATAAAAATGGAAGATTCTCATCATGTATTATAGGCAGCGGACAAATCTGTTGCTACTGTGTGATTTGATGACGTCAGTAGGGGTCGAACATATAAAGAGTGCTTCTAACATCTTGTTGAATCAATTAGAAGTGAAAAAAGAAGGCTGACCTCCTTTGGGTTTATTTCTCTAAGTCAAAAGAAACTCATTAGAAAAGACACATAACAAAGTTGAAAAAAACCTAACTGTTGCATAACTAAATGGTTGTTAAATTAGTCCACTTCATATATCGTCTTACTTTTTTCCCTTCTGCTCATGCAATCTGTGCAGGTCAAGGGGAAAAAACAGACCGTACAAAAGCAATAGGAATGATCTGAATTGGTTGAGTGCTCGGTACACCAGTGTAGTCTCAGGATTTTTTTTTCTCTCTTATTTTAAAAGCACTCAGAAAAATCAATTTGTCTGGTAAAAAAAACTATCTTAACAACGCTGAGCGTTGGTGAGAAGTGGAAAATGTCTAATCCCCACATGAAAGAGTTAGTTGAGAGTTTTAATAAGTATACCAGTTAAATTGGGAAGATTCTTTTATTATTTTTTTCCTACCAGAGGGATGAATATTTGGTTCAGTGTGCTTCTTTCTGTTGGGGTTTAATTAATAAGCTTTTTTTTTCTTTTTTTTTAATATACTTTATTAATCCCTTACCGGGAAATTTAGGTGCTGCATTTCACCGCAGCAGGAGAGTTTCAGCTAAAATGAAAGAAAAAGTGTACAAAACCATGGTGAGAGCGGCCATGCTGTTTGGTCTAGAGACAGTGCCACTAAGGAAAAGACAGGAAACAGAGATGGAGGTAGCAGAGATGAAGATGCTGAGGATCTCTCTGGGAGTGACCAGGATGGACAGGATCGGAAATGAGTACATCAGAGGAACAGCACATGTTAGAGGTTTTGGAGATAAAGTCCGAGAGGCCAGGCTGAGATGGTTTGGGCATGTACAGCGAAGAGAGACCGAGTACATCGGCAGAAGGATGCTGGGTTTGAAACCACCAGGAAAGAGGCCTAGAGGAAGACCAAAGAGGAGGTTCATAGATACAGTGAAGGAAGACATGAAGATAGTTGGTGTGACTGAAGAGGATACAGCAGATAGGGTTAGATGGAAGAAACTGACTTGCTGTGGTGACCCCTGAAGGGAAATGCAAAGGAGAAGAAGATTTCACCGCAGCAGACTGCCACCTATGACAGCGCCAATGGTTGGAGAAATGAGGGGTTAGGTGTCTTCTCCAAGGACCTTAGACATGCACTCAGTCAGATGCAAGCCCACAAACTTCTGATTTACTTCCTGTTCGCAGGCAAACGCTCGAACCACCCTCCCTTTAAGGAGCTTTGTTTAAGTTTCTGTTAATGTCATTGGTGTAGTGTTCTTTTTGACCAATTAGAGTCAGAGAATTCTGTAATTTTATCTTACTTTTTTGAGAAAATCAATTTACACAATACGAACACTTTTAAATTTATGATGGAATACTAAATTCATCATATTCTGCACCGGCTCTACTCTTCGTTTCTGTCTTCTATCTTTGAGAGAGAGTCCCGCCACTGCTGGGAAGGAGACACATTTTTGCCGCTTGTATTAGGGATCTTGCTCTTTCGGTCACCATTGAAACTGATGATGATCGGTGAGGGTAGGAACCCTAATCAAGTGATAAAAACAGAGCTATGCCTTTTGGCTCAACTCTCCTTGTCCACGACAGATCAACGTAGTGTCCTAAATATTGCAGACACATTGCAGTTCATCCGCCGGTCCTTACCCATGAACAAAATCTCAAGACACACAAACTCCTCCACTACGGGTCGGACTCTATCCATGGCCAGTAGATGGTACTCACTAACTTGGGGTTTGGTGTCTTCTCTAGTGACACTTAGGCAGTGGTGGAACGTAACAAAGTAAATGTACTTTGTTACTGTATATCTGTACTTTACTTAAGTAAAATTTAAGACCGGTACTTTTACTTCACTACATTTTTAGAGCAAATATCTGTACTTTTACTTCGCTACTTTTTAAAAGTATGTTTTACATTTTTCATTACATTTTTGTTTAGGAATTTGAAAAATACACAGTTTTTTTAGCGCATCTTGAAGCCGCATCGCCAAAAATCAAAAGAAGCAGTTGATCGGGAGAAGAAGTAATGAATCGAGAAACATTTTCCGCATTCATTCAGCTCCAAAAACCTAACATCAAATCTAGTACAAATTAAAAAGAGTCAGAAGATCGTTGTTTGTTGTGTTTACTTCTAAATAAAAAGTTGAGCCATTGTTTCACAGAGCAGGGGCGGATCTAGAATTTTCCAAAGGGGGGTGGAGCTTTGACAAAGCCAATATATAGTGACTGGGGGCCTCCCCCCCAAAACATTTTAAAAAATGAGTGTCATTTTCCTCCATTTTGACGGCCCATTCACTGGCCCTTCTAGGGGATAGCTTGACTTGTCCCCTTTCCTTTTATTTTATTTATTTATTTATTTTTTGTGGACCAAAAGAGGCGGGAGAGGGGGGTTCACACCCCTGCAGAGTATTTATCCTGGTTACCATGGTGACACCCTATAGCACAACAAATAACATTTGAATTATGATTGAATACTTTTACTTTTTACTTAAAAAGTAAAATTTACACCAATTACTTTTGTACTTTTACTTAAGTAGATTTTTGTATTGGTACTTTTACTTTTACTTAAGTAAATTTTTTGCCTAATTATCTGTACTTTTACTTAAGTACAAAAAGTGAGTACTTCATCCACCCTTGCACTTAGGCATGAGCACAGTGGGAATCAATCCAGCTTATCCCGGTCCAATGACGGATTCAACTACTGAGCCACTTTCTCTATTCATTAATAGTGTTTCGCTTTCAATCGCTAATGATTTACTTTCCGTCGATAACCGTTCTTTATTATTAATTATTGTTAGTTTTAACCACTTTTTTCTGCTTTGCTGGCATTTATTTTTCTGTTGTTAGCAATTCTCTTTCCAATGCTAACATTTCACTTTCCATTTGTAACGATTTTTATTTCCATTGCTAACCATTCTTTCATCGTTAGCATGTCTTTTTGAACTGCTAGCAGTTGTTGCCAACTCTTTTTTTATTTCTATCACTAGCATTTCTCTTTCCACCGCTAACCACATCTCCATATGAGACATGGGTATTTTCCTCTGAACCCAGCAGGATTCAGAGCAATGCTTCTTCAACAAAGAAAACCTGACATCAAAGACATAGGCGCTTGTTCTAAAAGCAGATTGCTCAGGAGTATCAGGTAATGTGAACCTTTACATTGGTTTTGTAAGAGTATCAAACAAACTGTAAAGGTTGGGCCCAAAACAATTCTGGTCTGTATTAGATTGTTTTGTTAAACCAGAGAGCCGTCATCACCTCCTGCCTACATAAATAAAGCAGCTCTTTAAAAATGACATTTTCTACTTTACTCACCTTCATGATTATGACAGCCACTCCAGGACTTTATAATCACAACCTTTGCATATCTGTGTTGAAGTATCCGCTAATATAAAATGTTTTTTTTTCTGACGTTCTTTTCAGAAGGACTTTGTCATTTTGCTCCCATTAGAACGAGCCATTACAGTCAGCCTGGAGTAAAGTACGGTCACACGACCTGTTTCGTTCTGTTGTGTTTGCAGTTTCATGCCAGAATGGATACCAAACCTCCAGTGATCTGCATAAACACAACCCGAGCTCTCCCACGCAAAAGCAGATTGATTTGCAGCCACCAAATTAGCAAATATGCCTAACTGCACAAGCGAGATGTTTCGGCCCACAAAAATAGCATTGTAGAGGCATTTTCCCTTTCAGAACTCAGCATGAGTATATATTGATAGTTTTCTTATTCCTTGAGGGACAACATCTATTGAAATAATGCATTCTGTGTTCCTGCGTGAGCAATTCACAGGCATAATGTGATAAATAGCAGATATTGAATTGCAGCAAAAACATTCCACTAATACTTTGTACTAGAAAATCTGTATTTATGCTGTTTACCATATGTTCCCTTTCTATCAAATGCAATCACACAATCAGAGTTTTTCTCAAAGGAGCAATAAAATAGACACGATGGGCGAATGCCAAGCATGGAAATGAATGAATGAATGAATGAATCTCCCAAACAGCACAGCAGTGTTGAATAGTAATGAAGCTGAAACACTGAGCTCCAACACTGCAAGCAGGCTTGATAATGAACACTATCCTATCCGCAAATCTTATGAGATCCATTTCCCTCTGAACATGTAGTCGAATCCAAAGTCTTGTCATGCTGCACGGGTCAAACTAATTTACTTGGTGCTTCCTTCATTTCCATCCACACTTGTTTCTTTCTCTCTTCTTTTCTTTCTGTTAAGAGAAGATAGGCTTATAAAATGGCATTTAGGCAGGGTAATGACAGACATCTTGCTCTCAGGCACCAGCCAAATAGTGGAGTGCAAGGCTGTAAGAGCCCACTAATTTATCTGCATAATGGGCGAAATTTATCAAAGCGCTATGGGCTCTGCGGGGCAGGGACTGTGCTAGCAGGGGTTTAATGGCCAGATGGGAGAAAATTGTCAGGAAGACGATGAGGAAGTTGCATAGTCCCTGACCTCTGAACTTTTGCAAAGCTCAGACAGAGTACTTCATTTATTTATTTATTTAACTCTTCCTATGGGGAATCGCTGAATATGGAAGCTTAGTTCACAGCAACCACGGTGGTAAATGCTGGATGTCTTCAGAAAAAAATACAGGAATAGTGACTCATTGGTTGCAATGGAAGTCTGAATTCTTTCGTCTCAGTGCTCTTGGAGGGTTTTTTTTATTTATTTACAGTATTTATTCTTCCGAATGCTTCAATATCCAAATATTTTGGGTTACTCTGCATTTGTTCTGTTGATATTACTTCACAAGTTCTTCAGGGTGTTATCTGGGAATGTAAAATATTGACAAATATCTGTTGTGGTTCCACCATCTCACCTATCCTCAAATTCTACCTAATCTGGACCACCTGCGCCTCATTCCTCTGCTGACAATTTAAAGGCAGCCTCACCAGCATTCTCTGTCGGGTCGTCATTCCATCCTACCTTGGCTGACTCCCGACCCAACAGATATCCTTTTGAAAACTGAGACTATCTCTTTGAAAACTTTATTGATCCTTTTTGACTCTTGTTCCTTTGTTCACAGCCTTGCTGATACCTTGGTTTAATACATCCTTGATTTGTCCTGCATTTGGGTCCTCCTCCTTCCGCATCACAACAATATCAAAGCGCAAATTTCGTTCTGATATTGTAATACCGGTTTGATATTCTAGCTTTTTTCAACCACTGTTCCGAAGTAGACTGGTGTGTCTTGAGAGATCGTCAGGTGGGCTGTGAGAAATTATCCTATTTCCCTTCATGTGGTAACCGCAATCTACTGGTAGCTGCTAAAGATTGTGTTGGTAGATTTCATGGTGTTTGTGTAAAAAAAATAAACAGATCCATTTTTATCAAATTTCGGTTACATTTTAAAGCAGAGAAGTTGTGAATTCTAAAGAATTTTCACATTTTCTAGACATTCAAGAGATTAAGGTAACTACACTTTTTACTGTCGATTTGATTCCTATGCAGGACATTTTGGTGAGAATCATTCAATGGTTGATATGAGCAGCTGCAGAGAATAGTTTTTAACATTTTTGATTGGTGCTCTGCCTCAAGAGTTAATTTCAAAGGATGAATGTACCTTGGCCTGAAAAGAAAGAATATTACAATATTTGATATGTATTTTTTTTTCTTTTGAAACAAGCTTTTATCACAGCAATTGTAAAACATTAGTTTTCATAGTTGCAGTTTGGCATTCAATTTTCAAATGCCAAACTGAGAAAATATGGATGAAATGAATACTGAGGCACTAATTAGTGCCAATCATGCAATGTAACATATTTCATTCAATAACATCACCATTCTAAATCTAAAATAACCCCACATTATGGAGATTCAAAGGAGCCATTGTAAAAGAAAAACATAAAAAGTGAACTGGGAATGAAGTCTTAAAGCTATTCACAGATGTTGATATCCCAATAATAATTAATAATCAACATATTGTGCGGTGTTAGTGTGCTCACACAAAAGAATGTTTGCAATGAACACAGCCTGAAAACTATTGTCCCCATTTGCTCTTTTTGCTCTGGACTGCATTCACATAGGGTTTCACCATTTACACCAATGTAGTCAGGGGAGGTGAGAGCTCACTAGTAGCTCACTGGTAGAACGTTCGCCCTTGGACTGGAAGTTGTTCAGAAGTTCGCAAGATAGAATCCCATTGCGCTCATGTTTAGGTGTTCTTGTGCAAGACACCTAACCCACCATTTCTCTACCATTGAGGCCGTCGTGGCAGCCTGCTGCGGTGTGATGCAGCTCACAAATTTTCCCGACGAGGGATGAATAAAGTATAAATAAGTATACATATATATTTTTTCTTATTTATTTTAGCAAGACGGTCTCAGGATAAACAGGAAGAGCAGAGGCTGAATATAATCGAGTTATTTTCTTTCTCATCTGCCTTTTTGGGACGAGAAAAGTTTTGGAGTGTCGCAAAAACGTGACATCACTTGTACTGTTCCATGCTCCACGACAAGCAAATCCCACCCAACTAAAACGTGCACTGTCATACCTCATCTAAGCGAGCTAGGGATGGCTAAGAGTACACCCGTTAGTGTCTTCACAAACAAGTTGTACAAATTCAATTTGTTTCAAAGTGTGAAAAATATTTTCAATTTATCACCTGTTTTCCAGTGGTGGAACGTAACAAAGTGTATGTACTTCGTTACTGTACTTAAGTAAAAAAATTGTGTATCTGTACTTTACTTAAGTAAAATTTGGGACCGGTACTTTTATTTTTACTTCACTGCACTTTTTAGAGCAAATATCTGTACTTTTACTTCGCTACTTTTTAACAGTGTGTTTTACAATTTTCGTTACATTTTTGTTCAGGAATTTGAAAAATACACAGTTTTTTAGCGCATCTTGAAGCCGCATCGCCAAAATCAAAAGGAGCAGTTGATCGGGAGAAGAAGTCATGAATCGAGAAACATTTTCATCATTCATTCAGCGCCAAAAACCTAACATCAAATATAGAACAAATTAAAAAGAGTCAGAAGATCGTTGTTTGTTGTGTTTACTTCCAAATAAAAAGTTGAGCCAACATTACACAGAGCAGGGGCGGATCTAGAATTTTCCAAAGGGGGGCGGGGCTTTGACAAAGCCAATATGTAGTGACTGTGGGCGTGCCCCCCAAAACATTTTAAAAAATAAGTGTCATTTTCCGCCATTTTGGTGCCCATTCACTGGCCCTTCTAGGGGATAGCTTGATTGTCCCCTTTCCTTTATTTATTTATTTTTTTTTGTGGACCAAAAGAGGCGGGAGAAGGGGTCACACCCCTGCAGAGTATTTATCCTGGTTACCATGGTGACACCCTGTAGCACAACAAATAACATTTGAATTATGATCAAATACTTTTACTTTTTACTTAAAAAGTACAATTTACACCAACTACTTTTGTACTTTTACATAAGTAGATTTTTTTATTGGTACTTTTACTTAAGTAAATTTTTTGCCTAATTATCTGTACTATTACTTAAGTACAAAAAGTGAGTACTTCATCCACCACTGCTGTTTTCAAGCAAATGTTTCTCTCTCAGTGACTGGTATTTATAAATGTTATTGTTTTGATGTGGCAGGAGGATGAACCCAAATGCAGGAAAAAACAGGATTTATTAAAAGAAGTCAGGTAAGTCTGTAAGGCAAAGGGCAGGGGATTAACTCATCAACAGGGAGGATGGTGAAGACGATGATGACCCAACGGGGAAGTCAAAGGGTGATTGCCCTTAAATAGGCAGCAGGGTCCACAGGTGTGTGGCATCAGAAATCAATCTCAGGTGTCCCTAATCAGGGATTATGACAGTTATTATAGACGTTATAAAACTAAAGGTTTCAACGTTTTCTGACTAGACCATGTAGGGTGTCGACTTAGATAACTTTTCAGGGAAATCTTTTGGGTTTATTTATTCAAAAATTGAAATTGAGGAGAGGGCAACGAAAAAAAACATGACCCTTAATCATTATTTTTATGAGCTTGAGAATCTTTTGAACATAAACAAAAGCCTACAGATGAATGCTAGCGGTCAGTTTAAAGCAGGGTGTCCAAATCCGGTCCTCGAGGACCGGTGTCCTGAAGGTTTTCAATATGTTCTTGCATCTACACACCTGATCCAGTTAATTGAGTGATTGTGCCAAATTCTATTGACTGTTGATTTCACTTTCTGTGCATCAGCTGTATTGAATGAGGAACATGTGGAAAACCATCAGGATTCTGGCCCTCGATGACCTAATTTGGACAGCCCTGGCTTAAATGGTATGAAAACATCAAAAGTCACATTTTGCCCTACATTTGTCTACACTTATTGGAAGCACTGCAGAAGCAGCACCATTGGCGGATTCTCCTGATTGGTTTGTTGTGATGTTTTTGTGTTGCATGTAAATCCAGAAAATATACCACCAATCACGTCTCATGGACAGAGAGTGTCGCGGTTAAACTTGTAGAGCTAGCTCAGTTTAATTTTGCTTGTACACTATGAGTGGATCACTTACAACAGACTTACAACAGACATCAGATCGCACTGTGTGCGCACTTTAATTGTGAGGCTGAGCTGAATTTTTATTTAAAAATGTAATTAACAAGAGGGAAAATAAAAAAAAAAAACATGAACATCCATCATTTTTTTTTTTGAGCCTGAGAGTCTTTTGAACATGAACAAAGACCTCCAGATGAACACATCTTAAAGCGATTTGAAGGGTCAACTCAATAGGGCATTTAATGTCGAAAGTCACATACTGCCCTAAATTTGTCTCAACCCTGTAAAAGATTTTATTAAAGAAATTTGTCCTCCAAACAATTGTCAGCTTTTGTCAGAGTGTAGATCTGTAGTGAGAGGAGGGAACAGGTGGAGGAAAAGCTGGAGAGGTGGAGGTTTGCACTAGAAAGAAGAGGAATGAAGATTAGTCAGAGTAAAACAGAGTACATGTGTGTAAATGAGAGGGACCCAAATGGAAAAGTGAGGTTACAGGGAGAAGAGATAAAGAAGGTGGCAATGGAGAGTGTGTAAAAGAGGTGAAGAAGCGTGTGCAGGCAGGCTGGACCGGGTGAAGGAAAGTATCAGGCATGATGTGTGATAGAAGAGTTTCAGCTAGAATGAAAGGAAAAGTGTACAAAACCGTGGTGAGACCTGCCATGCTGTTTGGTCTAGAAACAGTAGAGATGGAGGTAGCAGAGATGAAGATGCTGAGGATCTCTCTGGGAGTGACCAGGATGGACAGGATCAGAAATGAGTACATCAGAGGAACAGCACATGTTAGAGGTTTTGGGGATAAAGTCAGAGAAGCCAGACTGAGATGGTTTGGACATGTACAGAGGAGAGAGAGTACATAGGAAGAAGGATGCTGGATTTGGAACCACCAGGAAAGAGGACAAGAGGAAGACCAAAGAGGAGGTTCAAGGATACAGTGAAGGAAGACATGAAGATAGTTGGCGTGACCGAAGAGGATGCAGCAGATAGGGTTAGATGGAAGAAACTGACTTGCTGTGGCGACTCCTGAAGGGAAACGCCGAAAGAAGAAGAAGAATTCAGTGTAGATTTCAAGTCAAAAAGGAAGAAAAACAAACATCTCTTTTGAATTTTGTGCCGTGTTATTTTGAGAGCTTTTGCTTCCATGAAAGCTGCTAGTTTCTGAGGAACTGAAAAAGACCGCACGAGAGTAACAAGTAGAAGTCATCACTTCATCATTTAAACAACAAAAAAGCTTAAAATGAACAAAACATTGAAGAGCAAGACTTGTTTTCTGAGAGCTGATAGAACTGAATATGAGATGAACTAAAAATGAACGTGAGTTTTGCTTGTTTTTTTTTTTAAGTCAGGACAAATAACATCTTAATATA
The DNA here is from genome assembly GCA_902685375.1 of Neostethus bicornis. NCBI lineage: Eukaryota > Metazoa > Chordata > Actinopteri > Atheriniformes > Phallostethidae > Neostethus > Neostethus bicornis. Next base: position 5,316,255 of record CACRXE010000002.1, on the reverse strand, counting down.
TCACAATCCCCAGAAGCAATGACTTGATTAGTAAGATTTTTGTTGTGACACGAACTGTGACTATGTTTGATTTTCCAATCGCTATATTTGCAGTTGGCAATGCTGATGTGAAAAAGCAGACGGAGAAATTTAGTGTTTGTAGATCAAGTTCCTGCACAAAACATAAATCACTGTCTCTAATGAGACGAATATGAGACAGACTTCGGTGACTTTGTGACCCCGGGTTGGATGTTTGAGCTCAATCAAAATAACAAAAACGTGGTGTGAAAATGGGTCATCTGGAAATTTCATGCATTTTAGCCACAGTACAGTTTTAAACCTAAAACTTTGCAATAATGGCTTTTATACTTTGCCAGCGATACTATTTAATACTTTAGAGCAATCAAAATCAGAAAAAAAAATGAAGAAGAAACTTCTTTTTTTGCTGACGGAGATGTAAAATCAAAGAAAGCTTAAACAAAAGAGTTTGATTAGAATTTTTCAGATGACATTTCAGGTCTGTGAGGAATTGAGAAGTACTGTCATGGCCGCCTGCTACAGTGCAATGCAACAAGTCATTTCTCCACGAGGAGTGATTATAGTGCAATCTTCTTCTTCTTCTTTGCATTTCCCTTCAGGGGTCGCCACAGCAAGTCAGTTTCTTCCATCAAACCCTATCTGCTGAATCCTCTTTGGTCACACCAACTATCTTCATGTCTTCCTTCACTGTATCCATGAACCTCCTCTTTGGTCTTCCTCTAGTCTTCTTTCCTGGTGGTTCCAAACCCAGCATCCTTCTGCCGATGTACTCTCTCTCTCTCTTCTCTGTACATGTCCAAACCATTTCAGTCTGGTCTCTCTGACTTTATCTCCAAAACCTGTAGCATGTGCTGTTCCTCGTTTCTTATCCTATCCATCCTGGATAGAAAGATCAGAAACATCCTCAGCATCTTCATCTCTGCCACCTCCATCTCTGCTTCCTTTTTTTTCCCTCAGTGCCACTGTCTATAGACCAAACAGCATGGCCGGTCTCACCACGGTTTTGTACACTTTCCCTTTCATTTTAGCTCAAACTCTTCTGTCACACATCACACCTGATACTTTTCTACACCCGTTCCAGCCTGCCTGAACACGCTTCTTCACCTCTTTTCCACACTCTCCATTGCTCTGGACTGTTGATCCTAGATATTTAAAATCTTCCACCTTCTTTATCTCTTCTCCCTGTAATCTCATTTTCCCATGAATATAGTGCAACAAAATAAAGTAAATATATGTTTGTAAATAGATTGTTTTTTCACTTACGGATTTTTGAATGCTTGGTGTTTGTGAATTGGGAGATGTCTGAGTACATTCTTCATTTCATCTTCTGAACCGTTCATCCCTAACAGGGTGACACGGCATGGTGAACCCAACCCGGCGGATTTCAGGCGAGAGGCATCTTGAACAGGTCGCCAGTCTGTTGTGGGGCCATACACATAAACAACCATCCATACACATACGCTCCGTTCCTAAGGACATTTATTTGTGGCCAGTTAACCAAACATGCATGTTCAGAAGACTAAAAGAAAGAATTGGTTCTTATAAAATGAAAATACCAATTCGGAGAAAATGCACACAGATCAATAACCAATCCACATGTGGTTAACAGATTTGTGAAAACTACTTTATTGTGGACTGTGTTTGTTCTTGAACTTTGATGGTTTCAGAAAAAAAACAAAAGCTTATTGATAGTGAATTACACCAAGATAGAGTTCTAATTCTGGATCTGACAAGGTATAAAGATATGTTTGTTTTCATACCTGTGCTGCTAGCGTATACTGTTATTTATTTGGACCAATTTGCCTTTCGGCTGTTTGTAAACTCAAGTTTTGATTTAATTGAGCCACACATGGAGTACAGACTTTGGGACATTGATTTCTTGCTTTAAAAAAAAATTAGAAAAGGATTAGTTCAGTTGCTGTCAATCCCATTTGGCTCTTGAACCGTTAATTTCAGAACTATTTGCTGCTCAACCATCTGTAGGACTTTAACATGTGTAAAATGTTTGGTTTATGAGATTATTGTGTCAAAAATAAAAAAAATCTTAGTTTTGTGCCCAATTAGCTCTAGATGTTTTACAAATTGGTTCTAGATTTAATCCCAACCTGGTTAGAATTGATGTCTAATAGCAGACAAAAGCGTCAGCAAGCAGTCCAATTTATCTGAATCAGAAGCAATGCCTTCCATGGGCTCGTGCCTACTCCAGTTGTTTACCACAACCTGCCTTTCTCTCTTGCCTTGGCCCTTCTGACCTCAATTAAGTGGGAATAAACATGTAAAAAAAAAAAAATGATCAAATTAAAGCAAAAATTATATAAAGTTCACCAATTCAAATGAACTGCAATTCAGCAAGTTCAGAATTGTCATGCAACTGGGAATTAAATTTTATTAAGAGTATTGCTTGGGTTTATCTGGATTGTAAAGTATCCAAGGGTTTTTTGGGTCGCTGAAATCTGCAAATCAGATTTTTATGAAAACTCTAAATTGAACTAAGTTAAAAGGGGACAAAAAATTTGAAGGACGTTCTACATTAGTAGAAAGATCACTTTTTCCACTAGGCGGGTGCAGTGTGTAGCACAGTGGTCTTACAGTAAGAAGGTTGTAGACTTGGAACACTGGCCTTTCTGTATGGAGTTTGCAGGTTTCCTCACACCCTCCAAAATCATGCATGTTAGGTTGATTGGCCGGTGCTAAATTGCCCCTAGGAATGAGTATATGTGTGTGGTCCCACGACAAACTGGCAACCTGTTCAGGGTGTGCCCTGCCCATCACCTCAAATCTGCTGGGATGGGCTTCGGAACGCCCCGCAACCCTGTGAGGCATAGACGGTTAAGAAGGTGACTCACTGAAATTTTCCACCAATTGGGAAAAGAAAAATAATCTCTACTGCTGGAAAGCAGGAAATAAGTGGATACAAACATTCCATTTGTCACAGAAACGTAACAGTTCGAAAATGTTTGTGTCCAATCCAGAGTCCACACTGTGCTGTCAGATAGACATGATGAGGAAGGATTCTGCCAGACAAATATGCCGGATTAGGAGTGCAGCGGCTAAAACAACAACACAAAGAAGAAAAGGGTAGGATAGGAGGACGGAACGAAGTGATGTGAAAGGAGGAGGAGCCAAATGCAGGACAAAAACAGAATTTATTAACAGAATTCAGGTAAGTCTGTAAGGCAAAGGGCACAGGATTAAATCAGGATCCAAACATGCAAATGATACAACAGAGATCAAACTTATGGTCAGGCAGCCAGGAAGACCTGGCTGGGAAGGATGATGATGATCCAATGGGGTGATTGCCCTTAAACAGGCAGCTGGGTCCACAGGTGTGTAGCATCAGAAATCAATCTCAGGGGTGATGAGGAAGGTCCAGGGCACCCTCTAGCAGCAGGCGAGGGGATCAAGACATGAGGTGTTCCAAAATGCGGAGGATCATGACAAAAAGTCCACAACCAAAAGGAGTGAGAAGACAGACCTCATGTGTTATGTCCCCACGACATTACTAAACTTGTTTAAAAAGCAAAAATGATATCAAACAGTAACCGGTCAAATCTATCATTTACAGTATCATATCACGTATATCTTTTCAAAACTGTCAAATTTATTGAAAAGCACACCAATACTGATGTTTGAACAGAATAAACTTATGTTAATAGGATTTTATTTTTACTAATATTAAACAAATACTTCGTTAGACTCATTCAATAAACCCACAATTTACTGACAAATACCTAAACTTTTTCTTTCTATTTTTACGATACTTGAAGACAGTGGTGGATGAAGTACTCACTTTTTGAACTTAAGTAAAATTACAGATAATTAGGCAAAAAAAAATACTTAAGTAAAAGGAAAAGTACCAATAAAAAAATCTATTTAAGGAAAAGTACAAAAGTAATTGGTGTAAATTTTACTTTTTAAGTAAAAAGTAAAAGAATTCAATCATAATTCAAATGTTATTTATTGGGCCCTAGGGTCACAAATAAATACTCTGCAGGGGCGTGACCCCACCCCTCCTCTGGCCTCTTTTGGCCCACAAAAAAAAAAAAAAAAATAGAAATGAAAGGGAACAAGTCAAGCTATCCCTGTGCAGGGCCAGCAAATGGACACCAAAACGCAGGAAAATGACACTTTTTAAAATGTTCTGGTGGGGAGGCAGCAAGTCACCATATATTGGCTTTGTCAATTACCTCACCCCCCCCCCCCCTCCTTTAGAAATTCTAGATCCGCCCCTGCTCTGTTTATGATGGCTCAACTTTTTATTTAGAGGTAAACACAACGAACAACGATCTTCTGGCTCTTTTTAATTTGTACTATATTTGATGTTAGGTTTTTGGCGCTGAATGAATGCGGAAAATGTTTACTCTCGATTCTGATTGGTCCTCGATTCATTACTTGTTCTCCTGATCAACTGCTCCTTTTGATTTTGGCGATGCGGCTTCAAGACGCGCTAAAAAAAAAACTGTGCATTTTTCAAATTCCTGAACGAAAATGTAACAAAAAATGCAAAACACACTTTTAAAAGTAACAAAGTAAAAGTACAGATATTTGCTCAGAAAATATAGTGAAGTAAAAGTACCGGTCTGAAATTTTACTTAAGAAAAGTACAGATACACAATTTTTTTACTTAAGTACAGTAACGAAGCACACTTACATCGTTACGTTCCACCACTGCTTGAAGAACAGTGAGTAAGAGTATTTATAGTTAGTTTCATTGGAAAGAAAGACATTTTAACTAATAATTGATGGTATATGTTTCATCCAATAAGAAACATGATCATGCATGATTTTCTGTCCCTGCAGCTGTGGCAGGGAAATTTTTTTTGAAGTATTTGACAGGGTGAAAATGAGTTCCTCGGAGCTGTAGATGAAGGAGAGGCTCTGCATGCAGTCCCTGAAGCCAGACACGGTTGTCTTAGACACAGCAGAGAAAAGAGACGCTTTGGGAGGAAAAAGAAAAATGAAGAAATAGGAGGGATTATAGGAGAAGGATAAGGCTGACAAAAGAGACTCCTATAAACAAACAGCTCAACATATTGATCCGAGGTGGAAGCCTGTATGAAAGCTGAAAACTGAAGGGGCGACACAACCGATTCTTCTAATCTTGTCATTTAAAGGATCATTCTTCATTTATAATTACACGTTTATAGAAAAAAGAAGAATTATTTTCAGATGACCCGCCGTTTTTAGTTTTTCTTTTGAGAAAAAAAGGAAGATCACAGTCTTAATTCTTTACTTTAAAAAAGCAAGGGGAATGAGTACATCTTAACTTATTTAAAAACAAAAACTTAAAGACACATACACAGATATAAGAAACAGAATATACTTTAATGATCCCACACATGAGAAATTTGTGCATCACAGCAACAACTTCTTATCTGCTAAGTGAGTCGTTGTAGAGCCTGATCACGTACGGAAAGAAAGACCTCCGGTAACGAGATGTTCTCGAGCGGAGCTGTCTGAGCCTCTTGGAGAAGGAGCTCCGTTGTTCGTCCAGGAGTGGGTAGAGAGGATGGTCATGATTGTCCATGATGGATAAAAGTTTGTTCAGTGACCTCCTCTCTACCACTGCCTCAAATGAGTCCTGTTTGCTGCCAATGACAGAGCCAGCCAGTCTGATTAGTTTATTCAGTCTGTTGGCGTCACTGGCTGCGATGGTGCTCCCCCAGCAGATGACAGAGAAGAACAAGGAGCTGGCCACCACAGACTGGTAGAAGATCTCCAGGATCTTGCTGCACACATTGAAGGACCTCAGCTTCCTTAGAAAGTAAAGTCGGCTGCAGGTCTTCTTGTACACAGCAGTACTGTTGCTCCTCCAGCTCAGTCTGCTGTCGATGGTCACTCCCAGGTATTTGTACTCCTCCACCACCTCCACATCCCAACCCAGAATGAAGAGCGACTGCAAAGCAGTCCCCTTCTTCCGGAAGTCAATCACCATCTCCCTGGTCTTGTCTACATATACAGTATATACAGATATCCAGTATTTACATACCGTAATTTCATGGCTATAAGGCGCATATAAACGTCTTAGATTTTCTTCAAAATGAACGGTGCGCCCTTTCGTGCAGCGCGCCTTGTGTGTGACCTAAAAGAAAAAGCGGTGCCCGTGAGGCGAAGCGGACCTGAAAGAAAAGGCATGAGAACGTTAAAGAGTGAAGTGTGAGCGTGGGTTGTGTATAAAAAAGGTATGTGCTGTATGCACAACATTGCTGTTTTAACCCTGAAAATGGCAAAGAGACACGCTTATGACGCTCAGTTTAAGCTGAAGGCAATCAGCTACGCGGAGGAACATGGGAATCGAGCCGTGGAAGGCAGTGCCGGGCGAGTTACGCTACAGTTTGCCAATGGATTGTAGATGCTTGGACTAACGTGTCTGCTGGTACTGTTATCCGAGCTTTCTCAAAAGCTGGCATCCTTTCTGAGGAGCCGCACAGTACAGACAGTGACTTTGACAGCGAGGAGCGAAGTGGACCTGCTCTGTTGGATTTTGCGCAGCTGTTCAATTCCAAAACAGAGGATGACGGATTTGAATAAAGACTATTACCGATAATGTGCTTGTTTATACTACTTAAACAAAGTACATCCAAACTCAGTTTTGCTCCCGATCTATTTTTTAATACGCACATTTGCATGCTTGCGTGTGTGTTGTTGTAAGGCAGTGTGTGACTGAGATTGCGCCTTTTCGTACGGTGCGCCTTATGTGTGTGTTAAATACAGCAATGGCGCACATAACTGAGACTGCGCTTTTACGGTGTGCCTAATGGTCGTGAAATTACGGTATATAATAATACACCCATATATATACTGTATATATACATATATATATATATATAAATATTTATATATACATTTAAGTGACATCTGCTTCTGTGGACATTTATAATCAAAGCAATGACACGTTTCAATCACCTCATTCCGACTGACTGTAGGCAGCAGTTGTGATTGACAGTGAAACGGCTGAGAGGAATGGGCTGGTAAAGATGTCTCTGCTGCTTTGTGACATCTGTTCTTCCTTTGAAGGAAGCGATGTATGCTGAAAACCCCTCTCTGTTCAACCGACAGTAAATTCAAGTCGGGGCACCAGGCTTAAACATATTACAAGTGTTACTTGTAATATCCCGCTTTGTGTAAATCTAAAAAGGAAAGATTTATGTCTAATGTCAGATTGTTTGTAGATGAAATCCACACCCACTCATTCTGAGGGGCAATTTCATATTGGCCAATCAAGTCTCGTCCTACCCAGGACTTGAACTCCAACCTTCTTGCTGTGAGTGCTATCCAATATGCCACCGTCCAGTCTTTGAACGTAAATCTGCAACCAAATGTAATTGTTCTCCTTCAGTTTTTGTTTGCTGATTTAAAAAAAAGGTTTCATATCAACAAAACAATATTGCTAGATTATTCAGTATACTCTATGACTAGCCAGCAGCGAGTCTGAAAATAGTGACATAGTCTCAGGAAACCTGAACGTCTTGCGACGGTAGAACGTCAGCCAAACTCTGATTTGTTGAAGCAAAAGTTTCAAAGTCATTCACGTTGCGTAGAGTTGGCTGGCAGAACAACTTACGTATAATTTATAACAACCAAGAAGGTCAAATGAAACTCATGTGTATACAGGTGAACACGCAAACTCCACAGGGAAAGGGCGGTGTGGGTCATGGATTTGCAACCTTCTCAATGTGTAATCATTGTACCAATCCATAGTCCGTAAAATCTGATGTACACCCAATCCACAAGAAAAACAAAGCAGGCTCCTTTTAGAATAAAATAAAATAAGTTTTTCTTCTTCTCCTTTTGGCATTTCCCTTCAGGGGTCGCCACAGCAAGTCAGTTTCTTCCATCTAACCCTATCTGCTGCATCCTCTTCAGTCACGCCAACTATTTTCATGTCTTCCTTCACTGTATCCATGAACCTCCTCTTTGGCCTTCCTCTAGGCCTCTTTCCTGGTGGTTCCAAACCCAGCATCCTTCTGCTGATCTACTCGGTCTCTCTTCTCCGTACATGTCCAAACCATCTCAGTCTGACCCCTCTAACTTTATCCCCCAAACCTCTAACATATGCTGTTTCCCTGATATACTCATTTCTAATCCTGTCCTTCCTGGTCACTCCCAGAGAGATCCTCAGCATCTTCATCTCTGCTACTTCCATCTCTGCTTCCTGTCTTTTCCTCAGTGCTACTGTTTGTACTTCGTAAAATCTGATGTACACCCAATCCACAAGAAAAACAAAGCAGCCTCTTTTTAAAGTAAAACAAAATCAATTATTTTGTAAAACTGTATAAACATTTCAATCACTAAACTTCCGACGATGTATTTTTCTTGCTTTTCCCTCACTTGACTAACTCATCAAGGAAAGAACATCGTGCTTTTATGAGTAATAATATCCTCATGGCATATTTTGATAGACATACTACCTTTCGTTAGCTCAGAAATATATTTGCTGAAAAAAGCTTACATAAACTTTTTTTTTTCCAGTTTTACTTGTGTTTATTTTGCAATGTGAATCCCTCCTTATTCGCTTCCCACTTTGTTCCGCCGCTGGTCGTTTGAGGAAATGGGGAACATTTAAACAGTGGAGGGACTGAGCATGAGCACAATATTTGCAGTTATGCACAAAACACTTCCTGCTCACGTTAGTGTGTTGGTGAGGTGGAGAACAAAATGTTTGGCAACGAACAACCGGCCATTCAAAACGTATTATTATTATTAGGGCTCCACCAAAGGGTGGTGGGTTCCGTCCCTGTGCATTGAGCCGACCAGATGGACCAAGTTTTTCCAGTGCTGGCAATCTTGGGCCAGCTGTTCTGCTTCCTCAATGGTGATTCCGAGTTGTTGGAGGTCGCCCTTGATTACATTGAGCCATTGGTAACGGGACTTGCCTCGTGTTCTTTTCCAGTCTGCGGTCTATGGTTTGAAGGATTGCTTTCGTAGGATGGTCAGAAAGACGTGGCCGAACTAGTGAGTGTGGCGTTGTTCAGCCAGGCAAAACACCTTGAGCTCGCACGTACAGGCTCTGAGCGCCTGGTTAGACACTCGCTAGGGCCACCTGAAAATGTTTATGATGCAGGAGTCACATTCAAATTTGGTAGAAACGTCCAAAGAATAGGTTTTTTGTATGAAACTACAAAAAACTTTAAATACTGAAATAAAGACAGTAAAAACGGTACATTAAACTTGTATCTTCATTTCTGAGATGAGTTTCTGATTTTACTCAAACTGTATCTGATTTGGGGGAACAATGCTGGTTTTGTTTAGTCTTAATTGTAGACTGAGGTCACAAAGAAAGACGGTTTTATTTAACATGTTAAACAGAACTGTCATCTTTTTAATAACAGTATATTTTTAATATATATTACAGTTTCATCTCAAAGGAAGATGGACTAGTCACCGCTATACCTTGAAGTTGAAATGACTTCCTTTATTATTTCGCTCAAACTCATGCTGACATCTTTGACTATCACTGGATGTGGTCCAGCAAGACTTAAAACATATCCTACCAGCTGCCACTGCTATATATAAATACATACACACTGTCATGTGCATCGTTTGATGAGTAAGACAGCCATGGGGCTACTTAAGAAGCAACCCTACCAATGCAAACGCCTGACTGACAAATTCACACCTTACCCCTGCTATACAGAGAACACCTGTTGGTACATTTGCTGATCTAGACAGGTACCAACTTCACGGATATAACTGAAGTCCAACACATGGTCGGTAATTTGAGTGTGTGAGTGAGTGTGTGTGTTTTTTTTTCTAAACAAGGATTGGAATGTATGTGGTTAAAGCCAATTACCGGGAGCGAGGTGTTAATTAGTTGAGGTGTTAGGAGACTGGCTTGGTTCCGATCCATATTACTGAGTTTCACAGAGCAATTCTTTGATCTCCCCTGCAAGCCTGAATGCACCACTGTGCTTGTCATTTCCAATTAGGATGTTATACAACTTTTCATGAGTTATCCTACTTGTTCCTCCTCCTTATCCTCAGTCATATGAGTGGAAAAGGAAGGATGACAAATCAGCAGGGTGGAGGTTTTTTTTTTTTTTTATCAGGTTTTATCTCGCCGAATGGAAGCTGTAGCGCCGAAGACAAAGCAACACCTGCCGAAGAGGACAAGCGGAATACAAACACAGCAACAGTTTTCTGTCACTCTGGATGAAATAAAACAGAATCGCTCCTTTCCATCGCTGGCGTAGTCTCAGGGAGAGGAGACCGGACAATAGAAACAATTATGCCTGAGCTTTCTATCAGCTGCCACTCACACTGAATGTTCTGCTTACACAATAAACACAACTTGTTGAAAGTCATCAAATTTGAATGTGGGCGGGAGGTCATGTTTGCCTGGCGAATTCCTATATTGTCTTTGAATTTAAACTCAGATTATTCAGTTATCTTTGTGGACCCACAAAATAATATGCGAGTTGTTCAAACAAAGTGTAAAACCAGCTGTTTCATTAAGTGGTTCCTCGAGTCATAGTGGCCCATCAAAGTACACAGCTAGCGATAAGTATGCAATACTTAATGAATCATCCAACTGTATTGGAGTGAGTTTCATCAGGCACATCCAGGCATCTCTTAAAAGTTGACCGTCAAGCTATCGTTTCCAGTTTGACTGATTCCACTCTACAACCTGTAAAAACACAGCTCAATCCATGTTGTCACTAATTTAGTTAGCAAATGTCAAGTGCAGAAGTAAGCATTATCTCTATGAAATTGTCATGATCCCCTCCCCTGCCACCAAAAAAAGCCCTAGACCTTCCCTCATCCCCCTGATTGGCACACCTGAGGGTGATTATTCTGATGCCACCCACCTGTGGACTGTGCTGCCTTCCCTTCTGGACCATCCCTTCCAGCTAGGTCTCCTTGGTTGCCCGACCAAGAACACATTCTGAACAATAAGTTTCACACAGCCATCATCAAGTCCATCCTCACCTCCTCCATCACTGTGTGGTACGCTGGAGCCACAGCCAGGGACAAACACAGACTGCAGCGCATTGTGTGCTCTGTAGAGAAGGTGATCGGCTGCAGCCTTCCATCTCTCGAAGACCTGTACGTCTCCAGGACTCGGGGGCGTGCAGGTCGGATAGCAGCTGACCCTTCCCACCCTGGACATGGACTTTTTGAGTGACTCCCCTCGGGCAAGAGGCTCCGGTCCATTCGGACCAGAACGTCCCGCCACAAAAACAGCTTCTTCCCTTCTGCCGTTAGTCTAATTAATACTTTATAACCTGGATCCCCACATCTCTTAGTCACTTCCCTCTTGTCACTTTACTATCTTTATTATTTTTTATTATTTTCTATGACATTGCACTAATTTTCTTTTTCTTTCTGAGCACTCTTAGTTTTGTTAAAATTATTTTTATTTATTTTAGTTTTTTATTATTTTCATTTTATTTTTTTTGCACACCTGTATCAAAGCAAGTTCCTAGTCTCTGATATTTTTCATTGACATGGCAATAAAAGCATTCTGATTCTGATAACCTCTTGTCACGCCACTAAAACCCTATGTTTTCTTTCACAGCATTACTGGACTGCCATACTCAAATAAACCATGTTTTCTGTCCTGCTATTGGGTCCTCCTCCTTCCACCTGCACACCGCTTCTTGACAGAAATTATTCTTTTCCAAGTGACTTTCTGTTGCTGGTTAGTCGCAGACCAGCTGAAGATTCTGCATCCATTACTATGGCAACGGACACATACAAATAGTCCGCCGCTGCTTTTCACAAAAAAATTACAGTTCGAACAAAAACAAGCAAAATAAAGTACTTGTGATCAATTTAATATTTCTTTCTTTCTGAAATGACAATGATATAAGCAAGGCAATGCATTTCCTGGTGTCCATTATTCAAAAGGAATGGATTTTGCGTCAGATGGTTCATTCCTTCGCATCATTCGTTCATTTTAGATAATGGACACTTCGTCGAGCGGAAACCTTTGCACATAGAATTTTTTCAGTTTGAACAAATGAGATGGCATGTTAGAATTTCTTTTAACCAATATGATTTCTTCCAAAACCAACATATTTTATATAATCATTCAACACAATTTCATGCAATATTTAGGTTTTCCATAGATGATGGGTAGCCAGTCTGGACATGAAAGGTGGAGGAGGAGCTGTATGTGGCTACACAGTATGAGGTATATAGTAGTTATATTTAAACATCTATTTACACAAACAGACTCAGCCTGGGTGGTGACCTCAGATAATGTACGATGTATTCAGTGTGATGAACTGAGTTTCTCCACATTACGGGCATGTTACATAAATAGAGTTTATGATCTCTTTTATCGCTCTCTGTCTTTCAGCAGTAAAGTTCTGAATATGTTCTATTTCTCTGAGACATTACAGACTTTACTGAAATGAACTCATAAAAAAGAGCTTTTTTTCCTTTTCTTTCTACAGGTTCTCCTGTTCCTTAGTCATGATAATACAATTGTCTGGAATAGCTGCATTGATCATAACTGCTTTCTTTTGCTGATTATGTCTGTTTGGTTGGCCTTTACGGTTTTATCAGCCTGTATTTGGAAATCCCACTGTACCTCAGCTCTCTTTTTTTCTACCACCTTTGAATGGTGTTGTTCGTTGTGATGTAGGTGTTTCCTGTTCATAGTCTGCACAGTGGTCTCTCAGTACACTTTACCAGCTACTTGGTAACATTCTCCGATGTATCCTTTTGCTGCCAGTATTTTACACACTGCTTTGAGGTGTTGGATTGCCTCTTTGCACTGTCTGCACATGGGATCATGGCCGCTGTGGTAAAATTGAGTCTCTTTTTTTGCTCTGGTGCCCAGTGCTTTTTTCTATGCTGCCGTAATTGGAATCTCTCTGGTCTCCTTCAGTCTAGTTGTTTTTTAGTCATTGGTGGGACTTATTCTCCTCGATCCCTGAAGCAAATTTTGAGGACTTGCACTACTGGTGACCAGGAAAATTCTAGGGTTCTCTGAGCTTTCCGTACCCTCTGCTCAACCTACCTGTGGGAGTGAAATATCTTCTGAACGGGCTACCTTCTACACCTTTCAGCCACGTTTCTTTGGAGAAAATTCCATTTTGCTCTCTTGTGTGAAGATTCTAGTGATTTAATCAAAAAGTTAATGTCTCCGCCGCCATGAAGAGAAGATGAAAAGGCGCCCAAATCAGCATCTATTGATGATCTTCAGGTCATAACAGGTTCAGACCTTTACAGAAAAGCAGCATGAAAAGCATCATCTTAGTACAGACCACATTTTACAAAGACAAGTGCAATCAGCTTGAATTTTGCCTTGAAGGTGCTCTGATACAGCGTTATTGAGTTTGCAACGAAGACTCTTAAAGGCTTGTTGACCTTGTTTAGCTCGAGGCTTTGAGATCCATGCGTTTGGCATTGAGTCATTGGCTTTCTAGTAATCTGCTCTGCCTCTGTCATTTATTGATCTGTATGCCCACTTATCTTAGGTGCTATGATGCCCAACAGGAGCTTCCATGTTGTGGAACGACAGGTTATTGGTCAGATGGGATTGTTTCCTTCTGGGCGTCTTTTAGGAGCAGGACTGTTTATTCCATTGTCACCCATTTTGTGCGTGTACTTTATAGCAGCAACTGTTAAAAACATTTATTGAACAAATAAAACCTCTTTAACCTTTTTGGATGACATATGATATCAATTGGATATTTGACTCTAGTGATGGGAAGTCAATAAATCATATCCCATCAATACATTTTCTTAATAATTGTTACTGTTAATATTTTGGAAGTCAATGCGTCTGGTTTGGATTTGAATTTTGGTTTCAATTTTTTTATGTTTTTTTTTTCATATGGTATCCGACTGCTTCATAAAAACAGTCGCATACTGTTTTTATAAAGCAAACCGAATGCTCCATAAAATCATTCGGATTATATTTAAAAGCCACGTTGCTTCCGACACCCAGTGGGCTCGCCCACTACCATGGGGTATGGTTGGTCCAATGCCCTGTAGCCTGGGGATCCTGGCATCGAGGATGCTTGTGCCCCTTGATGTCAGGGGGACTCCTGCAGGAAAGTCTCCTCTGCACCTGGCTAGGTGGGTGGACGGCACCCACTGCTCGGCCTCGGAGTCCCGGGATCTGGATGAGTGTGGGCCGGGTTGCATATGTTTCCCACTTCCCCTGTTTCAGTCTTTTGGGGTTGGAAAAGATCTGTTGGCCCTACTAAGCACATGGTTCATATCAGCAGCATGCATGTACTCACACTCGCACACTGTATCACACTGTTTTCTGTCCGCTATGTTCCCCACTCCCAACCATTATTATTATAGCTGTAGTAACATGTGTTTGTGTTGTACATAATTTGTTAAAGGTTTTGTTGTGTGTGTCAGCTTTATCTCTGGTTTAAACTCTTGCTTGTGCTTTTTTTTTTCCCTCAGATAACTCAGCAGTTTGCTTGTGATGCTGAATATTGTAACTACAGACTATATCTTCACTTTGGCCCCCTCTCCTCTTCTTCTACACCATTCTCCTCTTCTTTCACACTTCTTTTCCTTCCTTCTCTCCTCAGCATTCCCTGTCAGGTAAAGCAAAAAGTACCATGGGTAGCATGGATGTTTTGTGTGTAAAGCATTTAAAATAAATTAATTAGTGCTTGCCGGGATACGGACATGATGCTGACCCTGGTGGAGCAAAACTGTGCAGCAATACTTGACATACAGATCATCATTCTGCTTGTCACGACACGGGACAGGACAGGGTTACTGAAAATAAATAAATAAACAACACGTTGTTCTTGCCCATAGATTATGTTGTCTACTACGTCAACATTCTAACGCAAGCAGGAAGTGTTTATGCAGCAACAGTGGTGTGCGCTCTAATTAGGCAGTTTTTAAAATAAATACACCAAATTAGAAAGATAAATGAAAATGTGCTACCTTTGCCAACATGATCTGGAGATTTTACTTTTTGCGCTCTTTGGACATAGTTTTGGACTGCACTGGTTTACTTCGAATGGCTGTTTTTAAGCTAGCCGTTTTTTGTTTTTGATTTTATTTCAATGACTAGCTCTCCGTTTTGCCGGTCATGTAGTCATTTCGCATTGTTTGCGTGAGCTCAACCAGCAGCTAGGTCTCGGAACCAGAATCACCGTGAGTGGAGGAGTCGATGCAGTCCAGACAGAACTGAGAATGAGACGTCTGAAAGGAGGCACTTTGTGCCCAGTCTACCTGCGGTTGTCATGTTAATGTCTGGACGCTCGCTGGCAAGAATGTGGAGGGGCCACTTTGGTGTGCTTCATTGAAGCCCAACTCTGTGGACTCATTATGGACTGTTTTTAACTGTTCGGTCGCCAGATTTCACACCGTATAAGCGGACCGGGAGGCATGGAGGTGTTAGCACCGCAGCATCAAATTTCCCTTCGGGGATTAATGAAGTATTTTCAATTCAATGATGCGCTTTACACTGTTTTTGCAGCATTAAGCCAGATTTGTCCTTTGCCGTGCATGTACTCACAAGGTGGAACATAGCAGAGACAAAGAGTAGGGGTATACTTACAGTGTCAAAAATGAAAATGAAACCGGATAAATGTCCATAAGCGTTTTCTTTCCATTGCAAATATTGCATTTCTGAGTAAGCATAGTTTATCTATTTATGCTATGAGAAGAACCTCAAGTTTTTTTTATATATTACTATATTTCCTTTGATGAGCTGCTAGTTGCAACAGTGGTTTAGTCTTGGTGTACAATGTAAAAAAACAACTAACAACTTGTAATAGTTTAAAAAAAAAAAAAAAACTCAACTGTATCTTCTACATTTGTCATTGGCCCAACTAAAAGTAAAGCCACGAACACGGCCCACTCGTGTCTTGACATCTTATTCTGATTCATAAAAGAGATGGCACCATGTGAATATGGATAGAAAAAGGATTAGTGGCAACAGAATATTACTGGCGAGTAATTTGCATTTCTGCAGAAATATCTTGAAGCAGTTGCCGCATTGAATCTTGTAAACACCTTTGTTTTGGATGATGAGAGGCAGGTGGGGAGGGAGGGCAGAGGTATTTTCTGAACAGCATGCAAATACAGAATACTAAAGGATCAGAAGGGGCACATTTGCATATGAACAAACTCCTCACTTATGGGGAACGCTTGATGCCAAGAGTGTATGAATGAACAGTTTGATGATTCACGCGTCTTACGGATGAACACATGCATAAAAAGCTGGTGGGTTTTGCTCCTTGGAAGGATCTAATCGATGGGCTTACACAGAATTAGCCTGGATTTGATACTATAATATTTGGCTGTATGGGTCATTTCGCACACTGCTCGGATACAACAGACCTTTCTTTAAATGTGAACCTGCTTCTGTTTTTAAACTGCAAATCTATGTGAACAAAACACAAAATAAATCTGTGAGCAATTGAAGATGTTGGATATCAATCTTGTGTTAGCAGAGATAACACACTGGCAACATCAGTGGGGGGATATTTGGCTATGGGAAGAATTACCACTGCTGTTTCCGTGGCAAAATTTGTGTGTAGGAGAAAAGGGTAAAGAAAAAGTCACTGAAAACTTATAAGAAATTGAAATGCATGTCACTCAACAACCAACTGGAACACTAACAAAAATGGAAGTGGGCACAAGGAGGTTGGAACAGAAGATGAGTGCGACCAGCAACACAATGCAAAAAAAAACAAGACTAAAAACTATTGAAATACACCACCTGCCAAGAAATGAGTTGGAGAAAAATAACGTTGCTTAGCCTTAAAGATTGATATGAGTTACAAATAGTGAAAAGAAATGTGAGTAAAATTCAGTGGCTGTGTTGAATTGTAATTTCCACTGTGTTCCATTTTATAAGAAATGCTTCTACTTCTCTGATTCAAAATATCAATTTTCTAACATAAGCATTTTCTAACTTATTGTTGAGCGGTACGGCATTGAACAATATGCTGTCACGGTTCCCTCGCCCACCACCAGACGGAATCCGGGGCCTTCCCTCATTTGCTATAATTTACACACCTGAAGATCTTTGTGCAGTGCCTTTAAATAGGCAGCCTGTCTTCTCTTCCGGTGTCAGGTCATACCATTCTTTCCAGCGGGGTCCCCCTGGCTGCCTGACCATGAGACACATTCTAAACAATAACCTTTTGCCATGCCACCAAAACCTTATGTTTTTCTTTCACAGCATTACTGGACTACCATACTCAAATAAACCATGTTTTCTGTCCTGCAATTGGGTAATACTCCTTCCACCTGCACACCACACCATGACATATGCCTTCACCTACCCTGTACCATTGTTGGTACTGAGTAACTGTGGTCAGCTTCAGTAGAATCTCCTCAGTAGTTTGGGAGATATCGCTTTTATAATAATTTTTTACCATGACCATTGTGATTTTAACAATTGGTTGCATGGCCCTGAAAATCTAATCAGTTCATCTCTTGTTCTTACTGTGTAACTGTGGGCAGTTTCTTTAAAATCCCTTCAGTGATTTGGAAGATGTCGCGTTCCCAAAAGTGTTACAGAAGCCGAGTGTAGATGGGCATAATAATGGAGTCTGAAGACTAGAAGGAGGTATTGAAACAGCTGGTTCAAACATTGAATGTTGTGAAATTAGACTACAAAATATCCCTTGTTCTTGGCTGTGTACCATCCATTGAGTCGGGGCGGGCAAACTACAACCCGAGGGCCACACACGACCCCTAGAGGCTTATTTTATATGGCCCACTAAATTTGAAGTAATTCATTAATTTGACAGGTTTATCCTCTAATTCGGGTGTTTCCCCAAAAGAATTTCCCTGTAAACTCATTGGCTCTCATCGAGGAGCAGTGCAATTGTGTTGGCATTAGGCTATCCGACATACTGATTTTGTTCTATCCAAAAATAATGAGCAGTCACGTGAGTTTCCCAATCGGAAAGCCATTTTTACCATTATTCTGATCAATTACCAATATTTTTGTTTTTACTTTTTTGAAACATCTTGTTATCTTTTTTCTCTTACGTGATGCTTTACTAAACAACAATGTGTATCTTGGTGGGCTATGTTTTCTACTGTGCTGACATTATGAAAATGGAGAACCTCCATTTCCATCCAGGGAGGGTTCCATCCAATGTTCCCTCTAAGCTGTGTGCCTGTGTAATTGTGCACTGCTTGCAGATTAATAGCGCACAAGAAAACCTACGCAGTGCACAAAATAAAACTCAGTCTAAACTGAAGACAGGAAAATAAGACAGAGCTCCAGGGCAAATCACTTTCTTCTTTCTGAAACATTGCTTCAAAGTGCTGCTTCGGAATTTAGCTCGTCACTGCTGCTAACATCACAAAAGAGTAAAACTTTTCGCTCCGCCCCCTTCTGCTCAGGAAGCTTATTGTGTTTGCTCAGACACACAAAAAATTAGAGAGAACATTGGTTCCATCTATGTTTATTGGTAACCTCATGTCTAATGTTGGCCTTTCTACACATTTCCACAGAAAATTTCCACTCAAATTTTCCTTCGTGGATAAATTAAGTATATTCAATTAAATTCAAAAGCCATTTTGCCTTCTCATTTGCTTTACAGTGAAAGCCAATCACAGCTTTCAAAACCTGAAAGAAAACAGCCATTTGAAGAGATGATAGGTTAGGGTTTCATCGTTTCCTTATACAAGATGAAGGAACAGAGTGGGGTTGTGTGTTGTTCGTTTACTTGCTAAACAGTGATAAAGTCCTGATATTACTGTGAAAATTGTTCATTTTCGTCCAACATCCCGATAGTAGATACAACTTAGAAAAACACATCAGGCATTAATCATAAAAATAAGACTTCTGAAAACACAGATAAAACCTCTATTATAAGATGAAAATCTTTTTTTCTGCTGCGTAACTGTTTGTTCACCACTAATCTCGATTCACCCCCGGGGCTTTGTCTTTAAAACCTGGCTAAGTTTTACAGCCAACCTTGATGAAACACAAAAAGACCAAGTGTTGTGTAGAACTTAAAATGGAGGTAGTTAAGTAACTGAGTTAACAACTCAGTAATAGTATTGTGGAAGTTACTCTAATTCTACAACCTCAAACATACTTGACAAAAAAGGTACACATTTTCAATCTAATATGCGTAAATATAAATAATAATAAAAAATATTATTTAAAACTTATTTTCATATTAAATCAATCTTTGACTAATTTACGTTCTAACGATCCACGTATGACATTAAAATATAAAACATATCATGTTTTGAAAGCGTATTACGTTGTTATGTAAAACGTTTCTGATTTGTAGCATTACGTCAGAACGTGATACCTGATAACGTCTCGTCCAGTGGGACGTGCCCGAAACACCTCACCAGCCAGGCATTTGAGAAGCATCCAAACTAGATGCCAGAATCACCCCATCTGACTTTTCTCAACCTGGAGGAGCAGTGGCTCCACTCCAAGCTTCTCCTGGATGGCAGAGCTCCTCAACCTATCTCTGAGTGAGAGCCCAGCCACCATGTGCAGGAAATTCATTTTGACTGCTTGTATCCACAATTTCGTTCTTTCGGTTACCACCCACAGCTGGTGACCTTTCGGACATGTCTCACCGGAGGAAAGCCAGAGGCAGATCCCAGACCCACTAGAAAGAGTATGTCTCACAGCTGGACAGGGAACGCCTTGGTATCCTACCGGGTGAGCTGGAGGATGTGGTGGGTTGGGGGAAGCCTGGGCTTGTCCCTGTGACCTAGTGGTTAGCATAGGAGCCTGACAGCAAGAAGGTCAGGGTTCGAGTCCGGGATGGGGCGAGGCTTGAAACACTGGCCTTTCTGTGTGGAGTTTGTATGTTTTCCCCGTGTATACGTGGGTTTTCTCCGGGTATTCCGTTTTCCTCCCAACCTCCAATAACATGCATTTTAGTTTGATTTGCCTCTATGAAATTGCCCCTTGGAATGAGTGTGTGTGTGTATATGGCCCCACAACAGACTGAAATCAGCTGGGATAGGGTC
Organism: Neostethus bicornis; assembly: GCA_902685375.1. NCBI lineage: Eukaryota > Metazoa > Chordata > Actinopteri > Atheriniformes > Phallostethidae > Neostethus > Neostethus bicornis. Next base: position 5,296,332 of record CACRXE010000002.1, on the reverse strand, counting down.
CAGCACCCTCCGCAACCCCGTTGGGGATGGACAGTTAAGAAGATGAATGAAGGATTACAAATACATCATCCACAATAAATAAAGAACGAACTCTCGGGGCACCAAATTGTTTTCTACCACCAATTATGCTGTACCTAAATTCTATCCAAAGAAGACTTTAACTGGAAACAGATCTAACTCACTACCGGCAATGCAGATTAAGCTCTAGCACCGGCCATACATAGTTTAAAGCAAGTAAATGAAAAACATTTCATTTACTTTTTAACTCCGTTTTCACAGGTCAGGTTTAGACATCTTTTCAAAATGTATTTATAAATCTTCTATTTATTGCTTTAGTTTACAACCTTTGTTCTAATATGATACGTCTTTTGTACTTTTTGTTTATTGCTATTTTTCTAAAGCGTGTTTTTAGTCTAGCCTGGAGAACCCTGAGGCTGAAATCAATCAACGTCTTTATTTGCAAAATCAAAAAAAAGGAAGACTTTGATGGGAGCCTAAATTTATCTTCCTGCATTAGCTCAAAGTACATGCTAGATGGCAAAGTAGCAACAGGCACAGATTTATAGAAAAAAAAAAAAAGAGCTATTGCACAGGGACCAGAACAAAGATGTGTCACGCAGAGAAAAAAGCAAATGCTAATTAAGAGCATAAATAAATTGACTTCCACCCAAAGATATGTTTGAACCTCCTTTCCTGTTACTACGAATGTCTCAGGCTGCTATTAGCAGACGCTTTTTTAAAATCTTATTTCAAGATAGTAACCGTCTCTCGCCATCTTTCTTTCTGTACCTTTTTCAGTCTCAGTCAGTTGTGTGATAGACTGACCTAGGGATATAAATGACATAAATTCCTATCTATCACCCCCCTACGTTCCCTCTCCCCTTCATCCTCCCTCTTGCTGTGGAAATCAAAGACTGCTGAGCCAAGGGGAAAAAAGATTCCATCAATCTTCACTTGTCCCTAACAGTCACGTTTACCTGACAAAGTTGCACAGCACTCTGTGAAATGCAGTTCCTTCCTGCCAAAGCCTTGGCTTATGCACTTGAAATATTGTTTCTTTCTTTATATTAAATTCTATTTAATGGGCAGCCTTGGTGTCTCAGCAGGTGTGGGTGGTTAGTATGAACTTGCAAGATCATGGAATCTGTCTCATGACCTTTGTTACATGTCTTCCTTGTCTCTATTTTAGGCTCGATATATTCAGGGAAGTCTTGCTGAGTAAGCGGTCTGCCTTTCAACAATGCCTTGCTTAACATTCATACAGTTATACAGTATCACTACGAGCCGCCCCGCAGTGACACCACCAACCGTTGGCCAGCATTCGTTTGAAGAATAACAACCACTTTGTATAATCTTTTTGCTTTATTTCGCCATGCACAACATGACTCGGATTTCTTTGTAAGAAGGCGCCATTTTCATGGGGTGTGACCATTCATTCAGTCATCCATCTTCTGAACCGCTTATACCTCAAAGGGTTGCGAAGTGTCAGAAGATGGGCAGGGCACACCCCGAACAGAACCCCAGTCTGTTGCGGGGCCACACACACAATCAAGCATACACACACATTCCTTGGGGCAATTTTGTAGCGTCCAATGAACCCAACATGTATTTTTTTGGAGGGTGGGAGGAAACCAGAGTACCCGGAAAAAATCCATATGTACTGGGGACAACACGCAAGCTCCACACAGAAAGGCCAGTGTTTCAAGTCTTCATCCCCACTCCTGGACTCAAACCCCTAATCTTCTTGCTGTGAGGCCACCATGCTAATCACTGTGCCAGGGGTGACCACTTAAAGTGAAATGACCACTTTAAAAGCATGTTTGTCAGATACGATGTCTAACTTTAATTATACTGTTTCGTATGTTTTTACTGTTCAAAATTTTTTTCAAAAAATGTTAAAATTATTTTGCAGTTCAATATTTTTTAAAATTGTTTTTCAATACCTGATATGGGCTAAATGACCAACAACAAGTAGAAACAAAGAAATTCTGAAATGGAAAAAATTACACTTAGAAATGGAAACAAAAACTTTTTACTGCACATATTGTACTTATGACCTAATTTCAAATGTGCTGCTAAAGAATTTTAACTGCTAAATGGGAGCCACAAAAAGCAAATGAGATCAGTTCAGAACAGATTAGTGATAGTAGAAACATTTCAAAAAAGAAAAGACTATAGATGTAAAACAAAATAAAAATAAGATAGAGTTTCCCACTTGAAAGTAATAAAGAATTGTGAATGCTCCCCAAAAAAAAAAACATTTCTTCAACCTTGAACTTACAATTGGTAAGTGTCGTGTAAAAACATTATCTGGGGATAAAAAACAATAGTTTGAGATAAATAGAAATACAAATGAGACCTACTAAGTTTAATGGGACCTAATAAGTTTTTCTTTTACCAACTCCTTTTTGAGCGTATATTTTGTACATTGTGAAATTTTGTTTGATTCTTATTTTTTCCCCACAAAAATCCCAACTCTGACACCAAGCAAGCAATCAACAACTCAGAATAGCTACTTCAATAACTTTGGCACAAGACACAATCCGTTCTGAAAGGTAGTTCTTTGCCCAGTCATGGTTGAAACCTTGGTGAGATTTAATGCTCCTTTTTTTTCGGTTGATATGCATTGTTTGTTTTTCCCACACCTGACCACCAATGTTCCCTCTAATTTTTATGTGTCTGAGCAAACACACAAGCTTTCTGAGCAGAAGGGGGCGGAGCAAAAACGTTTACTCTTTTGTGACATCAGCAATAGCTACGAGCCAAACTCCGAAGCAACGGTTTGAAGCAATTTGTTTCAGAAAGAAAGGAAGAACGAGATATGCTCCAGAGCTCTGTCCCGTTTCCCCATCTTTAGTTCAAATCGAGTTTTATTTTGTGCACTGCATAGATTTTTGTGTGCGCTTATTAATCTGCAAACAGTGTGCCATTGCTCAGGCACACAGCTTAGAAGGAACATTGCTGACCACTATCCTAACCCACCATGTTAACAACTCTGCTTCTGTTCGAAACATGTGGCCAAAAGTCTGACAACACAACGCAAAGTTTCATCATGAGGACAGATGTCTAATAAAAGAACTCCACTTGCAGTCGGATCAGGGGGCCATTCCTCCCAGTCTCATGTCATTGCCCACCTGATGTTCCTTTACAAGGACACAACACGGTGCTGTGACCCACCCATTCAGAGGCAGAACAATAAACCAAACAAGACGGTGTGTATTGACTAGGTTTTCCACTTATGAAACTACTAAGATAGAGCAAAAAAAAAACATTGCTAAGTTTATGCTTGTGGACTTTGGTTTGGTATCAAGAAAACCAAGCTAGCTTTAAACTGGTAGCACATCCGTGACAGAGAAAACCTTATTGTAAGTCAGTTTGTATTCTTTGTCTTGTGTTTTATATATGTATGAATTTGTGTGTGTGGGGGGGTTGTCTTTTTTGGACATTAATCCACCCTGGATGATAAATATTTAATTTGATTTGGCAAAAAATATTTATATATATTTAAAAATTCCATCTGTCCTTCACCAGGCGATTCTGCAATCAGCCAACACGCTGGCTAATCCTTTCGTCTCTCTGCTGAGTCCTGTTCATTGAAGTGATGGCGTTATTTGGACCAGCTGACACCGTGTAAACATTTTGCTTCCAAATAGTACATAATACACAGGTCATCTTAAGGTGAATGGTGGGCTTGTGAAACCTTTAAAAGGTCTTCTAGGGGAAGATATTATTAAGATCGGCGGCCCCATGCTGTCACCGCTTGCTTTGAACGCGCCAGGCAGGGGTGGAGGTTCTGATTGCACTCATTTCAGAGCGGTAATTGAGTGAAATTATTTTTTTCATATAGTGCTTTATTGAGCATATTGGACAATGGAAGCTTGGTCGAGCGAACTAATCAAAGTAATAAATAAAGAACGGGTGAATGAATAAATAAACGATGGTGATTAATTTCTTGGGTAAAGACATCTACATATAGCCTGCGGTGGTTTTCAGGTTTAAGACTATTTTGTATTGCAGACTGAGCTTATTACAAAATCCCTTTTGTCATGGATAAAAACTTCATTTCCTACATAAAAAAAAAAAAAAAAAAAATGCTTATACACCTGAGCTACATGACCTTCTCAGTACTATCATGAAGACCTAAAAACAAGATGGCCTACATTCCAAATACGGCAAAGCTCAAGTGTGTCTTGTACACATTTACCTCATTTTTAGAAGTACACCGGATCCATCATAAGTAGATTAGAAAGGGGGAGGAAGCAACACAACTTGAAAAATTAATTACCACTTTTGCCGCAAGTAAAAGTTCATCTTTAGACGTTTTGGATTTCTTCTTCAAAAACTTGAATGCTTACGTAGTTTATCTCAATCAACAAAAAAGTGGTACTCACTTCAATTTTTTTGGACCAAAATATTGGAAAACTCATTTTTGTGCCCTAATGAATTACAGCAGCGTTTTTCAACCAGTATTCTGCGGCACACTATTGCGTTGTGAGAGATAGTCAGATATGCCATGAGAAAATATCCTATTTCTATTGTGATGTGGAAGGAGGAGGACCCAAATGCAGGACAAAAACAGGATTTTTTAACAGAAGTCAGGTAAGTCTGTAAGGCAATGGGCACAGGACTTATCGTCAGGGAGGATGGTGAAGACGACGATGACCTCACATGGAAGTTCGGAGTTAATAACCTTAAATAGTCTGCTTTTAAATAGGCAGCAGGGTCCACAGGTGTGTGGCATCAGAAATCAATCTCAGCTGTCCCTAATCAGGGTGATGAGGAAGGTCCAGGGCTCCCCCTGGCGACAGGCAAGGGGATCACGACACAGCCTTTCTTACAATTTCAATTTCACTACATACGGTGTTTGTGATCTACTGGTGACTCTCAGTGATTGTTTTGGTTGATCTCCTGTTGCTTGTTTAAAAAAATGGATTCAAGAGTTTTTAGTTATGTTTATCAGTAGAAACCTTGTCATTGTATTTAGAGACAGGCAGGGCTGGCCTGCAACAGTTTGTTTACTGTAACCATAACAACCCACTCTTCTTTTCTGCTTTTTTGTTGCATGCTGCTGTCCATCCCTCCCAAAAAGTACACCACCCAGTGGATTGTATTTTTTACATGTTTTTAAGACATCATGAGAAAATTTAGGTTGTGTTTTAAAGCAGAAAAAAATGCAGATTCACACAGTGGCCTCACAACAAGTCGGTTGTGTGTTCAAGACCTGGGTGTGGACGGCGCTTGGAGCACTGGCTTTTCTTTGTGGAATTTGCATGATCTCCTTGTAATTGCATGGGTGTACTCTGGTTTCCTCCCACCCTCCAAAAACATGTGTGCTAGATTGATTGACCACAACATGATTGCCCCTAGGAATCGTGTATCTGGCCTTGCAATAGACTGGCGACTTGTTTGGGGTGTACCCTGCCCGTCAGCTGGAATCAGTCAGGATGGCCCCCGGTATCCCCTGCAACCCTGAAAGGGATAAATGGTTAAGAAGGTGACTGACTGAGATTTTATTTTGATTTTTTTTAAAAAAAAAAGAGCTGAACTTTTATAAAAATAAATCACAAATACCGTAGATAGAAGAAAATAAAACAACCTTTGTATAAATTTTAATATTTTGAGTCCCCCAGAGACAAACAAAGAGGTATTTTAACAGCTAATAGAATGGCTGCTTTGGGTTGTTGTCACGATCTATTAGAAACTTTTTCTCTGTTCAGTAGGAAACACACTTTCTACAGTTTTTATACCTTCTACAAGGTCTTAGAGAAGTGTGTCGCACAGTACCAGCAGACATGGTCAGGTCAGGTCATGATATAAAAGAAAATAAAATCACAAAGTCACCAGTCACCAGCTTGATGTTGCTTTTAGTTGGATAATAATACCCAATTTTGTGATTTTGTAAAAGAGATGAAACACATTAAAATGTGTGTAAAATGTCACTTTTTTTTCTCTAAACTTGTATTGATTTGAACTTAAACTCCATTTAAGTAAAAAAAAATATGTTTTTGTGAAGCAACTGTTGGAATTTAGTAGAAGGTTGCTCTTAGCCTTCAATTTTGTTCTGCAACACGCCCACATTCTAATGAAAACAGGAAGTGTTATTGCAGTGTTGTGGAATTTCCCCCAAAAATTATCATTCACAGAAATTCTGGTGCACCGTGCGACGGCTCAGGAGGGGAAAGCAGTGCATGATCAACACTGTTTACATTGGGGATGGGAAGCTGCCGACCTCGACTCGGGACGTTTTGGATCGGTGGAACAAATATTTTGAAGATCTCCTCAATTCCAACATGTCTTCCGATGAGGAAGCAGAGTCTTTGGAATCTGGGTCGGGTCCTCCTATCTCTGGTGCCGAGGTCACCAAGGTGGTCAAAAAGTTACATGGCGCCTGGAGCTCCTAAGGGCTCTGGATAGTGTTGGGCTGTCTTGGCTGACATGCCCTTGCACCATTGCATGGACATCGGTACAGTGCCTATAGATTGGCAGACCGGGGTGGTGGTCCCTCTTTTCAAGAAGGGGGACCGGAGGGTGGGCTCCAACTACCAAGGGATCACACTCCTCAGCCTCCCTGGGAAGGTCTATTCAGGGGTACTGGAGAGGAGGGTCCGCCGGATTGTGGAGTCTCGGATTGAAGAGGAGCAGTGTGGTTTCCGTCCCGGACGTGGAACTACGGACCAGCTCCATACCCTCTTCAGGATCCTGAAGGGGTCGTGGGAGTTTGCCCAACCAGTCTACTTGCACCTCAACTGAGATTTACTCTGTCTTTGTGAACATGCTCAGGACGAGGGACTAAGCTGGGCGTGAAAGGAGCAGAGAATTCACATGGTCAAAACAGAAGTTACAATGGTTAAAAGTATTTATTACATTTTTTCAGAAAAGATTGTATTTCTGAGTCAGCAAAATGTTCCAAGTTCATCGATATATACAGTATAATAAATAATAATTATTACCCCAAAAAAAGCCCAAAGACTCATTTTGATGTTACATTCGAAGTCCACTTTTTACAATTTACAATGCATAACACTGTTGTGATCCCCTTGCCTGCCTCCAGAAGGGGTCCTGGACCCTCCTTATCACCCTGAATAGAGACACCTGAGGGTGATTAGTCGAATGACACTCACCTGTGGATCCTGGTGCCTATTTAAAGGCAGACTCGCCTGACTTCCATGTTAATGTTAATTCTGTTAATGAATCCTGTTTTTGTCCTGCATTTGGGTCCTCCTCCTTCCACATTTGCACAACAAACACTTGTTGTCGAGCATAAATTGTCGAGCATAACTTGTTGTTATGCTCGACAATTTAAAACACAGGCTTCTATTATTTTTTTTACAATTTAGATAATAATTATTATCTATAATTATTGTACTTTACATTCTTGTTCTTTTCTGTTTTCCCTCGGATCACCACCCTAACTCACTTAAGGACATCCCATTTCAAATCCATTGGTCCATTCTTTGCACTTCTATCTAACAGCTCCGGCTCTTCTGTGAAGGTTGCCCTCAAGGATTAGGAGTGTTTATTGGTGTTATTGGCAATTGGGTCCATTGTTGTTAGGTCACATGCTGATGTCGGATGAGAAGGTCTTCTTCTCCGTACTAATTAATCCCGAAGGAGTTTTATCGGATTGAGGGCAGGACTCTGTGTAGGTCAGTTAAGCACCAGACTCTCCCGCAGGTCTTTATGAGTTTTGTTTTGTGCACAAGTTGGAAGAAGAATGAAGCAGCTTTAAACTGCTTAAAGTTGGGAGCACGGGATTCCTTTAACTTGGACCAAAGGTCCTGATAATCAATGCAATACAAAAAGAGTCCAATCCAACAAGTGCTATTGTCATGGCAACTGCAAGCCTACTGTATTACCTATCCATCCCATTGCCTACTAGAGATGATTAATCACTCCAGAGAACATCTGCACTACTATAGAGTCTGCCAGGGTACTTCACACCTCTGCATCTGATAATATGCACTTGGCAATGTATGGCTTGAATGCAGCTGGTTGCCATGGAAACACCTTCCATGAAGTTTCCCACTAACTGTTCTTGAGCTAATTTGAATACTACAGGAAGTTTGATAGTCTACAGCTATTGACTCAGGGGAAAGTTGGACTTTATCATCCATTAAACCTGCTCTATCAGGGTATGTGGCAGACAACTTGTCACAATCATCTCCCCTTCTAGCACTTTCTCTTCCCTCCTAGTCCTGTCCTTTGTCTTAATTCCTCACACCTGCTTTTTCCTTATGTTTGCACTCGTGACTCATCTTACCCTTGTCATATGGGCCATGGTGTCCTTCTCTCTTTTGTCACTTCGTCTGCTAAAATTACTTGTTCCGGTCTGTTCTTCATGTCTGGCGTTGGCATACCTGCCCAGGACCCAAGCCTGTCCACTTTGGCTACCAAGTGCAACTGTCTACCTTTCCTTTCTCTCTTGTCCGTCTGGGTCGTACCTCTTCACCACCTGATTACAGTACTTGGTTGTGTCGTTGTTCTCATTCCTAAATACATCCAAATTCCAAGAATCTAGTTTGTGTTTATTTAGGTCTTTCCATTTTTTCTTTCTTTGTACTTGTTTGTTTATTGTTTGTTTAAAATCTACAATGTAAAGATAATTACCATCTGCATCCCAAAGGCTTCATTTTCAACATCTCTGACCATGACAGTTATGGAAACACCTGATTTAGATTTTTTGATGGGATAGAGAATGCTTTTGAAAATATTTTGAATATTAGATTTAAAAACATGGAAAATTTCCTAAAGAATAAAAAGTCATGCACAATGGCTGAAAGCCTAAACCTACTGTAAACACATTTACATCATGTTGGCAAAAATCACAAAGTGCTTTCAGCTTCCTTTGGTTTATTTTGTACTTGGAACTTTACAAACGGCAAGAGGATGATTCATATCTACTTCTTAGAAAAATTATGCCTACCAAGAAGAAAATGGACAAGTATATACAAATTTTATGATGACCTGTAGAAACAGACATTGACAATTTAATTACATAAGTACTAATATTTTTTTCTTCTTTCCAAGCCTAGATAAAAAACACCAAGATGTTTGTTTGCCACTCGCTTTCTAAATTTTATTCAAGGAAATGATTATTGCCTCTTCAGAATGAATGTTTATATCTTTATTTAGTTGAAAAGCAAACTAACAAAAACAAACTAATGAAGAGGGGGGTGGTCAACGATGAGAAATGATAAGAAAAGCAGAGACGGACTAAAGCAAACAGGCAGCAGCAGGATAGTAGCTGAAGGACATCAGTACACTCAAACGCACTGCCAGGGAGAAACACTGCATCAGGCTGGCATCTGATACCCAACCACACATATGCATCAGCTGACACAATCATACACTGTGTAAATAGACAGAAACAAGAAAGTAGAAAGCCTCAGTCTACAATTAGAGTTGTGCTACTGTTGTTGTCGCTTTTGGGGGTGCTATTTTTATGGTTTATGCTGCTCAACGGCTCGTTTTTCCCCTGAATGTTTAACATGGTCACGGGGGTTGTGGCTTTTGCCACGCTCTACTGGCTGCTCGGATTATTGCTATCCATCATTTGTTTATATTCTCATTTGGAGAAAAAAAAATGTCTCCTCCGTTATTGCATTATAATTTCCTGCAGAGGTTACAAAAGGGTACTGCTAACTTTTAGTTTTGTTCTTGCTGATGTTGTGCTCATTTTAGAAATCTTCCTCTTTTGCAAACATAGACGTATTTCCATTTTGCGCAAGCAATTTCCAAAATTGTATGAAGGACATAAAGTACGCAAGAAAATGCGGAATGGATTCAAGGATTCAACACGAAAAGGGGCAAGGATTCAACGAGAGGCGATGATGGAGACACGGGTTGTTTTCAGCGAATTTGCACAGAGAAATATTAGAGTTTGGGTTTAGGGTTAGGAATTTAGGATCAGGATTAGAGGTTAGGGGCTAGGGTTGGGGGTCAGTGTTGGGTTATGGGTGAGCGGTTAGGGCTGTTCGGTTAGAGATTAGGGTAGGGGTTAGGTGGAGGGTTAAAGCCCTGTCTCCCTCAGGAGGCCAGCAGTGCACGGGCCCTTCCCCAACTACCAGTCTTCAATTGTGGGAGTCCTCTGGTCGGGTGGCATCTGCTGTACTGAACAGTGGTCCATCCATCAGCCATGGTGTCAAAATAAACTTAAAAAAATGTTTTGTTGAAAATAACACTCTTTTCTTAGAAAAAAAAAACTCTTGAAAGAAATTGTTACTGTTTTTAATGTGTAAAAAACTGCCAAGAGTTTACAAAATTGAAATAAAAAATGCCACTTTAAATGTTTTTTTTTTCAAAAGTTTATTTATTTACAAGAAATTACTTACACAAAGAAAAAAGTGAAAAAAGTATTTAATATCTATTAAAAGTCTGAAGCACAACGTTTCGACTGGTTCTTCAGTCTTCCTCAGGTGCAGGCAGACATAAAAAAGATCAATTAAAAAAACAGTCAATAGCATTTCCCAAAAACAGCGTTACACATTTCGTCAAGTTAGGGTTAGCGTTAGGGGTTAGTGGTTGAGGTTAGAGGGGAGGTCAGGTTTAGCGTCAGGGTTTGGTGTTTTCCGAAAAGCTGTCACAATTACTTTGAAAAAAGATGCTTGCTTTACCATTTGCAAATGGTTAATGTAATTTGCAAATGGTGTAGATTTCTAAAATATGTACAAGACCAACATACCAAACAAAATGTTTTGACTTGGCCGCTCACATGATTCTTGGTGAATGTCTGCCACAAAACATTCACAAAACAAAATTTAAAAAAAAGTGTGTTGCTTGCAATAGCTAAAAATAGAAATAACCATATAAACAGCAGCACAGGACATGTTGATGCGGTGTGGAAATATATATATACAGTATCTTCTATAAACCTAATCATGTCATTTCAATTTTAAAAAGTAAATTTTCCAAAGCTTTTTTTTGCAACATTTTGTCCCAAAGAGAAATTATGCAAACTTCTTTCCACTTTTCCTCTTCACCACCCACACAGCTGATGTGCAGTACTACTCTGAGTCATGACACTTCCACAAGTACTTGGATGATGCATCCATTGTCCGGAAAACCAATGAGAGGAGGAACCTTGTGGAGTGCTTTGTCAGGATGCAGATGAACAACCACCTGCAGCTGAATGTGGCTGAGACAAAAAGCATGATAGTAACTTCAGTAGGAGTAGATTCCAGTAGTTTGTATTAATGGGTGTAGAGATAAGCTGCTCATTTGGATTTCTAAGTGTTCAAATGAACAATGGTTCATGACTACAGAGGTTTTTAACACAATAGGTGTCAAAATGACTTAACATGCAAATTAAATCAAATTTTTCAGCATCTGCATCTCTGTTCCATTCTGTTGTCTTCTGCTTATCTGGGGCCTGGTTGAGAGGGCAACAGCCTCAGACAGGAAGCCCAGGCTTCTCTCATCCCAGCTGCATCCTCCAGCTCATCTGGAAGGATCCTTGAAACATGGTCTCTCCAGCGGGTCCGGGGTCTGCCTCTTGGTATCCTCTCGGTGAGAAGTGCCCAAAACACCTCACTAGCGAGGCTATACGGCTATACGCTATGGCTGTATGGACCAAGCTCTGGCACCGGTAATACTGAGACCGGACAGCCCGTACCAAGGGCTCTGAGACTCCGTACTCCTGGAGTACTCCTAGTGCCCCCACTAAAGCACAATACAATTCAATGTGTTGATCCTATTTATGTTTTGGGTTTTTTTGTTTGTTTTTTAGATTTTTTGGGTACTTCGGTTACTTCCCTCCACTGAAAACTGCACAGTCTGCTGATTGGTTGGCTCAAATGTTGTAGTGTGATTCGTTTTCTGTCTCTCTGCATGGCCATGTGACAATATGGCTACTTGTAAAGAGTAAACCCTGCCTCTCTTCTCCTTACTCACTGGGGTGTGATCCAGTGCACCCCACAATTCAGAAATGGATGAAAATTAAATGAAAGAAATGTGTGTGATTTGAAATATTAAGATTATTTCTGTAAAACTACAAGAACTTTACAAAGAGAAACTCGTGGCTTTTCACAGAGCTTTGCAATTGGCCGACTATTCAACCCGAGGATGAATGTTTTATGTTGTGATGCTCCGTCTTTCCAGATACTAAATAACAACATCATACAACTGTCATATTGTGTACCAGAGGTGGCTTTGTATGTCTTGTAGGCAACACTGTGCGTTTTATTGTGATCCCAGATTGTGTCCTCCAGATCACAACCTTAGCTGCCGAGTCATTTCGTGTTAAGTTACCCAAACCACAGCTACAGGGTTTTGAGAATTGGTGATGGCGGTCAGTTGGGAGGCAGTGCAGGGTTGTGACATTGCCTTGAGAAGCCCTGTAGCCATGTCAATAAATTCACTGCAGGCATTTCACTTGTCCTTTAGAAACGGTGAGCTCTCAGGTGCTTCACCTCCTCCTCCGCTTGCACTGTCGTCTCATTAAGTCGCCTCAGGGGACAAGCTTCTGGGTAGCTCTACTCTGGCCTGCAATAATAATGTTGATCCTCTGGGCTTTGAGCCAAACCAAGGGGAACTTTCTATACTTAGAATGACCATCATAAGCATATCTGAAAAAACATTATCAACGCAGCTATGAAAAATAAGACTGGGCAAAGATTTTAGGGGTTATTCAAGCTTAGCGGAGTAGTAAGCATCTGCTGTGTGATCTGTCTCTGGGCAATATCATATTGGAATAATGAGGACAGATATTCTCCAGCTCTGGAGACTCTGCAAAGCAATCTTTAAATATCTTTGCCTTAACATGAAATGTACTCGGCTATCTGAAGGTGGGTTTCACATCTCTACATACCACAGAGGAAGAAATGGGTATTCAAGTGTTCTATCTTGACTGAACCACTTAATTTAAAATATTGTATTGAAAAAGTGTAATTTGGTGAAGTCTCAGAAGGGACTAATCATCATACCTGTAGTCTGCAATATGTAGGGTGAAGGGAAAAAAGTGCTGCCTCTTACAGATTTTGTTGGATTCAAAAATAATTATTTAAAATAATTAACGCCCTCTTAAAGAAAGAGAGAAAAAAATACTTCAGATGAGAAAAAACTGTTGTGATGTGGAAGGAGGAGGACCCAAATGCAGGACCTAAACAAGGTTCATTGAACACAACTCAGGTAAGTCTGTAGGGCAAAGGGCACAACATTAACTCAGGATTCAAACGTTCAAATGAACGAACAGATTTCAAAGCTAACTTATGGTCAGGCAACCACAGAGGCCTAGCTGGAAGGGATGGTGATGACCTGATGTGGAAGTCTGGGGTGATTGCCCTTAAATAGGCAGCAGGGTGTGGCATCAGAAATCAATCTCTGGTGTCCCTAATCAGGGTGATGAGGAAGATCTCGGGCTCTCTCTGGCGGCAGGCGAGGGGATCACGACAAAAACAACACAATCACCAATTTTTATCCTTGGCATTTGCTCACCATTGTCTCTCATTATCTCATCAAAGCCATTTTTTTCATGCTTGGTCCCTGTTGCCTCTCCCTAATTTTTGTTCCTGTGTTTCATTTTATAAGCCCTGGCGTCTTTTTTTATTTTGTCAGTATGTCTGTTTTTGAGGTGTCTCCAGGCTGTTTCTCCCATGTCTGGCACTTCCTCAAAGTCTGATTTTGTCGTGTCTGCCCAGGACTCAAGCCTGCCTAGGTGTGCTACCAGCTGCACCTGCATGTCCTTCTTCCTTACCTCTTTTTCTCTCAACAAACTGTTTAACTTGCAGGTGGTGGAGATGTAAGAGTCCAACGCACAGCCATCATGACAATTGGTCATACTTGTTTAATATGTTAAAGGAAATAGGTTTTAAAAACATGTAAAATCAGGTTAACAAACACTTTGAAAAGATTCACGAGGTCAAAATCCTTGAAAGTGACATTGCTGACTAACGTAAAGGGAAAAAGACAGCTCATCTACAATCTTTGCTAATTTACAAATAAAACCATAGTAAATTAGCAATAATTGCAAAACAAAATGGAAATGTTTTGCACTCACAGAATTTAGGTGTCGAGTGATAAATTCATTTTTTTTTAATGAAAATCTCAAGTATATTTCACAAAGTAGGGAAAACAATTTTCAAATGTATAAATTATTTGGAACAAATTAGCTAAAAACAAAAAGCACCAACCTCTCCATTGACTTTTTGAACCATTTAAAGTTACTGCCTGAACCTAAAACCCTTGATCACTTTGTCTGGACTTCCTTTGACTGGCCGGGTTGTCTCACATGTCCTCAAAAGCTCCACATGAAGCGACTTCTTGGTTTATACCCCCCATTCGTTTGGGGCATGAATCCCTGACTCTAATTAGCATTAGCATGTTGAGCTTGCAGCTCTGTGACCTCACAGCATGGAGTTTGAGTCCCAGAGTGGGGGTGAAGTTTAAACCACTGTCTTCTCTATGTGGAGTTTGCATGTTCTCCCCATTGTGGCTTGGGTTTCTTCCGGGTACTCCAGTTTCCTCACACCCTCCAAAAAATTCATATTAGACTGATCAGATTGACGAAACTGCCCCTAGGATTGAATGTGTGTGTTGATACGTATGTAGTTGTCTGTGCCTGGCCCCATAATAGACTGGTGACCTGTTCGGGTGTACCCCTCCTCTCTACTGAAATCTCGTCTGAGAATGTTTTCAGGCTCCGCACCTACCGATACCCCATTGGAGGAATTGGTTCAGAAGATGAAATGTTGAGCTCACCAAATTTCCTGCACGTTTTTTTCTGTAAAATAGAAAAATTTTATTTTACCTGAAGTTTGCCTCCAGAAGGTTTCCTTCTTTTTTCAGCTCACCTCTCGGTCACTGGGAAACCCACAGGGTTCTAGGACATTTCAGCCACGGATATTTGAGCCAAAAACTGCAACCTAGGATATTTGAGCCATGTGCACCCCCGAATTTAGGACGTTTCAACCACGGACATTTGGGCCAAAAACCTATTTTATGTAGAAAATTGTGATATTTTATGTAAAAATGTTATCGTAAATAAACAGTTGCACTACAGAAAATAATTGGTTTTAGTCATTTTTATCCCATGGCTCAAATAAAAAATTCTGATATTTTTAAAAAATTTTGATATTTTATGTACAAAAATTTTATCTAAATTTTTTTATCGTAAGTAAACAGTTGCACTACAGAAAATATTTGCTTTTAGTCTTAAAATTTTTTAGTGCAAAAATTTTTATCATGCTTTTAGTCATTTAAAATTTTTTTTATCGTAAATAAACAGTTGCGCCCAGGTTGCAGTTCTTCAAATGTCCGTGGGTGAAATCTCCGAGTCACCGTGGCTCAAATATCCTAGGTTGCAGTTTTTTAGCTCAAATGTCCGTGGCTGAAATATCCGTTCACCAACCCACAGCCGGCCACCTCAAAACACTAACCAGAGAAAGAAAGATTGACTCATATTTTCATTTCTCGTGCTCCATATGGAGGGTCCAGTTTTTGCTTAATACATACTAATAATAAAACTTTTAGTTAAAACTTTGGGTTTTTCTCTTGACTCTTATATGTTTTTTTTATTTTTTGTGTGTATTCATGAATGAAACCAAACAGTTCTTGCTTTCTATTTGTGCTTTTTTATTGTTATTATTCTACAGAAAAATATGCCCAAGAGATCTTTGTCGTGTGGGTTCGACTTGTCCCTAGTGTTTGCAATCTTCACATGAATTAGCATGAAGCTAGTTTTTATCCCTCGCTTTTCCGACTGGAAAAATGCACGCACACATTAAAGGGAAAAGTGTTTGCAGTGTCTAACCAATCAGACACGAAGAAATCCTGCAGAGCCTCTTACTTTACTGTAGAGAAGCTGATAGATATTCTATAAATCCATGAGGAATTTAAACACATTATCTGGCCCATGAGCAACACGGTTGCCACAGTAACAGCAAGGAAGAAATTGTGGCGGATAAAAGCAACTACCTCATACACACATTTTGAGATTTTAGACTTTGGAGACATTGCTCATTGTAAAAGGCAAGTTCTATTGTCCAATGAGCTTTTTACAGGCTCATCACTTCCACCTGAGCATGTTCTCTATTTAACATTACATATCCTGTCACATGGGCCTGGGAGAGACTGGTAATGTGTCCGAGAAGTACCCTGCCTTTTGCCTGGCCGGAATAGGAGCCATTACCCCCTGAATACCCCTATCTTAAGTTTTCCATTGTTTGTATAGTCGATGGAAAAGTATTTCTAACTTCTTCTTCTTTTGGCATTTCCCTTTAGGGGTCGCCACAGCAAGTCAGTTTCTTCCATCTAACCCTATCTGCTGCATCTTCTTCGGTCACACCAACTATCTTCATGTCTTCCTTCACTGTGTCCATGAACCTCCTCTTTGGTCTTCCTCTAGTCCTCTTTCCTGGTGGTTCCAAACCCAGCATCCTTCTTCCTATGTACTCTCTCTTCTCTGTACATGTCCAAACCATCTCAGTCTTGCCTCTCGAACTTTATCCCCAAAACCTTTAACATGTGCTGTTCCCCTGATGTAATCATTTCTATTCCTGTCCATCCTGGTCACTCCCAGAGAGATCCTCAGCATCTTTATCTCTGCTACCTCCATCTCTGCTTCCTGTCTTTTCCTCAGTGGCACTGTCTCTAGACCAAACAGCATGGCCGGTCTCACCAGGGTTTTGTACACTTTCCCTTTCATTCTAGCTGAAACTCTTCAGTCACACATCAAATCTGATACTTTCCTCCACCCGTTCCAGCCTGCCTGAACACGCTTCTTCACCTCTTTTCCACACTCTCCATTGCTCTGTAAGAAAAGTAAGAAAAGTACCTTTTCTGGTAAGAAAAGTATTTCTAACTACGTAAATAAATTTCGGGTAGTGCAGTTTTCTAAAAATGAGTTAATAACGTTATAGTTCCAAAATAGGATCCGAATACAAACAAATAGACTTTGTAAGGGGTTAAAAACTAGTATGAAAGCACACTTTAAAGAGTGAATTACCAGTAATAATCATTCATCAAATCCATCCAAGTACTCATCCTCTGTTTCGGAATCTAACAGGTGCGCTAAATCCAACATAGCAGATTCACTTTCCTCACTGTCAGAGTTACTTTTTGTACCATGCGGCTCCTTGGAAATGATACCGGCTTTTGCGAAAGCTCGGACAACAGTTATAGCAGACACGTTAGCCTAAGCATGTACAATCCATTGGCAAGCTGTAGCATAAGTCGTCCAGCGCTGCCTTCCACCCTTCGTGAAACTGTGGTCTTCTTCGGTCACCCATCGCTCCCACGCTGCTCGCAGCCTTACTTTGAACGGCCGGTTCATGCCGATGTGCAGTGATTGAAGTTACTTTGTCGGACCTCTCGGAATCACAGCAAGTGTAGCGTTCATCTGCTTCACTTGTTTTTTCACGGCGGTGGTAAATCAGATCCCGGTCTCCTTATGTACACCTGCCTCAGCCACTCTTTCATCATTTCCTAGTCCTTCCAGCCCTTTTTATTTGCCTTGATAATGATGCCTGCTGGAAACGTCCCTATAGGCAAAGTTTTTCTCTTAAAACTTACCATCAGGGGCACACATAGGGCGCACTGCACGATAGGACGCGTCACACATTTTGAAGAAAATCTAAGACATTTCTTTGCGTCTTATAGTTGTGAAAATATGGTATTCAGTTTCGCATTTGTTTTCACACTGCAAATTCCCTCCTCCTCTCGCTCCCTCCTAGCTACCGTGAGCTGAGCACGTGCTCTATTGCTGCCACTAAAAACACTTCCTGGTTATGTAAGAATGTGGGCCTGGTAGAGAACAAAACCCATGACCACAAATAGCCTTGCTTTGGAATAGTATCCGTACATTAGATGAGAAAACTTACAAATTGCTCAAACAGACTTGCTCAGCCTAAGATCTATACATCTCCTAGAAGATGAGGCCTTTGAATATTTAGAAAGATCAATTTTTGATGCTTAAAGTCTTCGTCTTTTGGACTCTTTGAAATTTACTGCCAATGGGAACAGGATGGTCAAAGACAGCAGTGTCAAGAGGCACTTCTTGAGGGCAAGTGCCCTGTAGTATTTAAACAGTTTTTTTCTACTCTTACATATCAGTCTCAACCTAAAAGAACATACCAGTCATTCGGACAATTTAAATGAATTGATTCATATCTCTCCTGTTTCAGTGCCTTTGACTGCTCTAGTGAACAGGGCTACTGAGGATGTTTGGATTCTACTCCGCTGGGTGTTAGAGAGTAAAAAAACTGTGTTTTAGCACCCAGTGAACTTCTGGAGTGAACTGTTTCATAGTCACCCATCATTTAGTCCGTGCTCAGGAAGATTTTGAGAATATCTTTTTGTATAAAACATTCGAATGGTGCCACACTGGGACGTGTTTTTTGTTTGTTTGATTTTTAACATACTATATAGTACATCCCTTGAAGAAAAATTTCTGTGCTGCTTTGCACCGCAGCAGGCAGCCAGGACGGTGTCAGTAGTGAGAAAAACAAAGGATTAGGTGTCTTCCCCAAGGACACTCTACCTCTGAGCAAACGACTTCTCTTTGACAAAATTAAAACTTTGTAACGATATTTTTGGCATTGCCATCTGTTCCCACCACTCTAGAAATAAAAGAAAGAAAACAATCAGTAAAAATAAATTAAAACAACATCATGCCAAAAGCAATGCTTATAAATAAATAAAAGTTTTGGCACCGGCCATGAAACTAGACCTGATAGAAACTGTCTATTTATCTGCTCAATGTCAACCCGGCTGACATTGAACAAACTTTCTTGCTGATTTTTTTTTTTTATCTATTTGTTGCCCTCCGTGTCGTTCTCAAACTTGTAGCAGGCATCACAATTGGCACCAGCCCAGTTTGAGCAAAAAAAAATCACTAAGTTTAGAAATGACTTCATTTAAACACCATATTGGGAATGGAAAAGAAACCTATTTCTTGTACAATGCAACCACCAATGTCACATATGGCATTCACACCTGTAATTACTCGCTGCGCTGCACTTACTCCCACACCTCCTTCCCATTCTGCACCCACAATGTGCCTACATCAGCTTCGCAATTTCAAACGTTGATTAGAAAAAGAGGAGTTTTTGGATTTGAAATCGTTCATACCATCTGGGAAAACGAGGGTTTGAGTCAGGCTTGTATCACAAACTTTGCTACAACTTAGCATTTAGCGGCTTTCTGGACTCAATCTGCCAAAATGGTGATGAATGGTACTCTTTTCATAAGGTGTGCCGTTTCCAGACTGATTGAAACAAATTCTAACAAATAGACTGAGCTGAATGTGTTTTGTAGTGATTAAAGCTTCGTGCCAGCAACAGTCCCCCTGCTCCCACACCGTTGTAAGCTCTCATTTTTTTGGACTGAGATGAGAGAACAAAAAGTAAGAAGACAAAGACGGTAAAAACACTGTCTAATCCCTCTAAGTACTCAGAGAGAAGAAAACAAACGTGGAGTCCAACTACAGGGAAACGGTGTATCTTTTGTAATCTCGTAGCAGTGAGACGAATATGTTTTCTTACTTGGTATGTTTACAGCTCGCATGCACCTGAGATGAAACTGATGGGTGGTGTGAGCAAGGTGGGAGAGCGGTGCCGAGTATAAGCAAGAATGCATGCATCTGATTACCCCGTGGATGTTGTTTGTGAGAAGAGGTAATAGCAGTAACTCCATTGCAAGCTGTGGGAGAAGGAAGGGGAGGTTAAATGAAAAAGAAGATTCATAATCCTGACCAAGTTTCTAAGCTGTGCTGCTTTCAAAGAAACTATGTTTTTTTTCTCTCCTACAAGTACAGTTCGAGGCTAGCATGATCCAGTCGGGGCTTTCTGGCTTTCCCAAAAACAACCTGCAGCTGTGATGCATTGTTGTTTTTGGCAGCCATCTAAGTTTTCGTTTTAGTCTTCGTCTTTGGAACAAAAAATATTTTAAGTTTTAGTCACATTTTCGTCATCTCTTTATATTTTCGTTTTAGTCGACAAAAACCCAAAAGAGTTTTTGTCTAGTTTTAGTGTAAAAAAAAAGAAAAAAAAAAAACCTTTAACAATCGTGGCTTTATCACTGAGAATGATGCAAGTTATTTGTTAAAAAAGAGAGAAAAAAAAAACTCTGCCGAGCTTTAACTTGCGCAAAACAGCAAACATAGTAAAACAACGTAAAATAAATAGAAATTCTTCAGTGAATGAGGAATGTTGTAATTCATACTTAAAAATTACACCTCTTAATAACCCTGTAACAAAGTAAACACTGCATTGTGTCTTTGAAGCAGTCGTTAGCGCAACCAAGCTAACTAGGAAGTTAGCAACGCTGACAAGCTAGCATTAGCTTGAAGTTAGCATGACGTTTGCACGACGTTTGCACAAAATATGTGGAAAACTTTAAGTTTCTGACCACCAAGCCTCTTTGTTTCTGTTGCTGCCACGGTGTGTGACATCTCGTGGCTGCAGGTGTGTTGTGTAGACGGTGTGAACGTGCAGCATTGTATGTGTGTGTGTGTGTGTGTGTGTGTGTGTGTGTGTGTGTGTGTGGTGTGGTGTGTGTGGGGGCCGGAGGAGACAGAATGCAGTCGATGTACTTTTTCTTTTCACAGACAGAAATGTGAAAGTTTGACGCCAATTTCGTTACAATTTCGTCTCGTCAACAGAAACTTGCAAATGTCTCGTCACATTTTCGTCACCAAATTGTCGCATTTATTTCGTTATTGTTACGTCATCGTCATAAAAAAATGCTTTGTCAACGAAATCATTTCGTTGTCGTCATCATTGACGAAAACAACACTGTTGTCATGATAAGGTCAGACCATTTCTTGATTTAGCTGGAAATGTAGAAAAATTTGCAAATTTTTCAGATGTATGAGTAAATATTCAGTATAATAAAGAGGTGATATTGTGCTGAATCATTGACGTAAAAATGCCATACGAACAATATCAAAGAAAATGTGCTACCTTGGCTAACCTGATTGATGCAATCAAATATGATTTATGCTGTGTCATGCTTCCGCCAAGTGGGGGCGCCAAGCAGGGAGCTATATATAAAAATATATAAATTTAATTATATTCTTAACCTTTTTTTTACTGCAAATATTGAATTTTTACCATGTGTATTTGCATAAGTTATGAGAATTATCAACACACAAAAATCTTGCTAAATAATGACAAATGTGTTTTCTAATTTGTTTAAGTATCTAGGATCAACAGTCCAGAGCAATGGAGAGTGTGGAAAAGAGGTGAAGAAGCATGTTCAGGCAGGCTGGAACAGATGGAGAAAAGTATCAGGTGTGATGTGTGACAGAAGAGTTTCAGCTAAAATGAAAGGGAAAGTGTACAAAACCGTGGTGAGACCCGCCATGCTGTTTGGTCTAGAAACAGTAGCACTGAAGAAAAGACAGGAAACAGAGATGAAGATGCTGAGGATCTCTCTGGGAGTAACCAGGATGAACAGGATTAGAAATGAGTACATCAGAGGAACAGCACATGTTAGAGATTTTGGGGATAAAGTTCGAGAGTCAAGACTGAGATGGTTTGGGCACATACAGAGGAGAGAGGGAGAGAGAGTACATAGGTAGAAGGATGCTGGATTTCAGACAACCAGGAAAGAGGCCTGGAGGAAGACCAAAGAGGAGGTTCATGGATACAGTGAAGGAAGACATGAAGATAGTTGGTGTGACCGAAGAGGATGCAGCAGATAGGGTTAGATGGAAAAAACTGACTTGCTGTGGCGACCCCTGAAGGGAAATGCTGAAAGAAGAAGAAGTGTTTTCTAATATGTTTTTTTGTGCTGTGCATGTCGTCAAATTTGGTTAAATAACGCCGGCCATGCAGGTGGTTGAGGTTTATTGATGTCCCGATCAGGTTTCAATGCTTTCAAGTCCAAATCCGAGTTGATTTTGAACAGTTGAGTTTGGTTCTGACCGGCAGCTATCGACTAATTTGATACACAGAGTATTTTCACACCACAGATATTCTCACTCCTGTGGCTTGAAGCTATATCTTTTGTTCAGTGACATCATTCTACACGTGTCACTGGTTTCCGTGTGGAAACCAGTGTTTCCGTGTGAAAAGTCTCATTCTGCACCGTCACGTGTCTGAATCTGATTTTAAAGAAAATAATTCAAATGTATTTTTCTGATATCCGATTGTGATCAATTATGAAACTACAAACTCACGCTTTATTTCTCATCACGTGGTCGGATCTGGACATCCCGAGTGAGGTTGTTATATCATGATTTCCTTTTGCGTTCTGCTTCAAAGTGCATGTGGTAGCTGTTTTCCTCATCATTTCTAATAGATCAGACAACACTTCATGGCCAATTCCGTCAGACCCAACAGATCTCTACGGGTTATGTTATAGCCCAACTAAAAATAAAGCAGACATGTAGGAATCTTTTCCTATGAGGGTTCTGGATTTTTGTGACGCCTAAAAGTTATTTTTTTTTAAATCTAAGCTATTCTTTACTCAATTTTTTTTCCTCCTCTGTACTTATTTTTTATTTTCTCTCTTTCTATTCCATACCAAAAGAATCTTTACATTGCCCCTCATACCCCACTCGCTCTACTCTATTGTTCGGGAAAGTGATGGAACGATTCCCTGTGTGTTTCCCCACATTTTAAATTTGTTGCCGCCATTGTTGTCATAAGTTCAATGTCTTTTTCTGTCCCCTCTCCGTGGCATCTGCCGGCTGCCGCTGTGCCTGCAGGACACCAGAGGAGACGACAGGCATTCTCAATGAGGTAGCAGTGCCCGTGTTCACGCTCCACTGCCTGCAACCCTGAAGGAATGACAGCGAGAGGGAAAGGTGTAGGTTGACAGGCCAAAACAGCTTTTCCCTTCACCCAAACATATGAACAGATTTTTAACAGTCCACAAGCCTGCTCCATGTATGTGCACACAAACAAGAACAGGAAATAAATAGCAAGTTTTCCTGTTTAGTAAAACTAAAATTTAACCAACGTTTTTTTTAAAAAAAATGTATTGCAGGGTTTCTCATGAATAAAAGAATTTGTGAGATCTCTTGTTTATCGTTGTTACAATAAAGATTAATTCCAAAAAATTAGATTACTGTGACTCAAGGGAAGAAGATAAATACGTTCAGAAATAGATTCATCTGTCACTTCATTACAAAGACATCCCAATTACATGATTCAACCTCTTTTTGTCTTTGGAGCTGGCTTAATTCTTTGTGATAGAATTCTAGCGTTCCGTGTTGGAAAGATTCCTTAGAGATTTCGCTCCACGCTGACATGTTCGTATCACACGGTTGTTTCATATTCGTTAGCAGCACAAAAATGGTGAGAATTTGTCATTTCATCATATCAAAACGTTTTTCGTTACTTGAGTCTTTTAAACTGTTAAAACTGGCTTTGAAAACACGACCTTGAATTAACTATTCTGAGATATTTTAGATTTGAGGCTGTCATGGAGAAGCTAAACGCTATCTTATGAATACTGAGTTTGTAAACAGATGAAGGAAATGTGATTCTAATCTATTTTTCTATTTGCATGCACTTGTAGAATTCTAAAACTTCTCTGGAGGTTTCAGAAATGTGCACCACTAATACTGATATTTTTGTGCAAAAGCACTTGTTCAATTCAATTATATTTGTCCCATTCTGTTGTCTTGCTCTTATCCGGGCATGGTCCCTGGAGCAACAGCCTCAGACGAGATCCCCAGGCTTCTCTCACCCGAACTACATCCTCCAGCTCCCCTGGGAGGATCCCAAGGTGTTCCTTTGCCAGCTGTGAGACACAGTCTCTCCAGCGGGTAATGAGTTGTGCCTCTAGGTCTCCTCCCGGTGGGCTGTGTCCGAAATACCTCACTAGAAAGGCGTTCCGGAGGCATCCTAACCAGATGCCCGAGCCACCCCTACTGGCATCTCTCGATCCATTGGAAGAGCAACGGCTCTCTTCCAATGTCCTCCCGGATGGCAGAGCTCTGAGTGCGAGTCAAGCTCATTTCAGCTGCTTGTATCCCCAATCTTCTTCTTCTTTCAGTCACCAGCTCTGGGTGGTGACCATAGGTGAGGATGGGAAGGTAGATCGATTTGTAAATCAAGAGCTTTGCAATTCAGCTTAAATGTTTCTTCATCACGACTGACTTGTGCTGCGTCTTGATTATAGCAGATGCTGCACTGATCCATCTGTCGATCTCCCGCTCCATCCTTCCACACTCGTAAAGAAGACCCAAAGATACTTGAAATACTCCAAATGGGGCAGATCCCTTACCCTGACCCGCAGGGGGCATTCCACCCTTTCCGGTCGCTTCACACTTGATGGCAAATTGGTCCAGGAAGAGCTGGAGATCATGGCCCGACGAAACCAACAGGAAAACATCATTTGCAAAAAGCAGAGATCCAATCCTAAGGTCACCAAACCGGATCCCTCCAGCGCCTCGGCTGCGCCTAGAAATTCTATTCACAATGGTAATGAACAGCATCGGTGACAAAGGGCATCCTGGGCAGTGTTCGACTCTCACTGGAAATGGAATCAACATACTGCCAGCAACACAAACCAAACTCTGGCACCAGTCATACAGAGACCGGACACCAAAGCATATTTCTATAGCCCGATATCACAAAACAATTCTCTCAATGGGCTTCACTTTGTAGATTGAAAATCTTCTTCTTCTCCTTTCAGCATTTCCCTTCAGGTGTCGCCACAGCAAGTCAGTTTCTTCCCTCTAACCCTATCTACTGCATCTTTTTTGGTCACACCAACTATCTTCATGTCTTCCTTCACTGTATCCATGAACCTCCTCTTTGGTCTTCCTCTAGTCCTCTTTCCTGGTGGTTCCAAACCCAGCATCCTTCTTCCGATGTACTCTCTCTCTCTCCTCTGCACATGTCCAAACCATCTCAGTCTTGCCTCTCTGACTTTATCTCCAAAACCTCGAACATGTGCTGTTCCCCTGATGTACTCATTTCTAATCCTGTCCATCCTGGTCACTCCCAGAGAGATCCTCAGCATCTTCATCTCTGCTACCTCCATCTCTGCTTCCTGTCTTTTCTTCAGTGCTACTGTCTCTAGACCAAACAGCATGTCCGCTCTCACCACGGTTTTGTACACTTTTTTTTTCATTTTAGCTGAAACTCTTCTGTCACACATCACACCCGATACTTTCCTCCACCTGTTCCAGCCTGCCTTCACATGCTTTTTCACCTCTTTTCCACACTCTCCATTGCTCTGGACTGTTTATCCTAAGTACTTAAAATCTTCCACCACTTTGTAGATTTAAAACAAAGTACAAAAACAAACAAGGAACAAAAAAAAAAAAAGTAGATGAAGAAAAACACCGTTTAAAAGCTAGCTAAAGAAAAGCTAGCTAAAGAATTTCAGCACGTTCCAGCCATTAGATCTTCCTTCACAGTGAGGAAAAACTCATGGTGAGTTATGTAGTAGCTGGCTGCCAATAAACCACATTTGAAAACGAACAAAGCAAAGTGTAAAGGTTGGAAGACGGGTTTCTCACAGGTTCATTTTCTCGTTTTGTGTTTTCCTTTTTTTTTCTTGGCTTTCCACGCAGAATGTTATTAAATGATTCTACAGAGCAGGAGCTCATGGTATAAGCCATGTGTAAGCACTTCATAGGCAGTACTACTACTGATGTAAAAGATTCCCTAGATACTCATATACAAACCCTGTGCAAAAAAAAAAAAACACCTCACGATCCAACATTTTATTTGACTTTCTTTAGCTTTGTTTATGTAACAGTTGCTTCAGCAATGTTTCACTAACCTGCTCAAAATTTATCATCGGCCATAATTTTAAATATGTTTTCACAATGTTGTGGTGATGAGGAAAGTGTCAAAGCTTTTAATGTAGAGCCTTACGTGTATATCTAAGTTAGATATTTCAGTGCCTTGCTTGGTTTTATTGGACGACTGACATGCACACTGCTGTTGTGTATATAAAAATACATATATTGTAAAGTGAATGTCAATTAAATGTGATTTGCGAGTGCATCATTGTTTAAATTTACTCTTACTCCTATTTGCCAGGTGATTGTCGGCAACAATGAATGTTTCCTAACTGCCTTACCAAGTGAAAAAAAGTGAGAATAGAAATAAAAGCATAACTCAGAGTAATCTGAGATTTACCTTTGAAAGTTAGCATCTACGTAGAAATTAACATCCATCAGAATCAGAATTACTTTGTTGATCCCACACCTGGGAAATGTGTGTGTTACAGCAGCACAGTAACAATTAAAGAAAGAAAAAGACAGCATAGACACAAAAAGGATGATTAAAAATCATAAAATGATAAAATAATCAAACAGAAGGAATAATGTGACTAACTAAATAGAAGCAGGACTGAATGTGCATAGGGAGGTAAAAAGCGACATAAGTGATGAATTACATGAACCAGCTATCTGCTAGCCTGTGAGTTATTGTAAAGTTTTATTGTGTTGGGAATAAAAGATTTCTGGTACCTGGCTGTTTTGAGTGGAGATGTCTGAGCCTCTTGGAGAAGAAGGTCCGCTATTTGTCCAGAAGTGGGTAGAGAAGATGGTCATGTTTGTCTATGATGAATAAAAGTTTATTCAGTGAGAGTTTATTCCTCTCTACCACTGCTTCAAGTGTGTCCTGTTTCCAGCCAATAAGAGAGCCAGCCTGTTGTGATGTGGAAGGAGGAGGACCCAAATGCAAAACATCAAAACACGGTTTATTGAACACAAGTCAGGTACATCTGTAAGGCAAAGGGCACAGGATTAACTCAATATAAAAAGTTCAGAAAACACAACAGAGTTCCAGGATGTAACTCATCGTCAGGGAGGATGATGCAAACGTGGAAGTCCGGGGTGATTGCCCTCAAATAGGCAGCAGAGTCCACAGGTTGTGCGGCATCAGAAATCAATCTCAGGTATTCCTAATCAGGTTGATGAGGAAGGTCCAGGGCTCCCTCTGGCGGCAGGCGAGGGGATCACGACACAGCTTTTCTTATCATGCCTTCTAGCGCTCCGTCTGCAGCAGTCCGCTCCTCAATAACTATTTTCTGGTGATGAACTAATTTATCGTACTGAACTGATTCAGAAATGAAGAAGAAAAAAAGCTCCAGCGTTACAGATGGAAAATTTAATGATAAAGGTTTTTACAAAGTAAACAATCCAGTGGTGAAAAAGTCTTTTGGAAACAGCAGCTACACAAAAAACACCCATAAAGACTTTGCAAACTTCAATAATATATAAAACTCTTATGTTCTAGTCAGCAAAAAACTTGGATTACTTGTAAATTAAAATTCAATGAATTGTTAGAACATAATCTTCTCAAAACTACGTATAAAGCTCATCAAGGGCTATTACCGTAAAAAATTGCAAAAACAATTCAAAAAGAGAGAAAGTACACAATTTAAGAGGAACTGATCTTTTTAAGTTCAAACAAAAAGATCAGTCCTTTTGTTTTGGTTTGGTTCTAAAGTTTAGAACCAAAGGATTCTAAACTTGAATGAATATGCTCAGCCTGTCGAATCTACTTGTATTTCTTTACTTTGTTCAACTTCTTTTAAAAAGTCTACCTCAAAAATGACCGTGGAAGTAAAGTGGCTTGTACTCCTCCTTAAACCCTTGCTCACATAAAGAAGTGATGAGTCAGTGATGCATCAATTTGGGGGATATTGGCAAATTTGAACGTAGCTCAAGGGTCCGTCTAACTCATCGAGTGTCGTTTGCCTCGTTTTTTGCGACAGATCGTGTCATTACAATCTGTCATAATCTCGTGATTGTCACTAGCGACAAATCTTGGGATTGTCGCCACGATTATCTGACACCTACTCCAAGTCGCAAAGGTCGTGCTATTGTCTACTAATTATCTACAGATAAGCACTAGACAAACGATCGACCATCAGTCGATTCAATAACAAGTAATAGGTCACACTTATCAGATGAACGTCATGCATTGGTCTGTTGATGTCTGGTAGAAAATGTGACGTTAATCAACTGATCTTTAGTGATCACAGACACGTCATCATCTTGTCGGTAACGTGTCTCTGACCACCTGGCAATAAATCGTAGATGAGTTCGATAGTCGCACGATTGCCTCCTGACAATCAACCTCATTTCAAGTGTCTATGAAAAGTAGCTACATGCATGAAAATCCAAATCTTCTGTGTGTAGATCTGCTGTGTAGTGCTGTGAAGTTCAGGACGCTACGAAGAAGACGTCTTACCGCACTGCATCTTCAGCTCGATCGTCTCCATCCACAGCGCTTTCTTCTCTGTATAATCTTGTTTGGCGGTGTAGTCTTGATAAAGTGAGTTGAACTGATGTACAACTATTAAGAACCCACTATTTATACTACAGATGTGGACGTTTTCATCACATACACATCAGGGATGCATCACCAATGTGTCGGCATTATGTTTGCGATGCATCACCTAAAAGTCTGCGAGAGTCTTTCTTTGAGCGCTTTACGGTCGATTATCACCATACGGGCAAGACAGCATCGTTTGATGTTCTCCAGACATGCAGTCGATTTAGATCACTTCATCTCCCAGTTCAAACGCAGACATGATACTAACGAATCGGTTTATGTGAGCGACAGGTATCTCAACTAATTTGTCCCTAATGTATTTCTGTTAAAGAGACAGTAGCTAGCAGTTCAGGTGGAAATGGAGGGGGAGGGGGGGATTTGGGAGATATGTGTGTAAAGGAGGGGGGGGGCTGTGTGAATCCCGATGAATGTGTATAGTGTTTTGTTTGAGTGTGTAATTTTTTATGTATGCTTGTTTTTGACTTACTGTTTTTTTGGGGGGTTTTTAATGATCTGGATTTTAACGTTGTTTGAGTTTTTATTTGTTCTGTTCAGCACTTTGTGTAACTTTATGTTGGAAAAGTGCTTTACAAATCAAATTTGATTGGGTTTGATTTTGGTTAAAGTGCCACACCAAATAATTTCTTGGTTAATAACCTTTTTCTTTCTCCAAAATCTTTTCTCCATGATGTTTTGTTGGAGTTTTGTGAATACACCATGGATTTTTGAAGAATCGTAAACGTTATTTCACGGGAAATAAAAAATAAAAGTAGAGTCTCCAGGTGAAGGTCTGCAATTTCTCTTCTTTGCTGCAACTCGTGTTAAATCCAAGAATTGGTTTCCCATTCTTAGTAAAAACAAGGAGCACTATGAGGAGTCTTCTCTTCTTGTGTCTTATCTGCTTCAAGGATTCATGTTATACGTTCAGAGATGGTGTCCCGCATACTTCAGGTCTTTAATTTACCATCAGTATTCTGCCCGGTCTTAAAAGATAAGAAACATGCTTATTTTTCTGTTTGTGATAAATTTCACCACTACTGTTGTAAACATTGTTTTGCACACAAAACAATCTGTGGGGTTTTTATTTTAAACCAGTGTTGGCGAGGCGGCCTCAGGCATCATCTGCGACATCTGAGCTTTTACTTTGCCTCAGGTTGGCTCAAGGTAGTTTTTATCTTGAAGAATGTGTCAAAATGTCACGGTGCATTAAGAGTTCATGCCGCTATAAGAACTGATGTGTACAATCAGGTTGCCTGCGATTTGGAGTGATAAGGAAATGCTTGAAATTTTAATGAAGACTGTATGGATGTGAAAAATACAAAAAAAAAAAAAAAACAGCCCAAAAAAAACCAAACAAACAAACAAGCAAACAAAAACAAATCACTTCTTGTTATCTTTGAAGACAAACTTACAACATACCGTGATTTCACGACCATTAGGCGCACCGTACGAAAAGGCGCAGTCTCAGTCACACACCGCCTTACAACAACACACACAAGCATGCAAATGTGCGTATTAAAAAATAGATCGGGAGCAAAACTGAGTTTGGTTGTACTTTATTTAAGTAGTATAAACAAGCACATTACCGGTAATAGTCTTTATTCAAATCCGTCATCCTCTGTTTTGGAATTGAACAGCTGCGCAAAATCCAACAGAGCAGGTCCACTTCGCTCCTCGCTGTCAAAGTCACTGTCTGTACTGTGCGGCTCCTCAGAAAGGATACCAGCTTTCGCGAAAGCTCGGATAACAGTATCAGCAGACACGTTAGTCCAAGCATCAACAATCCATTGGCAAACTGTAGCGTAACTCGCCCGGCGCTGCCTTCCACCCTTCGTGAAACTGTGGTCTCCTTCAGTCATCCATCGTTCCCACGCCGCTCACACTTCACTCTTTAACGTTCTTATGCCTTTTCTTTCATGTCCGCCTCGCGAGCACCGTGTTTTCTTTTACGTCCGCCATTTCTCACGAGCACCGCGTTTTCTTTTAGGTCCGCCTTTTCTCACACACAAGGCGCACCGCACGAAAAGGCGCACCGCTCATTTTGAAGAAAATCCAAGACTTTTATATGTGCCTTATAGCAACGAAATTATGGTACATTTTATTACCATTAATCTCATTCTTCAAATTTTCGCAAATTAAAACTAATCCCGCAATTTCTTCTGTTACTAAGCTTCAAAAGTTCTTCTAAGAGGAGAAGTTGTTTCAGATGTACAGTATATTGAGAGTTTAGCCACTAATTGACAGTTCAAACTCTAAACTTTTGAGTCTGAACAGCCCTGAAGTTTGTGACGTAATTCCTTAAAGCTAAATTTTCGCCAACCACTTGTTGACAATATTTGAGCAACCGCAAGTTTTTCTCTTTTAGAGGACAGTTCTCTTTCTCAGCTTCACAAAACTAAGCTGTTACCATTGTTTTGGCTTCCCGCTTTTTCAATCACCCCCAATTTATACTTGAGGAGGTTTTCTGGCATCCTGCAGTGTGTCAAATTTTTTACACACAAGCAGTGAGTTTTGTTGCTGCCATTTTGAACACAAAGAAAGGAATAAAAAAAAAAAGTTTTGGATGACTGGGAATACTGTTTCCAAGTACGTTCAGTCACTATTGGGACTAGGTATTTCCTAAGTTCATGTGTCCATTTCATGCCTCCATCCGATTTAGCAGATTAAAGCTGTGTTTTTATGGGTGATGATTTATGTCAGGACCACAAAATTATAAACAAAAAGCAAAATACTGCAAAAGTATGACTACATTTTTCTAAAAAGGGGCAGTGCCTTGTGTCTAAAACTGATCAAAGATGTGTGAAAGAGCATCTTACCAAATGGGATGAAATTTTTCTTTCCATTGTTTTATTGGTTTGTGAAGCAATAAGTTGAAAGATGAGTTTGGTAAACTGGTCTTTGCATTTTATCCTCTGAACTCTTTTCTCCATTACTGGTTTGGGAATCAGAGCCAGGGGTTCTTCTACTTGCTTAGCAGGCACCGATTTAACAATAGCCAGTCTGATCCAGGAACGCACGGCAAGACAAACATCGGTATAAAAAAACATATGAAATTTATTTATGTTAATCCAAAACACATTGTGCTAGACACAAATCGCGTGATGTTTGATGACGTGGACATATCATGGACATTGTATTGTAATTCAACATTTTTTGTATCGGACACTTGTCTGGTGTAAACACACTATCGGTATTCCCTTCACCAATAATCTCAGTCATACAGATTTAGCTCTTGATATCATTAGTAATCAGAAATGTTCCTCTTCCAATAAAAGCATTTCATCTTTAAGTTGACGAATACAGTAGAAAGCGTGGTGGCTTTCTACAGACAGTCCGGCTTTCGGCTACTATTAAACTCACAGGTATCGAACAATAAATCCATGTTATGAACTGCCTTATGCTGTGCGGGCCTCTCAGGGGTGTTGGGGACTATGTGTGCAAGTATCAGATACAAGACAGGGTACAGCATGTACAGCATGATGCATTATATAGGCTCTTTTCCTCAGTAAAAACTGTCTGACCTCGCGCCACCGGGCTTTGCTAACGCCATGGTAGACGGCCACTATGGTGCTTTTAGCAATCGCTGCTTTCTGGTTGAGACCAGATTTATGTATATGATTGAATAGTAAGTGTACTTCAGAGAACAGAACATAAGTATTAGTGTCAGCGATTGCTGCCGAGTTACAAACAGACCCAAACGAATGCTCGTGTCACGACAACTTGCAGTCATCTCTGTTCCTTGACTGTTTTTCCGAGATATTTTGGTTGATTATGGAGGTACAATTTTGTCTTGATTTTTTTCTTTTCCCTAATAAAGATATTTCATTCATTCTTATCACGAACAGTCCCTAATTTAGCTGACCTGTTAATAATAATAAACATAGTTCATTAAACTCTCGCAGGGAAGTTATTTTCGGCTGCATTGCAGTGCAGTAGGCAGCCAATGACTGCGCCAATATTAGGAGTAACTGGGGGTTAGGCGTATTCTCCAGGGACACTATGGCATAGGCTTATAGTGGGAATTGATAGGCAACTCTTTGGTCCAAAGATGGCCATTCTACCACTGATCTATGAATCTGGAGTGAATTAGCTGGAGTGAAATAAAATTTAGCAAAGGCACTAGATGGTGGCAATCTTGCTAACCCTAAAAAGGGTAGAACTGGAAACCATCTGGATGTGAAGTAGCAGTGGTAACACCTATGTCACTGAGCAATCCTATAAATCAGAATTACTTTATTGATTCCACACATGAAAAATTTGTGAATTACAGCAACACAGTAACAATGAAAATAAGAAATAATGGGTACAAATACAAAATGACTAATAAAACATAAAATAGTAAAATAACAAAATAGAAGGAATAGTATGTAAAAAAAAATTTGTAAGGAATAAAACAAGTTATGCAATTTAAAATTTATCAGCAGGCAGGACTGAATGTGTTTCAGGACGTAAAAAGTTACATTAATGATGTAAACTGATGTAAGTGATGTAAAGTTCTGAAAAGTGACACGCGACATAAATTGATGAATTACAAGAACCAGTTATCTGTTATTCTTTGAGTTATTGTAAAGTGTTATATGTTAGGAAAGAAAGATTTCCGGCACCGGGCAGTTTTTGAGCGGAGCTGTCTGAGACTCTTTACCCAGAAGTGGGTAGAGAGGATGGTCATGGTTGTACATGATGGATAAAAGTTTATTCAGAGACCTCCTCTCCATCACTGCTTCAAGTGTGTCGTGTTTACAGCCAATGACAGAGCCAGCCTTTCTTATCTGTTTATTCAGTCTGTTGACTGTGATGCTGCTCCCCCAGCAGACAGCAGAGAAGAACAAGGAGCTGGCCACTACAGACTGATAGAAGGTCTCCAGGATCTTGCTGCACACATTGAAGGACCTCAGCTTCCTTAGGAAGTAAAGTCAGCTGCAGGTCTTCTTGTACACAGCAGTACTGTTGCTCCTTCAGCTCAGTCTGCTTTCGATGGTCCCTCCCAGGTATCTGTACTCCTCCACCACCTCCATAAATGTAGAGTGCCTGTAAGGCAGCCAAACACATACACACATAGTACACATATGATACACAACTCATATGATCTTAAAAATTAATTGTCAAAAAGTCTTTCACAAATTTCCCAAGTGTGGGATCAATAAAGTAAATCTAATCTAATCTTCTTCTTTTTTTTTTTCTTTTTCCACTCTGATTTTGTTTTAAAAAAAAACTATGGTTAACGGTCGCTTTATGTCATTAACAATGACAGTCTTTGACAGACTTTGGAGTTTGAAGGAGGAATCCTAAATATTAAACATCCAACATTTACTCCAGTCACCTGGACAAGACTATAAGGAAGACATTTTTTTTTTTAAATGGTCATGGAGGGTAATATACGGATAAAAATATTATTTGTTACAAATTCCATTTTCTACAACAAATGAGATCTCTATGAAAGCGATTTTCCGCAGCCTGAATCCTATCAACTTTAACCTTAAATATTGAATGTCAAAGCATAAAAAAAAAAAAAAAAAAAAAAATCAGCCATTTAACTCGGCAACCATCCAAACATCATTTAACTTTGACAAACAAAATCAAATGAAGGAGAGAATGCCTAGTGTGATGCATCCTCTGTCAAGCAGCTGTCCAGCCTCTACAAATTGATTCTTATATATGGCAAAGTAGAGAATTGCTGACGGCTGTCTGAAACGAGAGCTTAAATTATTTGATTTACTGGAAAGAATTTAATGATTTTGTTGAACCGAGACATCAGTGAATGATTTTTTTTAACAACATAGAAAACAAAAAAAAAAACCTGACTTCATAAAGCTTCTTTTCTTTCTATTCAGTAGCATCTTCAGTAATTGTATCTGGTCATAAATTATTGTCTAATTTGTGTTATTTAGTTATATAAATATATCTGTGTTTGCATACGGGGGCGAACGTGCTCCTAAATTAAACCAATTTTTTAAAAAGTTCTCAACATTTCTAATCTGTTAATCAATTATTGAGAATTTGTTTTATCATTGTGTGATTATCATGCCTGATATATTAGTGAACTCCAAACCATTACAAAAAGATTTCAATTTAAGCTCCTATTAAGATGAGAAGGTATTTTAATTGTGAGAACCAGAGCAGATTGCTAATGCCTGATCAAGCTCGCGGACTGGTGGGTGAATCTGGCTCTAAAATCCAAAGAACATAATTATGACAAACTCTCTCTGTGAAAGGTTGTAAGTTAGTCGAGTGGGGAATAAAAGTAATTAGTTGCAATTAAATAATGTCTTGCCACCTACTGGTTCTACACTAAGTACACAGTGCACACTGTGTACACATTGTTGTTAAATCTTGATGTGTAGAATACAGTAGAAAGCTTAGTAATTGGAAGGTTTCAGATTTTTACTTGGTCACTGCTAATATTAATACTGAAGCACCAGGAATAGAATTTCAAACCCAAGCAAAAACATAATTTAAATGTGGTGAAGCGTGAGAGTCTTAATGAGAAATTGCTTGCTTTTGGCCATTAACACTTAATGCCCACACACACACACAAATCAGCAAAAGCAAGCAATTATAGTACATATACTGAGCAAATGGCATTTTATAAATGACACATTGTTTGGGTTGGTAAGAGGGGATACAAGTGAATATTTGGATTTACTCAGAAATTTATAAATACGTAAAATATTCGCTGGACCAACCATTTTCACCTTGGGTCCAGGTTTGTACACACCTTCAAAGCCTTCTAGACCAGCCTAATAATGATCTCATTTACAAATAGTAGTATGTTTTGTTTTTGTTTTTTACCATTAATCATAAAATATTTCCAAGCGGTCTGTAGTCAACACAGACTGGACCAATAGAACAGCTTGTGATTCAATCTAAAAATAATCCAATTCTGTGGTGAATCAAACTTTGTTTTCATCATTCATGACATTAAGGTTTTTGAGGCCTGACAAAGCCAACAGGACCAAATCATCCGCATAAGGCAAAGATCCGATCCTGAGGTCACAAAACTGGATCTCTCCAACGCCTCGGCTGCCTCTAGAAATTCTGTCTATGATGTAACAAACAGAATCGGGACAAAGGATGGCCATGGCGGAGTCAAAATCTCACTGGAAATGGAACCAACATACTGCTGGCAATTTCAACCAAGCTCTGAGACGGTCATACAGAGACAAGACAGCTCGTATCAAGGGCCCCAATGCTCCGAGACTCCGTACTCCCGGAGCACACAGGAATCCCTGAGTGACACAGTTGAATGACTTCTCGAGATCCACAAAGCACTTGTAGACTGGTTGGGCATACTCCCATGACCCCTCCAGGATCCTGAAGAGGGTATAGACCTGGTACATTTCCCACTTCTGGGACGGAAACCACATTGATCCTTTTTAATTTGAGACTAAACAATCCCCTGAACAGGCCGTGATTTCCAACTCTCACTGGACCGATTTGCCGCCAAATGGGAAGCGACTGGGATGGGAATCAGCACCTTCAAATCCAAGACCATGGTCCTCACCTGGAAAAAGATGGAATGCCCCCCACAGGTCAGGCACAGCCTCCCGCCCTAAGTGGAGGCGTTTAAGTATCTCAAGTTCTTGTTCAAGAGTGGAGGAAGGATGGAGCGGGAGATCAACAGATCGTTCGGTGTGGCGTCTGCAAAGGACGCTGCATCGGTTCGTCATGCTGAAAAAAAGAGATGAGCCGAGAAGCAACTAAGAAACCGATCCATGTTCCTACCCTCATCTACGGTCACTAGCTGTGGGTGGTAACAGAAAGAAGGAGATTGCAGATCCAAGCGGCTGAAATGACCTTCCTCTGCAGGAAAGAGAGAGAACGAGAAGTTCTATCATCTGGGAGGAGCTCGGAGTAATCAAGGGAAGCCACATGGGTTGATTTGGGCATCTGGTTAGGATAACTCCCGAGCACCTTGCTGGTGAGTTTTTTCGGGCACGTCCCACTGAGAGGAGACCCAGAGGAGAACCCTAGACCCACTGGTGAGACTATGTCTCACAGCTGGCCGGGTAACATCTCAGAATCCTCCCGGGAGTGCTGGAGGATGCAGCCTTGGTGGGAGAAGCCTGGGCTTGCCATCTGAGGCTGTTGTCCGCCCCCTACCCCCCCAACCCGGCCCCAGATAAGTAGAACGGAAAGCTTATGAGATCTATATGAATGGTTTTGTGTCGCTACTGTTAGTAAAGATGTTTATTGTAGACCCTTTTTTTGTTGTGATGCCCTGACTATTATTTCTTTATTAATTCAGTACAGTATGGTTTAATAACCATGAAATAGTTACAGTTGTCCACATATATATTTGTACTCATGCAATCTTTTTGCTTTCAGTCTGTTTTTTTAATTACAATATTGGCTGTGCTGTGATGAATTTCAACCAAGTCACTTGTTTCTTTTTCAATATTCCCTACAGGAAGCCGCACCCTGAGCTCAATCCTGTGATTTGGCATTTGAATGTCACAGTTAATAATCTAGTACATAATTACTCTGCACTTTTTGTTGTTCGCATGTCATTTTAATTTAAACACCATACCGTCAAGGCAGAAAGAACTCTGACACATCATGAGCTTAGCGCTTAACTGGGTGTCATTTTGCAGTTGTTTTTTCTTCCTTTTTTCCAAAAGTTGTTTCTAAAAAACATTCAGTTACAGATAGAATGTTCTAATCATTATTTATTGTAGAAATATTTGTTTTTTAAGCAGTTATTTCTTTTTTGATTCTGCATAGTAGAGAGCAGAATGTTAGCCTTACAGCAAAAATGAATACTTTTGCTCATTTTTATTGTTTTGCTTCAGCTTTGAGTTGCAGGAGGGTGTTATAGCTTATCCTGGATAGCATCTGACAAAAAGCTGGGTACATACTGGGTAGATCACCAGTCTGTCACTGTAAGGATCCTCTTGTATCTTTAATATTTTGATGCCACTGCCCACAGAATGTGGGGGATGCTCGAGCTGTCCATGCTTCCATAACACACATCTCCCAACCCCCTGATGGGGTTTTAATGAAACTGCCTGCAGTTACTCACTACCAATTGGAGACTAATTGGATTTCCAGTGTCATGAATGGTCAAGGTCACAATTTGAATGATTTGTTAAAATAAAAAATGAATGCAGAGATTGTAAAAGTCCTCATATAATCTCTAATATCCCAAAAGGGTTTATTGCATAATAATGTGGCAATGTTGTGCTCTGTTTGTCGAATATTCTAGTCTGCAGTGGAAAAAGTGTCAAAGTAGCCTCCAGACTTGGTCATGCTCATTTAACTATTGTGCTACAACCAATGACTCTATTTGGTTACTGGACATGTTCTGTCACTTCCCTTGCAAGCCAAATAAAAAGTAGCTTCTACTTAAAAATCTACAGCTTTTACTAATCACTATGGTTTTCACAATAACCGTTTTTGCTTTGATAAATTCTCCATAGTTCTCCAGTTCTTCATAACACCAGGTTTTGGATTTGAAATCATTCGAGTAGATTTTGGAAAGGTTTTACCCTTGTGAATTTTATTCTTACATGAATATTTGTACGTATTTCTTTCAAGTTCAGACGACAAATGACAGTTAGCAACAGTTTAAAAAACTATTTGTAAGGACAAAAATGAAGGTTGCGCTACAAGGTTGTCTTTTACAATTTTCCAACCACTTCAGGTTGTTCAACACCAACGTTAGCTGACCGAAAATATGTTTGCATGAAATAATTATTTTCTTTGCTCGTCAAGGTTAAAAGGGATAATTCACTGCATTCATTAATGGATTAAAGACAGATGCACAATCTCAACATGAGCTAATAAATTAGTTACAGTATTTTTCATCTTTCTTTTCAGATGTTGTTTGTGTTAAAAGTTCAAATCACCACACTAGGTAGTCATCAAAAATATTTGTTTTCTACAACTTTTTAAAATCATTTATTTTATTATTTAAAGTCACAACTGTTTGTTTACAAACACCTTTAATTATTCGTTGCCCATCGCAGGGTCATAGGTGAGCACCTTCACAGACAAAACTGCCTACAATAACGTTTCCATTTCCTAATTTTACAGCAAAATCAAAAGTTAGCTTCAAATTTTTACCAAACTTATTTACTGCTAACAAAATAAACAAATACATAACTGGATGATCCTTTTCAGTAGTTTAAAGGATGTTTGAATTGTGTATTTGGTTATGGATAAACAAAGTAGTTTGCCTTTCTTGTGAGTATCGACAAAGTTACTCTAAAAGAGCAATACTTTATATACCGTAATTTCACGTCTATAAGGCGCATATAAAAGTCTTAGATTTTCTTCAAAATGAGCGGTGCGCCTTTTCGTGCGGTGCGCCGTGTGTGAGAAAAGGCGGACCTAAAAGAAAACGCGGTGCTCGTGAGAAAAGGCGGACCTAAAAGAAAACGCGGTGCCCGCGAGGTGGACCTGAAAGAAAAGGCATGAGAACGTTAAAGAGTGAAGTGTGAGCGGCGTGGGAGCGATGAATGACCGAAGGAGACCACAGTTTCACGAAGGGTGGAAGGCAGCGCCGGGCGAGTTACGCTACAGTTTGCCAATGGATTGTTGATGCTTGGACTAACGTGTCTGCTGGTACTGTTATCCGAGCTTTCGCAAAAGCTGGTATCCTTTCTGAGGAGCCGCACAGTACAGACAATGACTTTGACAGCGAGGAGCGAAGTGGACCTGCTCTGTTGGATTTTGCGCAGCTGTTCGATTTCGAAACAGAGGATGACGGATTTGAATAAAGACTATTACCGGTAATGTGCTTGTTTAGTATCGTTACTACTTAAATAAAGCACAACCAAACTCAGTTTTGCTCCCGATCTATTTTCAATACGCACATTTACATGCTTGCGTGTGTGTTGTTGTAAGGCGGTGTGTGACTGAGACTGCGCCTTTTCGTACGGTGCACCTTATGTGTGTGTTAAATACAGCAATGGCACACATAACTGAGGCTGCGCCTTTTCGTATGGTGCGCCTAATGGTCGTGAAGTTACGGTATTACTAATTGGAGAAATAAAAATGTAATATGTATTGCGTTGTAGCAGTTCTAATGATATTATAATGGTTACACTACTTAACGTTACTCTTGGCTGATCAAGCAAGTGTTCTGTACATTACCAGTCCTGTGATGTTTGCTTAATCACAGATAAATATTTGCAAATTTACATCACAAAATGTGATCTTTACTTTAAAATATTTGTTGATTCTTTCAAACTAGTCAGTTGTGTTTTCACACCAAAACCATGGCTAAAAATAAACATTCAAACAAATATAAAAAACTCGCAGTTAAACAAGCAAATGGGAATTAGTGTGTGCATGGATGGTTGTGTTTGTTTTTCCGCGACACACTGTCCCTGCATCTCGCCTTGAATCAGTCGGGATAGGCTCCGGCTCCTATGCCCCTACTCTGGGACTCAAACTCCAACTTTGTTGCTGCAAGGCCACTGTGCTAACCACTGCATCATCGCACACCCCACATTCCTAATATATACAGTACATATACAGCATATGTCAGTCAGTCATCTTCTTAACCGTGTATCCCTTATGGGGTTGCAGGGAGTGCCGGAGCCCATCCCGGCTGATTCAAGGGAAGGGGCAGGGTAAAGAACAGGGCGCCAGTCTGTCGTAGGCCATCATCACAAAACAAAATGTATTTAATTAATTTAAATATGCCTGAGTCTTGTGTTACTAAGACTGTAACAAATAATAAATTGTCAACTTTTTTTTCGGTAATGCCTCATACTTCTGTAAAAGAAATATGTTACTTTGACTCATTGTGTTTGTGATTCGTTGCTCCAATCAACATTAGTTATCTATGTTTGACACTGGCCTTTAACTCTACATTATGGAGAGTGATATACAGTACGTTTGTCTACTTGCTGCAGAGATGCTTTTTTAAGACTGATACTACCCTCCGAACCTGAATTTGGTCAGATTTTTTTTTCCTTTTAATTTATCCTGTGCACCTGCCTTCAGTGGCAGCCGTCTCTTAAAAAGGAGGTATTAAAGCGAGATGACAGATTGTGTTACCAAGCTTTTTTTTTTTTTTTTTTAATTTATATAGATTACTGCTGGTAATTGGGCATTTAATTCCTTTTTTTTTTTTTTAAAGACTAGATTTGTGTTCTTTTTAGTGATAAAAATGATAGGATTGTAAGTTTTGAACAGATGTCTCATTTATCCTCTTTACGAATCAGACTCGAACTGGTCTTAAACGTAAAACTCCCAACTGGTTCCATTCCAGTCGAGTTCTGGCATTTGTACTTTATTACCTGTAGTTTTATGGTGAGATAAGATTTAAGATTCTACACATGCAACTAAAACTATTCTAATCAAATTGATCTGAGGGGGGATTTTTTATTACTATTTAACACAAAAAAAAATTTGGAATTCTAAAAGTGGGTAGTGCCTCTTCTTTCATTTAGGATAAATGTGTTTATTCTTGTTGTTTGTTAATTAGTTTTAATAAACAAATAAAATATAGCCTTTGATTCATGCTGTTATCCAAGTGGCTTCTCACGTTTTCATGCCATTAGCACTTTTCCGACAAATGTTTCAGGTCGCTTACCTCTTTGACAGTCCACAATGTCTCCGTTCCACTGCATTGAAACAACACACAGGGAAAGCAGAAAAAAGTGTTGCTAACATCACAGCCAGTCAGACAGCTCCTCTTTTCATAAACCAACCTGGAAAACGCTTGGGTGTAACTACACCCACAGTCTCCCCCTTCCTGTTCAATCTTAAAATTTGGCTGGCCTGGCCCAAGTACCCTCACTTTTTTTCTCTTCCAAGGAACGTCTGGAAAAGAGTGTTTATCTTAAAGACATAACTGTGTTATCTTTTGATACTGAATTTCATCCTACCAATTTTAAAGTCGCCATTTTCACTCTCTGATCCCTTGCTGCAGCCCAGCCAAGGCGTGTGTTTAAAGGGTGGGATGTTAGGTGAGTGAGAGAAAAACAGAACCAATAAATGAAAGATAAAATGATATCGTGATCGAACTGAGACTTCTGATTGGTCATGGGGCGCACAGTTCTGCGCCCCAGGGCGGAACCCTAAGGTAGCCAATCAGAAACAAGAATCAGAACACGTGAAATCAGAAAGTTTAGCTGCTCTCATTGACTTCCATTAGTTCAGCGCACCACGAACAGGAAAAGAGAGAATTGTGAGAGATAAACAAAAACAGAGATGTGCTTTGTTTGAAAAAATTCTCAATAGTTCATATTAAAGGAGTAGGAAACAATAAAGATGTAATATATATATATATATATATATATATATATATATCTTGTCAAAAATGTTGATTGTTTTTTTTTATTAGTCTGACGTGACGTCACTAACGTTACTTTTCCATGGTGAGGGCGGCACCTTTGCGCCCTGCATCAACCAGCCGCTACTAAGCATGTCTTTTTGTGTCACTGCACAGTGATTGGTCAATTTCTAAAGTTTATTTTTCCCATGACAGTATGCGATAGCAAACACGGTCTGGCTAACATTAGCAAGGGGTCGTTGACAAAGATGCTGAGGATCTCTCTGGGAGTGACCAGGATGAACAGGATTAGAAATGAGTACATCAGGGGAACAGCACATGTTAGAGGTTTTGGAGATAAAGTTTGAGAGGCAAGACTGAGATGGTTTGGGCATGTACAGAGGAGAGAGAGAGAGTACATAGGAAGAAGGATGCTGGGTTTGGAACCACCAGGAAAGAGGACTAGAGGAAGACCAAAGAGGAGGTTCATGGATACAGTGAAGGAAGACATGAAGATAGTTGGCGTGACCGAAGAGGACTCAGCAGATAGGATTAGATGGAAGAAACTGACTTGCTGTGGCGACTCCTGAAGGGAAATGCCGAAAGAAGAAGAAGAAGTTGACAAACAGCGAATGCCAGGCATCTTGAAGACAATTCACAAAGTTTTACACTAATTTTAAATCATTTAATTCAATTAAACTTGTTCTGTGTTTCCATCAAGAGAAATACCCACAGTAGTTTACGACCTGCTGAATGAGAGTTTCCAGAGACTGAGACAAGAGAGATAAGTCAGAAAACTCTTAAAGAATCAACCAATGTGCTACCAGTAATGTCTATCTATTTCTTCATTCAAAATATTAAAACATTTTGTGAAGTTGGCATCTCCATGACATGTTAGGTTGTAAGAGTCCAACATAATTCCCAGTGTTCATTCTTCTAAACATGAAGCTTTTCCCGACAACAAAATTGAAAAGAAAAAAAACATGTTACTCAACAATTCTTTTGCTAACCTTGATGCTGGCATGTCCTCCCACTTTCTTTCGCACTGTCTCTGTGTTGTTGTACGGCTTTAGGTTGTTTGCCCTTACCCAACAGACATCTTTGCAGTTTCTTCAAGAGCTATATTATTTTCAAAGGTAACTCAAAGAGACGTGGCAGGAGGTCTCTTGTCATAGCGGGTTTCTTAACGTCAGGTTACTGTATAAGAACTCTAAGATTTGAATAATAACATGCCTTTTTCAAAGTCAAATAAATATGAGATTGGTTTGCCTTTGTCTTGAAGGTAAAAGACTGATTCAGTGTAACGGGGGTGGGCACTGTTAAAGAAGCCATCAGCAAGTGACAGCCAGTTAGTTGGGAAAGTAGGAGGAAGAGGAGGATGACCTTTCGGTAAGGAGAGGTGTCAGTTCCAGAAGGAAAAGGAAAAGGGACAATGTCTTCTTCGCTTCACTGAGTACCTCTCTCTGATACAAGAAAGCTGTCGGCCATCTTCTAAGAGGACACTCTCTAATTCAGTCACCCTTTATCTACCAACCTACCCCCACCCTAACCTTGCACTTTGTGTGTACGGAGGATCTCCCAATCCTCTCTGTTGTTTTGTCAGGTTTTGTTAAATCAGATAGATTGCAGGCGTGTTTCCCCGGTGGAGAAAGATTCTCTGCTTCTTCAAGCCTGCAACCTTTAAATATGACACAGCACCTCTCCCAATTTACTGTGCAGTAATTCATCCTGAGACCCAATACGTGGTTAAAGAACACTTATGCACGGAAGCCTCATGCTTATCCTATTTATCATACCTTTGCATTAATTCGGAGGGGTGATTAACTATAAATGCCACCGTCTGTGAACACATAAAGTCTTCCAATAAACTGCCCAACTTCATCCTCTGCACATGTAGAGACGGACCATTTACTCAAGCAGGCGAACTGTGATTATTCGGAATTAATTTTGCCAGGGTGCCTTAGCATGAAGCTGCTGTATCTAATCTCAATGGGATTTGAAATCTCGCCTGCTGTTTCGTGCATATTTTCTTCTCTGCCCCCTTAAACTGGCAACTGCCGTCTATAAATAGGAACGATCCTTCTTGACAGGGTAAAAATGACTGCCTTGTAAGCTTTACTTTACTCAGTCCTCATCTAAAAAATTGTATTTAAAAAATGATGTTGACCCATACATACCGTCAGGAGTGTATATTTCAGGCTGAGCAGTACACAGGAAATAATCCCCTAGTTTTGAATTATGTG
This sequence comes from Neostethus bicornis, assembly GCA_902685375.1. NCBI lineage: Eukaryota > Metazoa > Chordata > Actinopteri > Atheriniformes > Phallostethidae > Neostethus > Neostethus bicornis. The sequence continues at coordinate 5,252,674 of CACRXE010000002.1, read as the reverse complement.
TCCCAAGGTCCCTAAATGGATTTTCTAAGGAGCAACGTGAGCACTGTACAAGCTGGACATCAGGCTCTTTTGCTTTGTTCGTATTTTTTTCTTCTACCATTGATTTTGATATTACCTAGACCTCTATAATCCCATTCGCACAATTAAAGTTATCTTCACTCTTCCAGCAAAGCAGAATAGGACTGATTAATTGAGTCTCTATTGACAGGTTTCAATTAACTGCACAAAGCAGAGCATTCTATCTGTACAAAATTCATTATCAGCCTTCTCTATATCAAAGATAATACACTGAAGGATGAGTGAGGTCTGGCCTTTAAGAATAGTACACAGTCAGGCTGAGAATATCATGACATTTCCAAACCAAGCTTTTTCATTTTCAAAGTGTCTGTCTGTGGGAGCGAGGTTCTGAAAAAGCACACTATACTGGATTACAGTGACTGCTTCTGTCCTCGCAAGCTAGAAAATGTCAACTGGGGCAGAACCGACTGCTCTAATCACATTTTACTGTGAAGATTGTGTAGGCCTGGCCATATAGCTGCTGCAAAATAAAGGTGTTTGACTGCATTAAGGTTAAGGATCAGGCTCAAATTGCTTCCGTTTCATGGGTACTTAATGATTTTGATACTTCCTAGGCAGGTGTACAACACACACGCACACACATTAATATACATACACATATTTACATACATTCATATATAATTAGTATCGCCTTCGTCTCCTTTCAGCATTTCCCTTCAGAGGTCACCACGGCAAGTCAGTTTCTACTTCTAGCCCTATCTGCTGCGTCTTCTTCGGTCACGCCAACTATCTTCATGTCTTCCTTCACTGTATCCATGAACCTCCTCTTTGGTCTTTCTCTAGTCCTCTTTCCTGGTGGTTCCAAATCCAGTATTCTTCTTCCAATGTACTCTCTCTCTCTCCTCTGCACATGTCCAAACCATCTCAGTCTGGCCTCTCTGACTTTATCTCCAAAACCTCCAACATGTGCTGTTCCTCTGTTATACTCATTTCTCATCCTGTCTATCCTGGTCACTCCCAGAGAGATCCTCAGCATCTTCATCTCTGCTACCTCCATCTCTGTTTCCTGTCTTTTCCTCAGTGTCACTGTCTCTAGACCAAACATTATGTTTTTGTACACTTTTCCTTTCCTTTCATCTGAAACTCTTCTATCACACATCACACCTGATACTTTTCTCCACCCATTCCAGCCTGCTTGCACACACTTTTTCACCTCTTTTCCACACTCTCCATTGCTCTGGACTGTTGATCTGGAGCATCTTCATCTTTGCTAACTCCATCTCTGCTTCCTGTCTTTTCTTCTATGCCACATTCTCTAGACCAAACACCATGGTCGGTCTCACCACGGTTTTGTACACTTTCTCTTTCATTTTAGCTGAAACTTTTCTATCACACATCACACCTGATACTTTCTCCACCCGTTCCAGCCTGCCTGCACATGCTTCTTCACCTCTTGTTGTTGCAACATTACCTGCTGACATTTCTTAAAGAAGGCGAACAGAAGCAGCATCCTTCTGGATGCTGCTTCTGGAGTAGCATCCAGAAGGCTGGATGCTACTCCAGCCTTCTGGACTGAAGTAGCATCTCTCCTCCTACATTGAACTCTCCATCCTATCTACAGGATAGCAAGACCTTCCAGACCCTCAAAAAACTCCAAAAACATACATCTCAAATACTTTGTACAATATCAACATTTTGTTTTGTGTTGTGTCTCCTTTCGTCACAATCATCTTCGTCTACCTTCACCTGTTCCCTCAGCTCGACTTTATTTAGAAAAACAAAAGACATCCTCTTACTGTATAAAGATAGAGGTGGATGATGAATTTTAAGATTTAAAAATTTAAGATTTATTATTATTCAAGCAGTCTGTTCAGAAAAAAAAATAAGAATCAGGAACACAAAGCAAAAGCAATTAACTGATATACTGCGAACATTAAAAAAAAAAAAAAATATATATATATATATATATATATATATATATATACTGTATATATATATATATATATATATATTAAATACTTTCTGTAAAAAAAAAAAAAAAAAAAAAAAAACCTTATTGCATGACAGTTTTGTTTGATGGAAAAGCTGTGCTAACCGGAGAACAAACAAGAGACTCTTTTATTCATATTTTACGTGTAACAAGGGTAGAATTTTTCCGGCAGACTTTGGTCAAATTTTCTACAAAGAAATGCATCCTTGTCTGCTTTATTAATGCAGTCGTAGAATCAAAGAGAGGTGTGTTCATACAGAGTAAAATTCCATACCCCCCACTTACAGATAAGTGGAGACAGAGTTGTGAAGAGGTGGGGAATGCTTAGCAAACAGTATCGCCTAGCCCTTAGTTAGCATAACATTGTGTCATACAGCAGCTGGCCAGGAACGGCCTGCAGCTGAGGGATCACATTAACTAAAGACACTTTTGAATGATAAAAATAAAACAAGTATCCAGAGATAAACATTTTCTACTTAACAGGTTTAATCAAATGTACACTATATTGCCAAAAGTATTCGCTCACCTGCCTTTACTCATTCTATGAACTGAAGTGCATCCCATTCCTAACTCATAGAATTCAATATGATGTCGGTCCACCTTTTGCAGCTATTACAGCTTCAACTCTTCTGGGAAGACTGTCCACAATGTTGAGGAGAGTGTTTATAGGAATTTTTGACCATTCTTCCAAAAGCGCATTGGTGAGGTCACACATTGATGTTGGTCGAGAAGGCCTGGCTCTCAGTCTCCGCTCTAATTCATCCCAAAGGTGTTCTATCAGGTTCAGGTCCGGACTTTGTGCTGGCCAGTCAAGTTCATCCACACCAGACTCTGTCATCCACGTCTTTATGGACCTTGCTTTGTGCACTGGTGCACAGTCATGTTGGAAGAGGAAGGGGCCCGCTCCAAACTGTTCCTACAAGGTTGGGAGCATGGAATTGTCCAAAATGTTTTGGTATCCTGAAGCTTTAAATGTTCCTTTCACTGGAACTGAGGGGCCAAGCCCAGCTCCTGAAAAATAACCCCATACCATAATTCCTCATCCACCAAATTTCACAGTTGGCACAATGCAATCTGAAATGTACCGTTCTCCTGGTAACCTCCAAATCCAGACTCGTCCATTAGATTGCCAGATGGAAAAGCGTGATTCATCACTCCAGAGAACGTGTCTCCACTGCTCTAGAGGCCAGTGGCGACGTGCTTTACACCATTGCATCCGACGCCTTGCATTGCACTTGGTGATGTGTGGCTTGGCTGCAGCTGCTCGGCCATGGAAACCCATTCCATGAAGCTCTCTGCGTACTGTACTTGGGCTAATCTGAAGGTCACATGAAGTTTGTAGCTCTGTGCAGAAAGTCGGCGACCTCTTTGCACTATGCGCTTCAGCATCCGCTGACCCCTCTCCGTCACTTTACGTGGCCTACCACTTCGTGGCTGAGTTGCTGTTGTTCCCAAACGCTTCCATTTTGTTATAATAGTGCTCACAGTTGACTGTGGAATATTAAGAAGCGAGGAAATTTCACGACTGGATTTGTTGCACAAGTGGCATCCCATGACAGTTCCACGTTGGAATTCACTGAGCTCCTGAGAGCGGCCCATTCTTTCACAAATGTCTTGTTTCACAGTCTGCATGCCTCAGTGCTTGAATTTATACACCTGGGGCCAGGCCAAGTGATTAGAACACCTGATTCCGATCATTTGAATGGGTGAGCGAATACTTTTGGCAATATAGTGTAGCTTTAAAAAGCATCTGTATTGGAAGCTGTCTTTGATTTTATCTCAGAAGTCAGAGTCAGAAGGCATCCGGCTTCATTTAGCCACAATGCCGAAGTGTTTTATTTTTTTATTAAGACATGTACGTATATACTGTAAATGATCCATTTTTATGTAATTTCGACTCAATGTAGAAGTACTTAGGATCAACAGTCCAGAGCAATGGAGAGTGTGGAAAAGAGGTGAAAAAGCATGTGAAGGCAGGCAGGAATGGGGGAGAAAAGTATCAGGTGTGATGTTTGACACACCGTGGTGAGACCGGCCATGCTGTTTTGGGCTAGAGACAGTGGCACTGAGAAAAAGACAGGAAGCATTAATGGAAGTAGCAGAGATGAAGATGCTGAGGATCTCTCTGGGAGTGACCAGAATGGACAGAATTAGAAATTAGTATACCAGAGGAACAGCACATGTTAGAGGTTTTGGAGATAAAGTCCGAGAGGCCAGACTGAGATGGTTTGGACATGTGCAGAGGAGAAAGAGAGAGTACTGGTACATTGGAAGAAGGATGCTGAGTTTGGCACCACCAAGAAAGAGGCCTTGAGGAAGACCAAAGAGGAGGTTCATGGATACAGTGAAGGAAGACATGAAGATAGTTGGTGTGACCGAAGAGGATGCAGCAGATAAGGTTAGAAGTAGAAATTGACTTGCCGTGGTGACCCCTGAAGGGAAATGCCGAAAGAAGAAGAAGACGATTTAGAAAATATTCTGGTGCTAATTTTTGTACTTCTTGTTTAGCAAAAGAAGCTCTTTGATTGTTGGCTGTGTTTAAGTTTTTACAGTGTGAATGAGTTAGTTCCAATGATTTGTACCTGTCTTTAAGTCTCAATTCATCTTTGTACAGACTGTTTAATTCCGTTCATTCTACCAGCTTGGATGATCTTGTGAGCTTGGTTTTACACCTATAAGTATAACCAAGAGGTGCGGGTTATACTTAGAGCAAGAGAAAGAGAGATCATAGAACATCTTTCGACATTTCAATTAATTTTTGTCTTAGACATACTTTCTAGAGCATTTAGCAAAGCATCTGTTTAAGTAAACTACAATTGCACTCAGTGTATCACAGTTCTCCACAAACAATGCCTCTGACTCTATTCATCCCACCCATTCCTTACGTTAAGATCTTTGAAGGTGACCTCCGCTGGGTAAGAATCTCAATCCAAACCACTTTCTCCTCACAGCTCTTTGCTGCCCATCAGAAATCCAGGCTCAATCCACTTTTCTAAATTGCTGCCATTAAATTGAACACCATGACCTGACTTCCCTCTTAGCCAAAAATAAATAAAGGAGTTGTTGGTAAAAATGAAGCTTTTCAACTTGTGGGAAATTGAACATATGAAACATTGCTTTTACTGAATTGCTATATGTCTTTTTTTTCTCCAGGTGATCTCCAGTAGACTAAAAAAGAGAGGACAATGCCACTTTTTCCCCCAAACTCTGATTTTTTTAGAATTTTATGTACCATATTTTCACGACCACAAGATACATTTAAAAGTCTTAGATTTTCTTCAAAATGAGCGGCGCACCCTATCGTGCAGTGTGCCTTATGTGTGTTGTGAAAAAACAAGTGAAGCAGATGAATACTACGCTTGCTGGGATTCCAGGAGGTCTGACAAAGGAACTCCAACCGCTGGACATCGGCGTGAACCGGCCGTTCAAAGTAAGGCTGTGAGCGATGGATGACCAGAGGACACCACAGCTTCATGAAGGGAGGAAGGCAGCGCCAAGCGAGTTACGCCACAGTTTGCCAGTGGATTGTAGATGCTTGGGCTAACGTGTCTGCTGGCACTGTTGTCCAATCTTTCGCAAAAGCCAGCATCATTTCCGAGAAGCCGCACGGTACAGAAAGTTGCTCTGACCGCAAGGAAAGTGAATCTGCGATGTTGGATTTAGCGCACTTGTTAGATTCTGAAACAGAGGATGAGGACTTGGATGGATTTAATAAATGACTTTATGATGACTGTAACTAATATTTAAATAAAGCCAACCAAACTCAGTTTTACTCCCGATCTATTTTTAAATACACACACTGTCTGCTTGTGTGTGTGTTGTTGTAAGGCGGACGTAAGTAATAAAGTATATGTATATAAAACCCGCGCCCTATCATCAGGTGCGCGTTATGTGTGTGTTAAATACAGAGCACACAAAACTGGGACTGTGCCTTTTAATACGGTGCGCCTTTTGGTCGTGAAAATACGGTAACATGCAGGTATTAGCCTTAGCGCCAAACATTTTGAGGAGGTAAAAAGAAAACCAGAATATTTAGATCAGGTTGCCAAGAAAATATAACACGTTTCAAAATAAAAAATCTTGCTCTCATGGTTACAAGAATGTTTTTACAACAGCTTTTCGTATGACCTGCAGGCTTTAGATAAAGTCTTGGAATTCAGAGTAAATCATTTCAGTGTTTAGAAAAGTGTTGACATTCCAAAGTATTTTGTTTTGGTTCTCTTATCGACTGGTAATCTTTTCGAAAATGTGATTGAAATTCCAGCGTGTCAGGGACTTTGAAGAGGCTAAACAAGATGAAAAACATTCCTCTCAAAAAGTCATTAAGTTAAAAGACAGTGTTTAATTAAAACTTTCAAACGATTTATGGTGAAATTCTTTGGTGAGGAGCTTTAGTGAGAAAGAAAAAAAAAATCTTGTTCCGAAAATGAAGTTTTTATCTGTTATCTGACATGAAAACAAAAGAAGCCTCCAAAAGAAGACAAAGATCCAAAAAAAAAAGTGTGAAAAGGCGTGCACTGCTTTTCTCGACTGTACTTTGAATAAGAAATAAGAGTTACATAGCTGAACGTTCTGAAAGATCAGAACAATTTTTTGGAGCGAACTACTGACATGATTGTTGGAAAAAAAAATCCAAATGGCTTTTGGATGGCAGCAGACTCACAGAAAACTGTAGCTGATATTAAAGTTGTGTTGCTAGGATCCAACACCTGTCACTTCAATGAAAAATCTTCAGAAGACTATTTTTTCGCATTCTTGCCACAGAGATTTTTCCATTCTTGCTCGGATTCTAAATATCCATTTGAAAATTAAAAATAAATCATATGAGGTACAATTAAGAGAAATTGAGCATTATTGTGTTTTCACCGTGTATTAATTCTTATATCATAAATTCAATTAAATTCCATTTTATTTGTATAGTGCGAAATCACAGAATTTCTGTCTCAACAAGCTTCACATTGCAGATTTAGAAAGAAGAAAAACAAGAAAAAGGAAGAATGTATAAACACAAATACACAGCAAGAAAACTAACAAATGCTAGCCAGACAATACTAGCACATTTCTGCCCTTAGACTCTCCTTCACGGTGAGGAAAAACCCATCAGTGGGAATAAAATGAGAAACCTCATGGGAATCCACACAAAAGAGAGAACCCTCCCCCGGGACGGGCATCCAAAGTGTCTAGGACTATTATGTCTATACTGTTATATGTCGTGGTTCCCTCGAGCCACCACCGGAGGGAGCCAGGGATCACCTCACCTTTCCCCCAATTCTGGCAATTAGACTATTCAACACCTGTGGGCTCAGCTGGAGCCAATCTCCCGGCTGCCTATTTAAGGGCAGCCTCACCAGCCTTTATTTGTCAGGTCTTACAATCACCTGTCCCAGCCAGGTTACCCTGGTTGCCTGACCATGTTTTGCATTTTTTTGGATTTAAGTTGGACTTCTGAAGCCTTAAGTTAATCATGTTCTTTTTCCTTTACAGACTTTCCGGTATTATGTTAATAAACCATGTTTAAGTCCTGCATTTGGGTCCTCCTGTTTCCACCATCCTTTCCTCGACCACAACAGTTATATGTACTGTATGGTACTCAAACCCCAACATTTTGTGTGAGGCCACTGTGCTAATCACTGTACCACTGTGCAGCCATAGCATTTTTTAAAGAAACATAATACCTCTTGTTTGTTCAAATATGCCATATTTACAGATAAACATATATACAGATATATATTTCATCAAGGTGGCGCAGTGGTTAGCACAGTGGCCTCACAGCAAGATGGTCAGGGTTTGAGCCCTGGGTGAATTGAGGCTTGAAACACTGCCCTTTCTGTGTGCAGTTTGCATGTTGTACCCGGATATGCGTTGGTGTACTCCGGATACTCCAGTTTCCTACCACTCTCCAAAAATTTGCATGTTAGGTTGAATGGCTGCTAGTTGTGTACGTGTGTGACCCCACAACAAACTGGCAACCTGATCGGTTTGTACCTTGTCTCTCACCTTGAATTAGCCGGGATAGGCTCCGGCACCCCCCGCAACCTCGATAGGGATATGTGGTTGAGAAGATGAAACATTTAATCAGTTTTACTTCTGTTTTGACACTGTGACTCCCAAACATCTCGTTTGAGGCTGTTAATAGTGTGTAAAACGCATCAAGTTTGACATCAGAACACATCAAACACATTAAATTTCCCTTCCGGAATAAATAAAGTATTTTCTATTAAATTTTAATTCAATTCAATTTAGCACAACTCCTGTGTAATGAGGGTGGGTGGTCAATAAATCAAAGTGGAGTCGTACTTCGGTTGTGGGTGTATTTCTTGGAGCCACAACCTCCAAATAAAATTATTTTCCAGTAGAAAAACTTCACTGCAAAAAAGGATTGTGAGATTTACAAAAACAAAAATAAATAGAAATGTCAAATTCCAACAGAAAAGTGTTTAAATCCAAAAACACATATTTTTATCTGAATCACAGCAAAGTTTTGTAAATGATTAAGCAAAATGTTTAATGTTTAATTAAATTTAAGTATCTCAGGGTCTTGTTCATGAGTGGGGGAAGGATGGAACGGGAGATCGACAGATGGATAGGTGCGGCGTCAGTAATAACTAGGACGCTGCATCGGTCCGTTGTGGTAAAAAGAGAGCTGAGCCGAAAAGCAAAGCTCTCGATTTCCAAATTGATCTACATTCCAACCCCCATCTATGGTCACCAGCTGTGGGTGGTGACCGAAAGAATGAGATCGCAGATTAAAGCGGCCGAAATGAGCTTCTTCCGCAGGGTGGCTGGGCTCTCACTTAGACATTGGGTGAGCAGTTCTACCATCCGGGAGGAGCTCAGCTTCGAGTTGCTCCTCCTCTAAGTCGAGAGAAGCCAGATGGGGTGGTTCGGGCATCTGGTCAGGATGCCTCCTTAGTGCCTCGCTGGTGAGGTGTTCCGGGCACGTCCCACCGGGAGGAGACCAAGAGTCAGACCCCTGACCCGCTGGAGAGACTATGTCTCACAGCTGGCCGGGGAACAACTCGGGATCTTGTCGGGTGAGCTGGAGGATGCAGCCGGAGTGTGAGAAACCTGGGCTTCCCGTTTGAGGCTGTTGCCCCCACGACCCGGCCCCAGATGAGCATTTTTTATAAATACTGTTGTTTTCATAATTCAGGCTATTAGTGAAGCATATTGTAGAGTTTTATTAAGAAACCAAATATTTTGATATGAAATGGATGCTGTTTGGTTTTATAGATTCTTTTTGTCTTTAAATTGTAACATTATATTTAACCTGTTGGCTTTCTGTTTTTAAATGGTTTTTGAATTGTTTTAAGTGTTGTATCACAAGTTAAACTCCCCCTGCCTGTCCTGTCTCGTCAATCTTCTGTTTTGTTTTTTACTTTATGATCCATGTCTCGCTTGTGTTGTCTTGTGTTGCTTCCTGTTTTATTTTGAAACACTAACTCTCCTCTCGTTTCAGACAATTTTACTTCCTGCCCTGGTGTGTTTCCCTCCAGGTGTGATTGTCTAATCCTCCCTGATTGTTTCCTCCTGTGTTTTCCCCTTCCTCATGTTATAAAAGTCTGTCTCCCCTTGTCTTGTACCAGATTGTTTTGACTGTTGGTGTTGAATCTCATGTTAGAAAATAAAGTTATTAAGTTACATTCTGCAATTGGGTCCTCCCTCATTCCAAGTCTGACACTGCCTAGCTATTGTACATTATTGCATCTCTGTCACTGTGCTAAGCACTCTGCAAATATAGCATTTCATAGTTTGTAGAAAAGCTAGTCTCACCTGCAGATGGAATTAGTAATGTACAAACCAGCACATCCATGCTACAGCAAAAATAAATTCACACTCAAAAAGTGAAAAAGGAAATAAAATGGATGGAAGGCAAAAATTTCCAAGACGGTGGTTTTTAATCTATTGTCTGCTAAAAGAAGAATGTTTAGACTCCGTCGTTTATTTTACACTTTAAAACCACTGCTTTACACCACTACATAATACTTTAGATTTTTGAGAAAAAAAAATAGTCTGAAAGATTCATTAACTTCTGGGAATTAGTTGTTCCTTAAACTTCCAAGCTTCATAAATGGTTCATGGTCTCACAGCAAGAAGGTCGTGGGTTAAAGAGATGAGGCAAAGCTTGAATTACTGGCCTTTCTGTGTGGAGTTTGCATTTTCTTCCTATAGACAGTATGCATGAATTTTTATCACGGTTCTCCGGCTTCCTCCTACCCTTGAAAAACGGTTACAGGATATTTCAGCCACGGACATTTGAGCCAAAAAACTGCCACCTAGCATATTTGAGCCATGTGCGCCCCCGAATTTAGGACATTTCAGCCTCGGACATTTGGGCCAAAAACCTATTTTATGTAGAAAATTGTGATATTTTATGTAAAAATTTTATCGTAAATAAACAGTTGCACTACAGAAAATAATTGCTTTTAGTCTTAAAAATTTTTATCGTGCAAAAATTTTTATCGTGCTTTTTGTCATTTAAAGTTTTTTTATCGTAAATAAACAGTTGCGCCCAGGTTGCAGTTCTTCAAATGTCAGTGGCTGAAATCTCCGAGTCACTGTGGCTCAAATATCCTAGGTTGCAGTTTTTTGGCTCAAATGTCCGTGGCTGAAAAGACCGTTCACCTTGAAAAACATGTCTTTGGTTGATTAGTGACTAAAAAATTACTCTTAGGCAAGGTTATGTGTGTGAATAGTAGAAAAGTGCTTTAAAGTTGTTTTCTTCACAGTGTATTTTCTGATCGAGACGTTTTGACTTCAATACGGAAATCATTAAAAAATACTTTAAATGTTTGCCAGATGTGGGCAGTACGGTGACACAGTGAGTAATGCAGTGGCCTCACAGCAAGAAGGTCTGGGATTCAACTCCCGGGTAGGGAGGAGGCTTGGAGCAGTAGTCTTTCTGTGTGGAGTTTGCATTTTTCTCCAGCTACTCCGGTACCCTCCCACCCTCCAAAAATTTGCATGTTAGGTTGATTGGCCAGTGCTAAATTCCCCCTAGATATGTGTGTGGCTCTGCAACAGACTGGCTACCTGTTCGGAATGTGCCCTGCCCTTGACCCTTGCCTTAAATCAGCCAAGTTGGGCACCGGCACCCCAGTAAGGAATAGACGGATAAGAAGGTGACTGATTGCTGATTGGAAGACAACTTTGAAACCCTTTTTAGAATGGATTACTCCTGGATGTTGGATGAGGGGTGTCATTTTACATGGATGCTTCTCAGTTACACACTATGGAAAATATCCCACGTAGACGCTTCCCAGATGGATGCTTCCCATTTAGATGCTATATAAAATATTTATGTAAAATAATATATTTGTATAAAATAATAGGTTAAAAAAAATTATATGTACATATACTGTATGTATAATATATTATATAAAATAATAGGGTAAAAACAATTATATTTAGTTCTATTATATACAAAAAGAATGTTTTTCACAAATGCTTCGAAATAAACTTTAAAGGAAATATGACTTAAAGTCCATATTTAATATTATTTTGTTTTAACTGTTTTTGTTTTGAGTCCAATGTAGTCTCTTCTTAACAGCTTATTAAGTCTTTGGCTTCATCTCTGATTATTTTATTCATAACGTATTATTACAATAATATCATGTGGTACTTATCATGTTAGGAAAAAACAAAACATTTTTATCAACAGTCAAAACATTTATTCATACGTGTTTTACAATTTATAACATATCAAAATGTTTGTAAAAATGATATACAGATTATCATACATTGCTCATTTGAATTAAAAATTTCAAACTAGATGCTGTACTGAATCCGGAAATTCATCAGTTGTGATGTCTCCTTCCCTGTATTCTGTACGGAGACGATCTAGACGATTATCAATGTTGCGGTAGCAACGACGGCGCGGGCGTGGAGCAACGATTCTCCTACTTTTATTTATAAATATAATATATCTGTGATAGAGTAAAATATTTACAATAAATAAGCTGATAATAACTTAATAATAAAATAATACCTAAGTAACAATACATTATCAACCGAATAGAGGCGCTAAATTCAACTATTTTCCCACTATTCTGGTAGATTTTTTGCATTTTAAGTATAATTATTGTATAAACTTACAAAATATTGTAAACATATGTGATTAAAATTACATTATAATGTCAAAAGAGTCTGACTGCGAAGCGTCTATGCGGGAAGCGTCTAAATGGGTTCTAGGACATTTCATCCACGGACATTTGGGCCAAAAACCTATTTTATGTAGAAAATTGTGATATTTTATGTAAAACATTGTGATATTTTGTAAATACCACCCCACGTCATCTGCAGGAGCTAGCAGCCTGTGATGAGTGGTGCATGGATGGCACCTTTTCGGTTCCTCTAAGGCTCTTCACCCAGCTCTACGTGATCCATGGTCGGTCCCAAGGCCTCTATCTTCCTTTGGTCTACGCCTTACTGCAACGCAAGACACAGACCACCTACGAGACGCTCTTCCGGGTTCTTGAAGAGGTTGGCTGTGACCCAAACACAGTCATCATCGACTTTGAGCGTCCTGTGGAGCTGGCCCTGCGGGTGGTCTTCGGGGAGGAGGTCCAGGTTCGTTTCTGCTTCTACCACCTGAGCCAGTCTATCTGGAGGCAGATCCATGGCCTAAGGCTGAAGAACCTGTATGAGTCAGATGATGAGTTCCGCCTGTTCTGCGGGCATCTGGATGCCCTCGCCTTCTTGCCCCCAGAGGATGTCAAGTCAGGCATGGCACATCTACGCTCCACCATGCCCGATGATGCGGAAGCACTTGTTGAGTACTTTGACTCAACCTTGTTCCACCCATGTTCCAACCAGAGAAATGGAATATGCATCAAGCCACCCTCAACAACCAGCCCAGAACCAACAACATCTGTGAGGGCTGGAATAACAAGTTCTTCAGTCTGGTGGGCCACTCCAACCCCACTGTCTGGAAGCTGATTGAGTGCTTGCAGGCTGAGGCTGCCACCGTCGATGGTATTCTGCTCCAGGAGGAGCGTGGGATCCGTCCTTCGAAGCGTGGGAAGATGGTGTACCAGGAGCTTCCGGTTCGTCTCCACAACCTGGTGCTTGACTTAAACACAGGCAAGAAGACCATCCCTGCCTTCCTTCGTGGCATCAGTCACAACCTTCGTGGAGGACAACCAAACTTGTAAAAAATGGTGATATTTTATGTAAAAAATGTATTGTAAATAAGCAGCTGCACTACAGAAAATAATTGCTTTTAGTCATTTTTATCCCATGGCTCAAATAAAAAATTCTGATATTTAAATAAAAAATTCTGATATTTTTAAAAAATTCTGATATTTTATGTAATAATTTTATCGTAAATAAACAGTTGCACTACAGAAAATAATTGCTTTTAGTCATTTTTATCTCATGGCTCAAATAGCCTAGTCACCGTGGCTCAAATAGCCTAGGTTGCAGTTTTTTGGCTCAAATGTTCGTGGCTGAAATCTCCGTGGCTGAAAAGACCGTTCACCGTCTAAATGGGAAGCGTCCATCTGGGAAGCGTCTATGTGGGAAGCGTCCATGTGGGATGAAACCGGATGAGGGATTACACAGAAATATCTGTGTTTCTCTCAGAACATGAAGCCCTGCAACAGACTGGTAAGAGGTTTTGGATAGCCTCTTGAAACTCCGATAAGGATAAAGAATGAATGACTCAGCAAGTTTTTTAATGAGATAGAGCTGTGGTTTCTTTAACTATAAATTCATTTACATTATTTGTCAGTATTTTTTTCCACAGTACTACTGTATTTTTACGGGAAGTATCTTCCTGTGAAAGCTGGAGCTTTTTAAAAAATGCGATATGATTTCATCTCCTCTGGATTTATCTGCTGGGATCACACTCCTGTCTGTTCATCTCATGACCAAACTCTAGATAAAACCTTCACCCTCCCCCTAAGGTGAGGTTCCACGTAACACGACTTCATTCTTTTGTTGATGTAGGATGACCCTTACGCAACTGAGTGGGCGTTGTCTCCATTTGGAATTTCTGGCGCGCAAAGCGGCGCAATTAAACACAACTAAGAAAAATCTCCTGCCTAAACAATCAAGTCTGTACCAAGAAAAGTTTGCTGTTGACGGATCGGATGAAGCTGAGGTAAGAGAGTGTTCGCATGCTGCTACATACAGAGCAGCTAAAAAAAACAAATAAAACCTCTTCTATTGAAGTTGGAATGTGGGCTTGGTAGTAACAATGCCGAAGAGCAACCGAGTTTGTTAGAATGGTTGCGGTCTCTGAATGCTGCGATGTGTTCCTAATTACTTTGCAAGCTGAATTTACGTCTCATCTAGCTCACTGGATTGGTTTATCTGGAGTCCGTCTTTTCCATCTGTCGGGATTTTGATCCATGAAGTCAGATTTTTGTGTTGAGTTGTTGGTCTATTCTACATTATTAAGCAGGTCGGATTCGTAAAACTTAGAGAAATTTGTGTCTGATTCAGAGCCCACGCTGTGCCGTGCAGATAAAGACATGCCAGACAAATATGCAGCTGCTAAAATGATATCACAAAGCAGCAAACATGATGCGCTACCAACATCAAAATGGAGGATCCCCGTAGGCTTCCAGTTGTGCAGAAACCTTATCTTGATAATAATTTGGACTTCAGTGTAGATTGAAAAAGTCGTATATGTAAGGGTTTTTTTTTAATTATTATTATTGTTGTATTTTGTGACCAACACCCTGAAAATATGACCAATTTATATATGGTACATACTGAGTATGTATGGGGGGTTTATCAGAATTCCATCTCTGGTTTGGAAGCTATCAAGTTCACAAAAGTCTTCTAGAAGCACAGAGACAGAGAACAACCCAAATGTTTCATGCTTTCAAGTTGCACTAATAAGAAATTGTACATCTTAAGAGATTTTTTTTCCCTTTCATTTTCAGTTTCCTGACCAAGTTTCATATAAAGGAAGATGTTATTTAAAAAAATCAGTTGGATTAATAAATGTGAGCCTCCAGATTGGATCTTTTCTGATATGGGCAGTGAAATAATCTTCTCAGGATGTACTTAGATTATTTAAACGGACGGAAAACATATTTTCAATTCTCCAAATCCGAGACGATGATGATTATGTATGTCTCTGTGTACATGAGGCCCTGAAACAATCATCAAATCTGAGACCATGGTCCTCATCCGGAAAAGAGTGGAGTGCCCCCTGCAGGTCAGGGACAGTTTAAGTATCTATGGTTCTTGTTCACGAGTGGGGGAAGGATGGAACGGGAGATCAACAGGCGGATCGGTGCGGCATCAGCAATAACTAGGACGGTGCATTGATCCGTTGTGGTGAAGAAAGAGCTGAACCGAAAAGCAAAGCTCTCGATTTACAAGTCGATCTACGTTCCTACCCTCACCTAAGGTCACCAGCAGCGGGTGGTGACCGAAAGAACGAGATCACGGACACAAGCGGCTGAAATGAGCTTCTTCCACAGAGTGGCCGTCATCCGGGAGGAGCTCGGAGTAAAGCCGTTGCTCCTCCAGGTCGAGAGAAGCCAGATGAGGTGGTTTGGGCATCCACTTGGGATGCCTTCTGAACGCCTTGCTGATGAGGTGTTTCGGGCACGTTCCACCGGGAGAGACCCAGAGGCTCCAGACCCGCTGGATATACTATGTCTCACAGCTGGCCGGGGAACAGCTCGGGATGCTCCTGGGTGCGCTGGAGGATGTAGCCGGGGTGAGAGAAGCCTGGGTTTCCCGTCTAAGGCTGCTCCCCCCAAGACTCGGCCACAGAGAAGTGGAAGATGAGTGAATGGGAAAAAAAAAAACATTGCTAAAGAATTGACACATGGAAACAAAAAAGTTCCGTCATCTTCCGCTTGTTCCAGTGTCGGGTTGCGGGGGCAACAGCCTCAAACGGGCAGCCCAGGCCTTTATCACCCCGGCTGCACTCTCCAGCTCTCCCAGAAAGATCCCAAGTTGTTCCCCGGCCAGCTGTGAGACATAGTCTCTCCAGCTCACCCGGAAGGATCCCAAGTCGTTCCCCGGCCAGCTGATCACAAAGAAGTGATCAGCATAAAAATGTAATTTTGTTTTTATAGGAACATTTTTGTGATGTGGGCATTGGGGCCTTCTGACCTTTTAATATCAGTACAGGCAACCGCTGCTCGGAACATCTGTCGTTAACCATAAAGGTTCCCTAAAAATCCACTCAGCCTCCGCCACCGGACAAATATAATGAAAGTTTAAAGCAATTTTCACTCATAGAATCGCACATAAAAATAAAACAATTAACAATCTAATTACTCATGTTAATGACTTGAGTGATTATTTCTATAAGTAATGTATTCATATTTTAAGCATGTTTGCCAAAATCAGACGAAGTGACGTCCTTGTTTCAACCAGCTGTTCAGATGGTTTATTAACACATCGAAAAGAAAGAAGAAATAACATATTTCTCTTGTTCTTTAAATGAAAAAAAAAACTAAAACAAAAAGCAAAAATAGTCAGTACTTTGACTTCAAAAAGAATAAAAAACAATAAGGAAATGTGTGTGTTTTGAGATTATATGAATCATTAAGGCCATAGAGAGAAAAAAACCCTCTATTTTAATGTTGTTTTATAGCTAAAAGTTTGATGTCTTTAATTCATTTTTGTTCAAAGTTCAAACCAGGTTTGGGTTTAAGACTGGTAGAAGTTTTTGTGCATATTCTCGTTTCACAATTAAATTTGACTGAAAAATGGAGAAATTGGGAAGCAATTTGCTTCTAAAGTAATTGTCTAATGTCTACAGATTTTTTCTTTTAAAGGAACAGGCCGGACTTGGAAGGCACACAAAGTGCCCAGCAGATTGAGTTGAATAATGAGCAATTTTCTAATAGTTTTTGTCGTCGGCAAGAAATTGGAAAAAGGAAAAAAAATAATACACTTGTACAGCACTAGTTTGAAGATTGAATAAAATGACTAAAAAACATAAAGTTCAGCATTGTTCATTAAAGATTAAGTCAGTCAGTTAATTAGCTGAGTTAGAATGCAAGTGAAAAAGAGACTTTTTAAAGCCTACTGACGTCCTTCTATACGGCACACCTATGGTGGAACTACAAGAGAGCTAGCATAAGAAAACTCAATGTGGCATACAATGACTGTATGAGGATTCTATTAAAAAGATCACGATGGGAAAGTCCAAGTCGCCTGTTTGTCTCAGCAGGAATTAGGACTTTCCAGGTAACTCTGCGCTGTTTGACGTACAGTTTTATTAGTTGTCTTAATAGCTCTGAGAACTCTATTAGCTTGGTTGATGTGAAACTTAGGCCCTGTCCACACGTCGCCAGGTATTTTTGAAAACGCATACTGAATATTTTTATCCATTGTGGCCTGCCGTACAAATAAAAACTAAGATTTTTTTTCACTGAAGACCAGCGCTTTTGAAAACTCCAGCCAAAGTGGAAATTTTGGAAAACTCTGTCTTTGCGTTTGCGTGTGGACGTGCGAAAACGGAGGTTTGCTTTTTTTTTGCGTCACTACCTGCGACAAGTAATGCACATACGTTGTTCGTGTGTGTTCTTGTTTGGATCGCTAACAAGGTTTGAGCAGCATGGACCCGATCTATTATTTACCTGTGTTTTATTAACTTTATAGTCGATGACGACTTTTAAAAGCAATTTCCCCTCCTTGTCGATCCACACAAACGAGATGCCTGGCGCCATGTTTCAGGTTTTGCGGAAATGACGACAGAGGTATTCTGATTGGATAGCTGAGAACTTACGTTTACATCAATACTGCCGACTACTGGTCTGGCATTCTCATAATCACACTCAGAAGCGTATTTGTACGGCTCTGTGTGGACGCGGATATTTTGAAAACGGTTACGTGTGGACGCAAGCGTTTTCCTAAAACCGAAGACAGCAGAAATGCGTTTTCAAAAATACCCAGCTACGTGTGAACGTGGCCTTAGTACCACAAAGTACCAGTCTGTACTGCGAAACCATTGGTACAATTGTTTGATGTAAACAGTGGTTTGATGTTATATGTATATTTTTTTCTTCTTCTCTGTTTTGTTGTTGTTAGTTAGTCGTGTCTTTCTGTATTGGACCTTGAGTCTGTAATAAAGTTGATAATTAGTATATAATTAGTATATAAACACTAAGTAGACTTAAAGTGTTTGCTTTAGTTCAATAAGGCAACATTACATAAAACAATCAGTGGATTGTGTATTTTTTTAAGTTAGCAAATATTAGGAAATGCTGCTTTCATTCTGTTGTTACAGCTTTCACCCTCAAAATATTTCACTTGCAATTTCAAGTAACTAAACCTCAACGTTTTCACTGAGATTTTGCATGTATTTAATTGGGTTTTTATCATGTTTGCATTTTTTAGTCCATCAAACTAAACACTAGACAAAAAACACAGTAGTGGATAAAATAATGAATGTGTGTTGTATACCTTTAAAAACCAATCGGAAAAAAGAGGACAATAACAGGCTGTACCACATTTTCCACCATCAACTTTTTTAAAGTGAAAATAATTTATGTGGTATTGGGAGATGTTCAGACATTGGCTTGTTTATCGGTAACTGGTTGCATCGGTGACATGGAAGAAAAAAAAACCAGAATGTTGTCAAACACATTCTGGTGAAACATGAGTTGAGCGAATTTTTTACGTCCCAATAAACATTGCATGGTACAACTGAGAGCAATTCAGTTGTTACAAGAAGATAAGTGAACACAATTGTTTTTGTGTTTTGGAAGAAAAATGACAGTTATCCATTAAACCTGAGCGTTAATGCCCCAATGGGGAATTTTGGTTCAAAAATACAGATGGTCATAAAGGAGTAGAATCAATAGAAGGTCCCTTTCCTTTTATTAGTTTCTTGCTTGGTCTCATCCACATCTGGTGATCCTGTTAGTACCATATAATCTGTCTCAGTATGGCACCTACCCTAAATCCAACCTACTTGGCTTACGGATTACTGCCCTTTATTGAAGTGTACAAGAGAACAAGAACAGGCTTTAGCTACTATTGGAAAACTAGAAGGGAGCAAGCCTTTTTGCTATAAATGAGACACTCAACAGGCTGCAACCAGGACACAGAGACTAAGCATCTCATGTTAAGCCTGCCAGTGCTTTGTAGCTACTTGAGTACAGGACTGAAGGAGGGCCACGCTCCGCATACTCAATTAGCCGAGTTACGGTATTGAGCTTGAAAGGCAAAAGGATTGGCTCAACATTTAAATTACAAATCCTCAATATGAATACATTAGGGACATTTTATTTGCATTAGGATTTCTGATTCTCCCTAAAAGGGTTTGAAATGAATTTAGAAATGCAAATGACTGAAAAAGAAACTCAATTTCTGGTGATTGATTGATCAAATGTGCACATAGAATGACTACGAATAGTAGTAATAAATAATGAATTATTTCAACTTGATAAAAAAAATAGTCATGGCACCTTAAAAAAGAAACACCAAACAAACACAGCTCTTCTGTGGAGGGAGGCGTCAGCTCAGTGTTAAAGTGGTTGTCCTTGGACAAATCCTTGGGCAGATGCCAGTTTGAATCACACTGAGCCCCGTAGGTGTCCCTGGAGCAGGCAGGGCCACCCCCTAGTTGGTGCTGCCATGGCGGCCTGCAGCGGTGCAATGCAGCTAAAGTAATTTCCCCATTGTGGGACAAATAAGGGTATTAAAAAAATCAATTTCAAGTTAATTATTTTAAATGAGGAGTTGAAAAATGTTACAATTGTGATGTACATATCTCCTATTGTATCGTATGTGTATTAAGTGTATGTATGTGATTCAGTTATGTTTGGGACATTACTCAGAGAACATTGTTTTATCATTGTTTATTCCTTAGATGTACAGTAGGAATATTTATTCTGGAATCATTAAGATTCACATGGACAATCTGCTGGTCCGCTACATTTCCTAAGTGCCCTAATGCAGTAGACCCCATCCCTATTTCCCTCGAGGACCGTCATCCTTCAGTCTCTCCTCCCTCAAAAGCTGTTGACCTCCACCTCCCACCCACCTACAGTACGTACCTCCCTGTTGCTGAAACCATGTTTGATTTAATTCTTTCATTTGCCAACTTCTTTCACTCTAGTGGGTTGCTTTCCTTTGATTTCATTAGATTGTACAATACGTTTTGGCTTTTATCGGACTACTTGAGTTTATCATGCATCTTCTCTTTTCCTTGTAGTGGCAGGCATTGTTTGGTTTGGCCATGAGCGATGTTCCCTTTCATTTTTCTGTGTCTGAGCAAACACACAAGCTTCCTGAGCAGAAGGGGGCGGAGCATAACTTTTACTCTTTTGTGATGTCAGCAGCAGTGACGAGCCAAACTCCGAAGCAACGGTTTGAAGCAATTTGTTCCAGAAAGAAAGAAGAACGAGATTTGCTCCAGAGCTCTGTCTCATTTTGCGATTTTTAGTTTAGATTGAGTTTTGTTTTGTGCGCTGTAATTAATCTGCGAGCAGCGTGCAATTGCAGCAGGTGCGCAGCTTAGAGGGAACTTTAGCCGTAAGTTCTTTGGCCTCCACAGTTTTGTTGCTACTCTCAGAAGTATATCTCTACCTTTTCTGTACTGCTAACCAATCAAATGATTTCTTAATACTTGTTTTCTCCCTCTCCGTGCTTAGTTGTTGTTGTCGGTTATAATCATTACTTGCACTTTTAGTTGTTCCAAATAAAGTCCACACGAAGTCTTCCCACCAGTTATGTTTACCGATTTGCCCTTTTCTTTCGTGGCTCAATGAGCTAATGGTTGTGTGTGAAAATCCCAATGGATCAACAGTTTCTGAAATACCAACAAACGTGGCTCCCTCAGGAGTCACAGCCATTTCATCCTTATTCTGAACAAGGGGCAATTTAAATGTTACATTTGAACGTTTACTGAATCATATATGAATGACTAAATTCAATGAGATTCCGCAATGTGATTGTCTAATTATCAATTTCCATTAACAAGTAGCCAAAGGAGCTAATCAAGTGACAAATGAGATGATTGAAAATATTTTAGCAATAATTTCATTGCGGTTTGAAAACAAAAGCTAAATAAACTTAAATAATTTATATAAACAGGAAACAACTTTATTTGAGAGTGAACCTTTGTTAAAGCATTTCATACATCGCTGCGTAAAATAAATTATTGGAGAACTTTTTATTGTATTTGGGTTTTTTTTCTGCAACCCACTATCAATACAAAATTATCTCTAAGAATTTCAGACAGAAACACTAACATAAACCCGCAATCATGCCTAAATACAAAGAAAACTAATGATGAAACTGAAAAAACTCTTTCCTTAGAGATGGAGAGGTGGAGGTTTGCATTAGAAAGAAGAGCAATGAAGATTAGTCAGAGTAAGACTGAGTACATGTGTGTGAATTAGAGGGATCCAAATGGAAAAGTGAGGTTACAAGGAGAAGAGATAAAGAAGGTGGAAGATTCTAAGTACTTAGGATCAACAGTCCAGAGCAATGGAGAGTGTGGAAAAGAGGTGAAGAAGTGTGTGCAGGCAGGCTGGAACGGGGGGAGGAAAGTATCAAAGTATTTGCCATGTGTTCATTTTAAAAATAATTGAAATAAGTCAATTTAATTGCCAGACTGAGATGTTTTGGACATGTGCAGAGAAGAGAGAGCGAGTACATCGTCAGAAGGATGCTGGGTTTTGGAACCACCAGGAAAGAGGACTAGAGGAAGACCAAAGAGGAGGTTCATGAATACAGTGAAGGAAGATATGAAGATAGTTGGCGTGACCGAAGAGGATGCAGCAGATAGGATTAGATGGAAGAAACTGACTTGCTGTTGGGGCCCTCTGAAGGGAAATGCCGAAAGGAGAAGAAGATCTCTTTCCTTAGAGGATCTCTCCTGAAAAACTTGTAAAAACACACCAAAAACTTTAGACCAAGTTAAGAATCAAGAATGCCTTTATTGTCACAATACACATGTACAATCTGCATTAAACACATATAAAGTAAGATGGGAGCTAATCGCTGTTCAGTGAAGACACACGTAAAAAATAATAATATTGATACTGAAAAAAGAAAAAACATTAAAATACAGATAGAAAAATATAAATAAATATGTTGTACATTTCAAAGTGCATCCGTGTAGGGCACCAAGCTACCAGCTTCAGGACCTTCTCCCTGTAGCCTGACTCATCTCTCATTGAAATGAGACCGACAAGTGTGGTGTCATCAACAAACTTCACAATGAGGTTGCTGTTGTGCTGCCGACTGCAATCGTGGGCGTAGAGGCAGTGCAGGAGTGGCCTCAGCACACAGCGCTGTTGGGAGCGAGTGCTTAGTGTGTATGTGGGGGAAACAAGAGGGCCCAACCTCACAGCCTGCGGCGGTCGGAGAGGAAGTCCTTTATCCAGGCACATGTGAGAAGGGGCGGGGCCAAAGTACCCAGTTTTTTGATCAGTATGTCTGGGATGATTGTACTGACGGCAGAGCTGCAGTCCACAAAGAGCATCTGGATGTAGCTCTGCTGCTGCTCCAGGTGGCTCAGCGTAGCATGCAGGGCTAAGGCTCAGAGGCTCCGAGCACTTAGCCAGGGACTTCATCTGGGCCAGCTGCCTCTCGGGGGTTCACTGCTAGGAGCGCCTCTCTGATGTCGTCCTCAGCCAGGGTGAGTGGAGTGATTAGAGAATGGGATTGGATGGGATTGTGGGTGGGAATGGGGCTGGTGCGGCAGAGTTCTCTTGTTTTGGAAGTTAAAAGTGTGCAAAGAAGTTGTTCAGTTCCAAAGTATAAAAGTGGACGGCACTGACTGTCGATGCAAAGAATTATTTGAGAAAAGCTTTAAAGCTAATGATTTTTATAAAACTGATTCAGACCAGTATAATGTACACTAATTTCTCTTGTAA
Organism: Neostethus bicornis; assembly: GCA_902685375.1. Classification (NCBI taxonomy): domain Eukaryota; kingdom Metazoa; phylum Chordata; class Actinopteri; order Atheriniformes; family Phallostethidae; genus Neostethus; species Neostethus bicornis. The sequence goes on along the minus strand of CACRXE010000002.1, from coordinate 5,229,853 downwards.
ATTGCATTTTTTATCTTTCGCTCTGCCGTCTTCCGCTTATCTGGGACGGGGTCGCGGGGACAACAGCCTTAGATGGGAATCCCAGACTTTTCTCATTCCTGCTGCATACCCCAGCTCATCCGGGAGAATCCTGAGGCATTCCTCGGGTAGCTGTGAGATATAGTCTCTCCAGTAAAGGCACTCTGGAGTCACCCTAACCTCATGCCTGAACCATCCCATCTGGCTTCTCCCAACCCGGAGGAGTAGCTGAGGAGGAGGTCTACTCCGAGCTCCTCCTGAATGGCAGAGCATCCAAACCAGATTGCGCAGAGCAAACCACTCACCTCCTCCTTGACCCGCCATTGTATTGTGGTGGAGGTCTTTGCGTGCCCCAATGATCCTAGGATCTATGTTGTTCTGGGCTAAATGACTCTGGTAGGGTTACTTTATGCAAACAGATCGTAGGTGAGGCCCAAGCGTGGCCCAAAAACCCCTTATCAAGAGTAACATCTGACCAAGTTTCTCTTGCCCAGAAGTGCGTCACTGGGGCCCCCCAGAGGCAGGCCCGAGGGAGGGGCACAGGGTGAGCGGCTGGTGGCCAAGCTTTTACTCACAGGACCAGGCCAGGCTCAGCCTTAAAGGGGACATGGACCATCCTTCCAGTGAAATCACCACCTGCAGGAATGGCCAAAGAGGAAACTCAAAATGATTGTGGTTTTTGATAAGTGGCTAATTGTTCTTGATGATTTTTTTGTATAGTGTTCTGTTTGGGTTATTGATTTTGATTTTCTCAAGAGCTTTATTTCTCTCTTATGATGGCTTTGTGAAATCAAGCCGGTGATAATTCCAACCAACGTTAATTGTAACAATTCACTTTGACTCAAGTATCTTCACCCTGACAGCCAAAGTACTCCAAAACCACAACCCACACACATTGCCAGCGCTAGCTTGTTTCCGAATCCTCTTCAATGCCTAATTTATTTCTTTTTCCTTTCGCATTTACCATTTCTTGGCAGATGTTTGGAAGGAAACTGATATAGCATGATTTGTTGGAATGTCAGGCGCGAGGCAATGGATGACTTGCTTTATTAAGGAAGCGAGCTTGGCTAGCTTTGCACATCATAATCTAAGAATGGATTACACTGCAGTAATGTGGGTCACAATGTTTAGTGATAGGGAAAGCTTGGTTACTGCAGTGAATGGGAGGGACCCTTACAATGAGATGCAGCTCTATACAGTTTGATTAAATTGTGTGTTTTTTTTTACTCAAACTCACCACTAGCCTTTGGGAGGTGATTTTTTTTGCCCTCTCCATCTATCCACACCAGCTTCTGTAATTTAAAGGCACGTGGTGAGCAGAGAGTGTGTGTGCATGCACAAACCTGCTTATGTGATTGAGTGTGTAGAGATATTGACCTCCAGCAAGGGAGGAGCATTAATGTCCAGTGTGCCGTGAAACTGGCCCACAACCCGTGTCCAAGGTGACTGGCACTGCCCCGTTCTGTGGCACACTTCTGCCACTGATGGATTGACTGGACCTTCATAGTTCGCTGTATCTCTTTCTGGTAAAAAATAGGGAGCATGAAAAAACTCCTCCTGAACTTTAAACTGCCAGCAGTGTGCAAATTTTACCGTGTCTATCTCGTCGCTTGTAAATCTTTCTTGTTTTTGGGGTTTATTTTTGCTAAAAACTCAACCAAACATTGATCAACACCGGAAAGTCTTTCTCTAGAATCATCCTAATGATCCCCGTTCAATTTCTTCTCTCTAATGATCCTCAGGAAATGCTCTCCTCCTGTTTTTTTCTTCTTTTTTTTATCGCGCTCTCCCATGCTCCTCTCATTTATCTAATGCACTCTTTCATTTAAGTAACGAATGAATGAAGGAGATGTGCCTGCAACATTTTCCTCCCATCATGTTCGCCTTATCTCTCCCTCTCGGTACACTTCCTCTCCTTGTGATTGAATGGAGGCACTGAATACCCATAGGATGGTGTTAAACTCCCACGCCACACCGCATTGTACACGCCAGCTCCATTTATTGGATGAGTTATAGATTTCTCCTCGCCGTATGTGGAGGGAGGGGTGTGGACGTGCAACTGACAACATACCTAAGTTAGAGATTTGATTAGAAGCTGCCACTTGCAGCTTTGCCAGGAGACATTTAATGAAAGCTTTGGCTGTCACCGGCTGTGGCAGACACATTCCAGACCTGACAGGTTGTGGACAGAGAACTTCAATTTGTATTTGGTTATGCTCATCATCACTGGTCGTGTGAGATGAACACCCGCAAGGCGAAAAACCAATGTGTAGTTAAATGATTTGAATATGAACGGCATTTACTGTAGGTGATTTATGTCTAGAGAAAATAATTTGCTGGACAATCCACTTAGAAATGGACGTGTAAGTCAGATTATTTTGAAAAACCTCTTAAAAATAAAGATGGAAGACTGTGTTTTGTTATTGGTAAAATTCGTATAGTATTTATAAATGAAAAATGGTACCTTTTTGTTTGCTTAGAAATGTGAAATTCCACCCATTGTCTCGCTCCCTGCTTAATAACATCCCCAGCGTGAGTGCATGACACAGCGTAAATCTCATTTTTATATTCTTATTTCAGTACATTTACATGAGGAGAGGGACTGAGCATGAGCAGATTGTGTGCACGCTGCAAAAAACTCTCCCAAATCAATATAGCTGAGTGTGGATGTGGTGGAGAACAAAACCCATGGCCAAGAACAATCCATGGTGTGAATCATAGCTACAGTAAATACAAGACAGAAGAGCTTGTGAGTTGCTCAAATGTAAATAAAATATAATGAAATAGAAAATCACGGCAGGTATGTTTGATTTAGGAATAATGTTAAAAATAGTAAAAGCTTTGGAAATTTGGGTTTCTTTAGTTACTGTGAAATTAGAACATAAGCAATGTGGGTAATCTCAAAGAGTGGATGCTGTGTGTTAAAACCAGCACATTGAAATGATCACATAAGAAATGTGGGGGGATCTGAATGAGTGGGTGTTGTATTTAAAATTCAACAGGAAGAGGATTCATTCTAATACATAAGCTATAAGTGGGGGTCCTGAGTACCAGCTGTGTGAACTCAAGAAAATCATTTACATGTTGGGACAATAGATTTGGGGTGTAGTGTGGGTCAGAACGATGGGAGGATTTTAGTTATAATAAACCACATTTTACTCCGGTTTCAGATTTTCTGCATTTGTGAGTGAAAGCGGTAGAAACTCTCGCTGCAGCTAAATAAACTTGTCTGATTACTTCTCATCAAGTTTGGTCGATCTATTTCTTCCTCAACAACTTCCAATATGTTGATTTTTGCATTTAATTATATATGCAAGACGTTTGCAAACCGGTGCACAAGAAAGAACAGGCTATTTAGAATTAGCTTTTTTATGCTAAGACACATTAGCGCCGTTGAACTAAGTTAGCTTTTTATACAGTTTTTTTATCCTGCAGATGGAATTTTTCTGTAGAGTTTTCTGCAGAACTTCAAGTCTCTTGAGGATCCTACACACTTCCTTGTTTGCTGCTTTGTAATGTCATTTAAGCAGCTGTTGTCTTAATCTGGCATATTTGTCCGGCATTCTTTCATTCTGTCTTCATCTACATCTATGTATGTGGGCTTCGAATCAGACACACATCTCTTTAAATGCTCACATTTCTAGGAGAAAAGATTTTTTTCAATCCACCTAATTCCTGCTTTCTAGTAACAGGGATCATTTTTGGAATTGGTGGAAATATTGATCTTCTTAATAATGTGGAACAATTTTGTTTTGGTTTTTTTTGTTTTTTTCGGCTGGGCTCATCTAACAATGGATAATTGCATAAATCTAATTTTAGGGATCCAAAAAACTTTGAGAAATAATCCAGAAGAACGAAAGCAATAATCTTGATGGCAATTAAATTAATTTAGATAATAATTTGGAACATACTGTAAAATTTTTACATGCGGTTGCTGCTTTTTAATTATGACCAGACTTTATATCAAAGTTGGTGATGAGGTTACAGGGGAACCGGAAAAAAAAACAGTGTTACTAGCATATTTTAAACATTTGTTTGCTTGTATTTGGTCTAGAGACAGTGGCACTGAGGAAAAGACAGGAAGCATTAATGGAAGTAGCAGAGATGAAGATGCTGAGGATGTCTCTGGGAGTGACCAGGATGGACAGGATTAGAAATGAGTACATCAGGGGAACAGCACATGTTAGAGGTTTTGGAGATAAAGTCAGAGAGGAAAGACTGATATGGTTTGGACATGTACAGAGGAGAGAGAGAGAGAGAGAGAGAGGATATTGGAAGAAGGATGCTGGGTTTGGAACCATCAGGAAAGAGGACTAGAGGAAGACCAAAGAGGAGGTTCACGGATACAGTGAAGGAAGGCATGAAGATAGTTAGTGTGACCAAAGAGGATGCAGCAGATAGGGTTAGATGGAAGAAACTGACTTGCTGTGGCGACCCCTGAAGGGAAATGCTGAAAGGAGAAGAAGAATTTTGCTTGTGTTTGGTTTTACTTTGCAGTTTATAAATATGAACTAAATCACCTGGTCAACATCATATGGATCAAATATTTAGCAACACACTTCTGCTCATCGACAATCTCGGAAGGCTTTTGTCTGTCAATCAGTTTGTTTTACTGCAGATGAAAAATTAAAGCACAAGCAGCCAAAAGATTAAGTTTTGGGTTTTGGGTTTGAGATGCTGTTACAGGGAATTTGGAACATATTGAGGCAAGAGTCATTAACACAACATTAAAGTGGATGGTAGTTTCTTTAACTCATACCAAACTGGTATCATTCCACGTGGACGCTTCCCAGTTAGACGCTATGGAAAATATCCCACATAGACGCTTCCCAGATGGACGCTTCCCATTTAGACACTATATTAAATATTTGTATAAAATAATAGGATAAAACAATTATATTTGGTTATATTATATATTATAACTGTTTCCTAAAGCTAATTAGGGGTATGGCTTCCTATTGTTCTCTCCATAGCTGAAGAGCAGATAATTTCTTTTAGCTGAAAAGAATGTTTTTCACACATGCTTCAAAATAAACTTCAAAGGAAATATGACTTCAAAAGTCCATACTTAATATTATTTTGCATTATTGTAGGCTCTCAGCGCGTGGGGTGGCGTCGGTTCGGGGGGGATCGGATACAGCGGCCGGCAACGACTCCGGACATGTGCCGACCCTTCTCGCGGATCTCCCCAGCCAAACAATAACTTAACAATATATTATCAACCAAATATACGAGCTAAATTAAACTATTTTCCCACTATTTTGTTAGATTTTTAATATAATTATAATTTAAACTTACAAAATATTGTAAAAATATGTAATTAAATTTACGTTATGATATCAAAAGCGTCTAAATGGGAAACGTCCATGTGGGATGAAACCACCAAACTACCGTGTTTATTCCTAATAGAAACACCCCTGTGTTTTCTGTTTTGTTGATTACGACAACATGAAGTCTAGTCTAGATAAAAGCAATGAGTCAGAATCAAATTCAAAGCAGTTTATGCATTTTATCTATGTCAACTACACATCCACAGAGTTAGTAAACAAATGGAATCTGAAGCCCTACACCCATGTTTTCCCGGGCACCAACCACCTTTCCACCAACTGTCACCACCCTTCAAAGAAAGAAAACACTTTGCTGTCCTCCAGTCACTCCATCAACTAACACAGCCACTGACTGTTACCATCTTCTGTTGCACAAACAAATTCTTCGCCTATAATTGCAGTGCAGAATTCTCTGTAAAAATGATATCCCTGAATGCAGCTAGCAATTTTCAGGCTTGACCCGGTCCAAGATGCAGTTACCATGCTGCTCTCAGGAAGAGCGCTACCGCGTATGTGCAGCTTGCGCTAGTACAGGTACCATACTGAGACTTTTTTTTTGCCCTGCAGATTTTTTTTTTTTTTTTTGCAAATAGCTCATTTATAGACGGGGAACCCTTCAGTGCGACCACGCATGACGGGGAGAATTGGGAATAATACAGAAGGCTTGCAGGTCAGGGACAGGGTCCTGCCCCAAGTGGAGGAGTTTAGGAATCTTTGGGTCTTGTTCTCGAGTGGGGGAAGGATGGAGCGGGAGATCAACAGGCGGTTCGGTGTGACGTCAGCAATAACTAGGACACTGCATCGATCTGTCGTGGTAAAAAAAGAGCTGAGCCAAAAAGCAAAGCTCTCATTCACAAGTCAATCTACGTTCCCACCCTCACCTATGGTCACCAGCTGTGGGTGGTGACCGAAAGAATGAGATTGCAGAATAAAGCGGCCTAAATGAGCTACCTCCACAGGGTGGCTGGGCTCTCACTCAGAGATCAAGTGAGGAGTTCTGCCATCCGGGAGGAGCTCGGTGTCGAGCCGCTCCTCCTCCAGGTCGAGAGAAGCCAGATGGGGTGGTTCGGGCATCTGGTCTGGATGCCTCCTCGAGCGCCTCGCGGGCGAGGTGTTTTGTGCACATCCCACCGGGAGGAGACCAAGAGGCAGACCCCGGACTCGCTGGAGAGACTGTCTTACAGCTGGTTGGGGAACAACTTGGGATCCTCCCGGGTGAGCTGGAGGATGCAGCTGGGGTGAGAGAAGCCTGGGCTTCCCATCTGATGCTGTTTCCCCCGCGACTCGGCCCCAGATAAGTAAAAACGGCAGAACAGAACAGTAGGCATATTTGTTCACATAGTAGTAACTTTAAGGCAAAATGTACCTCTTTTTATGTTTTAGGGTAAAAATGTCAGTTCTATTTCTGTCTTGGGAATCTAGTCTGGATTTTGCATGTTTATGATGTGTACGTGCAGATTCTCTCAGTATCCTACTAATATTAAAAATATGCATGTTACACTGATTGTTTTTTGTAATTTGCCCTTCAACGGGGGCGTGTTGAACAAAGCTTTTTGGGGAATGAACGTTTCTGTCGTTAGACAGATTTTTTGACTTTCCTTTGAGGTTGCAGATCCACCATCTTTTCTGTTCCTTAGTTTCACAACTGCTGCCGTACAATGAGTCACTCATTCCAGAACTTGTATTGTTATGTTGTCAACTCCTCATTGTACCGTTGTGAGCCCACCATGGTCCTACTCTGTGCTTTTGTTGCTAGGTTACTTGCTTCAGCACTGGTTTTATATTTACTATCTTATCCTAGATTTTTAACCATTTTTCAATCTTGAGAACCTAAACTTAATCAGACCAACCCTCTACAGAGCAGTGATTAGATGAACCTATATCAAACAGAAGGGATATTAATATTCATCCTCTTCTTTACTGCAGGGCAAAAATGACTCACAGACCTTAAATTTACAGAGATTTAGCAGGATTCGTGCTCTCGTATTGCTACTGGGTAATTTTTGACATTTTCATTTGAACTTGTTTACTTGTCTAAAACTGTCTTCGATATTGGTAATTTCAATTGGGCTGATGACGCAATGCAAAATGCTTTATTCTGTGCGTCATTTGTATTTGAAGCACCGAGCTGGTTGAACAGGTGGCGAAGAGTGCCATAAGTGGATTGATCAGGGTTAAAGCGTCTTCCCAGATTATGAAAAACCTACAGATATTCTTTCTTCAAACGAGTGACTTTATTTTATGCTTTGTAAAGTCACAGCCTGTCAAGGTATGAATACCAACAGATGTTCAGCATCCAATAAAACTGAGAGCTAACGTCACATTGCTTAGATCAATTATTCTATTTATGAGGTGATAATTTCCATCTATTCACTTCAGCGCAGTTATGAATATCCCCGTCCATCCAGCTTGTGTCTTGGCATCTCTGTTGAATGTTTGTTCAATCTTCTGGTCACAAGTAAAAGAGATAAATCCACACAGACCTTGAGGACTCTCAGGCTTCCATCCTTTCTATACAGAGAGAAAAATACACGAGTTTCACGTAGATGGTGAGAAAACCAGACCTAGTGGTAGTTTTTGTCTTTTTAATCGTTGTAAGTGTAAGCTGGGAATGTGTAACTCAAGCAGGTACTCTTGTGTTGTTGCTGTACTGATTTATGTGGCTGTCAGAGATGTACAAACATAAAGGAGACTGAAGAGGGAGAAGCTAAGAGTTCTGACAATGATGATGAATAGTAAACTATCTTTGCTTTCGCACATATGATGAGGTTCATTCTTCTCAGTCTATATATTTTTTCACTACAGAGTTCAATGGTTTGAGTTTGTTTTATTTTTTTCTTCTGCTAACTGATGAGAAAATGTCAAAATCATCCAAACTATCAGTACAGTGCAGTTCCGTCATCTTCCTGTTATCCTGAGCTGGGTCGCAGGGGCAACAGCCTCAGACGAGAAACCCAGGCCTCTCTCACCCCGGCTAAAACTTGGTGGATCCCAAGGTGTTCTCTATCCAGCTGTGAGACATAGTCTCTTCAGCAGGTTCGGGTTCTGCCTCTGGTGGGAAGTGCCCAAAACACCTCACCACTAGGGAGCTCGGGAGGGATCCTAACCAGATGTCCAAATCACCCCATACGGCTTCTCTCAACCCGGAGGAAGAGTGGCTCTACACCGAGCTCCTGAGGTCTTCACCCTATCTCAGAGTGAGAGCCCAGCCACCTTGCGGAGGAAGGCTACTTTTTTTTGGAAATTTATTTTAATATGAGGATAAGCCCCTTGAGATGTGACATCTCATTTTCGAGGGGGTCCTCAATCTAACACGCATGGTGTTTGGAGGGTGGGTGGAAACCGGAGAAACCAACGCATATACGGGGAGAGCATGCAAACTCCACACAGAAAGGCCATTGTGTTAAACCTTGTCCACCACCTGGGATTTGAACCCATAACCTTCTTGCTGTGAGGCCACTGTGCTAACCACTGTGCCACCGAGATTATTTCCACAATCTTGTTCTTTCAAGGGTAGGAACGTAGATTGACTTGTAAATCGAGAAATTTGCTTTTCAGCTCTTTCTTCACCATGACGGACCGATGCAGAGTCTTGATTATTGTGGACGCTGCTGCACCGATCCGTCTGTCCATCTCCCGCGCCATTTCCCCCCACTCACGAACAAGACGTCTACCCAACCATCTTAACTGTATTCATTAAAAATTAATAATTACGGTAACTTTCTTTATTCAGATGATCACACTGCTTTTTTACAAACATCTTTTTCATCGACAATTAATTTCAGAAAAAATCCATTAGCATAATGTTGTTTGATAATGTTTGTGTAATTACAGTAATTATTTTTCACTTCCTACAGAGTAAATAGGATGACTTATCTATGTGTGCCTCCTGTGGTGTGAATGCTTTACTACAGGCTCTGCGGACCTGTGACGGTGTCTATAGCCAGATGTAGCTATTTGCCCTCCATGACACCTGTTGTGATTTTGCACTTTGGCATTTAGATATCTGGTGTAGAAGAGACACTAAATAACGTGTAATAAAGCAAAGACACATCAATTTTATACTTTGTTTTGAAGGAAATAATTTTATGAGTTATAGTCAGGAGAGTTAAAAATTTATTGTGAAACTAGTATCACATATTAAAGGCCCGGCATGTGCACGTTATGTCAGGGTTTCAGATTTTTGCCGGTGGTTTTGTTGTAATTTTGATTTGTTTCCTGTCTTATTTTGAAATACTGTTCTCGCTCTTGTTATGGTTGTCTTAACTTCCCCTCCTTGTGTTCTCCCTTTGTTCTGGTGATTGTCTGCTCCCTTCCTAATGTTTCTCATTGTCTGCCTGTCTCGTCTGTAGTTATTACAGTATGTACAGTATTTTGTCCTTCATTCGTCAGGTTGTCTTGTGTCAAACACGTACCTACAGGTTTTTTTTCAGTCTAGAGTATTTGAAATGTTTTGTGATCTGCTAAGCTCTGCCTTGCCTGTGGATATATTTGAGTTGAGTTTCAAGAATAAATCTGTTTCGTCTTAAAAACCTCAAACTTTCCTGCACGTGTGTCCTCAACCCCTCACATGCTGCCAAATTACTACTAGTACACTATGGAAACCCTCAAACAAGTTAATAAATTAAAAGAAAAAAAAAAAACTAGGTTTGTGCATTTGTTGTAATGCACCCTACTTTTCGCCTTGAATTAGCCGGGATAGTTCAGACAATGGCTTGGGTGAGGAGCTTAAACTTAAAATGTACTGCTTTCAGTCTGTTTTGTTTTTTGGTGTAGGGCAGTGGTATCCTGGAACTAGGAGTTCACCTTTTCATAAACACGATTAATATCGTCGTTTAAGTCGTTCGAATATGATTGCAGTAATTTCTCTTTGGTGAGGAAAACATTCTGATAATGTCATTAGCTAAACAGCCATGTGGCATAAAAGACTGATTAGGTGGTGGAATTTGTATATTTTGGTAAAAAATAGTTTTGTTTTCTATCAGCTATCGAATTTGGAGCCATTTTACATAAATGGTCAGCCACAGCCTGAGGTGGGACGACTGGTCTGGGAGGTTAGCGTTAGCATCTGGGCTAGCTAGCAGCTCTGACTGACAACTTTGTATATTTAGAGTCCCAAAAGAGACTTGGTTTGTCTAAAGTTCCAGTTTTAAGATGTTCTTCAACTAGAGGGGACCACTAATGGGATTTTTTTTTTTATGAAACTCTACATAACTACTCAGTGCCAACTATAGATGGACTGATTAGATATAATGGTCCATTTGACCAAAGATCAAAGTTACAAAAGTACTTACTTTTATGCTCAAGTTAACGATAGTCAAAATGTTTTTTGTTGAGCGAGTGTGATTGTAAGCTTAGTTTGGTGTGTGTGCTAAAACTCAACTATCTGAGTAAATTGAGATTAATCAAACCTGTCAAATCTATTACGCTCATTGAGTTCCCTGATTCTGTGGAGATTCTTTAACTCACTTCATCTGTTTCTCGACGATGTTTCCCCAACAGTACTGACTGATACGTTGTTTTGACCCTCTGCGTCTACATGTCTCTGCAGTCGATGGAGATGATGATCGATGTTTCAAGTGACATTTCTTAGCTAATAACCTCTTATCCTATTGATTCTCCACTCAAATATCCTGCTATTCTCTTTTTCAACAAATTGATTTTGTCCACAGCTGTCCTTCTCAAGCCGTAGTATTTCCTCGTCTCTTGTTTTGTTTTTTTAAGTGGAATTCGAGAATTATTTTTCGTTTTTGAGTCAAACCTTACGATAAGACCCGAATAAATGCACACATCTATTAACATATATTTGTATTTTATCTCTCTTTTTATAGCTTCATAGTTGTTTTTCTTTTTTTTTTTTTTATGTAACCTTATAGTTTGCTTGAAGTGGCGACTGCCGCGGCAGTAACAACATCTCAGAGAATGGGAAAGAAACCAGACTGAAAAAGAATCCTCCAAAATCATGCTGGTGAACGTTTTCGAGGAGGTTCTCAGAGGAAATGATGTTTCTGCACAGCTATATCACAAAAGCAATCATTGCGCACACACTCGCATTTTAATCAAAAAGCTGTGGGTTCACCGCGACTTCTCACTGAGTTGGTGAACTTTCATGGGAACCCCTGGAATAATACCTCTCCTATTACCTGGACTCTTCCACATAAATTTCTTTGTCTTTTGTATTCTGATGTTTACTTGAAAGAAAAAGAAGAAGCAGTAAGAGATCAGGAATTCTGATATCGAAAGACATCAATTGTCAGCTTATTTGTTAAAAAGGCAAGGCCATCACAATAATTCCGAGGCCTAGCTCCGAGTCTGACAATAAAACCGAACAAAGAGCAATTTGATTATTCTGTCCTGAACTCCCTGTGCAAATGTTGATTACAGCTATTCAGACACAACAAGCCTGAAACCTGATAGACCATCATCCCAGTTACTTCCATGATTAATTACCCGTGAACAGTACTGCTGAATAAGTGCATATACAACACCAATCCAAATGGCCACTGCAGACAGTCACATTTAACTTGACAGTCCATAAAGGACAATAAAGTATAAGAATATTAAACCCCATAATGGGCTTTGTAATGTTATGCGCCTGCATCAGTTTGCCAACAACCTGTCTCGATGCTAATGTCATTAGTAATTAGGAAACTGCTGTATAGGCAAAAAAATCAAATTAAACATAATGTGACAAAATATCCATTGGAGACCGCTGTAATTAATTCTTATGTCTTTTTATGTATTTTCGACTAAAAGTGTTGGATTTTTTATAAAATGCAGAAACAACAAAGCTTCTTCTCTAAACTTGTTTTGCTCAATGTTTGTTCAAATTTGGTTTCAAATATAAAAAACCAATTACCCATATGGCTTAAAATTTCTATCCCCTAACTTAAAATCAAGCACAAATAAATTGTTGACTTCACAGGCTCAAATGACCCCCCAGTCTTGTTGAGGACCTCGTATGACCAACCCTTTCCATCCTAATCTCACATTCATGTCAGTTATTATCTCCTTTGATGATCCGTGTTTATCTTTACAAACAGTGTTTAAAACTGGGTCAGAACCAATTGCAAGCAAATATCAGCAGTAATCCAAATGAGTCTATTTTAAAAAAGAAACCGGTTGGAAGTCAGCTGCATGGTGACGATAGTGGTTAGCACGTGGGCCTAGTGAGGAGGTTGGGAGTTTGAGTCCCAGAATGGGGGTTTGATTCCCAGAATGGGGGTTCATGGTGAACCAATCCCAAGTAAGTTTCCTTTTGGTGAAAAGTCTCCTTCCTGCAAACTACCCTGCTAAATAGGTGGAGTCAATTTGTGCCGTTAGGTGCTACATGTACTCATGTATTTTATGAGTATGTTTGTAGAAAAATAAATACAATGAAGTACTTACCCAGTTACTGAATTTAGAGATATTTATACAACTAACAGCTACTGACAGAAAGCTGGGATGACCTACTCTGGGAGGTTTAGGTTAGCATCTGCTGATAGCTCGCATCTTAAAGAGATTTACCTTTATCTGCTTTTAGCTTCAGTAACAGACTGGCGACCTGTTTGGAGTGTAACCTGCCCCTCATGTCGAATCAGCCGGGAGAGCCTCCGGCACCCCTCGCAACCCAGGAAGGGATAGACAGTTGAGAAGGTGACTGACTGCTTTTGGCTTTTTGCGTTTTCATTTTCCCGCAGCCATTTCTGATTTCCTGGAATTGTAATGCTTGTTGGCGCTGTCACTGCTTATTTAACATTTTTTTGTCTCTGAAGTGAAATGAAACATCAGTTAAACAGGAGGAGCTAGCAAAAAGGAAGCAAGTAATTGAATAAAAGCAAATTGAAACCTAGCTAAACTTCTCTCACAGCAACAACCAAAAAACAGCTATTTTAAGTCGTTTTTATGTTTCCTGAGGTTTTCTGAAATAAAAAATGTTTTGCAATGAGTAAAACTGAAGAAAACAGTGACATCACGTTTTAAATCCAGAAAATGGGCGGTGCCAGGTGAGGAGAATGGACATTTTAAAATATTACTGAAAGATATCGCAGCAAGAAAAAAAAAAACATGTACAAACGCAGCTGTCAGACATTCTATTAGCCTCCCCCTGCCAATTCCAATTGGGTCAAAGCTACAACAGCTTTTGCGGTGTTTATATTGTAGGATCTAAAACCATAATCAGTAAATCTGTAACTGCTGTGCTTTACTTTTTGAACATTTTTTTAAAGTATTATTTCATATCTCTGTGTTTTATCAGAAAATATTTCTTATCTTATTACCAAGCAACACTTTGCAGTTGTTTTTGTAATAATTTTATAATAAGCACATATAAATACACGGGACACATTTTTTAGCATTTTGTTCCTTTCCTGCACTGAAAAATAATAAAGCGTTATACATACATAACGCTTTTTGAGGACGCCCAAAGACGATTCACATATGCATTATTCATTCACTCCATACCAGATAATGGTGAGCTACTGTTGTAGCCACAGCTGCCCTGGGGCAGACTGACAGAAGCCAGGCTGACATTTCTGCTCCATCAGCCCCTCTGACCATCACCAACCAATAACACACACACACTATTCAGACTAGCAATGTTGGTGAAGTGTCTTGCCCAGGGACACAGCGACAATGTTTTTTCCTCTATAGCCATCCCACTGGGACACCTGGGGTTCCAGTGGTCTCCCATCCAAGTACTGCACAACCCCAGCCTGCTTAGTTTCTGAGGTCTGACAGGATCAGGCATTGACTGGCTAATATTACGGGCGGACCCAGAATTTTGTAAGGGGGGGGGGGGGGGAGGAGGTAATTGACAACTGTCTTTGTTTTGGAAGTCCACTGACTGAATAATTTCCTCAGTTGTATCTGCTGAATACTTTTCGTGCATCCAATGAGGCTGTCATCCTCATCCTTTCTTCATTTCTATTTCTAATCCATACCACTGTCCGGTCTGCCTCTTCCACCGAAATGTATTCCCCTTGTTTATTCTTGATACCCTTTGGTTTAATCTTGGGTTTGGATTTTTCTTTTGTTTGGTGCATATGTATCCAGCTGGTTTTCCTTAAACAGTGGGACGTCACTGCTAAAACATGTATAATAACACGAATGGAATTTGGCATTGTTAGGTAGAAAATGTAAATCTCTGGATACTTCTTTTGTTCTTATCATTCAAAAGTGTCTTTAGTTAATGTGACCCCCCAAGCTGCAGGCAGTTTCTGGCCAGCTGTATGACACTGTTATGTTAACTAAGGGCTGTACTGATACTGTTTGCTGAGCATTCTCCACCTTTCTACTTATCTGTTAGTGGGGGTCTGGAATTTTACTCTGTAAAAACACACTGTGGTAACCAAACATAATTCACCAAAGACTCTATGTTCAATGTGCCGTTGTTTCCCCTTTAAGGGGAGGGCATGCTTAGATGACGCCAGATTTTAACGTATGTTTTTTTTGGAATATAATTTTACTTGCATTTGTGGATTTGTACGCTCACTCCTTTTATTTACCAAATCAAGACTGGTGACCCTGACGTAATGTCTTTTGCCTGAAACATGCTGCACATCGGTTGTAAATTCAGAGACGTAGGACAGTTGACGCGCAGACCAAGGCTGTGCTACCTTAGCCATGGCGAAAGTCAATGGTTTGTGATCTACGAAAGCAGTGAAGGGCCTTCCTTCCAACAGAGAACGAAAGTGTCTGATGGCCAGATAAAGGCCAAGTAGTTCCCTGTCAAAAGAGCTGTACTTCCGCTCACTGGGGCATAACTGTCGGCTAAAGAAAGCGAGCGGTTGCCAAGCACCACCCACCCATTGTTCATAAACTGCACCAACTGCATAATCCGAAGCGTCTGTAGAGGTGGCAATGGGGGGCCATGGGTGAAGGATATGCCAATATGGTAGCGTTTGCTAGGGCTGCCTTAGTGTCCTTGAATGTCGTATCAGCGACCACGGACCACTCCACCCTTTTTTTTTTTTTGGAAAAAAACTTTACTTGGATTTGTGTGCTTACTCCTTTTATTTACCAAATCCACAACACCTCATTTTGTTTCTACAACTGCATAAATAAAGTGGACAGAGGTTGTTCTTCTGTAGACAGTTTTAGCAAAGTCTGCTGGAGCTTCTACCCTTGTCACCAGTAAAATATGAGTGTCTCTCGTTTGTTCTCCGGTCAGCAAAGCTTTTCCATCTAACAGGCTTGTCCATGCTTTGACTCCATGGATTTTTGTTTCTAGAAATTGAGTAAAAATGAGTTCATTTTACAATCATTTTACAATTTGTTGACATCGGTGTCAACAAATTACACAGTTAGATTTTCATCTAAAAGCCATTTCTCTTTTTTAGCCACAAACATGAAAAGCACACAAGAAGAGAGATTTTCATGCAACAAAAAGATACTCTGACATATGTTTCCGTTGTATTGTTTAATCCATCCATCAAGCTCTTTCTCTTGACGACAAAACATCATATTTTACAGATCCAACAAGTGCCCATTGCATGAATCATTTGAATGCAAACTCAGCAACTGATTCAATCTCAGAACCATCAACGCTCAACTGTCACAAAAAGTGCACAGTACTGTAACCAAAGGGCTGACTGATAGCTGTCAGGTGAAAGATTACATGTCTACACAAAAATAATTAGGTGCCACAGCAGAACAAATTGCCCTTTTGAAAGCGTTGACAAATGGCAAAGAAAGTAAGGGACAGACAGGGATGCCATTTTGTCATCTGACCTTTTTTTTTCTTCCACCTTCTGTGAATCTTGACTTATCAAAAATTTCACATGCCAGACAAAATGGCATGCCAATTCTGCCGTCAATCTCCAGCTCTGCTCGACAGAAAGAGAAGATTTGACGCGTGTAATGCGGTTGTTTTTTTGAATTTGCAAATTTCTTTTTTTTTTTTTTTTACATGGTGCCAATGTTTTCTCCTACATTTCCCCCTTTAATAGTACGCAGATTTGTACATGCTTGAAGTGGTACGGAGATACTGGCTGCTGAGCTGTCATCCAAGGACCCAGACAACCTGCTGTGTCCAAACTCTTTCAATGACACATGTAGCTGTGTGAGCACAGACTGTACCCTTTCTGTCACTCACGCCATTTCTATCTTCACCGAGTCTTTGTCAGACTGTACATCACCTCGCCACCATGCCCTTTGTTAAATATTCTAATAGAACATTATTTTCTACCATCACAAATAACACTGAAGAGCAATGCTTCTGAATGAGCGTACGGACGAAGATAAATAGTAATGTAAAGAGGTTGAGCTAACGATAGCGCTTAATTAGCTTTGAAGTAGATACATTTGAAAGTTCCAGCTTCAGAGAATTGGGTTCAAGGATGTGATGGAGGGACTTTTCCCCCCTCTGGTGATTTAATTAGCAGTCCATCAGACAGAGAAATAATTTTATAAACATTGCTTTTTTGTGCAGTTTTTCTTTTCTTTTATCCAATTACACAAATAGTGCATTCTGATAAGAAGAGGCATTAGAAAAGCAAAATAAATCTTATTAAATAAATTAGTGTTGTTTTTTTCCCCTTACTACTTTCCCTATTTTGTGATTCTAGCAAATAGAACTCTTTGGTCCATCTGAACTGGTTATAACTCTGAATTTGTGAATAATTGGTCGCTGATGGGTTCAAAGAGGTCAGAATCTGTGAGAAAAAATGCATTGATTACAATACATTTCCAGAAAAAAAAATTGAAAGCTTTTTCTGCACCATCCCCCTCCACAGACTTCTTAGTTGCAGGAGATGACCTGGAAGATTCCAGTTTATCTTTGATGGCCAGAAAAATTGTACAATTGAAAGTGAGAGTTTTTCTCTTTCATGAAGAACAAAGAACATCTTGTAGAGATTAACATTAATGTGCTTCGTATTTGATGAAGCTATCAAAACGAAAGTCTGGGGAAACATTGTGACATCGTGGAATGATACTTGGCATCAAGTGGATTTAATTAGAGCTGATTATGACAAACTCGTCTAAACAACACGTATCCCATTTCTCCGTTTAAGACACCAGACACTAAGAAATGAAGAGCACTTCGCAAACACATCATGTATTTTAGTGGTTAATAAATTCTTTGCAATCAAAGGAATGGGCTTCCCGTAGCAATCTACACGTATATTCAAGGTAAAGCTTGTTTGTGAGATCCTAATTCTTATCTAAATGCATGTTTTATGGTTCAGAAAAAAACATAAAAAAAACCTCATAAATAAATTTATTTACTGTCACTTTCATTTTTGACTGTGAATCCCCTCTTCCCTTCACTCCCTAGTTAGTCTCGCTTCTTGGGTGCGTGCCACACACAGACTAAATCTTATTTTAGGTTGCAAAGAGGGTGTGAATTGCATCAAGTTAGCAAAGCTAGCTCTTATTGTTTTGCATACTTACCTTAGGGCGTTTTACATAAAAAGTGGAGGGATCATGTGTAGGGACACTTCCTGTTTATGTTAGAACAGGGATGGGCAAACTTTTTGATTAGTGGGCGACATTGGGTTCTAACATTTGACCAAGGGGCCGGGACAGATGGATGGCATGCTTTGGTAAACAAGCGCGCTAGATATGGAAATCACACACGTGATCTAGCGCACTAAATTTGAGATCTAGCGTGTGCAAGGTTTAGAGTGTAGGTTTAAAATCAGAGGTTGAAGTTTACTTGCGTGTATTGGCTTGCGTGTAACGGAGATACATTTTAATGGAAGCAGTGTTGTTGTATTCTCAACAAAGCCAATAAATCTAGAGTGTGCCATCTATTGAGGAAACATCAGAATTACAGGGGAAATAAAATATTAAACAAGGGTTTTTTTGTTTGTTTTTTTTTCAATTTTGGCGGGCCGGATTAAAATGTTTAACGAGCCACATGGGGCCTGCGGGACGTAGTTTGGCCATGCCTGTGTTAGAATGTCGGCGTGGCGGAGAACAACGTGGCATTTGAATAGCACCTGAATACGAAATGAAAATTATTGCAAATTTCTTAAACATGCATGTATGAAAAATAATGTTAAAATAACGTTCAAATGGAAGATTGGTAGAAACCTTGACAATGTTGATCTTCCATGAATGAGCTTTACAAAAGACTTCAAAATATGATCTTGCATAACCTAATCAGTTTGGAATCATTTAATTTTTATACACAGGCAGAGCCGATAAAAATAACTTGTTTACCTCTAACCATAGCAACCAAACATGCTCTCCTCTGTTTAACAGTCAAAGTCCTGTGTTTTGTTTTTTGTTTTTAGGATGACAATAAGGCATTTATATATATTTTTTTTTGTTACACTATATTCATCCCTCATGGAGAAATTACTTTTGCTGCATTGCACTGCAGAAGGCAGCCATGACGGCATCAATGGCAGGAGTAACTGGGGGTTAAGTGTTTTTTCCTGGGACATTTAGGCATGAGCCCATTGAAAATCGAACCAGTTTCTCCAGGTCCAAGGACGGACATTCTACCACT
Organism: Neostethus bicornis; assembly: GCA_902685375.1. Classification (NCBI taxonomy): domain Eukaryota; kingdom Metazoa; phylum Chordata; class Actinopteri; order Atheriniformes; family Phallostethidae; genus Neostethus; species Neostethus bicornis. Next base: position 5,211,067 of record CACRXE010000002.1, on the reverse strand, counting down.
AAGCCTGCGTCTCCCCTAAAATTATTACTTTGACCTTTTTTTTTAAGACATAGAGAGAACAGAAACCGTTCACTGGATTTACAGTATGCGTATCTGCTACGAAGATGGTTCGAGATATTTTTGTTTCATCTTCTGAACCGCCCAATCCTGACGGGGTCACGTCTGGTGCCCAGAGCCTATCCCGGCTAATTTAAGGCGAGAGGCAGGGTACACCCAAACAGGTCCTCAGTTTGTCAGAGGGGGCACACGTATACCCACACACTCAAAACCATCCACACGCACTCACATCTTGGGGCATTTTTCATAATGGTGATTAAAACTGGGTGGAGGGTGTGAGGAAACTGGAGTACCCTCAGAATCCCCCGCCCCCCAAAAAAAAAAAAAAAAAAAAAAAAAAAAAAACAATTAACTCCACACAGAAAGGCCAGTGTATCAAGCATCATCCCACCCAGGACTTGAACCCTGACCTTATTGCTGTGTAAATTTATACTTCGCTGTGAGCAATTTTGTGTAATGTATACTTAATCATTTGGGTGGAAAGCGGTAATTTAATTCAACCACACAGTCATAGGAGTTTAGTCAATGTATAATTAAACCGAGCTAGAGCGGAAAAATCAGAAAAATTATGCGTACCCTTCGCCTCATATCTTTTCTGAAACGTGTGCACGAGCTTATCATTGAATCTGGGTAAGTTCTCTCAAGAATGCCGGTATATTATTTGTCACCAAATATAAAAATAAGACTAGATATGACTGTGACACTTTTCATGAAAAAAAAGACTGTTTTTAGAAGTAACAACCATGCATGGAATAATTGCTTTTATTTGAAAACAAAACAAGAAAAATTTAAATTTACCCATTATTTCAATATTGAAACACTCTTAAGTGTGCACAACTTCTTTGAAACTGTCAAAGCTTATTTGTCGGTATTTCACATTTTCATTGCTGGCGGACTCTTTTAGGTTGTTCATATTTTAAGTAGAACTGATTTACTGATTAGGTGTTCAGGGTCATGCAACTAAAAGTCAAGGTCACAAAAGTTGAGGTCGCAAATTTATAGGGCAGTGTAAGATGTATTGTTTATTTCCTTTTTATTTTTCTCCCTGTGGTAACTTACATTTGAGATATAACTGACCGAAAATTGGGCTTCAAACACCGACTGATAAACAGTAGGAGAAAAAGAGGGGCGGGAGGCAGCGGGGGGACTGGGTCTGGAAACAGTCAGGCTGAGGAGTTGACAGAGGAGAAGAAAGCTTGCAAAAAGTAAAGGCAAACATTCCGTCTTCTGTTTCCTCAAGCGGTTCACGCCTCTGCTTCCATTAACCTCCACGATGACAAGAAGAAAACAAACGGATACTCCCCGCCTTCTTGCACCCAGTGGCGCATGTGCTGCTGAGGTGGGGAATGGATCAGAGGCGACACAGATTAGGAGTCAACAGGGTTTCCTTCATCTGGCTGGATACAGCTAGAGGGCCGATTAGACAAGCCAAGCATGGCTGAGGAAAAGGGACGTCCGATGTTATCGCAGCTTTTCAAATTTACTTCTAACTTACTTTCTGTAGACCACCATAAAATTGGTCAAGCTCTCTTACAGGACTTAATGTTTGTTTGTGTGATGTGCCAATTTGAAAAAGTTGAAACAACCAATTTATGAAAGTGTTTTCAAGTCATGGAGGACCTTTGAATGTTGCTCCCAACCCGCAATCCCAAGAAACCTGTGTGGAACACAGTATAAAATTGTGATCTTAATTTTCGATCGAGTCTTAAAGCATCCCTTCCATATACTTCCAAAAAGCAACCATGACAGTTTTAACTTAATAAACTTTTTAATATTATTTCTTAGATGTTTTAAAGACTTTGTACAAGAAAAATCCGATGATCAAAAGCATCACTTTTTCAACTTTTTTTTTGGATTGTCAAAAGGCAAAACAGAAGAGTAACGGATTTGAAAATTAAATTTTTCATCCTTTTGACTAACTAAGCAAAAATCAAGGCTTGTATTCTTATCAGTTTTTTTATTCATGAGCTGGGTCTCTTTTTCACGATTATTAGCTGTGAGCAAAACCGTTTAATACTCAAACTACTCCACAAGAACTCTTCTTTTTGACCGGAAAAGAAAACTCCCTTTTACATTTGAGAATCGTCATTTCAGACTTGGTTGAAAGAATGCTCATATCTGACACTTTTAGATGGATCTTGGCGATCACGGCTTAACAAAGCCGACAGCTTGTCAGCAAATCATGATTTGTCCTAACTACGTCAATCATAAGGGCACCTGATGAGATACCTGGAACATCTTAGGTGTTCTTAAAAATTCTGTCCATAAATGCCATCAACATCAAAGTAGGTAACAGAGTCTGACCGTCACTAGAAAAAGACTCTTACTTGTTGCACGTGAAAAAAAAAACAAAACAAGAACCAATATACACAACCTTAAAAAATCCTCTCACAAAAGTCCTTTTGGGGGCGCGGGGCATTGTTGAATAGCTTCTCAGAGTTCACTATCAGGAATTTTGTGGGGGTTTTTGGTGACTCATTCCCTTCCTAACCCTAAAGTGAGTATGACTCTAGTTTGATTTTGAGGTACACTGCTTCTTCTTAAGAAGAACATTAATGGCTTGTTAGCTTTTGTGGAACCTCTAAAAAGGCCTAAACAAGGGCATGTGTGATCTCTCTGTATTAGAGTACACTATCCATTCTAGTCAACCAGTTTGGAGGTATAGTTCTCAAGCTTCATGGAACATGGATTTTGGGACAAGGCGAAGCATTGCTGGAAGAGGAATTGAAGTTCCATCTTAAAATACTTTGAAGATCTCGTTTACAGCACAGCCTTACACTGTGTGTGGGCCGGCTTGTTCTGACAGGAGTCTCCTGAACCAGCTCATTACCTGGTCGTCATCAGTATACAGATTTTTTTTTTGTCTTCTCACTCGAGTGTCCAGGACATGTGGCAACAAGTTTGAAAACGAAAATGAAGTCAACGATGAATGTCCAGTAGATGAGCGCACAAGTCTATTCTCATATTTGATTATAACAATCGTAACAGACTGTTTGTCCAGCCAAAGAATTGCACCCAGTTTTGGACAAGTGGTACCATTTCTCCATATATATATCCGATCTGTATAATTTTTCACAGAGAATCAATGTTGGTGTGTGAAAAGTATTACAAAGTAACATGGACAGTTGATGAGGAGGGGAACCGAGTGTGTAGAGACAGATGTACATTTAAACAGGAGTTGCAAAAATCCTATCGTTAAGTGTCAATGACAAAAGAAAGCAAGGAAGAGAGAAGACAAAAAAGGGCAAGATATGCCATAGTGTCATCGAATAAGAAAAGCATTTTCCCGTTTTTACCCTCTGTAGTAGTGTGATGGAGAAAAAATTCTATTTAGCAGCCAGGTCTATCACAATTTTCTTTTTTCTGTTTGCTCAGTTAATCAACTCTCTTCTTCTCCTTTCTGCATTTCCCTTCAGGGGTTGCCACAGCAAGTCAGTTTCTTCCATCTAACCCTATCTGCTGCATCCTCTTCAGTCACACCAATTATCTTCATGTCTTCCTTCACTGTATCCATGAACCTCCTCTTTGGTCTTCCTCTACGCCTCTTTCCTGGTGGTTCCAAACCCAGCATCCTTCTGCCGATGTGCTCTCTCTTCTCTGCACGTGTCCAAACATATCAGTCTGGCCTCTCTGACTTTATCTCCAAAACCTCTAATATGTGTTGTTCCCCTGATGTACTCATTTCTAATCCTGTCCATCCTGGTCACTCCCAGAGAGATCCTCAGCATCTTCATCTCTACTACTTTCATCTCTGCTTCCTGTCTTTTCCTCAGTGCCACTGTCTCTAGACCAAACAGCATGGCGGGTCTCACCACGGTTTTGCACACTTTCACTTTCATTTTAGCTGAAACTCTTGTGTCACAAATCACACTTGATACTTTTCTCCACCCGTTCCAGCCAGCCTGAACATGCGTCTTCACCTCTTTTCCACACTCTCCATTGCTCTGGACTGTTGATCCTAAGTGCTTAAAATCTTCTACCTTCTTTATTTCTTGCAGCCTCACTTTTCTATTTAGGTCCCTGGTCAGATAATCAACCTATGACAATAAAAGTGTTGTTTGGGGAACACAAAATTTCGTCTAATTCCTTTTAAAAAAGTTTGTTTTTTGCTTTGAAATGAAACCTTATTCTATTTTTGGTTGATTGGAGACACTGTTTGTTTGTTAGCAGTTGAGCCTGTTATTTACACTATGTGTTTGTGGCAATCAATTCGGACCAATAAATTTATTGAGTTTGCTTCAGAACGTGGATGAAAACATTTAATGTTCTCTAATAGGGATGCATGAGCCTAGTATTTGTCACCAGAATGGTTTTTAGAAGGATTTAGCTGTTATAAAGAAAAAAAAAATGTATTAGCATTTCTGCTTCCTTTTACGTGACAACAAACAAGCGTTTGCTAAACTGATTACGCGAATAGCTACAGCCATGTTGCTTTTTATGTAGCAGGAAGCTTTTCATAAATGCTCACCTCCCCTTTGGGTCTCTCGATCTTCCTACCCTCCATGAGTTGGGCACAGGATGAACAGTTCACCAAGGACCCATGTCGTGTTTCGGAGGCAGAGCCTGTATTTCCTCAAGGTGGTCAGGGAAAGAGGTATAATCAGACTTTCACTCTGCCTGCTCTGTGATACAGTTTTATAAATCAGTAAGATTTTGTAAGTATTGTGTAAAACATGCCCAAAGCAAAATTGTGGTTGTTTATGTGAAAAAAGAGGGTTTTTTGCATGAGGTGAGACCTTTAAATGTGAATATGTTTGATAGTGAACAGTTGTCTCTTAACACAAGTTGATCGTGACAAGCTCAACTCATGGGATGAGAAGAAACAAAACATGTGAGGGATGCACTGTGGGGGATGTTCTCTGACATCTACACTGTTGTTGGTGATAGATTTAAATACCAGCAATCTTACAGCAGTTCTCTTCTTTCTCTTTTTTTACTATTGTGTAAAAAAAAGACTCACTTTCATGATTCTTTTTGTTTCAGAGCACTTGCGTTGCCGCCTACATGTCCCATTGTTTCTTTCGGATCAGCTGATTGGCTTTTTGTCGTTTTTTGTGTCAATCTTTTTTGCATTTCTTCATGCGGAGTGGGTTTTAAAAATGTAAATTTGGGAAAGCAAAGCACACTGATTGAGAAAAGTCTGCAATTAGACCTCACAAACTCTTCTTCTCTTTTCGGCATCTTCCTTCAGGGGTCGCTACAGCAAGACCGTAGATGGACCTAAGACCTCATAGACTGGTAGGGCACAGCCAAATAGTGTAATTAATTTACAAAAACAAAACAAAAAAGAAATGAATGAATCATTCATTCACAAGAAAACACAAAAAAATGTTTGTTTTTTTTTTTTGCCCTCCCTCAAAACCTCCCCCATCATCAATCACTGACAACACATATTTGCTGAAAGCAAATTTGTTTTTCACTTACAGATCAATCTCTCCACCAGTTTACCCACTGACTTTTTTTTCTTTCAGACTCAGAAATAACTCATCTGGTATTCATAGGACAACTCCATATAAGGGAGAATTTATTCTCGGAAAGCCAAGATGGCCGAAGCTATCAGTCCACCTACAAATAAACAATCAGAGAGAAAAAGGTCAAACACCTCTGCTTATTGATAGTTATATTCAAAGTATTTTCTAATAGATTAGATTGCTGCAGTTGTAGATGTCTTTTATTTTTTGTTTCAAACAGTTTTCTCAGTTTTTTCTCATTGAAGGTCTTCAAAATAACCAAACAGACCGTAAAAATGGTTTTGTAGAATATTTTTGTAGAATATTTAACACTTGAATTGCCTTTTGTACTTGTCTCACGTTCTTTTTATGAGCCCTTGAGTTAGATTAAGGTTTTCTTATATATTCGACAGAATAAAATACAGTACAGAAACAACAAATAAAATGGCTCCACTTTCACCTTGATATATTATTAAATAGCAGAGAATATTGGTTCTGATATTATCAGAAAAAAGGAAATTCTCTCTACGCCACTGCTCGTCCTCAGTTATACATATTTATAACTAACTTAACGGAAATTGAGTCGCGCCAAATTGTCACTTAGAGAAACAATAAAGTTGTCAGAGATGTGCTTTAATGTGATATCACCTCATGATTCTTAGTGCACCTGTAAACTCAATAGTACTAAAAAAAACAAACAAACTAACAATATGAGCAATGAAAGTCAATTCATCTACCGACATCTTTATAAAGAAAGAATAATAAACCCAAGCTGCTCGTGTGAAGATATAAATTCAGTTGTTCTGTTGTTCTTTAACCACACTATTGATAAATTTACTTTGTGTTTAACCACATGTCCAAACAAATTCAACTCGATTTTTACTTATGTAGCCGAGCATTCACCGCAGAGTTGTCTCAAAGGCTTTCTCACAAACTAGATCAAAGTTAAACACACAATTAGACTTAACGAATCGGCAAACTATACAGAGACAGAACATGTCTTCTCGATGAGGAAAAAACTCCAACAAACTCAGTTAAAATAAAACAAGAATAACTCAACGTTAAGAAGTTGAACAAATTTCCTCCGCCTGCTGTATATCTCAAACTATGTTAATAAGGAATGATTGAGGTCTATGTCATAACTGGTTTGAAGCAGTCACATGTGGAAGGGTTTTAAATGTTGTGACATTGACCCTGAAAATTTAATTAGTTCATTTAAGTGCATTTAATCCCACATGAGAGAGTCTTATATTATGTCGCAAGAAGTAAGATTTTATTCCCATCATTTTCACTTTCAAAACAACAGAAAACAAAAAAGGGTCTCTACAAAAGTTTGGGAACCCTGTAGAGTTTTTACCTTGTTCTGCCCACTTTCACAAGTATCACAGCTTGTAAAAGTTGTTTGTAGCCAGACCGGTATGCCTCAATTCTCATTCAAGGCATCTTTGCTCATTTCAACTTATATCTTCCGGTTCCTTGAGATACCTAGGTTGTGTCTGATGCAATGTTCTGCTAAGGTCTATCCATAGATTTTCAATCATGTTGAGGTCTGAAAATTGAGAGGACCATGGCAAAAGCTTAGGTTTGTGCCTCCTGTGTGACCCACTGTGGATTTTGAGGTGTGTTTGAAATCATTACCCATTTGTAGAAGCCATCTTCACCGAGCCTTCACCAAATTAAGACACTTTAAAACAACGCAACCTTTCCTAAATTGGGTCTTTTTAGACTAGATTTGTGGCATCAAATGTGATATATGCTGTGTCGTGCACACACGGCAGAAGTAGGACTGAGTCGGGAGTGAGAGGAGGGAGGACTTCCGAAAGTTGAAAACGAAAGTGAAATTGAGCAAATGTATTTACCATCATTTTCTTCAAATATTGCATTTCTTACCTAATTTGTATTCAGGTAAGAAATGTGTGCTGTGTTTTAGCAGCACACTTGCAAATCAGGGAGTGCCACTTTTATTTAAATGCGAAATAAGAATACAAAAGAATACCATGGCTTTGCCAACATGACTCACAGAATTTACAGCCTAAAGCAAGATTTGCATTGTGTTGAGCCCAGGAGTTGGGACTAACCGGGAACATACATGTGACACTGACTAAACATATTTATAAGCAGTTTTATGGTGAATATCACGTTAAAAAGCTAACAAAAGGCACTGTGTTTTGACGATATAAGAATTACTGTATTACCCCTCAAAAGCACATTACTCCTCTTTCATAAAAAAATATATATATATTAAGAAACCCTATGAACCAAAACAAGACCAGTAGGAACCATTTAACTGCAAGGTTTGTTTCTTAATTTCATATACAAAAAACTTCCATTTTTTGATACGGGGTTCGTTAAATGCATTCCCACCAATGCAGGTTGAGTTTTTACAACTTCACTGGAATCTCTGGCTAAACTACTTTCTATTGTTTCCTGAAAAGTAAATCTTATCTGTGCTACTTCAACGCACAGTGTTTGTTTCACTCTTTGGCAAACTTCCTTTTTCCGCCCGCGATAGATTCTTGGTTGAATTAAATTAAATCTGAAAAACAAATAATGAAGTCAGAGGCACAAAGCCAAAAGATGGTGTAACTCTGGAAACTCGTCTTGTTCTTGTAGTCATAACCCTCCACAGCCAACGAAGGAGGAAAACATTCGATCTAATGAGAGCACAACCAGATGGGTTATAAAAAAGTCACTTCTTAATGATTTTTACATTATTCTCGCTTTGGATTTCTTTGGTTTTCTTCTTCAAGCAAAAACAACAAACTTTATTTTTCACTATTTCAGTCCAAAGGAAACAGTTCTATTATGTAATCCAATCAATAATTACTGTGTTCTCCTGGAAGACCAGAAACACAATGATATGCTGGAGCAAAACACACCCTATTTTTAGCCTTCTACATGTAAGGCTCCAATAAATGAATTGGAGCCTTTCAATAGATAAGGTAACTTTAATGTATTTACATTAAGCTATAATGTAAATACATTATACTTACAAATAATGTACTAGTAACTCATAATAAGCTGTGTTACCATTAGGAGTGGGTATCGATAAGGATTTATCGATACTAGTTCTCTTATCGATACCGCTTGACGAACCGGGTCCTTAACGAACCTCTTATCAACACTTTTAGAAAAAAACAAAAACAAACAAATAGGTGTTATGAACATAAAAACTTTCATTAGATGATGGTGGAACTCACAAACAAAACAATATTTAAATAAACTATACCTTGCTTAAATATAATAGGATACTTCAAAATAAATCTGAACTGGACTGAAATAAAAAACAAAAAAAAAATGACAAAGTTAGAAAGAGAAATAAATACCACCGGTTAAGTTTAGCAACAGCATTTTTTTTTTTGTTTTGCAAACAATAAAAAATATGCTTTTTTTTTTTTTTTTTTTTTTTTACAAACAAATAAGTTAAATTATCAATTAAAGCAGGACTTTCATTTCACTTTTTTTTGTTTTGTTTTTTAATGATAACACACGGAGCATGTGCGTTTCCAAGCGTGCTTGTGCCGTAATTTATTAGCATACCTGTTATGTCAGAGCTGCTTGAACGTGCTCGTCAAACACGGTGCGTCTTTCTGAATGCCTGGAATTTGACAATTTTTTTGACAAATTGCTTGTGGTTCCTTCTTTACATAAAAAGGTTTTATTGTTCTTTTGACAACGCATGTTGTCGGCATCGATTTTGGTAAATAAAGCCAAACTCGAGATTGCTTTGCATGTTCTGCTATCACGTCTCCCTCGAAATGAAATTTTATGTGTGTGACCGGAACCGATAGCAGATCCATTTGGACTAGCGCTTATCGGTACGCGGAAAATGACGGCCACGGAACCGGTTCCAAAAAATCTGGTTCTCGATACTCATCCCCACAGATAATGTACTAGTAAGTTATAACAAGCTATGTCACCATGGAAATGAGTTTCTTATCTCATGAATTACAAGAGATCTGCTTTTGTTAATCTTTTTAAAAACCTTAATGAAAGTGATCCCATTTATATCCATCCTAAAATAATTAGCTAAATAAACATTGTAATCTTTAGAAATTGTTATTTGACGAGAATAGACTGACCAGCTGATCCTATCACTACGCTCTACGGAAGAACAAAGAACTTCTAATGAAAAGCGATCCATCTGGGGAGGCATCAAATATGAAAATAATTTCTTTGTTTATTCATTTCTCTTGACATACTGTGACCCTCGATTACAGTAATATTAATGTGAAAAGCAGTTTAGAATGTGCCAGATGTTACTGGGGAAGTCCATTCCCTGTAGCTTTTGGTCTATTGTTTTCTCTCACTCACTAGCTGATCTCAGTAATAAACATTTAAAATTACTTTGTATTTGTTCACTGAAAAACACAAAGTTTTGTGGAAGACAGTCAAACAGCACACAGACCTTGAAAAGTACCAAATTTATTGTTAAAGTTGGCAAAAAAAACCCTCTTTTTTTTTACCTATTGTCACATAGGGACTTTCTCCGCCCACCTTGGCCTGCTCTTTGCCCGAATTCCTTACACCATGTCCCAGTTTGTTCGTCCTACTGTTTACACTTGTATTGTGTCTTCCCCTTTGTTTTATAAGTTTTGGTGTCCTCCCCTCCTTTTCTCAGGTCATTTTCTGTTGTTAAAGTGTTTTGTTCTGGTCTGATGTACCACTTCTGGCTACCCCATAACCCGTGTTGGCTAACAGGCTGAACTCCTTCCCTCAACCTTTTTGTAATCAATACACAAACTTGCTGTATGTCCGGGTCTTACATCTCCAATTCCACTGCATGGATTTATAAAATACAAGGTATTTTTACTTTTTGCTATCACCTAAAATTATGTCTGGTAACAAAGACATCACTATATCTGCCTTTGTAAATAGGAAGCTAGGTAGTCTTTCTGCTTTGCTGATACAGTATCTCCAGAAAGAGTTTTTACCCTTCCACTGCCTTCTGCTTATCTGGGGCCTGGTCGCGGGGCAACAGCCTCAAACGGGAAACCCAGGCTTCTCCCACCCCAACTGCATCCTCAAACTCACCCGGGATGATCCAAAGGTGTTCCCCAACAAACTGTGAACTATAGTCTCTCCAGTGGGTCTGGGGTCTGCGTCTGGGATTTCCTACCGGTTGAATGTGCCCAAAACACCTCACAAGCGAGGCGTTCGGGAGGAATTCTAACTAGGTGCCCGAACAACGCCATCTGGCTTCGGCTCTAGAGCAAAAGCTCTACTCTTAGCTCCACCTGGATGGCAGAGCTCCTCATCCGATCTCTGAGTGAGAGCCCAGCCACCCTGTGAAGGAAGCTCATTTTGGCCGGAAACCGCTGGAAACCATCTGTAAGGGTGGGACTATATTAGATCAACTCATACTATAAGTTGAGAGTTTTACTTTAAGGTTTAGCTCTTTCTTTACCTCTGCAGACTAATCCAGCATCAGAGTTTTTATCATTCTATGGAATTGTAAAATCTTACTATTTAATGAAACATAATTTCCAATGATTATTGAGAATTGGGGGTCTAAATGTGCCAAAAAAAGAAAGAAAGAAAAGAAAGTAAAACAGGCACAATCTATAACAGTTCATTCCAAATAAGGCTTGCTTTTTAAACCAATTCCTCTTAATATTTTTTTCCCCAAAGGTTCCATGTACTAAAAAGCAATGAATCACAAATTTAATCAGCTTATGAAGCTCTAATTGATGGCAATTAGAGTACTTGAATATTTTCAAACTATCCTATCTCTTAAAACTTCAATAAAAAGTAAAAAAATCCAACAAACATGTGGAGCTCTACACACATTTGCTGCCATCATGAGTAGCGCAAAAAAAAGAAAAAAAAAAAACTACATCTTTTAAATCAAAAGATACAACTAGTATTTAATATTTATAAAACCACGTGACTATGCAACGCATTCCGAGCTTTGAGATCCCGCAAGTTTGACTATTTGCATTGTTTTTTGCTTTCCGTTACTTGCATCAACTCTAATACAAACTAAACTGACATCCCAAGCCTAGTTTTAAGAGTCAAGTTTAGAAATGTGTTAATGGGATTTTTTGACAATTCATCCAGGAACTCTTTAGGAAGTCCCGCTGATGTTTGATGAGATGGTCTGGCTCTCGGTTTGTTTTAGAGTGTACCCACACTAAGCAGTTTAATCCATGCTCAAGTGTATTTAACCACCTAAGGATGGTTTGTTTGGCTAGTGTGAGTGCTTTAAGTTGTGTTTGGGAATAGTTTGTTTTAGCAGTCCCTGGCCCGTTTAGAAGAGGTGTTCGAGAGCCAAAACCAACAGACCTTTTTAGCTACAGGCTGAGAGAGGGCTGGGGTCTCTGGACCAACTCGGACCAATTTACTTAAAATCATTCCCCACAAAGTAATCAGAGTGATGGACTCCGTTGCGTTCAGTAAGAGTGTTCCCTTTTCTCCTAGCACTCTGTATTTTCCGAAAATCCCAAGCGAAAACCAGTTTTTGGCTTTTTTTGTGCAAAAACAGTCTCCTTGTCTTGGAACTTAATTTTACACACATGTGGTCATGCAAGTAACTGAAACAGCTTATTGCAATGAGTAAATACTTTTGTTATTAAGGTGTGTTTAGTTTATCACAATGGCCAGTTGTGTCAAGTTGCCAGTGATGTATTCTTAGGTTTCAATGTGTAAATCATTTTGCTGTCTGACCACTGAACAACTTCCCACTTTCCTCAGGCTGATTCAAATTAATTTTGACCCAAAAAATAAGACACTTTATGTACGGATCATTCTAATCAGTGTCTGGAAAGAATCCCTGGTTCTATTTAATGATTTTCTTTGACAGAATTATGTTTGCTTTCAACATCATCTCACCAGAGGATCTAAAGATTGTTTTAATCTGAAGCACTTCCTTTGAACCTTTGAATTATAATATTAATAGTCGATGAATGCTGCAAGATATCAGCAATTTTTTAAGAACGTAATTGAAAATGCTGCATAATTTGTTCCTGAGTTCTGACAAATGACCCAATCAAATCCTTAGTAGTATTTTATTTTTTATGAAGGAGGAGAAACTGGCTGTCTTTTCTTGCTCACATTTCTTCATCTTTTGGCATTTCCTTTCAGGGATTGCCACGGCAGGTCAGCTTCTTCCATCTAACCCTGTCTTCTGCATCGTCTTCGGTCACACCAACTATCCTCATGTCTTCCTTCACTGTATCCATGAACTTCCCCTTTGGTCTTCCTCTAGGCTAGGAGTTTCAAAGTCCGGTCCTCGAGGGCTAGTGTCCTGAAGGTTTTCATTGTCTTCCTGATTCATTAGAGCTGATGCACATGAAGTGAAATCAACAACTAACAAAATCTGGCAAAATGACTCACTGACCTGGATCAGGAATGTAAATGCAAGAACGCATGGAAAACATTCATGACATCGGCCCTCGAGGACCGGACTTTGACACCTGTGCTTGAGGCCTCTTGCCTGGTGGTTCACAATCCAGCATCCTTCTGCCGATGAACTCTCTCCTCTTTTTTCAAAATCTTCTCCAAGATGGCGGCACAGATACAAGCAGTGGCGATGGGCTCCAGGTTTTTTTAAGTTTTTATTTGCAATTTTACTTTGTTCGTTTGTGTTTAAACAACTGGAGGCGTTAATCCAGTACAGCAGAACAGAACTATGGGAGTTTGGGCAGCACAGTGGACTCTCTGCCCCTCTAAACTGGATTTTTTTTACCACCCGAGCTACAGCGGACCTCTTCTTTTACCATCCCCCTGTTGTGAACCAAGAGATGGAGGAAATTCCGTAAACAGAAGCGGGGCAAGCGGGGCAAGCGGGGCAAGCGGGGCAAGCGGAGCAGGCTAAAGACTAGGCTACATGATAACCCATTCAGACCTGCTTTGCCCAGCATTCTCCTCACTAACACTAGTTCTCTTGCAAACTGGATGAATGAAGTCTGGCTGTGGATTGTCTCGAAAAGGAGGGAGTGCTATGTTACAATCTTCAGTGAGACTTGGTTGGATAACAATATTCCTGACACAACAGTGACGCTAGCGGGGCGCGTGCTATTTCTGCCCAACAGAAAAGCTTCTTCAGGGAAATCAAAAGGCGGTGGTCTGGCTCTATACATTCACAACACCTGGTGTACGGCGATGAGTGTGATCGGAACATTCTGCTATCCCGACCTGGACTACCTGGCAGTGAAATGTAGACCCTACGTTTGTACCTCTCCCATCAGGGAAATGGTACAGGGCCATCAAAACCACCACTTCATGTTTCAGAGAAAGTTTTTTTTCCCCTAGAGCTTTGAAAGCAATCACCCCTCCAACCTCCATCATCTTGCACACTCATCTGACTAGTACTAAATACACTTTACAACCACACGCAGTATTATCAACATGGGACTGTTAATTATTTTGTAAAAATCATCCAGTTGCCTATTTATACTGTTTTTTGTGTCTTTTTATACTGTTTTTGATATTTTTACTTTTATTTCTACTTGTTATTTATTTAATATTATATACAGTATATACTGTATGTATGTTTTTAGCCTGACGCCTGTCTAAATTTCACTGTGAGAAAGTTGACAATAAAGAATCTTGAATCCTTTGCACATGTCCAAACCATCTCAGTCTGGCCTCTCTGACTTTATCTCCAAAACTTCTAACATGTCCTGTTCCTCTGATGTACTCATTTCTAATCCTGTCCATCCTGGTCACTCCCAGAGATATCCTCAGCATCTTCATCTTTGCCACCTTCATCTCTGTTTCCTGTCTTTTCCTCAGTGCCACTGTTTCTAGACTAAACAGCATGGCCGGTCTCACCACGGTTTTGTACTGATTTTAGCTGAAACTCTTCTATCACAGGTGACTAGAGTAGGGGTAGATGTCTTTCCTAAGGATACTTAGGTATGGCAGTGGGACTCAAACCAGTCTCTAACGGTTCAATGACAGACATTATACCACTTAGCCTTTATATTTAAGAGTAGAACCTGAATGATCATGCTAACAATAGTGACAAAGTCTATGGGTGCTTAGGCTTTTAGGAGCCAGAAGCTACTTCTTATGTACGCACATGGAAGCGACTTGTCCAGTTCCTACATATAGTCCATCGATAACTAGACTTCTGTGTGTGTTTTTTTTTTTTTTTTTTGTTGCTTAGTAACTTTACAATTTGAAGTTTCTTTGCTTTCAACAAACAGTAAAAAGAAACAAATAATTAGTGTTTTTTTTACATATAGGTACTTTATACATTGCGGTTCTTTTCTTTTTTCTTTTTTAAAGACTGGATTTTTAAGAGTTTCGTAACCATATGATATAAAAGTATATTACAAATAGGATAACATCATGCTTTGGGGAAAAAGGAACAATGAACAAATCTAATAAGCTAAAATCAAACGCGGAGAATACAATAAGCTAAAAGCAACATATGCCTTGGTACTCCGCTCTAATTCTAGTGCAAGGATGATCATCCACCAAATGGAAGGTCAATGGCATGATCCACGTTTCGAGGTGTCCTTGGGGACGACACTGATCCTGATGTACTCACAATGTGCTCATTGGTGTGTAAACGTGCGGATTATAAAGGATAAAAGTGCTACATGCATAAAATAGGAAGTACTGTTTGAATTAGAGTGTGAACGGGTCAATGAGAAAGATACTATGAAGCACTTTTTACGATCCAGTCAAGCTTGAAATGCGCTTTTATATAATAAGTATTAAGCATTCGCCACAGGGCTTGTGTTAATATTATTGTATAGTTTCTTGAATATACCTGAGCTAGTCACATGTCTGTTTGCTCAATTTGATGAAAAAGTGAGCAAAGTATCAGCATGGCAGAAAGAAACTGACCATTTTGAAAAATGACTTTTTTCAAACCCTTTTCCTTACATAATCTTTCAAAAAAAGATTTGAAAGAAGCCAGATTGTTTTCAGTGTTTCTATATCAGTTCGAAGATTTTCTTGCAATGTGTACTTTTTAATATCAAACGCCTGATTTGTGAGCTTTCTGTAAGATCTGATTCATACATCTAAACAGTCAAACGAGTACATGGTAGGTCAATAAATCAGAAACGTCTTCTGGAACTGGGTCATCTCAGGCCTCACAAGAGAGTACTAAACACAAAGAGAGATATGAGATGAGTTTGGCGGTTGCTGAATTTCTTCCCTCTCCTTATCACGCTTTAATTCTTTCAGGCGGTCTATTCTTTGATCCCCATTTTTCCAGCCCACAATTGGTGCTGTAGATTTAACATGCTGTCTTATCGTGAAGAATTGCAATCACATGGAAGATTTTTTTTTTTTTTAGAAGAAAATATGTCTCGGCTATTTAAAAACGTAAAGACTTTTATCAAAGATTGACTGATTAAAGACTGAGATTCTTCTCTCTGACACTGCGTGGATCTTCTTTCTCTGAGCACATCTGATTAATCATCCAATGACATGAGTGATAAGTGTTTCTCTTGCACTCAATAGCCAGTAGGAGTGAAAGGTTGATAAATGACTTGTTTGCTGCTTCCTAAATTTGGAGTATGATTCTGTTGGGTTTTCTTTCCTGCTTTTTGCGTCAGGCAGCATGCTGGTCTATGGGTTAGCATGGTGGCCTCACAGTAAGAAGGTTGGGATTTGTGTAACAGAGTGGAGTGGAGGCTTGAAACACTGGTCTTTCTGTGTTGAGTCTGCATATTCTCCCAAGCTCTCTCGCTACCTTGTTAGGGATAAGCGGTTCAGAAGATGAAATGAGAGTTTTGAGTTGTCATTGTTAGAGATTGCTAATAGCTGTCTTGGTGGATGTTCAGGAAGTCATCTCCAAAGGATTTCTTTAACCTCAGCCTTACTCGAATCTGGATGAAGCCCATCAGCTGTATCATTTAACAAGAATAAGTTCTTGCCAAGGCATCAAACAATTTGCCACCGGCTGCCCTGTAAATATGGGACCTTGACCTTTGGTCGAATGACCAAACCTACTTGGTTCCACCATTGTTGGTACTTAGTAACTGCAGACAGTTTCATTAAAATCCCGACAGTAATTTTAGAGATATCGCATTGACAACAAGTTGTGACCATTGGGTGTGTGCTCATGAAAATCAAATTGGTTAATTTGCAATTGGTACTGGGTAACTGTGGGCAATTTCATTACAATCCCATCAATGGTTAGATAGTGCTTTTGCAAAACGGACAGACACACAGACAGCCCGAGCTCTTAAGATAAGCTATTCTTTACTAGTCCAAGGTACATTACCAGTTTGTCTCTTCTTCAACTGGGTCTCTGTCATGTTTTTCTCTTGCAACTTCCGATGGAGTTTTTCTAGCCAAAAAGAGAGGTATGAGGACAGGAATGTTGTAGATTGAATTATTACTTTTGTTGGTTGTGCTAAATTTGATTGTGTTCATGTTTGAATTGTTTGTGAAGGACATTGAAACAAATTTGCATTGAGACTGAGACATAGAAAAAAAAAAAACTGGAATTGAACAGAAAGATTTGGCTTGTTGAGCAAAATCTTTTCAAATCCTTTTGGTATACTTTACATTTTTATCTCACTCTCCATTTTGTATTCCACATGTCTTACAGATGGGAGGACATTGTTGCCGTATATTGGCCGGTTATTCAGCAGTGGGCCAGGGGGATCTGAGCTGCTCGCGACAGCGTGTGTGGGAATTAATCATGCTCTGACCCAGTGTCTCTCGGGCCTGTCAGCTCCTCAGGCCGCATGAGGTCCAAGAACATCTGTGGACGTCTGGGGACATCGCAGGGCAGCTATGGTTCATTTGTCTCATAGGGACAGCAACCAGACATGCAACCTCGATCTCACGTCACACACCCTGCGCGATCCATACCTCCCGGGTCCCTGTAGAGCCATCTCGGACAAAAGGTGTACACTCTTATAACATGACAGATAATGCTCTGAGGAACTGTGAGTAGAGGCAAGGCAATGTCCCGGGGCTGTACATCAGTGACAATAACAACCATGCCTGGTAATATGCCTGTTGGCGAGCTATCATGAAGAACAACAACCTGCTGGGTGTGGGAATAAGACCTGACACAAGGATTTTTTTTTTTTTTTTTGCTCTTTGTTTTTTTGCTTTATTTTTTTTTGCTCTCTATTTTTTTTTGGCAGAAGCAGCTTAAAACAGGGTTATGGCTCCAGGGGAAAATGTATAAGAAAGCAGCAACAAACACATAAAAGGCTTAGACAAATATCCACATTTTTTTCTTGAACCATCAAGGGGCAAGAGCGAAGAAAGCAAGAGAGAGAGTGATCCAAAGAGGTGTCAGTCTCTTTTTCAGGCCTGTATGGGCAGATCAGTGTTGCTTGAAATAACCACATGGCTTCTAACAATACAAACAGCCCTTGTCCAAACCTAAACCATTATGAGCTGCTGTATGCCAAGCACCATCCTCACAGCTGCACGAAAATGCTCTTTAGGAGACGCTTTTATCCTTTGTAGAATATTTAGAGGAATTCACATGGTTCAAAGGGTGGGAATTAGGTTGAAATAGAATATACATTCTGTCACAATTGGGTGAGAATGTGTTGCAATGTTCTGGCCGCTTTGGCTTTTGTTTCATAGGAATTGCAAAGGATAAAATATGCAGAGCAACATTTTAGAATAAAACGCTCACAGTTAACAAACTGTTCCCTTTTGACGGATCCCATTGAATTACTCGATGAATCCATCGAAAGATTCACCTGACGGTTTATGTTGTTCTCTTTTCTATTGTAAACACAAACCTGATTAAATCCATGATGTAATCCTGGTGATTTGCACTAAATCAATTCAGTTGAGATAAGATAAATCAGCTTTGAGGAAGTTCATGCAGATTAGATATTTTGGGCATAAAAGAGCCAGCTGATTATACAGTGGTCCCTCTGCTCGTTCCAGGAAGGTACTGTATAGCAGAGATACAGGAAACCGGTTCCCCCTCGCTGTGTATATCTTGACGGCATGATGAATGATCACCAGAGGGGAGAGCACAAGAACTGCAGCCAGGGCTGCTCAGACATGATGGAATCATAGGATACACATGCAACGGCTTTGTTCACCGACCTTTTTCTGAGCTTGCATGTCTGTCTCTCCTGCTCGGGGCAAAAGAAACACAAAACTGGATTGTATCTGTACAAAGACACATATGTAGCTCTTTTCATCTGAATTGAAAAGCTGTTTCCTCTTTAAAAATCTCTGCCATCAGAAAATGAATGCATGTCTGATTTCAGGGCTCATCTTTATTCATGGATAAACGTAGAAAAAAGATTATTCATCTGCAGACTTTCAAGTTAGGGAATTGCCCTGCACTGAGTTAATCTCTACTAAATGCTAACAAAAAAGTGCCTGGCAAGAAACTGTACACACACTTTCACTTTACTAGTGGTCAATGCCTTCAAAGTTTTCTCTGCTGGTCTAAAAATACCAGAGTAAACCCAATGATGTGAGTTGAATTTCATTAATTAATTTTTATAAAACATTTCCAAAGGTTTCGTTAGCTTTATTTGTATGGCTTTTCCGATGGATGTGCTGCTTCAAAATGCGTGTTTTGGGAGGTGTTGGCTCAGAAGTAGAGTGTTTGTCCTTGGACTGGGAAAAGCCAGTTTGAATCCCACTGAGCTGCCAAGGTGTCCCTGGAGCAGAGACACCTAACCGTTTAGTTTCTTCCACCATTGGTGCCGTCATGGCTGCCTGCTGTGATGCAATGTAGTGCAATAATTTTCCCGTTGTGGGACTAATAAAGGAATTATTCTTCTTCTTTTAACATTAAAGCACTATGACAATCATATTTCAGCCAGCATTTGTGGCTCGGTAGACTGAAATCATTTGAGGATTTTTATTATTTAAAGGCCTTTAAAGTTTGTTCTGCTGGCTCTCTCTACACAGTCAATGGCAAGCAAATTTTTGCTTCAACCAATCAGATTTTGTGACGTTGGGCAGGTGGCAAATCACAACATTTTTGTTGTTAGCAACTGAGATTTGATATTTTAAATTCCACTGACAGTCACCATCATTGGACTTTCCAAGGTGCATGTACAAGCCAAGGTGTAAACACACACCGTAGTGGGGACATAGATGGCTCTCAGTGACTTAGCTGTGTGTAATGGGATTTTCATGGCTTTGGTGGAACTTCTGCATGGATATAGACTCTAATCTCTGATGTGAAGGTCAGTTTCTCTTAAATAATTCCCAAACAGCACAGCGGAAAAACAGAACCCCATGTTTCTCTTCACTGGCTTTCACGGGTACTACGTAGTTTTGAGGAAGAAATAGATTGACCAAACTTGATGAGAAGTAATCAGACAAGTTTATTTAGCTGCAGCGAGAGTTTCTACCTCTTTCACTCACAAATGCAGAAAGTCTGAAACCAGAGTAAAATGTGGTTTATTTTCAACTAAAAATCCCCCATCGTTGTGACCCACACTCCACCCCAAATATATTGTCCCGACATGTAAATGACTTTCTTGAGTTTACACAGTTGGTCCTCAGGATCCCCACCGACATCTTATCTGAGATTTAGGCCCCGTCCAAACGTAGACGGGTATTTTTGAAAATAAACATACGTCATTCGTGTGCGTCCTTGTTTGGATCGCAAACAAGGTTTGGACAGAATGGACCCAATTTATATTTTCCTGTGTTTTATTAACTATATAGTCGATGACGACTTTTAAAAGCAATTCCAACTCCTTGTCGGTCCACACAAACAAGATGCCTGGCACCATGTTTCAAGTTTTGCGGAAATGATGACAGAGGTGCTCTGATTGGATAGCTCAGAACTTACGTTTACATCAATACTGCCAACTACTGGTCTTGCATGCTCATAATCACACTCAGAAGCGTATTTACACGGCTTCGTGTGGACGCGGATATTTTGAAAACGGTTACGTGTGGACGCGAGCGTTTTCCTAAAACGGAGGACAGCAGATATGCGTTTTCAAAAATACCCGGCTCGGCTACGTGTGGATGGGGCCTTCATCCTCTTCCTGTCGAATTTTACATAAAACACCTACTCATTCAGACCCCCCACATTGCTTATATTCTAATTTTATAGTACCGTATTTTCCGCACCATGAGGCGCACCAAAAACCTTAAATTTTCTCTAAAGTTCACGATGCACCTTTTAACCTGGTGCGCCTAATATGTGTATGGATTAATATTGAGCTACAACAGGTGTCGCAACTGCGGTAAGCAGCCGCCGACTCCATTTCCTCACACCTCATATCTGCTCTGAATCTGTATTGTTTGTCACTAAGAAATTTGTACTTTTAAATAAATGCACTCAATCTACTTCTTAAAAAATATATTTTTAAGATGTGACCAGGTAGGTCGACCAGGTAATGAAGTCCACGACCTCTGCGACGGACATCCAGAAGACGACTGACCGTGAATGCAGGGGCGCCGTCAATGGAGCTGGTGGAGCTGGCGGAGCTGGCGGAGAACTCGTGGGGGCTGCAGAGGGCTTGAGACGTGGGGTTTGAACTGTGAGACGTGGAAAACAGACTTAAAATCTCAACCATTTCAGAAGTAGCTTCTGGAGGTGGAAGGGTAGGTGGAAGGCGGAGGCATACCGTGACCGGGGTGATGATCTTCTCAATGACGAATGGATCGTTGAATCGGGGAGCCAGTTTGCAGGATTCGACTTGCAGAGGGATGGTCTTTGAGGACAGCCAAACTGACTGCCCCTCCTGATAAACCGGAGCTGGTGTCCGCCGGCTGTTGGCGATCTTCTTGTTTTGCTCAGTGGTCCGAAGCAGCGCTCTGCGAGTGCGCATCCACATCAGTCGGCATTGTTTTAGGTGGTGTTGGACCGACGGCACCGAGATCTCGAACTCCTGGGAGCGAAAAAGAGGAGGTTGGAAACCAAGAGTTACCTCAAATGGGGTCCGGCCCGTGGCTCTGCTGGTCTGTGAATTGAAGGCGTATTCCACCCAGGGTAGGAAGGAACTCCAAGATGAATGGGTGTCGGCCACCACGCAACGGAGGACAGACTCAATGTGCTGATTTGCCCGTTCCGTCTGACCATTGGTCTGGGGATGGTAGCCCGACGACAGACTCACTTGCTCCCAGGGCTTGACAGAAGGCTTTCCAAACTCGAGAGGTGAATTGGGGGCCACGGTCTGAGACGATATCTTCGGAAATTCCATGTAAATGAAAAACATGCAAAACAAAGAGTTGAGCAGTATCTAGGGCAAAGGCAAGCTTGGGCAGGGGAACAAAGTGAGCTGATTTGGAAAAACGATTGACAATTGTAAAGATCACTGTGATACCGTCAGAGGGGGGGCAAGCCAGTTACAAAATCGAGTGCCATGTGGGACCAAGGACGAGACGGAACGGGTAGAGGGGGAAGAAACCCAGCTGGCGGACGGTGAGAGGAATTCCCACGGGCACAAACAGCACAGGAGGCAACAAACTCTGTGTACAGTGCTGGCCACCAAAACGATTGTTTGACGATTTCCACTGTCCGACTGACCCCCGGGTAGCAGGCTCAGCAGGTTGAATAGGCCCACTGCAAGACCTGTGGGCGAACGGAAGAAGGGACAAAGAGGCAGCCAGACGGAGGATTACCTGACTCTGTGCATGTCTTCAAAGCTTCGGTGACAGTCTTTTCTATTTCCCAGGTCACGGCTCCCACCACACAACTGGGAGAAATTATCTCAGAGGGTCCACTGATGGGGTCACCTGTAACATGGAGACGAGAAAGACCATCTGGGGCTTCGCATTGCGGGAACCAGGTCTGTAGGTCAGAGTGAAGTTAAATTGGGAAAAAAAAACAATTGCCAACAAGCCTGGCGTGCATTAAGTATTTTGGCAGATTGTATGTAAGACAAATTCTTATAATCTGTCCAAATTAGAAAAGGGGGTTCCGCACCTTTCCGCCAGTGTCGCCATTCCTCCAGGGCCGCATTGATCGCAAGCAGTTCACTGTTCCCAATGTCATAAGTTTGTTCGGCGGGTGAGAGTCTGCGAGAGAAGAAGGCACAGAGGGGTGGAGTTTGCTGTCAGAAGTGGAGCGCTGGGAAAGGACGGCACCCACCCCAGAGTCAGATGCATCCACCTCCACAACAAATTGTCGAGAAGGGTCTGGTTGGATGAGGATAGGGGCAGCTTGTTCGGCCTCAGGAGACCACTTGAAAGGGAAAGCAGCGGAGGTCAGTCGAGTGAGGGGTGCAGCCAGTTGGCTGTACTGTAGTTCCTGATAAATCGCCTGTAGAAGTTGGCAAATCCCAGGAACTGCTGCAGCTGTCACCGAGTGCCAGGGTGAGGCCTCTCCTTTACAGCCCGAATCTTCTCCGGGTCAGTCTCGATGGTACCGGGGCCGATCTTGAACCCCAAGAAGTAAACTGATGTGGAGTGAAACTCGCACTTTTCGGCTTTAACAAACAATTTGTTCTCTAACAGACGCTGAAGAACTGTTCTAACATGGACCTGGTGAGCTTCTAGTGACGGAGAGAAAATCAGAATGTCGTCAAGGTACACAAACACAAAATGATTGATGAAGTCACATGACACGTCATTAATAAATGACGTGTTACTGCTGGGGCGTTAGTAAGTCCGAAAGGCATGACCAGGTATTCGAAGTGTCCAAGATGGATGTTGAACCCAATTTTTTCACTCATCACCTTGGCAGTGATATGCGTTACGGAGGTCAAATTTTGTAAATACAGATGCTCCTTGGAGGAGCTCAAACGCAGAGCTAAGAAGGGGGAGTGGATACTTGGGTGGTTAATGGTGAGCTGAAGTTTTCTGCCTTCGCCTACTGTAGCGCACGTTCTCACAGGAGTCCCACTATCTAGAGGATTTTGGTCACGTCTGAATAAAAAGTCTGTGGACGGAGAGCAAATACATGCTCTCTGTCCACATACTGACAATTGAAGAAGGAAGCCTCTACTCTTCCCATGTCCCATCGAAAACATCCGGGTCAGTGGTTGGAGGTTCTGGGGCCGAGTTGGAGGCAGAGGTTCAGTGGATCAACTGGGCCTGAAGATCCTGGAGATGCTGATATGTTGTAGGTTGATCTGACACAGCATTTCCAGAGCCTGCCCACATGAATCCAGTCTTACCTTCTGCTGGGATAATTCATCCTGCAAAGGAGAATGATTTGGGTCCGCTGGGTCCACTATGGTCGGGTCTTCTGTTAAGATGTGGAAGGAGGAGGACTAAATTGTGGAACAAACAAGGATTTATTTAACCAAGGTATCCAGCAGGGCTGTAAACAAAGGAACAATAATAAAAAAAACGACAGTTCATGATCAGTAAAGTGTTTTAGTAAGGTGTTTCGGGCACGTCCCACCGGGAGGAGACCGAGGGCCAGACCCCGGACCCGCTGGAGAGACTATGTCTCATGTCACACAGTTGACCGGGGAATGACTTGGGATCCTTTCAGGTAAGCTGGAGGATGCAGCCGGGGAGAGAGAGACCTGGGCTACCCGTTTGAGGCTGTTGCCCCCACGACCCGACCTCGGAATAAGCGGAAGATGACGGAACGGAACATATACAATATCTAAAACAAAAAACAGCTTATAAATGCATTCATTTAGTTTCCCTCCCATTTTTGGACAGTAAATTTCCCCTCCTCTGACTTCGTCCTTCGTCCATGCACATCACTACGTAAAACTTATTTGAGGCTGAAAACACAATGTTAAGTTTATTTTATATTATTATTTATTGGCAATCTTATAAAAATGACACTCCCAGTTGCGGTGAAGGACCAAAGGTGGGAAAAGCGTGTGCACTCAAACACTTCCTGCTAATATTAACTTTAGAATGTGGGCGTGGTAGATGACAAAAGGCATGGCCAAGAACAGATACAATTCAATTAGTATGTGAATACTGAAAGGGGGAGCTTGAAATTGCTCACATTGCATGAACAAAATAGAAAACCACTGGTATGTTTTTGATGTGTTATTAACGTTCAAACATGAGCGAAACCTCCAAAAAGTTTATTTTGCATGATACCCCCTTTTACCTTAAACATAATGAAAATACAGGAATGCACTGCAAAAATTGGCTTTATTCCTATATTAATCAGTGGTTAAAACGGCACTACTCGAAGGTTATACTTACATAAAAACCATACAGGAGCAGGACCAAACCGCCAGGTGGTCCTCTCTAATGATGGTTGGACTATGTGTCATGACTGTAAAGGCAGACATATCCTTAAATGACCAAAAAAAGTAGTTAAAGGACAACGATGACAGAATTTTGTCCTTTCAAATGGCAGTTTGCATTTTACTTTCACAGTGAGAAGATCATGATGTATGGCTGTATTACAGAGGTGACCTTTAGTTACAGCCTTATGATCACATAGCACATGAAAGGAGCGGTCTGGTTTGAAAGAAATTTCTTTTTTTCCCCCGCTCCACCATCATTAAGCTCCACACCAAACCAAGATGCACTTAGTTATTCATTTTAAATTTTAGTCTATTCAATTTTTAATGGACCAAGACGCAGACATTTTGTAGTGACTGACTGTAATTACAGTGATCAGCTATAACATTTAAAAACACTTAAAAAGAAAAGGGAGAAACACTGTTTATCAAATACAATGTTCTGCTGTGGAAATTTGCTTGCTAGATTTTAGTTGCATTCATTTGTGCATCAAGTTGTGGTAATCGATGTTTTATTCCAATTGATTCATATTTCTATGTAACAACTCAGGCAAATACTGTTGAAATTCAAAAGAACTTTGCCTAATCCACCAATAGCATTTCAACCTGATGGTCCAATAAGACCAACCAAAGCAAGGTAAATTTAAATTAAGAGGGGCGGACATACATTATTTACATACTGCCCAACAACTTCAAACCTATTTATTCTTAATTGTCTTGACAAAGGGTAAAATGTATTTATGGAAGAAAAGAAAATCTTGTCATTTTTTTTATATTTCACAGGAACAAGTGCATGTTAAAAGTAGAAGTTTGTAGAAGTGTGTTGTCTGTCTTAAAAGGTTAACAAGATTTTCACTCACATATTGAAACTTTAGTCCACTCTTTTTTTGTGTCCTGCTCTTCTCACGTCACTTTTTTCCCAGTCTTTTTTGGTGGTGTGAATCATTTTGTTGTTTTCCATTTAATTGTCAGTATGTCGATTCCATTACCAGTAAGAATTGGACTTCGGTGGTGAGAACCTACATCAGAATCAGAATGCTTTTATTGCCATGTCAGTGAAAAATATCAGAGACTAGGAACTTGTTTTGATACAGGTGTGCAAAAATATAATTTGAAAATGATAAAAATAAAATAAATAAAAATAATAATTTTAACAAAACTAAGAGTGCTCAAAAGAAAAAGAAAAGTAGTGCAATGTCATAGAAAATAATAGAAAATAATAAGATAGTAAAGTGACAAGAGGGAAGTGACTAAGAGATGTGGGGATCCAGGTTATAAAGAGTTCATAAGTCCAACGGCAGAAGGGAAGAAGCTGTTTTTGTGGCGGGACGTTCTGGTCCAAATGGACCGGAGCCTCCTGCCCGAGGGGAGTCGCTCAAAAAGTCCATGTCCAGGGTGGGAAGGGTCAGCTGCTATCCGACCTGCACACCCCTGAGTCCTGGAGACGTACAGGTCTTCGAGAGATTGAAGGCTGCAGCCGATCACCTTCTCTGCAGAGCGCACAATGCACTGCAGTCTGTGTTTGTCCCTGGCTTTGGCTCCAGTGTACCACACGGTGATGGAGGAGGTGAGGACAGACTCGATGATGGCTGTGTAAAACTGCACCAATATCTGGGCGGACAGCTTGGCTTTCTTCAACTGCCGCAGAAAGTACATCCTCTGCTGGGCCTTTTTGATCAGGGAGCTGATGGACGGCTCCCACTTTAGGTTCTGTGTAATGGTACTGCCGAGGAAGCGGAAAGAGTCTACAGTGGTGATGGAGAAGTCTGTCAGTGCAAGGGCGGAATGGGAGCTGTGACTTTCCTAAAGTCCACGATCATCTCCACTGTCTTCTGAGCGTTGAGCTCCAGGCTGTTGTTGCTGCACCAGGACACCAGCCGGTCTACCTCCATTCTGTAGGCCGACTCATCGCCATCAGAGATGAGCCCAATGAGGGTGGTGTCATCCGCAAACTTGATCAGTTTGACAGAGTCATGGCTGGAGGTGCAGGAGTTGGTGTACAGGGAGAAGAGCAGGGGAGAGAGGACACAGCCCTGTGGAGATCCTGTGCTGATAGTCCGAGAGGTGGAGACATTCTTCCCCAGCCGCACGCACTGCCTCCGGTCTGTTAGGAAGTCAGTAATCCACCTGCAGGTGGAGTCAGGCACGTTGAGCTGAGAGAGCTTGTCCTGAAGCAGAGTAGGGAGGATGGTGTTGAATGCAGAGCTGAAGTCCACGAACAGGATCCTAGCATAGGTACCTGGGGAGTCCAGGTGCTGCAGGGTGAAGTGGAGGGCCAGGTTGATGGCGTCGTCTACAGACCTGTTGGCTCTGTAGGCAAACTGCAGAGGGTCCAGAGAGGGAGAGGTGAAGTGCTTGAGATGAGGGAGGACCAGGCGTTTGAATGACTTCATGATTACAGACTTAAGCACCACAGGCCTGTAGTCATTAAGGGGCGCACATGGCTCAAATATCCTAGGTTGCAGTTTTTTGGCTCAAATGTCCGTGGCTGAAATATACGTGGCTGAAATGACTTAGAACCGTTCCCAAGGCTCCAAGAAAGAGAGAAGTGGTTTACCAATCTTTGATGACCTATTTCTGTGCTGTTATTTGGAAGATGCAGTTTTGTTCCTTACTTAGCAAGATCACAACTTCTTTCTTAAGTTTTTTTTTTTTTTTTAACTGTAGAAAGAACAGACTTAAAATCTCAATCATTTCAGAAGTAGCTTCTGGATCCAAAGAGCCATGCTATCCATTGAATTCTATTAAAAATCCTCAGCTATTACTTAGTCTCTATTGTTGTCACAATAGTCATTCTGGCTCTGTCACCTTTATCATGCATTATTACCCAACCTTAGACATTCCACCCTTTTCTCATTAAGGTTACAATAAGTACTTGTCAAATTTAAGAATCCATGAATTCCAGGTTTGCTCAACAGGCTTAAACTGAAGGTCTTGAAAAGGAAAGCCAATAATGGTCCCATTCACACATCTATGCTGTGGCTCCTCTCCAGTCAAATGACCTGCAGTGTTGATTATATACTTTTAACTTCTGGGTAAACTTCTATCAGATCTATTGTAGTAAAGTTTTATTATGATAAAAAGTCTTAAAGTGATGGTGGAAATAAACGTGGAAGTAAGGTCTTCTGGCTTGATGTCTCCTGATAAAAATGAAACTGAATGTTTGTAATAATTGACTGGAATCTTATCTTTGAAAGATGTTGACTGCATTTTGAACAAACTCGATATTTTATTTCAATTTTATATTTATAAGCGCTGATATTGTATTTGTGGTAGATTTTATAGAGAGGCTGTGAGTTCTACTTCCTGTTTACCAAAAGCTGGTCTGTGATTGGTTGGGATTGGTGACGTCGCGACTTTGCTAATGTGTTAGCAAAGTTAGCAGTAGCGATTAAAGACGATTTTCATTGTTTAAAAAAAAGAGGAGAGAGATTTTTTTCCCACGCTAGAATGAAGAGAAGACTAGTTTAAAAAGCGAGTTTACATCCAAACTCAGTTTGCGTCATTCCCGGTAGTCATTTGTCATAGTTTTAATCAACGTACGTTGTTTCCGTGGACAGGGTAGCCGAATTGGCTCATAGTTGTAAATAATGTCTGGCCGTAAAACGTCAGTAGCCAGGGTGGCCGAATTTGCAAGGCGCTGGACTGGGAACCAGTCTCTATGAGAGCGTGGGTTCGAAAACCCACCCCTGGCTACGTTTTTTAAGATATATCTCTTTTTATTTTTTCTTTTAGATAATTTCTTAAATTTGCGGCATTTTTAACCACTTGGTTGGTAAAGCGCTGGATTATTAGATTAGATCAGATTACATTTACTTTATTGATCCCACACTTGGGAAGTTTGGGTGTCACAGCAGCAAACAACAAAGAAATAGACAATATATACAAGAAAAAAAATAAAAATAATAAAATATTAAAATAATAAAATAGAAGGAATAATGTGACAAAACATTGAGATCAATACAGACTGTAAGTGCATAAGGAGGTAAAAAAAAAAGTGACATAAGAAGCAGAAAGTGACAAACAGTGATGAATTACATGAGCATAAACCAGTTATCTGCTATTCTCTGGGTTATTATAAAGTGTTATTGTTTTGGGAAAAAAAGATTTCCAGTGCCAGGCGGTTTTTGAGCGGAGCTGTCTGAGCCTCTTGGAGAAGGAGCTCCGCTGCTTGTCCAGAAATGGGTAGAGAGGATGGTCAGTGTTGTCCATGATGGATAAAAGTTTATTCAGTGAGCTCCTCTCCACCACTGCTTCGAGTGTGTCCTGTTGGCAGCCAATGACAGAGCCAGCCAATGACAGAGCCAGTTTCCAGTCTGAAAAGACTTTTCAGACTTCCCAAGTCTGAAAAGACTGGAAACTGGAACGAACATGTTGACTGAGTGTCCAGACAAAAAATAAATCTCTTGGTATTATCAGAAAAGTCTGTTATTTATTGGGTTTACCACTAGGACTGGCACATTCTAAATCTACCTGCAAGCGCCCTCACCGTCAATGTGATGCTTATGTAATTGTTCATGTTTTGCGCTGATATATTGCATTAATAAACTTTTACAACTCTCTGTTTTTAAAGTAATACTGAAATGTTAAATATTTTTAAAAACTAGAATAAAAAAGCAAACACCATAGTAAAATGATCCGCATTTTGCGCTGCTGCTTAAAAAATAATCCTTGTTAAAAACAGAATATGTTATTAGGCTATGTTCCAATATGTTAACTTGAACTTTCAAGAATTATCTAGAGAACATTGTATACTTTATTCAGACAACAATTTTCTTAATCTCTTCACGGTATCTCTTCATTATTATCTTACTCAACCTTTCTAAAATGTTTCTGTAAGGACGTCAGTCTCCTCCTTGTCTCTCTCCATAAATATAAACACACTCACACACCTACAGTGTGGCAATGTGTGTGTTGTGGTACCAACATAGCAACAACTTCTGCAGAAACTTGTTGCTATCACAATGCACGCCTCCTTTTCAGCTGCTGCAGGACGCAGTAGGTTAGAGAAGATAAAATTATTATAAATTTTAAAATGTTTGTTTTTAGAACACACAAAAAAAACTCATAATAAAATAGAAAATATGTTTATATTAAAAGTCATAAAAGGTCAGCATCCTAGTCTGTGTTTTATTTATTTTAATTAGCTTATTAAAGTGACGTGGAGTCATATTGACGGCTGAGGCAATCCTAGGCACAAAAGTGTTATGCTCAAACTGAAATCCTTTTAAAATTCTCTAAAATCTTCCGTAAAGTTATTTACTAAACTAAAAATTCTTAATATTTACAAAATTAATAATATAAAAAAAAAGTCTGTATTACACACAGCACAGAGCAAGCACTTCAATTTGAGAAGAAAAAAATCTACTTCTATTCCCATGTATTTTTTTATTTTATAAATATGTTGAGGGAATTTGCCAGAGCAAATAAAAGACCAACTATTCTAATAAAGAATGAAGGATAACACTTAGACCTCACTGAGCTGATCTTGAGGTTCTGAATTATTCTGAATCAGCTGTAATCTCAGTATAATATGACTCTTCCGCTATGGGTAGGAACCTGTCCCTGACCTGCAGGGGGCATTATACCCTTTTCCGGGTGAGGACCATGGTCTTGTTTATGGAGGTGCCGATTCCCATCCCGGCTGCATCACATTCTGCAGCAAATCTGTCCAGTGAGAGTTGGAGATCACTCATCAGCCTCCCTTGGAAGGTCTATTCAAGAATACTGGAGAGGAGCTTCTGTCAAATTGTCGAGTCTCGGATTGAAGAGGATCAGTGTGGTTTCCATTCCAGACGTGGAACATTGGACCAACTCTAAACCATCTTTAGGATCCGGGGGTCATGGGAGTTTGTCCAATGTGTCTACTTGTTGTTTGTGGATCTGGAGAAGGCATTCGACCGTGTTCCTCGGGGACTCCACTGGAAGGTGCTCCGGGAGTACGGATTCTCGGAGCCTTTGGTACAGACTGTGCAGTCTCTGTATGTTTGGTGCCAGAGCTTGGTTCGTATTGCCGGCAGAATGTCGATTCCATTACCACTAAGAATAGGACTTCGGTGGTGAGAACCTACATCAACAATAAACAGAGGATTAATATGTAGTTAACAATGTTCACTTTTTACTTTTATCCCAAACGAATACACTTTTACTTTTTTTTCCCACATTCTGCTTCCAATTCCACTGCAAAGAATTTGCAAATTTATTTGGACCCGGACTTCTCACTGTTTAATTTTGTTTAAGTTTTGTGTCTTACTGTATGTTCTTGAGGCTCCAAAAAAGATAAAAGTGAAGAGGAAACTTCCAGATCAATAGTGACCGCTTATATTTCAATGCAACTCACTCAGCTGTTTATTTTTTTTTTTTTTTAAACTATTTTGCTAATCTTTGATGGACTACAGGCAATTGAAAAAAATAGCATGTTGTTATAAAGTTAATTGTTTTCTGTTATGTACTGATAAATATTAGACTTTTATATATTTTAGATTCAACTTTACACCCAACTGAAAGTAGTTCCAGCCTTTTATTGTTTTAATATTGATGATTTTGGCATACATCACATCAAAACCCAAAATTCCTGTCTTAAAAAAATTGCCTATTTCATCCGACCAATAATATAAAGTGTTTTTAATACAAAAATATCAGAATTTTTTATTTGAGCCATGGGATAAAAATGACTAAAAACAATTATTTTCTGTAGTGCAACTGTTTATTCACGATAAAATTTTACATAAAATACCAGAACTTTTACATAAAATATCAAAATTTTTAAAAAATATCAGAATATTTTATTTGAGCCATGGGATAAAAATGACTAAAACCAATTATTTTCTGTAGTGCAACTGTTTATTTACGATAAAATTTTTACATAAAATATCACAATTTTCTACATAAAATAGGTTTTTGGCCCAAATGTCCGTGGCTGAAATGTCTGAGGCTGAAATGTCCGAGGCTGAAATGTCCTAAATTCCGGGGCGCACATGGCTCAAATATCCTAGGTTGCAGTTTTTTGGCTCAAATGTCCGTGGCTGAAATATACGTGGCTGAAATGACTTAGAACCGTTCCCAAGGCTCCAAGAAAGAGAGAAGTGGTTTACCAATCTTTGATGACCTATTTCTGTGCTGTTATTTGGAAGATGCAGTTTTGTTCCTTACTTAGCAAGATCACAACTTCTTTCTTAAGTTTTTTTTTTTTTCTTTTTTTTTTAACTGTAGAAAGAACAGACTTAAAATCTCAATCATTTCAGAAGTAGCTTCTGGATCCAAAGAGCCATGCTATCCATTGAATTCTATTAAAAATCCTCAGCTATTACTTAGTCTCTATTGTTGTCACAATAGTCATTCTGGCTCTGTCACCTTTATCATGCATTATTACCCAACCTTAGGCATTCCACCCTTTTCTCATTAAGGTTACAATAAGTACTTGTCAAATTTAAGAATCCATGAATTCCAGGTTTGCTCAACAGGCTTAAACTGAAGGTCTTGAAAAGGAAAGCCAATAATGGTCCCATTCACACATCTATGCTGTGGCTCCTCTCCAGTCAAATGACCTGCAGTGTTGATTATATACTTTTAACTTCTGGGTAAACTTCTATCAGATCTATTGTAGTAAAGTTTTATTATGATAAAAAGTCTTAAAGTGATGGTGGAAATAAACGTGGAAGTAAGGTCTTCTGGCTTGATGTATCCTGATAAAAATGAAACTGAATGTTTGTAATAATTGACTGGAATCTTATCTTTGGAAGATGTTGACTGCATTTTGAACAGACTCGATGTTTTATTTCAATTTTATATTTATAAGTGCTGATATTGTATTTGTGGTAGTTTTTATAGAGAGGCTGTGAGTTCTACTTCCTGTTTACCAAAAGCTGGTCTGTGATTGGTTGGGATTGGTGACGTCGCGACTTTGCTAATGTGTTAGCAAAGTTAGCAGTAGCGATTAAAGACCATTTTCATTGTTTAAAAAAAAGAGGAGAGAGATTTTTTTCCCACGCTAGAATGAAGAGAAGACTAGTTTAAAAAGCGAGTTTACATCCAAAATCAGTTCGCGTCATTCCCGGTAGTCATTTGTCATAGTTTTAATCAACGTACGTTGTTTCCGTGGACAGGGTAGCCGAATTGGCAAGGCGCTGGACTTAGGGCCAGTCTCTAAGAAGAGTGTGAGTTCGAATCTCACCCCTGGCCACAATTTTTTTGTTTTAAAAGATGTATCTCTTTTTTTTTTTTCTTTTAGATAAATTCTTAAATTTGCAGCATTTTTAACCTCTTGGTTGGTAAAGCGCTGGATTATTAGATTAGATCAGATTACATTTACTTTATTGATCCCACACTTGGGAAATTTGGGTGTCACAGCAGCAAACAACAAAGAAATACACAGTATATAAACAAGAAAGAAAATAAAAAAATAATAAAATATTAAAATAATAAAATAGAAGGAATAATGTGACAAAACATTGAGATCAATACAGACTGTAAGTGCATAAGGAGGTAAAAAAAAAGTGACATAAGAAGCAGAAAGTGACAAACAGTGATGAATTACATGAGCATAAACCAGTTATCTGCTATTCTCTGGGTTATTATAAAGTGTTATTGTTTTGGGAAAAAAAGATTTCCAGTGCCAGGCGGTTTTTGAGCGGAGCTGTCTGAGCCTCTTGGAGAAGGAGCTCCGCTGCTTGTCCAGAAATGGGTAGAGAGGATGGTCAGTGTTGTCCATGATGGATAAAAGTTTATTCAGTGAGCTCCTCTCCACCACTGCTTCGAGTGTGTCCTGTTGGCAGCCAATGACAGAGCCAGCCAATGACAGAGCCAGTTTCCAGTCTGAAAAGACTTTTCAGACTTCCCAAGTCTGAAAAGACTGGAAACTGGAACGAACATGTTGACTGAGTGTCCAGACAAAAAATAAATCTCTTGGTATTATCAGAAAAGTCTGTTATTTATTGGGTTTACCACTAGGACTGGCACATTCTAAATCTACCTGCAAGCGCCCTCACCGTCAATGTGATGCTTATGTAATTGTTCATGTTTTGCGCTGATATATTGCATTAATAAACTTTTACAACTCTCTGTTTTTAAAGTAATACTGAAATGTTAAATATTTTTAAAAACTAGAATAAAAAAGCAAACACCATAGTAAAATGATCCGCATTTTGCGCTGCTGCTTAAAAAATAATCCTTGTTAAAAACAGAATATGTTATTAGGCTATGTTCCAATATGTTAACTTGAACTTTCAAGAATTATCTAGAGAACATTGTATACTTTATTCAGACAACAATTTTCTTAATCTCTTCACGGTATCTCTTCATTATTATCTTACTCAACCTTTCTAAAATGTTTCTGTAAGGACGTCAGTCTCCTCCTTGTCTCTCTCCATAAATATAAACACACTCACACACCTACAGTGTGGCAATGTGTGTGTTGTGGTACCAACATAGCAACAACTTCTGCAGAAACTTGTTGCTATCACAATGCACGCCTCCTTTTCAGCTGCTGCAGGACGCAGTAGGTTAGAGAAGATAAAATTATTATAAATTTTAAAATGTTTGTTTTTAGAACACACAAAAAAAACTCATAATAAAATAGAAAATATGTTTATATTAAAAGTCATAAAAGGTCAGCATCCTAGTCTGTGTTTTATTTATTTTAATTAGCTTATTAAAGTGACGTGGAGTCATATTGACGGCTGAGGCAATCCTAGGCACAAAAGTGTTATGCTCAAACTGAAATCCTTTTAAAATTCTCTAAAATCTTCCGTAAAGTTATTTACTAAACTAAAAATTCTTAATATTTACAAAATTAATAATATAAAAAAAAAGTCTGTATTACACACAGCACAGAGCAAGCACTTCAATTTGAGAAGAAAAAAATCTACTTCTATTCCCATGTATTTTTTTATTTTATAAATATGTTGAGGGAATTTGCCAGAGCAAATAAAAGACCAAATATTCTAATAAAGAATGAAGGATAACACTTAGACCTCACTGAGCTGATCTTGAGGTTCTGAATTATTCTGAATCAGCTGTAATCTCAGTATAATATGACTCTTCCGCTATGGGTAGGAACCTGTCCCTGACCTGCAGGGGGCATTATACCCTTTTCCGGGTGAGGACCATGGTCTTGTTTATGGAGGTGCCGATTCCCATCCTGGCTGCATCACATTCTGCAGCAAATCTGTCCAGTGAGAGTTGGAGATCACTCATCAGCCTCCCTTGGAAGGTCTATTCAAGAATACTGGAGAGGAGCTTCTGTCAAATTGTCGAGTCTCGGATTGAAGAGGATCAGTGTGGTTTCCATTCCAGACGTGGAACATTGGACCAACTCTAAACCATCTTTAGGATCCGGGGGTCATGGGAGTTTGTCCAATGTGTCTACTTGTTGTTTGTGGATCTGGAGAAGGCATTCGACCGTGTTCCTCGGGGACTCCACTGGAAGGTGCTCCGGGAGTACGGATTCTCGGAGCCTTTGGTACAGACTGTGCAGTCTCTGTATGTTTGGTGCCAGAGCTTGGTTCGTATTGCCGGCAGAATGTCGATTCCATTACCACTAAGAATAGGACTTCGGTGGTGAGAACCTACATCAACAATAAACAGAGGATTAATATCTAGTTAACAATGTTCACTTTTTACTTTTATCCCAAACGAATACACTTTTACTTTTTTTTTCCCACATTCTGCTTCCAATTCCACTGCAAAGAATTTGCAAATTTATTTGGACCCGGACTTCTCACTGTTTAATTTTGTTTAAGTTTTGTGTCTTACTGTATGTTCTTGAGGCTCCAAAAAAGATAAAAGTGAAGAGGAAACTTCCAGATCAATAGTGACCGCTTATATTTCAATGCAACTCACTCAGCTGTTTATTTTTTTTTTTTTTTTTTTAACTATTTTGCTAATCTTTGATGGACTACAGGCAATTTAAAAAAATAGCATGTTGTTATAAAGTAGGGCTGAAACAGTTAATCGATTTAATCGATTATAATCGATTATCAAAATAGTTGTCGACTAATTTGGTCATCGATTAATCGTCTAAAAAGTTTTTGCTGTCAACTGCACTTAAATTGGTCTCCATGTGGGGCAGTAGAGAACAAATTGACGATGCCAGCTACCAAAATAGGAGGAGAAGAAGATAGCGGCCAATCATTGGCCTTCATTTCTCCCCGCCTCACGTGATCAGGCAGATTCAACAAGATGGCGGAAAGAAAAACTCATACAAAATTATCCGAAGTTTGGATCATTTTCCGCTAAATTTGAAAAAGATTCACGTTAATTTGCAAAGTTTGCAAAACGGACACGTTTTGGCACGGAAGCATAACGACGCTGCGCAAACATCTGAAAAAAAAAAAAAAAAACATGTCGGACTCGGAGCGGGAGACCGCAAACCGGAGCGATACACAATGTTATTTTAATAAAAACAATTTTACAGGTCGCAAAATACACTTTTTGTTGTCTTCAAAATGTTCATTTTGGAAATGAACATGTCCGATATGAGGCCGCTGTCAGTAGGAAGACGAAGGGTTTAAAAAAAAAGATCGCTAAATTCAATCCAGGATACAAGACCCCCTCCTCTACACCGCAAAGCACATTTTTTTCCCACAAAAAAATGAGTTGCCACTAATTAAAAGGCACCCCTTTACCGATTAGTAGATCTGTGTTTGTAATATTATAAGTGCTAAAGATGGTCATTTTATTTATTAAAGTTACTATTTTTACAGTAGAGATGGTGTTTTGTTTTTTGTTTTTTTGTTTTTTGTTTTTTTTTTTTTTGCACTAATAACACACAACTTGAATGTTTTGTATATTGTTTCTCATGTTAATCTGGGGCCTTTTTTTTTTTTTTTTTTTTTACGATACTTCTGAACAAGGCTAAATTTGCAAATCCAGAAGTGTTAAAGGTTTCTTGTTTTCAAATGTGATCCAACAGTTTACATTTGATGTTTTATTAGCCAGCACTACTAAAGCACATTTTATGGGTGCTTATGAATTACTTATACTGTATACAGTAAGTAGATTTATTATTTTCTTGAAATGATAATATTCTACCTCTTTATTTGACAGAAAGATTAACATTTGCTCGTACTGTAATAAACCTAACGTGTTGTTTATGTGGTTATGAGTTGTGTTTTACACAATTACATTCTATAATATGCCGAAAAAGTCATATTTATGAAATGGTCATTTTTATCCATTTAATCGAGTAATCGACCCAATAATCGACAGATTAATCGATTACCAAAATAATCGTTAGTTGCAGCCCTATTATAAAGTTAATTGTTTTCTGTTATGTACTGATAAATATTAGACTTTTATATATTTCAGATTCAACTTTACACCCAACTGAAAGTAGTTCCAGCCTTTTATTGTTTTAATATTGATGATTTTGGCATACATCACATCAAAACCCAAAATTCCTGTCTTAAAAAAAATTGCCTATTTCATCCGACCAATAATATAAAGTGTTTTTAATACAAAAATATCAGAATTTTTTATTTGAGCCATGGGATAAAAATGACTAAAAACAATTATTTTCTGTAGTGCAACTGTTTATTCACGATAAAATTTTACATAAAATATCAGAACTTTTACATAAAATATCAAAATTTTTAAAAAATATCAGAATATTTTATTTGAGCCATGGGATAAAAATGACTAAAACCAATTATTTTCTGTAGTGCAACTGTTTATTTACGATAAAATTTTTACATAAAATATCACAATTTTCTACATAAAATAGGTTTTTGGCCCAAATGTCCGTGGCTGAAATGTCTGAGGCTGAAATGTCCGCGGCTGAAATGTCCTAAATTCCGGGGCGCACATGGCTCAAATATCCTAGGTTGCAGTTTTTTGGCTCAAATGTCCGTGGCTGAAATATACGTGGCTGAAATGACTTAGAACCGTTCCCAAGGCTCCAAGAAAGAGAGAAGTGGTTTACCAATCTTTGATGACCTATTTCTGTGCTGTTATTTGGAAGATGCAGTTTTGTTCCTTACTTAGCAAGATCACAACTTCTTTCTTAAGTTTTTTTTTTTTTTCTTTTTTTTTTAACTGTAGAAAGAACAGACTTAAAATCTCAATCATTTCAGAAGTAGCTTCTGGATCCAAAGAGCCATGCTATCCATTGAATTCTATTAAAAATCCTCAGCTATTACTTAGTCTCTATTGTTGTCACAATAGTCATTCTGGCTCTGTCACCTTTATCATGCATTATTACCCAACCTTAGACATTCCACCCTTTTCTCATTAAGGTTACAATAAGTACTTGTCAAATTTAAGAATCCATGAATTCCAGGTTTGCTCAACAGGCTTAAACTGAAGGTCTTGAAAAGGAAAGCCAATAATGGTCCCATTCACACATCTATGCTCTGGCTCCTCTCCAGTCAAATGACCTGCAGTGTTGATTATATACTTTTAACTTCTGGGTAAACTTCTATCAGATCTATTGTAGTAAAGTTTTATTATGATAAAAAGTCTTAAAGTGATGGTGGAAATAAACGTGGAAGTAAGGTCTTCTGGCTTGATGTATCCTGATAAAAATGAAACTGAATGTTTGTAATAATTGACTGGAATCTTATCTTTGGAAGATGTTGACTGCATTTTGAACAGACTCGATGTTTTATTTCAATTTTATATTTATAAGTGCTGATATTGTATTTGTGGTAGTTTTTATAGAGAGGCTGTGAGTTCTACTTCCTGTTTACCAAAAGCTGGTCTGTGATTGGTTGGGATTGGTGACGTCGCGACTTTGCTAATGTGTTAGCAAAGTTAGCAGTAGCGATTAAAGACCATTTTCATTGTTTAAAAAAAAGAGGAGAGAGATTTTTTTCCCACGCTAGAATGAAGAGAAGACTAGTTTAAAAAGCGAGTTTACATCCAAAATCAGTTCGCGTCATTCCCGGTAGTCATTTGTCATAGTTTTAATCAACGTACGTTGTTTCCGTGGACAGGGTAGCCGAATTGGCAAGGCGCTGGACTTAGGGCCAGTCTCTAAGAAGAGTGTGAGTTCGAATCTCACCCCTGGCCACAATTTTTTTGTTTTAAAAGATGTATCTCTTTTTTTTTTTTCTTTTAGATAAATTCTTAAATTTGCAGCATTTTTAACCTCTTGGTTGGTAAAGCGCTGGATTATTAGATTAGATCAGATTACATTTACTTTATTGATCCCACACTTGGGAAATTTGGGTGTCACAGCAGCAAACAACAAAGAAATA
Source organism: Neostethus bicornis (assembly GCA_902685375.1). Lineage (NCBI taxonomy): Eukaryota > Metazoa > Chordata > Actinopteri > Atheriniformes > Phallostethidae > Neostethus > Neostethus bicornis. The sequence goes on along the minus strand of CACRXE010000002.1, from coordinate 5,172,322 downwards.
CACAGTATATAAACAAGAAAGAAAATAAAAAAATAATAAAATATTAAAATAATAAAATAGAAGGAATAATGTGACAAAACATTGAGATCAATACAGACTGTAAGTGCATAAGGAGGTAAAAAAAAAGTGACATAAGAAGCAGAAAGTGACAAACAGTGATGAATTACATGAGCATAAACCAGTTATCTGCTATTCTCTGGGTTATTATAAAGTGTTATTGTTTTGGGAAAAAAAAGATTTCCAGTGCCAGGCGGTTTTTGAGCGGAGCTGTCTGAGCCTCTTGGAGAAGGAGCTCCGCTGCTTGTCCAGAAATGGGTAGAGAGGATGGTCAGTGTTGTCCATGATGGATAAAAGTTTATTCAGTGAGCTCCTCTCCACCACTGCTTCGAGTGTGTCCTGTTGGCAGCCAATGACAGAGCCAGCCAATGACAGAGCAAGCCAATGACAGAGCCAGTTTCCAGTCTAAGAAGACTGGAAACTGGAACGAACATGTTGACTGAGTGTCCAGACAAAAAATAAATCTCTTGGTATTATCAGAAAAGTCTGTTATTTATTGGGTTTACCACTAGGACTGGCACATTCTAAATCTACCTGAAAGCGCCCTCACCGTCAATGTGATGCTTATGTAATTGTTCATGTTTTGCGCTGATATATTGCATTAATAAACTTTTACAACTCTCAGTTTTTAAAGTAAGACTGAAATGTTAAATATTTTTAAAAACTAGAATAAAAAAGCAAACACCATAGTAAAATGATCCGCATTTTGCGCTGCTGCTTAAAAAATAATCCTTGTTAAAAACAGAATATGTTATTAGGCTATCTTCCAATATGTTAACTTGAACTTTCAAGAATTATCTAGAGAACATTGTATACTTTATTCAGACAACAATTTTCTTAATCTCTTCACGGTATCTCTTCATTATTATCTTACTCAACCTTTCTAAAATGTTTCTGTAAGGACGTCAGTCTCCTCCTTGTCTCTCTCCATAAATATAAACACACTCACACACCTACAGTGTGGCAATGTGTGTGTTGTGGTACCAACATAGCAACAACTTCTGCAGAAACTTGTTGCTATCGCAATGCACGCCTCCTTTTCAGCTGCTGCAGGACGCAGTAGGTTAGAGAAGATAAAATTATTATAAATTTTAAAATGTTCGTTTTTAGAACACACAAAAAAACTCATAATAAAATAGAAAATATGTTTATATTAAAAGTCATTAAAGGTCAGCATCCTAGTCTGTGTTTTATTTATTTTAATTAGCTTATTAAAGTGACGTGGAGTCATATTGACGGCTGAGGCAATCCTAGGCACAAAAGTGTTATGCTCAAATTGAAATCCTTTTAAAATTCTCTAAAATCTTCCGTAAAGTTATTTACTAAACTAAAAATTCTTAATATTTACAAAATTAATAATATAAAAAAGGTCTGTATTACACACAGCACAGAGCAAGCACTTCAATTTGAGAAGAAAAAAATCTACTTCTATTCTCATGTATTTTTTTATTTTATAAATATGTTGAGAGATTTTGCCAGAGCAAATAAAAGACCAAATATTCTAATAAAGAATGAAGAATAACACTTAGACCTCACTGAGCTGATCTTGAGGTTCTGAATTATTCTGAATCAGCTGTAATCTCAGTATAATTTGACTCTTCCGCTACGGGTAGGAACCTGTCCCTGACCTGCAGGGGGCATTATACCCTTTTCCGGGTGAGGACCATGGTCTTGTTTATGGAGGTGCCGATTCCCATCCCGGCTGCTTCACATTCTGCAGCAAATCTGTCCAGTGAGAGTTGGAGATCACTCATCAGCTTCCCTTGGAAGGTCTATTCAAGAATACTGGAGAGGAGCTTCTGTCAAATTGTCGAGTCTCGGATTGAAGAGGATCAGTGTGGTTTCCATTCCAGACGTGGAACATTGGACCAACTCTAAACCATCTTTAGGATCCGGGGGTCATGGGAGTTTGTCCATTGTGTCTACTTGTTGTTTGTGGATCTGGAGAAGGCATTCGACCGTGTTCCTCAGGGACTCCACTGGAAGGTGCTCCGGGAGTACGGATTCTCGGAACCTTTGGTACAGACTGTGCAGTCTCTGTATGTTTGGTGCCAGAGCTTGGTTCGTATTGCCGGCAGAATGTCGATTCCATTACCACTAAGAATTGGACTTCGGTGGTGAGAACCTACATCAACAATAAACAGAGGATTAATATCTAGTTAACAATGTTCACTTTTTAGTTTTATCCCAAACGAATACACTTTTACTTTTTTTTCCCACATTCTGCTTCCAATTCCACTGCAAAGAATTTGCTAATTTATTTGGACCCGGACTTCTCACTATTTAATTTTGTTTAAGTTTTGTGTCTTACTGTACGTTCTTGAGGCTCCAAAAAAGAGAAAAGTGAAGAGGAAACTTACAGATCAATAGTGACCGCTTATATTTCAATGCAACTCACTCAGCTGTTTAATTTTTTTTTTTTTTAACTATTTTGCTAATCTTTGATGGACTACAGGCAATTTAAAAAAAATAGCATGTTATAAAGTAGGGCTGAAACAGTTAATCGATTTAATCGATTATAATCGATTATCAAAATAGTTGTCGACTAATTTGGTCATCGATTAATCGTCTAAAAAGTTTTTGCTGTCAACTGCACTTAAATTGGTCTCCATGTGGGGCAGTAGAGAACAAATTGACGATGCCAGCTACCAAAATAGGAGGAGAAGAAGATAGCGGCCAATCATTGGCCTTCATTTCTCCCCGCTTCACGTGATCAGGCAGATTCAACAAGATGGCGGAAAGAAAAACTCATACAAAATTATCCGAAGTTTGGATCATTTTCCGCTAAATTTGAAAAAGATTTGCGTTAATTTGCAAATTTTGCAAAACGGACACGTTTTGGCACGGAAGCATAATGACGCTGCGCAAACATCTGAAAAAAAAAAAAACATGTCGGACTCGGAGCGGGAGACCGCAAACCGGAGCGATACACAATGTTATTTTAATAAAAACAATTTTACAGGTCGCAAAAGACACTTTTTGTTGTCTTCAAAATGTTCATTTTGGAAATGAACATGTCCGATATGAGCCCGCTGTCAGTAGGAAGACGAAGGGTTTAAAAAAAAAGATCGCTAAATTCAATCCAGGATACAAGACCCCCTCCTCTACACCGCAAAGCACATTTTTTTCCCACAAAAAATGAGTTGCCACTAATTAAAAGGCACCCCTTTACCGATTAGTAGATCTGTGTTTGTAATATTGTAAGTGCTAAAGATGGTCATTTTATTTATTAAAGTTACTATTTTTACAGTAGAGATGGTGTTTTGTTTTTTTTGTTTTTTGTTTTTTTTTTGCACTAATAACACACAACTTGAATGTTTTGTATATTGTTTCTCATGTTAATCTGGGGCCTTTTTTTTTTTTTTTTTTTTTTTTTTTTACGATACTTCTGAACAAGGCTAAATTTGCAAATCCAGAAGTGTTAAAGGTTTCTTGTTTTCAAATGTGATCCAACAGTTTACATTTGATGTTTTATTAGCCAGTACTATTAAAGCACATTTTATGGGTGCTTATGATTTACTTTTACTGTATACAGTAAGTAGATTTATTATTTTCTTGAAATGATAATATTCTACCTCTTTATTTGACAGAAAGATTAACATTTGCTCGTACTGTAATAAACCTACCGTGTTGTTTATGTGGTTATGAGTTGTGTTTTACACAATTACATTCTATAATATGCCGAAAAAGTCATATTTATGAAATGGTCATTTTTATCCGATTAATCGACCCAATAATCGACCGATTAATCGATTACCAAAATAATCGTTAGTTGCAGCCCTATTATAAAGTTAATTGTTTTCTGTTATGTACTGATAAATATTAGACTTTTATATATTTTAGATTCAACTTTACACCGAACTGAAAGTAGTTCCAGCCTTTTATTGTTTTAATATTGATGATTTTGGCATACATCATATCAAAACCCAAAATTCCTGTCTTAAAAAAATTGCCTATTTCATCCGACCAATAATATAAAGTGTTTTTAATACAAAAATATCAGAATTTTTTATTTGAGCCATGGGATAAAAATGACTAAAAACAATTATTTTCTGTAGTGCAACTGTTTATTTACGATAAAATTTTACATAAAATATCAGAACTTTTACATAAAATATCAAAATTTTTAAAAAATATCAGAATATTTTATTTGAGCCATGGGATAAAAATGACTAAAACCAATTATTTTCTGTAGTGCAACTGTTTATTTACGATAAAATTTTACATAAAATATCACAATTTTCTACATAAAATAGGTTTTTGGCCCAAATGTCCGTGGCTGAAATGTCTGAGCCTGAAATGTCCGAGGCTGAAATGTCCTAAATTCCGGGGCGCAATGGCTGCAGTTTTTTGGCTCAAATGTCCGTGGCTGAAATATACGTGGCTGAAATGACTTAGAACCGTTCCCAAGGCTCCAAGAAAGAGAGAAGTGGTTTACCAATCTTTGATGACCTATTTCTGTGCTGTTATTTGGAAGATGCAGTTTTGTTCCTTACTTAGCAAGATCACAACTTCTTTCTTAAGTTTTTTTTTTTTTTTTTTAACTGTAGAAAGAACAGACTTAAAATCTCGATCATTTCAGAAGTAGCTTCTGGATCCAAAGAGCCATGCTATCCATTGAATTCTATTAAAAATCATCAGCTATTACTTAGTCTCTATTGTTGTCACAATAGTCATTCTGGCTCTGTCACCTTTATCATGCATTATTACCCAACCTTAGACATTCCACCCTTTTCTCATTAAGGTTAGAATAAGTACTTGTCAAATTTAAGAATCCATGAATTCCAGGTTTGCTCAACAGGCTTAAACTGAAGGTCTTGAAAAGGAAAGCCAATAATGGTCCCATTCACACATCTATGCTGTGGCTCCTCTCCAGTCAAATGACCTGCAGTGTTGATTATATACTTTTAACTTCTGGGTAAACTTCTATCAGATCTATTGTAGTAAAGTTTTATTATGATAAAAAGTCTTAAAGTGATGGTGGAAATAAACGTGGAAGTAAGGTCTTCTGGCTTGATGTATCCTGATAAAAATGAAACTGAATGTTTGTAATAATTGACTGGAATCTTATCTTTGGAAGATGTTGACTGCATTTTGAACAGACTCGATGTTTTATTTCAATTTTATATTTATAAGTGCTGATATTGTATTTGTGGTAGTTTTTATAGAGAGGCTGTGAGTTCTACTTCCTGTTTACCAAAAGCTGGTCTGTGATTGGTTGGGATTGGTGACGTCGCGACTTTGCTAATGTGTTAGCAAAGTTAGCAGTAGCGATTAAAGACCATTTTCATTGTTTAAAAAAAAGAGGAGAGAGATTTTTTTTCCCACGCTAGAATGAAGAGAAGACTAGTTTAAAAAGCGAGTTTACATCCAAAATCAGTTCGCGTCATTCCCGGTAGTCATTTGTCATAGTTTTAATCAACGTACGTTGTTTCCGTGGACAGGGTAGCCGAATTGGCAAGGCGCTGGACTTAGGGCCAGTCTCTAAGAAGAGTGTGAGTTCGAATCTCACCCCTGGCCACAATTTTTTTGTTTTAAAAGATGTATCTCTTTTTTTTTTTTCTTTTAGATAAATTCTTAAATTTGCAGCATTTTTAACCTCTTGGTTGGTAAAGCGCTGGATTATTAGATTAGATCAGATTACATTTACTTTATTGATCCCACACTTGGGAAATTTGGGTGTCACAGCAGCAAACAACAAAGAAATACACAGTATATAAACAAGAAAGAAAATAAAAAAATAATAAAATATTAAAATAATAAAATAGAAGGAATAATGTGACAAAACATTGAGATCAATACAGACTGTAAGTGCATAAGGAGGTAAAAAAAAAGTGACATAAGAAGCAGAAAGTGACAAACAGTGATGAATTACATGAGCATAAACCAGTTATCTGCTATTCTCTGGGTTATTATAAAGTGTTATTGTTTTGGGAAAAAAAAGATTTCCAGTGCCAGGCGGTTTTTGAGCGGAGCTGTCTGAGCCTCTTGGAGAAGGAGCTCCGCTGCTTGTCCAGAAATGGGTAGAGAGGATGGTCAGTGTTGTCCATGATGGATAAAAGTTTATTCAGTGAGCTCCTCTCCACCACTGCTTCGAGTGTGTCCTGTTGGCAGCCAATGACAGAGCCAGCCAATGACAGAGCAAGCCAATGACAGAGCCAGTTTCCAGTCTAAGAAGACTGGAAACTGGAACGAACATGTTGACTGAGTGTCCAGACAAAAAATAAATCTCTTGGTATTATCAGAAAAGTCTGTTATTTATTGGGTTTACCACTAGGACTGGCACATTCTAAATCTACCTGAAAGCGCCCTCACCGTCAATGTGATGCTTATGTAATTGTTCATGTTTTGCGCTGATATATTGCATTAATAAACTTTTACAACTCTCAGTTTTTAAAGTAAGACTGAAATGTTAAATATTTTTAAAAACTAGAATAAAAAAGCAAACACCATAGTAAAATGATCCGCATTTTGCGCTGCTGCTTAAAAAATAATCCTTGTTAAAAACAGAATATGTTATTAGGCTATCTTCCAATATGTTAACTTGAACTTTCAAGAATTATCTAGAGAACATTGTATACTTTATTCAGACAACAATTTTCTTAATCTCTTCACGGTATCTCTTCATTATTATCTTACTCAACCTTTCTAAAATGTTTCTGTAAGGACGTCAGTCTCCTCCTTGTCTCTCTCCATAAATATAAACACACTCACACACCTACAGTGTGGCAATGTGTGTGTTGTGGTACCAACATAGCAACAACTTCTGCAGAAACTTGTTGCTATCGCAATGCACGCCTCCTTTTCAGCTGCTGCAGGACGCAGTAGGTTAGAGAAGATAAAATTATTATAAATTTTAAAATGTTCGTTTTTAGAACACACAAAAAAACTCATAATAAAATAGAAAATATGTTTATATTAAAAGTCATTAAAGGTCAGCATCCTAGTCTGTGTTTTATTTATTTTAATTAGCTTATTAAAGTGACGTGGAGTCATATTGACGGCTGAGGCAATCCTAGGCACAAAAGTGTTATGCTCAAATTGAAATCCTTTTAAAATTCTCTAAAATCTTCCGTAAAGTTATTTACTAAACTAAAAATTCTTAATATTTACAAAATTAATAATATAAAAAAGGTCTGTATTACACACAGCACAGAGCAAGCACTTCAATTTGAGAAGAAAAAAATCTACTTCTATTCTCATGTATTTTTTTATTTTATAAATATGTTGAGAGATTTTGCCAGAGCAAATAAAAGACCAAATATTCTAATAAAGAATGAAGAATAACACTTAGACCTCACTGAGCTGATCTTGAGGTTCTGAATTATTCTGAATCAGCTGTAATCTCAGTATAATTTGACTCTTCCGCTACGGGTAGGAACCTGTCCCTGACCTGCAGGGGGCATTATACCCTTTTCCGGGTGAGGACCATGGTCTTGTTTATGGAGGTGCCGATTCCCATCCCGGCTGCTTCACATTCTGCAGCAAATCTGTCCAGTGAGAGTTGGAGATCACTCATCAGCTTCCCTTGGAAGGTCTATTCAAGAATACTGGAGAGGAGCTTCTGTCAAATTGTCGAGTCTCGGATTGAAGAGGATCAGTGTGGTTTCCATTCCAGACGTGGAACATTGGACCAACTCTAAACCATCTTTAGGATCCGGGGGTCATGGGAGTTTGTCCATTGTGTCTACTTGTTGTTTGTGGATCTGGAGAAGGCATTCGACCGTGTTCCTCAGGGACTCCACTGGAAGGTGCTCCGGGAGTACGGATTCTCGGAACCTTTGGTACAGACTGTGCAGTCTCTGTATGTTTGGTGCCAGAGCTTGGTTCGTATTGCCGGCAGAATGTCGATTCCATTACCACTAAGAATTGGACTTCGGTGGTGAGAACCTACATCAACAATAAACAGAGGATTAATATCTAGTTAACAATGTTCACTTTTTAGTTTTATCCCAAACGAATACACTTTTACTTTTTTTTCCCACATTCTGCTTCCAATTCCACTGCAAAGAATTTGCTAATTTATTTGGACCCGGACTTCTCACTATTTAATTTTGTTTAAGTTTTGTGTCTTACTGTACGTTCTTGAGGCTCCAAAAAAGAGAAAAGTGAAGAGGAAACTTACAGATCAATAGTGACCGCTTATATTTCAATGCAACTCACTCAGCTGTTTAATTTTTTTTTTTTTAACTATTTTGCTAATCTTTGATGGACTACAGGCAATTTAAAAAAAATAGCATGTTATAAAGTAGGGCTGAAACAGTTAATCGATTTAATCGATTATAATCGATTATCAAAATAGTTGTCGACTAATTTGGTCATCGATTAATCGTCTAAAAAGTTTTTGCTGTCAACTGCACTTAAATTGGTCTCCATGTGGGGCAGTAGAGAACAAATTGACGATGCCAGCTACCAAAATAGGAGGAGAAGAAGATAGCGGCCAATCATTGGCCTTCATTTCTCCCCGCTTCACGTGATCAGGCAGATTCAACAAGATGGCGGAAAGAAAAACTCATACAAAATTATCCGAAGTTTGGATCATTTTCCGCTAAATTTGAAAAAGATTTGCGTTAATTTGCAAATTTTGCAAAACGGACACGTTTTGGCACGGAAGCATAATGACGCTGCGCAAACATCTGAAAAAAAAAAAAACATGTCGGACTCGGAGCGGGAGACCGCAAACCGGAGCGATACACAATGTTATTTTAATAAAAACAATTTTACAGGTCGCAAAAGACACTTTTTGTTGTCTTCAAAATGTTCATTTTGGAAATGAACATGTCCGATATGAGCCCGCTGTCAGTAGGAAGACGAAGGGTTTAAAAAAAAAGATCGCTAAATTCAATCCAGGATACAAGACCCCCTCCTCTACACCGCAAAGCACATTTTTTTCCCACAAAAAATGAGTTGCCACTAATTAAAAGGCACCCCTTTACCGATTAGTAGATCTGTGTTTGTAATATTGTAAGTGCTAAAGATGGTCATTTTATTTATTAAAGTTACTATTTTTACAGTAGAGATGGTGTTTTGTTTTTTTTTGTTTTTTGTTTTTTTTTGCACTAATAACACACAACTTGAATGTTTTGTATATTGTTTCTCATGTTAATCTGGGGCCTTTTTTTTTTTTTTTTTTTTTTTTTTTACGATACTTCTGAACAAGGCTAAATTTGCAAATCCAGAAGTGTTAAAGGTTTCTTGTTTTCAAATGTGATCCAACAGTTTACATTTGATGTTTTATTAGCCAGTACTATTAAAGCACATTTTATGGGTGCTTATGATTTACTTTTACTGTATACAGTAAGTAGATTTATTATTTTCTTGAAATGATAATATTCTACCTCTTTATTTGACAGAAAGATTAACATTTGCTCGTACTGTAATAAACCTACCGTGTTGTTTATGTGGTTATGAGTTGTGTTTTACACAATTACATTCTATAATATGCCGAAAAAGTCATATTTATGAAATGGTCATTTTTATCCGATTAATCGACCCAATAATCGACCGATTAATCGATTACCAAAATAATCGTTAGTTGCAGCCCTATTATAAAGTTAATTGTTTTCTGTTATGTACTGATAAATATTAGACTTTTATATATTTTAGATTCAACTTTACACCGAACTGAAAGTAGTTCCAGCCTTTTATTGTTTTAATATTGATGATTTTGGCATACATCATATCAAAACCCAAAATTCCTGTCTTAAAAAAATTGCCTATTTCATCCGACCAATAATATAAAGTGTTTTTAATACAAAAATATCAGAATTTTTTATTTGAGCCATGGGATAAAAATGACTAAAAACAATTATTTTCTGTAGTGCAACTGTTTATTTACGATAAAATTTTACATAAAATATCAGAACTTTTACATAAAATATCAAAATTTTTAAAAAATATCAGAATATTTTATTTGAGCCATGGGATAAAAATGACTAAAACCAATTATTTTCTGTAGTGCAACTGTTTATTTACGATAAAATTTTACATAAAATATCACAATTTTCTACATAAAATAGGTTTTTGGCCCAAATGTCCGTGGCTGAAATGTCTGAGCCTGAAATGTCCGAGGCTGAAATGTCCTAAATTCCGGGGCGCAATGGCTGCAGTTTTTTGGCTCAAATGTCCGTGGCTGAAATATACGTGGCTGAAATGACTTAGAACCGTTCCCAAGGCTCCAAGAAAGAGAGAAGTGGTTTACCAATCTTTGATGACCTATTTCTGTGCTGTTATTTGGAAGATGCAGTTTTGTTCCTTACTTAGCAAGATCACAACTTCTTTCTTAAGTTTTTTTTTTTTTTTTTTAACTGTAGAAAGAACAGACTTAAAATCTCGATCATTTCAGAAGTAGCTTCTGGATCCAAAGAGCCATGCTATCCATTGAATTCTATTAAAAATCATCAGCTATTACTTAGTCTCTATTGTTGTCACAATAGTCATTCTGGCTCTGTCACCTTTATCATGCATTATTACCCAACCTTAGACATTCCACCCTTTTCTCATTAAGGTTAGAATAAGTACTTGTCAAATTTAAGAATCCATGAATTCCAGGTTTGCTCAACAGGCTTAAACTGAAGGTCTTGAAAAGGAAAGCCAATAATGGTCCCATTCACACATCTATGCTGTGGCTCCTCTCCAGTCAAATGACCTGCAGTGTTGATTATATACTTTTAACTTCTGGGTAAACTTCTATCAGATCTATTGTAGTAAAGTTTTATTATGATAAAAAGTCTTAAAGTGATGGTGGAAATAAACGTGGAAGTAAGGTCTTCTGGCTTGATGTATCCTGATAAAAATGAAACTGAATGTTTGTAATAATTGACTGGAATCTTATCTTTGGAAGATGTTGACTGCATTTTGAACAGACTCGATGTTTTATTTCAATTTTATATTTATAAGTGCTGATATTGTATTTGTGGTAGTTTTTATAGAGAGGCTGTGAGTTCTACTTCCTGTTTACCAAAAGCTGGTCTGTGATTGGTTGGGATTGGTGACGTCGCGACTTTGCTAATGTGTTAGCAAAGTTAGCAGTAGCGATTAAAGACCATTTTCATTGTTTAAAAAAAAGAGGAGAGAGATTTTTTTTCCCACGCTAGAATGAAGAGAAGACTAGTTTAAAAAGCGAGTTTACATCCAAAATCAGTTCGCGTCATTCCCGGTAGTCATTTGTCATAGTTTTAATCAACGTACGTTGTTTCCGTGGACAGGGTAGCCGAATTGGCAAGGCGCTGGACTTAGGGCCAGTCTCTAAGAAGAGTGTGAGTTCGAATCTCACCCCTGGCCACAATTTTTTTGTTTTAAAAGATGTATCTCTTTTTTTTTTTTCTTTTAGATAAATTCTTAAATTTGCAGCATTTTTAACCTCTTGGTTGGTAAAGCGCTGGATTATTAGATTAGATCAGATTACATTTACTTTATTGATCCCACACTTGGGAAATTTGGGTGTCACAGCAGCAAACAACAAAGAAATACACAGTATATAAACAAGAAAGAAAATAAAAAAATAATAAAATATTAAAATAATAAAATAGAAGGAATAATGTGACAAAACATTGAGATCAATACAGACTGTAAGTGCATAAGGAGGTAAAAAAAAAGTGACATAAGAAGCAGAAAGTGACAAACAGTGATGAATTACATGAGCATAAACCAGTTATCTGCTATTCTCTGGGTTATTATAAAGTGTTATTGTTTTGGGAAAAAAAAGATTTCCAGTGCCAGGCGGTTTTTGAGCGGAGCTGTCTGAGCCTCTTGGAGAAGGAGCTCCGCTGCTTGTCCAGAAATGGGTAGAGAGGATGGTCAGTGTTGTCCATGATGGATAAAAGTTTATTCAGTGAGCTCCTCTCCACCACTGCTTCGAGTGTGTCCTGTTGGCAGCCAATGACAGAGCCAGCCAATGACAGAGCAAGCCAATGACAGAGCCAGTTTCCAGTCTAAGAAGACTGGAAACTGGAACGAACATGTTGACTGAGTGTCCAGACAAAAAATAAATCTCTTGGTATTATCAGAAAAGTCTGTTATTTATTGGGTTTACCACTAGGACTGGCACATTCTAAATCTACCTGAAAGCGCCCTCACCGTCAATGTGATGCTTATGTAATTGTTCATGTTTTGCGCTGATATATTGCATTAATAAACTTTTACAACTCTCAGTTTTTAAAGTAAGACTGAAATGTTAAATATTTTTAAAAACTAGAATAAAAAAGCAAACACCATAGTAAAATGATCCGCATTTTGCGCTGCTGCTTAAAAAATAATCCTTGTTAAAAACAGAATATGTTATTAGGCTATCTTCCAATATGTTAACTTGAACTTTCAAGAATTATCTAGAGAACATTGTATACTTTATTCAGACAACAATTTTCTTAATCTCTTCACGGTATCTCTTCATTATTATCTTACTCAACCTTTCTAAAATGTTTCTGTAAGGACGTCAGTCTCCTCCTTGTCTCTCTCCATAAATATAAACACACTCACACACCTACAGTGTGGCAATGTGTGTGTTGTGGTACCAACATAGCAACAACTTCTGCAGAAACTTGTTGCTATCGCAATGCACGCCTCCTTTTCAGCTGCTGCAGGACGCAGTAGGTTAGAGAAGATAAAATTATTATAAATTTTAAAATGTTCGTTTTTAGAACACACAAAAAAACTCATAATAAAATAGAAAATATGTTTATATTAAAAGTCATTAAAGGTCAGCATCCTAGTCTGTGTTTTATTTATTTTAATTAGCTTATTAAAGTGACGTGGAGTCATATTGACGGCTGAGGCAATCCTAGGCACAAAAGTGTTATGCTCAAATTGAAATCCTTTTAAAATTCTCTAAAATCTTCCGTAAAGTTATTTACTAAACTAAAAATTCTTAATATTTACAAAATTAATAATATAAAAAAGGTCTGTATTACACACAGCACAGAGCAAGCACTTCAATTTGAGAAGAAAAAAATCTACTTCTATTCTCATGTATTTTTTTATTTTATAAATATGTTGAGAGATTTTGCCAGAGCAAATAAAAGACCAAATATTCTAATAAAGAATGAAGAATAACACTTAGACCTCACTGAGCTGATCTTGAGGTTCTGAATTATTCTGAATCAGCTGTAATCTCAGTATAATTTGACTCTTCCGCTACGGGTAGGAACCTGTCCCTGACCTGCAGGGGGCATTATACCCTTTTCCGGGTGAGGACCATGGTCTTGTTTATGGAGGTGCCGATTCCCATCCCGGCTGCTTCACATTCTGCAGCAAATCTGTCCAGTGAGAGTTGGAGATCACTCATCAGCTTCCCTTGGAAGGTCTATTCAAGAATACTGGAGAGGAGCTTCTGTCAAATTGTCGAGTCTCGGATTGAAGAGGATCAGTGTGGTTTCCATTCCAGACGTGGAACATTGGACCAACTCTAAACCATCTTTAGGATCCGGGGGTCATGGGAGTTTGTCCATTGTGTCTACTTGTTGTTTGTGGATCTGGAGAAGGCATTCGACCGTGTTCCTCAGGGACTCCACTGGAAGGTGCTCCGGGAGTACGGATTCTCGGAACCTTTGGTACAGACTGTGCAGTCTCTGTATGTTTGGTGCCAGAGCTTGGTTCGTATTGCCGGCAGAATGTCGATTCCATTACCACTAAGAATTGGACTTCGGTGGTGAGAACCTACATCAACAATAAACAGAGGATTAATATCTAGTTAACAATGTTCACTTTTTAGTTTTATCCCAAACGAATACACTTTTACTTTTTTTTCCCACATTCTGCTTCCAATTCCACTGCAAAGAATTTGCTAATTTATTTGGACCCGGACTTCTCACTATTTAATTTTGTTTAAGTTTTGTGTCTTACTGTACGTTCTTGAGGCTCCAAAAAAGAGAAAAGTGAAGAGGAAACTTACAGATCAATAGTGACCGCTTATATTTCAATGCAACTCACTCAGCTGTTTAATTTTTTTTTTTTTTAACTATTTTGCTAATCTTTGATGGACTACAGGCAATTTAAAAAAAATAGCATGTTATAAAGTAGGGCTGAAACAGTTAATCGATTTAATCGATTATAATCGATTATCAAAATAGTTGTCGACTAATTTGGTCATCGATTAATCGTCTAAAAAGTTTTTGCTGTCAACTGCACTTAAATTGGTCTCCATGTGGGGCAGTAGAGAACAAATTGACGATGCCAGCTACCAAAATAGGAGGAGAAGAAGATAGCGGCCAATCATTGGCCTTCATTTCTCCCCGCTTCACGTGATCAGGCAGATTCAACAAGATGGCGGAAAGAAAAACTCATACAAAATTATCCGAAGTTTGGATCATTTTCCGCTAAATTTGAAAAAGATTTGCGTTAATTTGCAAATTTTGCAAAACGGACACGTTTTGGCACGGAAGCATAATGACGCTGCGCAAACATCTGAAAAAAAAAAAAACATGTCGGACTCGGAGCGGGAGACCGCAAACCGGAGCGATACACAATGTTATTTTAATAAAAACAATTTTACAGGTCGCAAAAGACACTTTTTGTTGTCTTCAAAATGTTCATTTTGGAAATGAACATGTCCGATATGAGCCCGCTGTCAGTAGGAAGACGAAGGGTTTAAAAAAAAAGATCGCTAAATTCAATCCAGGATACAAGACCCCCTCCTCTACACCGCAAAGCACATTTTTTTCCCACAAAAAATGAGTTGCCACTAATTAAAAGGCACCCCTTTACCGATTAGTAGATCTGTGTTTGTAATATTGTAAGTGCTAAAGATGGTCATTTTATTTATTAAAGTTACTATTTTTACAGTAGAGATGGTGTTTTGTTTTTTTTGTTTTTTGTTTTTTTTTGCACTAATAACACACAACTTGAATGTTTTGTATATTGTTTCTCATGTTAATCTGGGGCCTTTTTTTTTTTTTTTTTTTTTTTTTTTTTACGATACTTCTGAACAAGGCTAAATTTGCAAATCCAGAAGTGTTAAAGGTTTCTTGTTTTCAAATGTGATCCAACAGTTTACATTTGATGTTTTATTAGCCAGTACTATTAAAGCACATTTTATGGGTGCTTATGATTTACTTTTACTGTATACAGTAAGTAGATTTATTATTTTCTTGAAATGATAATATTCTACCTCTTTATTTGACAGAAAGATTAACATTTGCTCGTACTGTAATAAACCTACCGTGTTGTTTATGTGGTTATGAGTTGTGTTTTACACAATTACATTCTATAATATGCCGAAAAAGTCATATTTATGAAATGGTCATTTTTATCCGATTAATCGACCCAATAATCGACCGATTAATCGATTACCAAAATAATCGTTAGTTGCAGCCCTATTATAAAGTTAATTGTTTTCTGTTATGTACTGATAAATATTAGACTTTTATATATTTTAGATTCAACTTTACACCGAACTGAAAGTAGTTCCAGCCTTTTATTGTTTTAATATTGATGATTTTGGCATACATCATATCAAAACCCAAAATTCCTGTCTTAAAAAAATTGCCTATTTCATCCGACCAATAATATAAAGTGTTTTTAATACAAAAATATCAGAATTTTTTATTTGAGCCATGGGATAAAAATGACTAAAAACAATTATTTTCTGTAGTGCAACTGTTTATTTACGATAAAATTTTACATAAAATATCAGAACTTTTACATAAAATATCAAAATTTTTAAAAAATATCAGAATATTTTATTTGAGCCATGGGATAAAAATGACTAAAACCAATTATTTTCTGTAGTGCAACTGTTTATTTACGATAAAATTTTACATAAAATATCACAATTTTCTACATAAAATAGGTTTTTGGCCCAAATGTCCGTGGCTGAAATGTCTGAGCCTGAAATGTCCGAGGCTGAAATGTCCTAAATTCCGGGGCGCAATGGCTGCAGTTTTTTGGCTCAAATGTCCGTGGCTGAAATATACGTGGCTGAAATGACTTAGAACCGTTCCCAAGGCTCCAAGAAAGAGAGAAGTGGTTTACCAATCTTTGATGACCTATTTCTGTGCTGTTATTTGGAAGATGCAGTTTTGTTCCTTACTTAGCAAGATCACAACTTCTTTCTTAAGTTTTTTTTTTTTTTTTTTTTTTAACTGTAGAAAGAACAGACTTAAAATCTCGATCATTTCAGAAGTAGCTTCTGGATCCAAAGAGCCATGCTATCCATTGAATTCTATTAAAAATCATCAGCTATTACTTAGTCTCTATTGTTGTCACAATAGTCATTCTGGCTCTGTCACCTTTATCATGCATTATTACCCAACCTTAGACATTCCACCCTTTTCTCATTAAGGTTAGAATAAGTACTTGTCAAATTTAAGAATCCATGAATTCCAGGTTTGCTCAACAGGCTTAAACTGAAGGTCTTGAAAAGGAAAGCCAATAATGGTCCCATTCACACATCTATGCTGTGGCTCCTCTCCAGTCAAATGACCTGCAGTGTTGATTATATACTTTTAACTTCTGGGTAAACTTCTATCAGATCTATTGTAGTAAAGTTTTATTATGATAAAAAGTCTTAAAGTGATGGTGGAAATAAACGTGGAAGTAAGGTCTTCTGGCTTGATGTATCCTGATAAAAATGAAACTGAATGTTTGTAATAATTGACTGGAATCTTATCTTTGGAAGATGTTGACTGCATTTTGAACAGACTCGATGTTTTATTTCAATTTTATATTTATAAGTGCTGATATTGTATTTGTGGTAGTTTTTATAGAGAGGCTGTGAGTTCTACTTCCTGTTTACCAAAAGCTGGTCTGTGATTGGTTGGGATTGGTGACGTCGCGACTTTGCTAATGTGTTAGCAAAGTTAGCAGTAGCGATTAAAGACCATTTTCATTGTTTAAAAAAAAGAGGAGAGAGATTTTTTTTCCCACGCTAGAATGAAGAGAAGACTGGTTTAAACAGCGACTTCATATCCAAAAGCAGTTCGCGTCATTCCCGGTAGTCATTTGTCATAGTGTTGATCAACGTACGGTGCTTCCGTGGACTGGGTAGCCGAATTGGCAAGGCGCTGGACTTAGGGCCAGTCTCTATGAAGAGTGTGAGTTCGAATCCCACCCCAGGCCACATTTTTTTTTTTTTAAAGATATATCTCTTTTTTTTTTTTTTCTTTTAGATAAATTCTTAAATTTGCGGCATTTTTAACCACTTGGTTGGTAAAGCGCTGGATTATTAGATTAGATCAGATTACATTTACTTTATTGATCCCACACTTGGGAAATTTGGGTGTCACAGCAGCAAACAAGAAAGAAATAGACAATATATATACAAGAAAGAAAATAAAAAATAATAAAATATTAAAATAATAAAATAGAAGGAATAATGTGACAAAACATTGAGATCAATACAGACTGTAAGTGCATAAGGAGGTAAAAAAAGTGACATAAGAAGCAGAAAGTGACAAACAGTGATGAATTACATGAGCATAAACCAGTTATCTGCTATTCTGTGATTTATTATAAAGTGTTATTGTTTTGGGAATAAAAGATTTCCAGTGCCAGGCGGTTTTTGAGCAGAGCTGTCTGAGCCTCTTGGAGAAGGAGCTCCACTGCTTGTCCAGAAATTGGTAGAGAGGATGGTCAGGGTTGTCCATGATGGATAAAAGTTTATTCAGTGAGCTCCTCTCCATCACTGCTTCGAGTGTGTCTTGTTGGCAGCCAATGACAGAGCCAGCCAATGACAGAGCCAGCCTTTCTTATCAGTTTATTAAGTCTGTTGGCGTCACTGGCTGCGATGCTGCTCCCCCAGCAGATGACGGAGAAGAACAAGGTGCTGGCCACCACAGACTGGTAGAAGATCTCAAGCATCTTGCTGCACACATTGAAGGACTTCAGCTTCCCTAGGAAGTAAAGTCGGCTGCAGGTCTTCTTGTACAAAGCAGTACTGTTGCTCCTCCAGTTCAGTCTGCTGTCGATGGTCACTCCCAGGTATTTGTACTCCTCCACAAGCTCCACATCCCTACCTAGAATGTAGAGGGGCCGCAAAGCAGATCTGTTCTTCCGGAAGTCAATCACCATCTCCCTGGTCTTGTCTACATTGAGCAGCAGGTGATTCTCTCCAGCCCACTCCACAAATCCGTCCACCACTCTCATATACTCCTCCTGCCCACCACTTATACACCCTACAACTGCAGAGTCATCAAAGAATTTCTGTAGGTGGCATGATTCCGAGTTGTGCTGGAAGTCTGAGGTGTACAATGCTAAGAGGAATGGAGAGAGCACAGTGCCCTGTGGGGCTCCCACACCACTTAGAACCACATCAGCAGTGGCGGCTGGTGGTAAAAAAAACTGGGGGGGGACGCACATTTTTCAAACACACACAAATTTTTTTTTTTAGATATATTATATAAAAGTATATATATATATATATATATATATATATATATATATATATATATATATAAATAAATATAAAATTATTCGTGACAATATGTGTCTTTTTTTGGTGACTTCTTTATTATGTTTCCTTATGCCAGTTCGGTAGCCTTCATTTAATTGTGCCAGGATGTTACTACTGTCAAAAACACCCAGCTTATAGCTACTATCAAGATGGGTGCGGCAAGTTTCATGACGTTTGCACTTTTCAGACAAATGCTTCAAGTCACTCACCCCTGTTGATATCCACACCTTTTTAGTTGCTGCTGAACTAAATAATAAGCAGGGGAAACAAAAAAAGTGTTTCTCATCCAGTGTTTCTTAACCTCTCACATAAAAGCGGCCGCGATCTCCACTGTTTTGTTGCACAGTCAAATCTGGGGTGTCCAGTCAAAGCTCCTTCACTTTTCTTTTTTCTTCTTTAGAACGCTTAGAAAACGGATTCTGTAGAAGGGACGACACTGAATTCTCTTTAAAAGAGCCACTAGCTTTGTTAGCATCTGAACTAGCTTCCAACGCCATCATGAAGACTCCCAGAATTCCGCAGTGAAAAGAAAGGGCGTGGCGTGGGTGGGATTTATAGGTCAGCTTATAGCTAATTGATTGGTTCATGTAACAGACTGACAGAGAGGATAACCTATCACACACCCGATGGGTGGAAAATCTCTGCGCCTAGCGGGCGTGGTTATGGTTTGCAATACACATGAATGGGAAAAAATTTAGAGCTGACGTCACGTTTTTTCCATAAAAACCGGAAGCCACATACACACCAATACGTTTACCTGGGAGGGCGTACCTACCTCGCGCCCTCGTTCCGGTTTGCACAGGAAGTAAGAAAATAAAATAAAATTAAACGGTGTAAAACATTATTAAAATGCATGTAATCTTCACACTCGACAGTTTTGCATACTTATAAACACATATATATATATATATATATATATATATATGCATATATATTTCTTGGTCATCAGGTCGGGGGGGCGGCGCCCCTGCGCCACACGTCACCAGCCGCCACTGCACATCAGACAGGACTTTGCCCAGCCGGACGAACTGTGGCCTGTCCGTCAGGTAATCAGTGATCCAGGAGACGATGGACGTGTCAGCACCCATCAGCCGCAGCTTATCACCCAGTAATGAGGGCTGGATGGTGTTAAAGGCACTAGAGAAATCAAAGAAGGTGATTCGCACCATTCCTCCACCGCCATCCAGATGTGAATGAGCTCGCAGCAGATGGATGACGGCATCCTCAATCCCAGGCGCGGCCGGTAGGCAAACTGCAGGGGGTCCAGAGAGGAATTCACCAGCGGTCTCATGTGAGCTAACACCAGCCTCTCCAGCACCTTCATCACATGAGATGTGAGGGCCACTGGAAAATGTTAGGTAATCCACAATTTTGGGGTGATAAAAAAGAAAAATAGAAAAATAAAAATGATTTTAAAGTGATTTTAAAGCAAAAGAATTGAAAAAAGCAACAGAGAAAGCAGCAAAGCGTCCTCCCTCGTCAAAGACTGGAAGTGTGTGCGTATTTAAAAATACATCGGGAGCAAAACTGAGTTTGTTTGCCTTTATTTAAATATTAGTTGCAGTCGTCATAAAGTCATTTATCACATCCATCCAAGTCCTCATCCTCTGTTTCAGAATCTGCTGCGCTAAATCCAAAATCACAGGTTCACTTTCCCCCCTGTCAGAGTCACTTTCTGTACCGTGCAGCTCCGCAGAAATTATGCCTGCTTTTGCCAAAGCTTTGACAACAGTGCCAGCAGACACGTTATCCTAAGCATCTACAATCCACTGGCAAACTGTGGCGTGACTTGCACGGCGCTGCCTTCCACCCTTCATGAAGCTGTGGTCTCCTCTGGTCATCTATTGCTGCTGGAGTCTTTTCTCCAACTCTGGCCACGTCACCTTATTTCCGCGGAAACTCAGCTGCGTCTTCTTCACCTGTCGCAGCTCGTATTCCAGCTTCCTCCACTTACGAACTATTGACTCGTTCATTTTAAATTTTCTTGCGGCGGCTTGATTCCCATGTTCCTCCGCGTAGCTGATTGCCATCAGTTTAAACTGAGCTTTGTAAGCGTGTCTCTTTTCCATTTTCAACATTTTCAGTGTTGTTAAAATAGCAATGTTCTGCATAAAGAACATGCCTCTTCTTATATATACAATTCATGCCCACACTTCCTCCTTTAACGTTCTCATGTTCTCAACTGCATCCGCTTCATGGTTTTCTAATACGTCCACAAATCACAAAGGGTGTACTGCACGATAGGGCGGTCCGCTTATTTTGAAGAAAATTTGAGACTTTTAGGTTCGCCTTATGGTCGTGAAAATACGGTACTTCCGCTTTAGATGACAGTCAAATTATTTGTGGTATTTTCTTGGACTTATCAAAAGCATTTGACACAGTCAATCATTTAATAATCCTTTCAAAGTTACAAAGAAATGGTTTTGATAGGGCTTTCTTCAAGTGGCTTCAAAATTATATCTGTAATAGATCCCAATTTGTTTGTCTTAATGGTTGCTATTCTAACAGAGCTTATATGCAGTGTGGAGTCCCACAAGAATCCATTCTAGGTTTTTTTTTTTTTACTATACATAAACGATTTACTTGACTAAATGTCTGGAAAATATTGTTGATGACAGCTTAAACTGAAAAGACTGGAAACTGGAACGAACAAGTTGACTGAGTGTCCAGACAAAAAATAAATCTCCTGGTATTATCAGAAAAGTCTGTTATTTAATGGGTTTACCACTAGGACTGGCACATTCTAAATCTACCTGCAAGCGCCCTCACCGTCAATGTGATGCTTATGTAATTGTTCATGTTTTGCGCTGATATATTGCATTAATAAACTTTTACAACTCTTAGTTTTTAAAGTAATACTGAAATGTTAAATATTTTTAAAAACTAGAATAAAAAAAGCAAACACCATAGTAAAATGATCCGTATTTTGCGCTGCTGCTTAAAAAATAATCCTTGTTAAAACAGAATATGTTATTAGGCTATGTTCCAATATGTTAACTTGAACTTTCAAGAATTATCTAGAGAACATTGTATACTTTATTCAGACAACAATTTTAATAATCTTTTCACGGTATCTCTTCATTATTATCTTACTCAACTTTTCTAAAATGTTTCTGTAAGGACGTCAGTCTCCTCCTTGTCTCTCTCCATAAATATAGACACACTCACACACCTACATTGTGGCAATGTGTGTGTTGTGGTACCAACATAGCAACAACTTCTGCAGAAACTTGTTGCTATGGCAATGCACGCCTTCTTTTCAGCTGCTGCAGGACGCAGTAGGTTAGAGGAGATAAAATTATTATAAATTTTAAAATGTTCGTTTTTAGAACACACAAAAAAGCCCATGATAAAATAGAAAATATGTTTATATTAAAAGTCATAAAAGATCAGCAACCTAGTCTGTGTTTTATTTATTTTAATTAGCTTATTAAAGTGACGTGGAGTCATATTGACGGCTGAGGCAATCCTAGGCACAAAAGTGTTATGCTCGAATTGAAATCCTTTTAAAATTCTCTAAAATCTTCCGTAAAGTTATTTACTAAACTTAAAATTCCAATGTGTCTACTTGTTGTTTGTGGATCTGTAGAAGGCATTCGACCGTGTTCCTCGGGGACTCCACTGGAAGATGCTCCGGGAGTACGGATTCTCGGAGCCCTTGGTACAGACTGTGCAGTCTCTGTATGTTTGGTGCCAGAGCTTGGTTCGTATTGCCGGCAGTATGTCGATTCCATTACCACTAAGAATTGGACTTCGGTGGTGAGAACCTACATCAACAATAAACAGAGGATTAATATCTAGTTAACAATGTTCACTTTTTAGTTTTATCCCGAACGAATACACTTTTACTTTTTTTTTTCCCACATTCTGCTTCCAATTCCACTGCAAAGAATTTGCAAATTTATTTGGACCCGGACTTCTCACTGTTTAATTTTGTTTAAGTTTTGTGTCTTATGTTCTTGAGGCTCCAAAAAAGAGAGAAGTGAAAAGGAGACTTACAGATCAATAGTGACTGTCAAGTCAACATCCAAGACCTCTCTATTCTATCTATTCTCTCTATCTTCTTTGTCTTCATCCTTTCCTACCTGTCTCAGTTTTAGTCAGTCAAAGAGATGGAGCCACAGGTAGGAACTGGTAGTGTCTCCTCCCTCTATGATTGGACTTACTGAAACAGGTGCTCAGGCCACAGACAAACAAAAACCATGAATGCTGAGGGAAAGACAGAGATGCTACCGGTTTTTGACCTGCTTTGAAGAGGCATAAAATTGCAATAAAAACAAAGCCGAGTTGAACCTGTGTCTGTGATCTTTCCTGGGTTTTTCAAGTCACCTGCAATCATGTATAAAAAGACTTGACAGTCAAAAACCGTGCGTGCCCGCACAGAAAAGGAAAAATAAAACTCCAAGTGCTATAAAGGACGCAGCTGGAAAATATGGCTGAAGATAAGTCAAACAAACAGCTCAAAAGGGAGCGCACTCTTGCCAAGAGCCTCTTCACAAGGCAGATGAACTTTGTCATGAGAGAGTTGGACAACATGGTACAAGGAGAATTACTGGATGAATTCAATAAGTTGTCTGAACGTCTCAGAGAGCTTTTTGAAGCAAATGACAATTATATGGCTGCAATATTGTCTGAGGAAACGAAGAAGGAGGAGCCACAATTGCTTGAGCAGCAGGAAGAGATTGAAAAAGCAACCAAAGAAGTTGAGGAAAAATTCAAACTCGTAAGAGACGCCGTGAAAACAACAATGTGGTCAAAATATGGAGAACATGAGGTTCAAATGTCAATACAAGAGGCTGAGGAAATTGGTCAAAGAACAGCTGATTTGCCTGTCCTGAGCATAAATATTGAAAGCTATGGTTTTCACATGGACATTTTAACACAGAGACTGAAAGATGTCACTGAAACTATGGTGGCCTGGGAGAGATGGATTCCTGGAGGGGAACGCAGAATTCTGACGGATCGGATTGCACAGTTAAAAACATTCAAACTAAAACTGGAGCTCAGGAAAGCGGAGTTTGTTACTGTACGGAGAGTTGCAGAGGATGCTACAGAGAGCCCCACAGGGCATATTTTGGGACCAGCAACACCATATGCACTTGTACCACCAATTGTCAAAATTAAACCAACCTCTCTACCCAAATTCACTGGTCAATCGAAAGCAAGCTTCCTGACTTCGTGAAGCGGGATTGGCTTAGCTTCATGCTGGAACCCAGTAATGGTGTAACATCTGACAATCATTTTGACATGCTTCTTATGTTTCTAAAAAAGCAAGAAGGTGTGCTTGAGAGATTGGAGCAACTGAGAGTCACAGACCGATCAGACAACTATCCACGGAAACAAGACAAAAAGTATGCCTCCACCAAGACAACAAAGAAAGAATTTGAAGGCATATGTGGAGTGTGTGGAGAGGAGAGGCACTACAACAAGTTGTTCTTGTGCAGAAAGTTTAAAGCACTGAGTATCCCAGAGAAAAGAGCCACAGTAAAAAGGCTTGGGCTGTGCAAACTTTGTCTCGGCTGGCATACAGGAGGAGAATGCAAGAATACATTCATCTGCAAAAGAAAAGAATGCAAGAAAGGAAGTTCTAATGAACACCACTACCTTATCTGCCCCAGAGACGTCGATAAAAGAGAAGTACAACAGAAAAGTAATGAAAGGAAAAGTAATTTGACTACAGAGCAAGAAGAATTCCTGTCAGAGTTATCTCCGGACATGGCAGAAAGATGCAGGAAAGCGTTCACAAACGGAAACATTCAAACTGGCAACTCACCCCCATCCCAACTATTGCAACAGAATGGGCACGCAGAGTTACCAGTCATCTTAATGTTAATGAAGGTCACAGCAAATGCGGGTCAGAAGATTGGCACACTGATAGACCTTGCTTCTGAGACAAACTACATCACCCACAAGGCTGCTGAATGACTCAGACTGCGTAGTGAGAAAGTGACTTTGAAGCTGTATGGCATCGGTGGTATGACACTATCGGTAAAGACAAAAAGGTACCTTCTCAGAGTTCGCATCAAGACAGATTCAGGTGTGGAAAGATCACATGAACTTGTCTGCTATGGCTTGGATGAAATCGCCAAGGTGCATAAAGAAGTTGAGCCTAGAAAACTTCAATCATTCTTCCCAAATGTTCACATTGAGGACTTACAATGTCCCAAAGAAATTGAGCTGCTGATCAGTCACCGGGAAGGAAGACTTGCACCTCAACGAGAGAAGGTAGTGGGGGATCTTGTGCTATGGGACAGCCCTCTTGGAAAAACTGTTGGTGGCGCCCATCCAGACTTGTTTGAGCATGCGGAGGTGGCCGCACATCACTCCAAAACCCACTATGCTAGATCAATGCGCACTGCAGCAATAAAATATGAAGAAATTCTGAAGTACACAGATCCTAGAGGCATCCTTCCACATGTAACCGCCAGCACTGTAGTTGCACCAGGTACAGCCAAAGACTTCCTAGATTGGTGGAGGTGGGAGAGCATCGGTGCCTCCTGTGAGCCAAAATGTGGAGGGTGTCGCGGTGGCAATTGTCAGCCAGGAGGGAAGAAAATGACGCTGGCGGGAGAGAGAGAGCTGGAAGTGATCAAAAATGGACTTACCTACGTCAAAAAGGATGATCACGTCAGTACTCCACACTGGGACACAAAGTATCCATGGACACAAGATCCAGCTTCGCTCCCAAATAACAAGGATGCAGTAAAAGCCACATTCTTAAGAACAGAAAGACAGCTGAACAAATATCCGGAGTGGAAAGCTGCATATACTGCCCAAATCCACGAAATGGTCGAACGACATGCCGCCATAAAACTCACGGAAGAAGAGAAAACCAACTGGAAAGGCCCTATCTGGTATGTGAGTCATCTGGTTGCCCCAAATCCTCACTCTTTAACAACACCTGTCCGACTGGTATGGAACAGCAGCCAAAGATTCAATGGTCAAAGCATGAACAACATTCTGCTGTATTAGCTGTATTACTCAGATTCCGCCAAGGTGTGCATGCTGCCTTGGGAGACATCAAGAAGATGTATAACTCGGTCTGGCTAGAGGACCGTGAAATGCACCTGCATAGGTTTCTCTGGAGAGACAGGCCTGAAGATGATATTAAAAGATGATATTAAGGAATATGCTATTACAAGAGTGAATATGGGGGACAGACCAGCAGGATGCATAGCACAATTAGCAATGAGAGAAACTGCTAAACTACCGGAGTTTGCTCACATAAAGGAAGAGCGCAGAGTTCTGGAAGAAGACGGTTACGTGGACGACATACTTACCTCCCACAATCACCTGGAGAGTTTAGTCGAGATCACCATAGGGGTCGAACTTGTTCTGAAAGCTGGAGGCTTCCTTCTAAAGCCTTGGGTATGGTCTGGCCAAAGTGGGAGGCAAGCGAGTCCAGGAAATGCTAATGCAGAGAACGGCACTCAGAACCAAACTATCATTCTCCCCAACCAAATGAGGAATGAGGAAAATAAAGCACTCGGAGTTGGCTATGAGACTGGAGAGGACAAATTATACATGCTCACCTCGATCAATTTCTCAAAGAAAAAAAGAAAATCCGGCTTGGGAAGAATCTCTCTAAAGAAGAAATAAGGGAGGAAACTCCAAATCCTCTGAGCAGAAGGGAGCTACTGAGTCAAGTAGCAAGACTCTATGATCTTATCGGACCAGTGACTCCTCTGAAACAAAAAGGTGCTACACTTGTGAGAAAGGCCTTCCAAGAAACTGGTGGTGGGAAAATGACTCAAGAAACCTGGGACACTCTCAGAAGCTCTCAGGGAGGAAGCAATCAAACTCCTGGAGGAGTATGCAGAGTTGAGTCAAATAAAGTTCTGCTGAAGTATCACACCTCCTGATTGGAAGACTGAACCAATAGCAATAACTTTCTCTGATGGAAGTGACAAAACTTATGGAGCCGTCATGTACTTGAGATGGACCAGTGCACGTGGAGCTAAAGTCCGACTCGTCGAGGCAAAGGCCAAGTTAACACCACTAGATCAGAAGGGCAAAGCAGTGAAAGCAGAGATCTGTGGTGCAGTCTTTGCGGCTCGACTTTGCAAGTACTTTGAACGACATTCAAGAATGCAAGTAGAGCGATGGTTTCATCTGGTAGACAGTCAAACTGTGCTGGGAGCCATTCAAAGAGACAGCTATGGCTATCAAACATTCTTTGCCAATCGCATCGGAGAAATCCAAAGATTAGCCCCAGTGGAAGACTGGTGGTGGATCCCTGGATGTCTGAATATTGCTGACATCATCACAAGGGGCTGTTCAGTGGGCGAGCTGAGGGAAGGATCACCTTGGCAAAGTGGTCCTGACTTCTTGAGGCAACCAGTGGAACAGTGGCCTGTAAAGTCTCCCAGAGAGGTGGCAGCTCAAGCAAAAGATGGTGTGGGCAAGCTGCAAAGAAAGTCCTTCGCAGCTGTGATTACAAGAAGTCAGTCGAAACACAACACTTCAGACACTCCAAAAATAACTGATTCTAAAATCAAAGACCCAGGTAGTGAGACAGTTAAAAGTCCACCAGCCGGCTGGATCAATAAGCTCATCACAGTAAAAAGATTCAGTAGTTTGCAAAAACTGATTGGTGCTGTGGCTTGGACCTGGCGAGCTGCTCAAACCTGGCTGCATAAAGATAAAACCCTTAAAACCAACTCACTAGTACTCACTGCTGCTGAACACCAACACGCCCTCAGAGATCTGTTTCTTGCAGCTCAAGAAGGACAGATCTTCCCAGACACAGCTCTCCAACGATTAGTTGTGTACAAAGACAAAAATGGACTATTGATGTGTGGTGGCAGATTTCAAGCGTTTGCGGAGGAGTTAACAGCTGTACCACTCTTACCATTCCAAAGTTGGATCTCAACCTTACTTGCAATGGAAGCTCACAACGAGAATCATGAAGGAGCTGCAGGGACTCTGCTCAGAATGAGAAGAAATGCATGGATCATTAAAGGCCGGAGGCATGCAAACAAAGTTGTGAACAGCTGTGTAATCTGCAGAAAGAACAAAGCATGGGCTTGTCAACAAGTAATGAGTGACCTTCCTGCAGAAAGAGTAACTCCTGCCCATCCATTTGAATTCACCACTGTTGATCTCTTCGGACCTTACTGGGTGAAGGATGAAACGAAGAAGAGAACAAAACTGAAAGTGTGGGGAATTGTGTTCTGCTGCATGGCGTCAAGAGCCATTCAAGCCGACATTGTCAGTGACCAGTCATCTGAAGGGTTCCTTCTGGCTTTCCAGAGATTCACAGCATTGAGAGGCCATCCAAAAAAACTCTGGTCAGATCCTGGATCAAACTTCGTGGGGGCTAGACCAGCATTAAAAGAGTTGTACGAGTACCTCAACAGACTGAACAAGCAGGAGTTGGAGGATAGGTTCGGAATGGTCATGGAAGCTCCATCCTGCAAATTCTCCACACAGAAACGGGGCCGCAGAAGCAGCAGTTCGGCTGGTTAAAAGAGCTCTTCTTAATGTTGGTGGTGATGGTGTCTTCACATGGAGTGAATTCCAAACACTCTTGTTCATGGCCGCCAATCTCGTTAACGAACGTCCAATTGTGCAAAGCAGAGAAGAGTGTATAAATTTTGTCGGCCCCAACAGTCTACTTCTCGGTTGAGCAGGCCCAACTGGTAATTTGACAGACTTCGACTTTGAGGGATACCCATTTAAAAGGCTGCAAACCATCCAGGCAGAAGTAAAAAAGTTCTGGAGAAAGTGGTGTCAGTTGGCAGGACCAAACTTATTTGTAAGAAACAAGTGGCATACAAGAGAAAGGAATGTAGCCATCGGCGATATTGTCTGGGTAGCTGACCAAAACGCACTGAGAGGACAGTACAAACTGGGGAGAGTGGTGGATGTAAACAAAGACAAAAAAGGAATTGTCAGAGACGCCAGCATACGAGTCTACCCAAGCTATCCTGTCCCAGTAAAAGTGCAAAAGCAGCAAGTGAAAACGAGCATCCCTGCTACAATCTTACAAAGAGATGTGAGATGCCTCATTGTTCTGCTACCAGTTGAAGAATATGCCAACCGAGACCCGAAAGACTGATCTGTGTGACCTCCTTCGGTTTCCTCCAGGAGCTCAAGTGGGAGGTGTCAAGTCAAGATCCAAGACCTCTCTATTCTATCTATTCTCTCTATCTTCTTTGTCTTCATTCTTTCCTACCTGTCTCAGTTTTAGTCAGTCCAGGAGATGGAGCCACAGGTAGGAACTGGTAGTGTCTCCTCCCTCTATGATTGGACTTACTGAAACAGGTGCTCAGGCCACAGACAAACAAAAACCATGAATGCTGAGGGAAAGACAGAGATGCTACCGGTTTTTGACCTGCTTTGAAGAGGCATAAAACTGCAATAAAAACAAAGCCGAGTTGAACCTGTGTCTGTGATCTTTCCTGGGTTTTTCAAGTCACCTGCATTCATGTATAAAAAGACTTGACAGTGACCGCTTATATTTCAATGCAATTCACTCAGCTGTTTTTTTTTTTTTAACTATTTTGCTAATCTTTGATGGACTGCAGGCAATTTAAAAAAAATAGCATGTTGTTATAAAATTAATTGTTTTCTGTTATGTACTGATAAATATTAGACTTTATATATTTTAGATTCAACTTTACACCCAACTGAAAGTAGTTCCAGCCTTTTATTGTTTTAATATTGATGATTTTGGCATACAGCACATCAAAACCCAAAATTCCTGTCTTAAAAAAATTGCCTATTTCATCCGACCAATAATATAAAGTGTTTTTAATACAAAAAAAGTCAACCTTCAGTATTTTGTGTTCAGTTATGCACAAAATACTTGGTCGGGAATACTTTTGCAGAAATGACTGCTTCCATGCGGCTTGGAATGGAAGCGATCAGCCTGTGGTACTGCTGAGGAGTTATGAAGACCCAAGATGCTTCGATAGTGGCCTTAAGCTCATCCAGAGTGTTGGGTCTTGCGTCTCTCAACTTTCTCTTCACAATATCCCAAAGATTCTCTATGGGGTTCAGGTCAGGAGAGTTTGCAGGCCAATTGAGCACAGCAATAACATGGTCAGTAAACCATTTACCAGTGGTTTTGGCACTGTGAGCAGGTGCCAGGTCGGCTGAAAAATAAAATCTTCATTTCTGTGAAGCTATTCGGCAGACAAAAGCCTGAAGCGCTCCAAAATCTCCTAAAAGCTAGCTGCATTGACCCTGCCCTTGTTAAAACACAGTGGACCAACACCAGCAGCTGACATGGCACTCCACACCATCACTGACTGAGGGTACTTGACACTGGACTTAAGGCATTCTGGCATTTCCCTCTCCCCAGTCTTCCTCCAGACCCTGGCACCTTGACTTCCTAATGACATGCAAAAACTGAGCAACAGACCAATGCTGTGTCTCTGTAGCCCAGGTCAGGCACTTCTGCTGCTTTTCTGGTTCAAAAGTGGCTCGCCCTGGGTAATGTGGCCCCTTTAGCCCATATCCTGCACACCCCTGTACACGGTGGCTCTGGATGTTTTCACTCCAGACTCAGTCCACTGCTTCCACAGGTCCCCAAGGTCTGGAATCGGTCCTTCTCCAAAATTCTTCTTAGGGTCCAGTCCCATCTTGTCATTTCAGAAGTAGCTTCTAGATCTAGAATTCTATTGAACAATCCTCGACTATTACTTAGTCTCTATTGTTGTCACAATAATCATTCTGGCTCTGTCACTTTTATCATGCATTCTTCGTGGTTATAAGTTTGTTCTAATTTTTGCCTCATAAAATGAGTTATACAAATTAATATCTGGTAAATTTGATAATAATAATAAAGTATTTGCACCAATTCACATGTTCACACTCACAAGTTCTACGCCTTCTACTGTCAACAGTCATGAAGAGAGCTAGTTTACTAAGTTTGCCTGATGTCGCTCCCAAAGGGTCAGAAATTGACAAACCCCTCTCTGAACAGGAATGAAGGCTTAAGATACAACCTACCTGCAGTTTACAATAGCAATCTCACTTCCTGCTCCAAACAGAAAGTTTCTTAACCCAGAATCTATTCTCTCCTTCGGGGTAGCAGTTTCAGTTCATAGGACTATTAGATTGTGTACATTAAGGGGGCATTGAACGGATTTGTCAGTTTCGGTTAGGACAGTAAAAGTCAATTAGATCACTTTAAAGGAAAGCTGGACCCACCGTCACCTTTGTAAACAAGTCACATACTTATCCAATCAAAGTTAAATACACGCTTGCAGGAGTGAGTTCCTCCTTAGGGTTTTGAACTCGGTACATATAGAACCAGTTCTCAGACTGTTTTATCAGATTGAAAATGATTTCTGGATGGAAGTCGAAATACACTGACCAGACAACAACTTTGAAGCCTATTCTACCACACTGAATATGTAAAAATAAATAAATAATGAAGTCCCAAAGCCACTTACTCATCCAAGACATTCCACCCTTTTCCAGGCAACTACCATGGTCTCATTAAGGTCACACTAAATACTTGTTGTCATGATCCCCTCTTCTGCAGCCAGAGGGAGCCATGGATATCTCTCATCGATCTGATCAGGATCAGCCGGGGATGATTGCAGATTCCAAATGGCTGTGCACCCTGCCATCTACTTAAGGGGAATCACCCCAGACTTCCCTGTCGGGTCTTACAATCCCGTCCAGCCAGGTCTCCCTGTTTGCCTGACCAAGAACACATTCCTGCAAGAACCATTTACCATGCCACTGACACTTTGGCTTTTGTTCCACAGTAATTATGGACTGCCAACTTCCAAATAAACCATGTTTTCTGTCTGCAACTGGGTCTTTTCTCCTGCACTCCGCCTCATGACACTTGTCAGATTTAAGAATCCAGAATTCCAGGTTTGCTCAACAGACTTAAACTGAAGGTCTTGAAAAGGGAATAATAATAATAATACATTATATTTCTAAGGCGCCTTTCTAGGCACTTAAGGTCGCCGTATATCACTTTTAAAAATATAAAGAAATACAGTAATAGTTAAAAACAACATAAAATATCAAATACATGCAAATTTAAACATTTATCAGTATAAAAACATAGATTTAAGAAAGAGAATAAGCCTGTTGAAAAAGATGAGTTTTTCATCCAGATTTGAAATGTGAGAGTGTGTTAGTGTTACGGAGGTCTGGAGGGAATGAGTTCCAGAGACGAGGAGCAGAGCGGCTGAAAGCTCTGCTCCCCACTGTGACAAGACGGGCGGAGGGAACAGAAAACTTAATAGAGGAGGAGGAGCGGAGAGAGCGAGCAGGTGTGGCAACATGGAGAAGATCAGAGAGATATGGAGGTGCAAGGCTGTGAAATGATTTGAATGCATAAAGCAGGATTTGGTATTGTATGCGGTATGGAATGAGGAGCCTATGGAGTTTTTGAAGGACAGGTGTGATGTGGTTAATGGAGGGAGTGTGTGTGATAATACGAGCAGCTGAATTTTGAACCAGTTGCAGTTTATGGAGAGTTTTTTGTGGGAGACCAAACAGAAGAGAGTTACAGTAGTCCAGGCGGGAAGTTACAAGGCTGTGAATGAGTACAGCAGTGGACTGAGGAGTGAGGGAGGGCCGGAGACGTTGTATGTTGCATAAATGGAAATAAGCAGAGGGGTTGATGGTATTTATGTGAGAGGTGAACAAAAGACTACTGTTGAGAATGACACCCAGACTCTTTACTTGAGGGGAGGGAGAGATGGTGGAGCCATCGATGGAGAGTGAGAACGGATCAATCTTGCTTAGGGTGGATTTGGTGCCTACGAGGAGGAGTTCAGTTTTATTGCTGTTGAGTTTGAGAAAGTTTGAGTTGAACCACGATTTGACTTGGTCGATACATACAACCAGGGTTGATGGAGGCAGTGTGGAGCAGGGTTTGCAGGAAACGTAGAG
The DNA here is from genome assembly GCA_902685375.1 of Neostethus bicornis. Classification (NCBI taxonomy): domain Eukaryota; kingdom Metazoa; phylum Chordata; class Actinopteri; order Atheriniformes; family Phallostethidae; genus Neostethus; species Neostethus bicornis. The sequence goes on along the minus strand of CACRXE010000002.1, from coordinate 5,140,011 downwards.
TTGGGTGTCGTCTGCATAGCAATGGAAATTGTTGTGATGTTTCTGGAAAAGATGACCAAGTGGAAGAAGGTAGATGATGAAAAGGAGGGGGCCGAGGACAGAGCCCTGAGGAACACCAGTTGTGATAGGGACAGAGTGAGAAATGAAGGATTTTAATTGAACAAATTGAGTATGGTCAGACACGTAAGAGTATAACCAGGTGAGAACGGTGCCAGAGATGCCAAATGAAGAAAGTCTATTCGGGAGGATGGACTGAGAAATGGTGTCAAAAGCAGAACTGAGATCAAGCAGAAGGAGAATAAACCAGAGTCAGCAGACAGGAGAAGGTCATTGGTGATTTTAAGAAGAGCAGTTTCAGTGCTGTAAAGGGGACGGAAACCGAATTGGAAAAGTTCATACAGATTATTGGAGGAGAGATGAGAATAAAGTTGAGTGGATACATCTTTTTCAAGATTTTTTTAAATAAGTGGAAGATTTGAAATAGGACGGAAGTTATTGAGATCAGTGGGATCTGAACCTGTTTTTGTTTTTTTTATGATGGGGTAACGGCAGCAGTTTTCAAAGAAGGGGGAACAATTCCAGAGGTGAGGGAAGCATGTATTATGTTGGTGATGAGAGGACATAGAGAAGGAGTTGTGGCTTTGACAAGCATAGTGGGCAGTGGATCAAGTTGACAGGTGGAGGATTTGGAGTTTATAACCAGGGTAGAGATTTGATCAAGAGTTGGTCAGGTAAAAGAGGAGAATGAGGTGTCAAATCTTAAAAATGGAATGGGAGGTAAGGTTGCAGCAGAGGAAAGGTTAAGCTCTTGATGAATATGGTGAATTTTTGTAGTAAAAAACGAAGCCAGGGTGTTGCAAAAATCAGTGGAGTAGAGATGTGATGGAAGGGAGTCAGGAGGTTTGGTGACATTAGAGATGAGAGAAAAGAGGATCTTGGAATTTCCTTCGTTGATTGGATTAGATTGGTGTAGTAGGCAGATTTGGCTTTAGAAATGCCGTCTTTGTAGTGGAGAATGTGTTGTGTGTACATGTCTTTGTGGATAGCCAGTCTAGTTTTGGTATGGTCAATAATGGTCCCATTCACACATCTGTGCTCTGGTTCTTCTCCAGTCTAATGACCTGCAGTGTCGAATATATATTTTTATGTCTATCTTTAAAGTGATGGCTAATTGTTAATCAGAAGAAGAAGAGGGAAAAGTGAGGTTAAATCCCAGGCTAATCACTAGCTCATAAACTCAAAGTTTTTCAAGAGTTCACTTATTTTACCAGAATGCCAAAAAAGTCTGCGAAAATTAATTTTATCTAGTGGCGCATATTTCCGATAATTTTAAATCTATTTTAGTGTTGATTTTGTGTTTGTGGTAGTAGTTCGAGGGAAGATGCAAGTTCAACTTCCTGTTTACCAAAAGAAGTTTTCTGATTGGTTGTGATCGATGACGTACCGGGTTTGCTAACGTGTTAGCAAAGTTAGCAGTAGCGATTAAAGACCATTTTATCATTCAAAAAAAAGAGAGAGAGATATTTTTATTCCACGCTAGAGTGAAGAAAAGACTAGTTTAAAAAGCGAGTTTACATCCGCAATCACTTCGCGTCATTTCCGGTAGTCGTTTGTTACGTTTTTAATCAATGTATAGGGTAGTATTAACGTAGTCAGGGTGGCCGAGTGGTCTAAGGCGCTGGGCTATAGCACCAGTCTCAATAGAGGTCGCGGGTTCGAATCCTGCCCCTGGCGATATGTTTTTGTTAATATTTTTTTTGTTTTAAAAACAATCTTTTCTGTTTAAAGAAGAAATTTAATTTATTTTTTCTTAAAAAATATACAAGTCTTGATGTTTAATTTTAAGCTTATATGTGTAAAAATTTTAAAGTAGTAATTGTAATACTCTTCAGTTGACGTACTACTTTTTTTTCTCTCTCATTTTATGTATCATAATGAATTTCTGTTTATATATTTATATCATTTTGTTTTCATAATGATAGTAATGGTTTGTAATGATTTGTTTTCAAAAGGGTCAGCGTAACAAACATCTGCTTCAGCCGATACCTTTTCGGTCCTTTTGTTATATATAAGTTCAGAAATAATGTAAATTTATTTATTGTGAATGTACAATATGACCAAAATAAAAGATAAAAAAGAAAAGAAAGAAAAGAAATATATCTTTTTTTTTCTTCTTTAGATAATGTCTTAAATTTGCAGCATTTTTAACCACATTCTAACCACTTGGTAACTAAGGCACTAGACTATGGCTTCATTCAGTGTGGGTCCAAATCCCGTTCCTGGCTTAAACTTTATCCAACATTTTATCAATTAAAATGCATTTTTTGAAATAATTTATAATTATTTCAACTTCATCCATTTTGTAAATCTAAACACCACGGCTTAGAATCACAATATTTTTATGTTTTATCCGACTTTTTATGCACAATAGGTTGACACAATATCTTTTCTTTTCCCAGCATATTTTTCCCTGTCCGCTTGAATTCTTTTTTTTAGGAAACAAGGTGCCAAATAGACTGGACAAATTTAGCTGGGAATGACATTCTATGAAAATTGATTCCATACAGTTGGTCAAGAAGTCCCCGCTAAACAGCCCTGTGACAACTCCTGAACAGATTAAATGAAAGGATATTTATTATTTCCGAGAAAATACACAAACTGCATTGTGCATTGCCTTGTACGGAGATAAGAGGACTCAGCATATCAGCAAATCAAATTAAATGACCATGTTCTTTTTGTTACAGATATAGAGTGGATTATCTCTATAAGCTCTGTTTCAAGATAACAAACAGAGCACATTTTAAGAACAAAGCATGGCTTAAAATATCTTTTGGGCAAAGAGTCAAAAATTAATCCCACGCCATTAAAAAAAATGAGCCTTTAACACATTTTGACAAGCACTGATGTTTGTTCCCCAAAAGCGTTCCCCATAGACACTTAGACATGAGCAATTGGGCTCATGTCACTACCTTTATCACTGTCTCAAATCATTCTTTTCTCTAAAACAAGGTCTGTTGAGGCCCCAAGACACTGACACAGGATTTGATATATCAGACATTTGTTACAGGATAATTATATTGTAAAGAAAACCATCCAGATTTGGGGAAGTTTTTTGAATAACTGCCAGTAAATTCTAACTAAAATCTAAATGTTTTATCCATGGATTTATCATATTATCTATAGTATGAGTGAGTCTATGGAGTTAGGATAACAAAGATTTTGACCAGCATGGGAGGTATCAGAAGAATGTTGAAGGGCATTTGAACAGTTACTTTTCAAGCAAGAAACTACTTGCAAGTTAATTTGTTATTTACAGGCCTTTCATTTCTGTAAATGATAAACAAGTGCTTTGTGGATACTAATAATTTGATTGCTTTCCAGTGTATCAGAGTACCAATTGTTCGCGGTGTATCCCACCTCTCACCTGAAATCAGCTAGGATGGGCTGTGGCACCTTTCACAATTTGTGTGGGATAAGCAGTCCATAAAGTCAATGAATTGATGAAAGTATTCGATGTCTAAAGCATTACATTTTTGTGCAAAGTCAACGGTTTTACAGGTCTTCAATTCACACTGGACCAGTTTTGGGCAAACACACATTCAGTTTTCTCAACACTGACGTCTGATTTTCTGTCTCAGGGATTTCCGTCCAGTTGCCCTCACATCTCATGTAATGAAGGTGCTGGAGAGCCTGGCGTTAGCTCACATGAGACCGCTGTTTAATTCCTCTCTGGACCCCCGCAGGTTGCCCAACGGCCGCGCTTGGGTTTTGACGATACCATCATTCATCTGCTGTAGCAAGCTCTCGCATATCTGGATGGTGGTGGAGGTATAGTGAGAATCACCTTCTTTGATTTCTCTAGTGCCTTTAACACCATCCAGCCCTCATGACTGAGTGATAAGCTGTGGCTGATGGGTGCTGGTACATCCATCGTCTGATTACCTGCCGGACAGGCGACAGTTCGTCCGGCTGGGCAGTAGCCTGTCTGACATGGTTCTGAGAGATGTGGGAGCCCACAGGGCACTGTGTTCTCTCCATTACTCTTCACTTTGTATGCCTCAGAGTTCCAGCATAACTCAGGGTCATGCCACTTACAGATATTCTCTGATGACTCTGCAGTTGTGGGGTGTATTAGGGTGGGCAGGAGGAGGTGGAGTACAGGAGGCTGGTGGATGGATTTGTGGAGTGGGCTGGAGAGAATAACCTGCTGCTCAATGAAGACAAGACCACGGAGATGGTGACTGACTTTTGAAAGAAGAGGACTGCCTTGCAGTTCCTCTACATTCTGGGTAGGGATGTGGAAGTGGTGGAAGAGTACAAATACTTGGGAGTGACCATCGACAACAGACTGAGATGGAGGAGCAACAGTACTGCTGTGTACAAGAAGACCTGCAGCCGACTTTACTTACTAAGGAAGCTGAGGTCCTTCGATTTGTGCAGTAAGATCCTGGAGACCTTCTACTATTCTGTGTTGGCCAGCACCTTGCTCTTCTCTGTCGTCTTCTGGGGGAGCAGCTTCGCAGCTAATGACGCCAACAGACTGAATAAACTGATAAGAAAGGCTGGTTCTGTCATTGGCTGCAAATATCACTTGTAACAGTGGTGGAGAGGAGGTCACTGAACAACCTTTTATCCATCATAGACAACCATGACCATATTCTCTACCCACTTTTGGACAAACAACCAAGCTCCTTCTCCAAGAGGGCTCAGACAGCTCTGCTCAAAAGCCTCCCGGTACCAGAAATCTTTTATTCCCAACTAGAGGTGAGATCGGGCCTAAAAAATCCAGCTCGACCTGGCCCGCGGGTATTAAAACCCGCCCCGAGCCCGACCAATTAACTTGATATGCAGGCCTGAGCTAGACGCAAACCCGAAATGTCATATTTTATTTGTGAGGACTCGGGAGGAGGATTAGTTATAAACAAGAACATTTTCAGAGCATGCTCTGTCTCTGCTGATCCTGTTTATTAGTTAAATAGCTATTACATTATATTACTTGTCTGTTTTGTACAAATTATTAATTTTATAACATGGATTCCTTAGTTTAGCATCCACACCTTGCTATGGCATAGCAACGTGCTCCGAAACTAGTAAAAATACAATAAGAAATTAATCCAAGCTTCTTATTGCTGTGTTTTAGGCCACAGTGGTATAGTAGTGACTTCTAACGTGGGGGATTACCCTCCAGCAAACTCTGCAACCGTTTAATGTTGAAAGGACATACCTCTGGATCGGAAAGACCTGCCTTCAGGCTAGATGCCTTTTCAAGTGTTCAAAATCACCTTACAGTATGACTCATCTAAAATCACACATTCGTAATAGGATGCTGGTCTGGTGGTAGTTCACCTTGACGCTGCTGGCCTAGCGACCTCACTCTAGGTAAATGATGTGAAACATGGATTACAGCACTCTGTTGGATATGAAAATGGTTTAAATTCATTGTGTCACTGTACAGTCATTGGTCACTTTCTGACAATCAGAAACTGATTCAAGATTGATTACTTTTATTTCAGTCTATGGACAGCTTCGTTCAGGGTAAAAAACTACATGGATATTTTTCTGCCCGGATTGTTCGATAAACTGAACAAGTTCTGTCAAAATAAATCAATTTGAGACTCCGAAGTAGTCAGTAGCCAGTTTTAATTCTCAAAACTAAAGAGTGTAATTTCTACTTTTGATCATTTAAACACATTTTAAAATGTTTTTGTGTGCCTTTCAGTTCTGCTCTCTTTTTTCAAGTCAGAGTCTCTTTGTCTGTCTTTGACCTTGATGCTGTATCAACTTTTTGTAGACATGAAATAACATGTTGTCTTAACTCTTTATGTGATATTGGTTTCTAAATCAGTACTCCCCAAAAAGACCGATCTCAAGGGATTTAAAATCTAATGGATTATTTTAAACTCTAAATAAATATTCAGGTATTTACTTAAGGGCACGGAAAAAAAAAAAAATACAGTGCCACGTGTGACCTAAAACCCCAAAGATTGCAGGTGTTCTTAATGACTTTTGTTTCATTTCACTGTAATCGAAGCACAGATGGGCGAAAAAACCCACATGCACCACTACACCGGTATGGCTCTGCTTAGTTTGGCAGCACCTTCGTCACTGTGAAAGACCTCTTGTCTCTAGGCACCAGTGGAAATGACTGCCCTTTCATTAATCTCCCTGTCCACAGTGCAGACCTCCCCTAATTACAGCCATTGTTTACCTTTGCGTTGGCACACCCATTGAATTATTGATGTCTGCCTGGCTCCAGTCATTTTAAAGGCCTCTCCAATGGGAACACAACAGCAATTGGTGAGGTATATACCAACACATATGACAGTTCGCTGAATTATTATGTAAATAGAAATTTGTTTCCATGTTATCTCATTGTGAGGAAGAGAAATCTTTTATTACCGCACAGTATCGGTGTTGGCGCACAGGTTTATGGTCGGGCTTCAATCAGTGTCATGTACGGATCATCTGGACACTTTCCAATAATTCTTCAATCTAATATTTCATCACCTTTCACTTGAAATAAGCATCAAAGGTCACTCTTTACTACATTGTTTCACAAATGCCCCCTGAAATCATTTAAATCGAATGGCAACCATCGAAGATCATTTTCAGTTCATTTTGCTTGATTTGAAATGCTCCAGCAGCATAACGCAAGTCACATCTAATTTCTGCCCTGCCTCAGTGGGCCATTATTACCCTCTAATAGCGTGCATATCTAAAATCCCTCCATCTGTACAGCAAATAAAGAAGCAACTGAGACCAAAGCAAATCCATGAATGATTACCCCCAACAATAAGTAAATCTGCAGAACTAAAATTCAATTTTCAGCAATCCCACAGTCCTAGTGCTAGATGCCATTCAAAGCTCATGAGGATTTGGACTTAAGGCGACTTAGAGGTGATTTATGCAGTAACCCAAATGGCTATATTGGAGAGCGAATGAGCACACAGGTCTTCAGAGAGAAAACCTGTCTCTGTGTCATGACTCACTGTAGCTCAGCTCTGCATGACAAGGTAGGGTGCCGGCTTGGATCAGATTGCCAGGGATTGTGCTCTGCAGGGTGTTTCCAAGGATAAACTGACTCGTGTCACACAGTTAGCACCAATCGTCTCCCATGGCTGTCTGTAGGAGAATGAAAATTAATCCTAAATGTCAAACGTATTTGAGAGCTCAGACATGTTGTTTAAGCTAGTTCTGCTTCAGTAGCCCAATCTTTTAAACAAAAAATCTCACTGGGCATGCAGTCTACTCACGATGTGAAAATTTAATACAACAATATAGATATGTAACAATTTTCAGGGGTATTTCTCTTTAAGGATGATTTTATGTAAATGTGTCTTAAAGTAAAGGAACGTTTGTTATACAAAGAGGTTATTTATCATAAGCACATGTTGCTCAGGACCAACCTTTTGAAACATACTCAAACAAGAAATCTAAAGAAACCGATGTGCATGAAGATGTGTCTTTTTAGGTGACTTTTGAGAGATGGTTTACATCCTCTGTGGTCAGAAACTCCATCAATAAAATACTTTATATTTCAAAGTAAAACTGACCTCTACATTAACAACAACTCAAGAGCTTAAATTTTGTCTCATCATAATTGTTCGATTTAACATTTAATGGATCAAATTTATGTCAATTTTGCGCTTTTAATTTTGCGTGTTAACTGGGAAATATTGTGATTTTGTAAGCTGCTAAAACATGTTTTTATTATATGCAATCATTGTGATATTATGTCATTTGGTCCTAATTTTTTATTTGTATGTGATTTTGTGTCTAGTTGTCAGGTTTTTGCCATGAACTGAAAAACCATCCCTTGTTTTGCACGGCTTTAAAAGCAAGTAAGATGCTTCACACCCTCCTCCCGCTCCCATGTTTCTAACCTGAGCGACCATGGAAATGACCACTGTAGACTAAATAAATAAATAAAATAAATAAATAAATGGATTACTCTATTCATCCCTCACCGGGGAAATTTGTGTGCTGCATTCCTTACTCCGCAGCAGGCTGCCCATCAACGGCACCAATGGTGGGAGAAGCGGGGGTTAGGTGTCTTCTCCAAGGACCCTAGACGTGCTCTCTGTGGGACGCAAACCCTGCGAACTTCCGGTCCACGTGTGAATGCTCTAAACACTGAGCTGCTGTCTCCACTATGCAAGTTTGCAAACATTTCTTTTTTATTCCGTTCCGTCATCTTCCACTTGTTCCAGGGTCGGGTCGCAGGGGCAACAGCCTCAAACGGGCAGCCCAGGCCTCTCTCTCCCAGGCTGCATCCTCTAGCTCACATGGAAGGATCCCAAGTCGTTCCCCGGCCAGCTGTGAGACATAGTCTCTCCAGCGGGTCCGGGGTCTGCCCCTTGGTCTCCTCCCGGTGGGACGTGCCCGAAACACCTCGCCCGCGAGGCGCTCGGGGGGCATCCTGACCAGATGCGCGAACCACCCCATCTGGCTCCTCTCGACCTGGAAGAGGACTGCTCGACACCGAGCTCCTCCCGGATGGCAGAGCTCCTCACTCGATCTGTGAGTGAGAGCCCAGCCACCCTGCGGATGAAACTCATTTCGGCCGCTTGTACCCGCAATCTCATTCTTTCGGTCACTACCCACAGCTGGTGACCATAGGTGAGGGTTGAAACGTAGATCGACTTGTAAATCAAGAGCTTTGCTTTTTGGCTAAGCTCTCTCTTTACCACGACGGACCGATGCAGCGTCCTTGTTATTGTTGATGCCGCACCGATCCGCCTGTCGATCTCCCGCTCCATCCTTCCCCCACTCATAAACAAGACCCCGAGATACTTAAACTCCTCCACTTGGGGCAGGACCCTGTCTCTGACCCGCAGGAGGCATTCCACCCTTTTCCGGGCGAGGACCATGGTCTCGGATTTGGAGGCGCTAATTCCCATCCCGGCCGCTTCACACTCTGCAGCAAATCAATCCAGTGAGGGCTGGAGATCATGGTCCGATGAAGCCAACAGGACCACATCGTCCGCAAAAAGCAGAGATCCGATCCTGAGGTCACCAAACCGGATCCCTCCAACGCCTCGGCTGCGCCTAGATATTCTGTCCATAAAGGTGATGAACAGAATCGGTGACAAAGGGCAGCCTTGGCGGAGTCCAACACTCACTGGAAATGGAATCGACATACTGCCAGCTATATGGACCAAGCTCTTTTCTTTTTATTTCTTTTTTATTAGTCTTATTTTGGCATATTTACATACGGTAAAATGGTACTCATTGTTGACGAGAAGGACTGAGTGTGAGCAGAGTGCGTGCACTAAAACAATCCCTTCTTATGTTAGAATGTGGGCAAACAACTTGGTGTTTGATTAGTATCCAGTAAGAGGAGACTTTGTAAACTACTCAAACATACATGAATGGAATAGAAAACTATTCCAAGTCAGATTTGATGTGTGAAAAACATTTGAACATTGTAGAAACGTACAAAAAGTTTATTCTGCATAAACTACCCTTCTTTAAGACAGGAGGTGGAAATCATTTTGCGTTTTTTGTTTTGTTTTGGGGGGGGTTTGTGTGTTTTTTACTTTTTTTGTATCTTGAAGAAGTTTTTTTTTCTTCTCATGCGTCTGTTTTTGTATTTGCTTGAGCTTTAGACGACAACTTGACTTTTAAAGCGCAAAAAAGTCTTTTTGTATTTTTGTTTAGAGTTTTTTGAGTGGTTTTGCAGTACGAGTGCTTAATGTACTTTTGTTTTTTTTACATTTATTGGAAATATCTTTTGAAACTCATCAAATTGTAGCCGCAAGTCATTTGTCCACTGCCATCCAGAAGGGGCTCAAAGTAGAGCCACCTTTACTCCATGGTAAGAAGATCCGCATGGTGTGGTTTGGGGTTCCAGACAAAATGCCTCTCAGAAATTAGTCTGGCTTTTTCTGGCAAGGGCTTTTCTTGTGGCATCTGGAAACATCATGCAACATTAGTCATAACAACATTTTCTTTCTAGCAAAACTAGTACTGCCTCCTGTTGGCTGCATACTGGGTCTTAAATGGAAGCCAAAGTAAGTCTAAGCAGAAATAAATATTCAGGTTATGTTTTCCTTATTCATTTCCATAGATAATGAACACGAGTATTCAAGAAAACTGAAAAGTCGGTATCAGAAAAAGAATGTCTTTTTTTTTTTTTATTAAGGTACAAAAATTAAAGGTGTAAGAAAAAAAAAAAACAATATGCAACGGAAGTAGCAATGATGGAGACAGTTTGATTTGAAATTATTTTCAGAACAATCACTTTGATTACAATTTGTATGTGTTTTTCTAGTACATGCTATTTTATCTTGTCTAGCACTCCCACTGTCGAGCTGTTTAAGGGAGCATTAGGGTATTCGTTTTGGAAAGGAATCCAACAAGCATAGAAATTGGCAGTGCTTAAGTGACACGTTTGGAATTAGAGCTGAGAGGTTTCAAATAACCGCTGAAAACAGCAGATGATGATAGTAATCTTGCTATGGGAAACAGAAATCCATCTACACCATTCAGCCAAATGAAGACAATCTCCTGCTAGTAAGTATGCCGTTTTCAAAATATACCACAAAAAAAATAAAATTTCAAATACAGTACATCGAGATTAAGTGGTAGAACTAAAATAAGCGTTGCTGTAAACCTGGGAATGCTTGCAGGTTAGATAAAAGGTAATCTCATTGTTGCGCTAACCCAACTCTAAGAGGCTAAAACTGCTTGGATGAAAACTAGAAAAAATATATATACACCTGTAACTCTACATCTAATTATTATGGCAAAGCAATTGTTGTCATTATTAACAGCAAGACCAGGCATGGGCAAACCATGGCCCGAGAGCCAGATGCGGCCCATTAAATGGTTTAAACCAGGCAGTATAGATGCACATTTTTAAGCGGTAGTGCGGTTGATTTAAAATCTAGCCAGCTAAATTTAAAGTTTAGCGTGCTCGATTGTGTGCGTGTAGTGGCCCCGATGGCTTTCCATTCCCAGATGAAATATCACGCGCACCACAGACCGACTTGCTGCAACTGTTTTGTCCGGGGAAACAAATTGAATAGGAAAAGGACAAGTACATCTGTATCTCCTACTGTTTTTGAAAAATAAAGTAATATAAAAATACAGGAGGAGAGTGATTGTGACGTCCTGAAGGATCAAAGAACTTTCAGATCTTAAAAATAAAATAGTTATTCATTTGATTTTCAGTGTTCAGACTCATTTCAAAGTCAGATATTTTGTTGTAATGCTTTTCTTCAATTTTATTGAAGATTAAAGCACATGTTTTCTTCCATATCCCAAGCTGTGTATTTTTTTCTCCAAAGAGGTGAGGTTACCAAAGCATGCCATCCATCTGCTCCCGTTCCGGCCCTTTTGTCAAATGTTAGATTTCAATGTGGCCACTAATCCAAAAGTTTGCCACCTCTGAGCTAGGCAAACTGAAATGCTACTCTTCTGACAAAGCTAATCACTATCAAAGTTCACTTGAAAGGTGAAACGTCTTTCCTATCAAAGTTTTGCATTTTTCTGTATCTAAACTATATTACCTGATTTTTCACTTGATGTGACTAACATTATACAAGCAGGACTGAATGTGCATAAGGAGGTTAAAAGTGACATAAGTGATGTAAAGTGATATAAAGTGATGAAAAGTGACAAAGTGACATACACTGATGAATTATATGAACCAGTTATCTGTTATTCTGTGAGTTATTGTAAAGTGTTACTGTGTTGGGAATGAAAGACTTCTGGTACCAGGTGGTTTTTGAGCGGATCTGTCTGAGCCTCTTGGAGAAGGAGCTCCGCTGTTTGTCCACAAGCAGGTAGAGAGGATGGTCATGGTTGTCCATTATGGACGAAAGTTTATTCAGTGACCTCCTCTCCACCACTGCCTCAGTGAGTCCTGTTTGCAGCCAATGACAGAGCCAGCCTTTCTTATCAGTTTATGAAGTCTATTGGCGTCACTGGCTGCAATGCTGCTACCCCAGCTTCCTTAGTAAGCAAAGTTGGCTGCAAGTTTTCTTGTACACAGCAGTACTGTTGCTCCTCCATCACAGTCTGCTGTCGATGGTCACTCCCTGGTATTTGTACTCCTCCACCACTTCCACATCCCTACCCAGAATGCAAAGGGGCCGCAAGGCAGTCCTCTTATTTCGAAAGTTCAAAATTATTATGCAAATTAAATGTAATCCTATAGTTTAAAGAGGATACAGCAGATAGGGTTAGATGGAAGAAACCGACTTGCTGTGGCAACCCCTGAAGGGAAATGCAGAAAGAAGAAGAAATGTAATCATGTAGTTTAATTCTTTGGTTTATCTGGATTGGATTGTTTCTCAGAAATTTTGGATTCCAAATACAAACTTTAATAATAATCAAATTGTCATTTGAACACAAATATAGAAAAAAAAATAATGACACATTCCATTTTGTGGAACATGTTTTTTATTCAAGTAATACTCACGCAGCCATTTTCCAAATTATTTGGTTGATTGTTTGATAGCAACAGATGCTGCAACATATCCTGGTCAATTGGTAGGTCAGAGTCAGAGTACACCCTGTAAATATTACCAAACAGGATATAACCCAAAACCACCAATCCAACACTGTTCTATTATCCTGAGATTACTTTATGCTTCAAAGAAACCAACAGAATATTTCAAATGACTATTATGAGTATTCAGTGTTGTGAATAATACGATGAATTGATATGACACCTTTTACAGCACTACGTTATTAGTTTGTACGACCCTTTTGTTACCATTCCGCTCCCTGAAAAGTAGAGTGAGGATCCTCACTTATGTATGCGGTGATGGCCATTTTTAACTTTAACCACAGGGTGAGGAAGAAGTGTTGAATAATAACAAGACAGTGAATGGAAAGGCTTGTCAAGTGGCGTTCAAGTGTCTCGTTCACATTGTGAATCTCCACCTCAGTTGGAGTGTCTTAAACTATTCTTTCCAGCTTTTCAGGAAAAGTTACTTTGAGACAACAACAAACGTATTATTAGGCTAATCTGTGGTTACAAAAGTGTCCCCGATAAAATACACCAGCACCTTTTGACGCACAAGAGCTATTATTACCATGTGTATTATGTTGTTTATTCAACGTATCCATTTAGTTTCGCTTAATGTTTTCTCTACTTTAACATTAGTGCAAAATCCATCGGCTGCCAGAATGAGGACTGCGGCAAATCTAACCAAGAGAGCTGTGAAGTGGTTGGATGATAACAGTAGAGGGTTTCTCAGTTTCTCAAGTAGCAGTTTAGTCTCACTTCTTGACTGTCGATCAGCATGACCTCATCAAAGTGTTTCAGAGAGGTCAAGATAGGATGATCGAACATCTACAGCTCTATGCGACTCATTCTCAATTATCATGTCATTTTAAACATTTTATTTACACAAGTTTATTCACAGACCACAATATAACGATCAAAGTTTTAATTATATTTTTATTGGACGTCTGCCGGGTTGTTGTTGATGTTGTTATTAATCAAATTTTTTGTAAAAAAAAAAAAAAAAAAAAGAAAAAAAAAAAAAAAAAAAAAGCATTTTATCTGTAATTGTTATTTATGAGCAAATTCAATTATTATATTTACTCTAATTGTTTTGAAGTATATTAAAAATGATGTTACATTGTTGAACAATCAACCTCTTGGGGTGATGGGGTTTCAATCATATAATTACAGCATTGATTAAAAAAAAAAGAACAATTATTTGCCAGAGTCAGTGAAAAACAAAAACATGTAAGAGAGTTACAGGTTGTGTCCTGCTTGTTAATCACTAGCTAATAGTACTTTGTACTTTGTACACAGTTTATGAAAAGCCTGCTTACGTATATCACCACAAAACACAATACTGCATTATATCCTAACATGTTAGTAAATGATCACTTTTAAGCCAAAATCCACACTATTTTGATCATTTAGTGGTTGCTGGGATTTCTAAAGGTAGAGTTGGAGGTAGAGCCTTTAGCCGCCAAGCTCCAGTTTTATGGAGCTAGCTCCTACACTTAAGGGTAGACTTAAAAGGCCTATTTCACCAGGAAACCAAAGAGGAGGTTCATGGATACAGTGAAGGAAGACATGAAGATAGTTGGTGTGACCAAAGAGGATGCAGCAGATAGGGTTAGATGGAAGAAACTGACTTACTGTGGCGATCCCTAAAGGGAAATGCAGAAAGGAGAAGAAGAGGAAGACTTAAAGGTAGACTTAATTGAATTGAACATACTTTATTAATACCCGAGGGGAAATTTTAGTGCTGTAGTGCAAGCCCCAGGTGTTTAACGCCTCGATGCTCCCTCGCCTCTATCTACTGGCGTCCCAGTCCGGTCACACTGTGTCCAACCAGCAACACAAAAGCTGGAGTCCGGAATCAGTCACAAACCCTGGCCGCAGTGAAGAACACCAAACTGGCCACTCTGTATTACACTGGGTACAAAGGTGTGCCTCCAGTTCCTCAAGCGAGCAACCAGACGTTGCATTCCTCCTTGAACAAGCTAATAGCAAGGTCAGCAAGAATCAGAGATATTTAGCTGATACCGTATAGTTGCTGGCTAGATGCTGGGGAAAGTATAGCATATTGGGATTCTGTCCTCTAATTCTATCTACTATTTTTTGCCAGACTGCCTTGGCTGCTTGACGTATCCACATCACCCTTGGCTGATCCCTCACTTTTCTTTCTTGTGGTACCTTCCCCATCTCATTCATTGTTCTATAATATCTTTTAATTTTGTTTTTACACCTCTAGTTGGTACAGTATGATTTACATGTTGTTCATTTAAGTTTTGTTTCAGATTCTTAATGGATCCTCTACGTCGTTCCTGTCCTGGGCGTCACCAGACTGAGGGGGCCTCTGTATCTGATCTACCATCCTGTTTCCATCAGGATGAAGCCCATCTATTGATTTCTTCAGATATAAAATTGTAGAGTAGAATAAGCTAATATTTGATCAACAATCTTAGACACATTAGCTACTCGTCCCGGAGGGGGGATCTGTCTTTCGTGTGGATCCCCACAAGGTTTCTTATTTTTTCCCCACTGGGTTGATGGGTTTTTGGGAGTTTTTCCTCACCGTGAAGGAGTGTCTAAGGGCAGGAATGTGCTAGTCTTGTTTAGTTAGCATTTGTTTGTTATTTTTCTTGCTGTGTTTTTGTGTTTATACATTCCTCTTTTTCTTGTGAAGCCCATTGAGACAGAGATTCTGTGATTTTGGGCTATACAAATAAAATTGAATTGTGGGTCTCCATGAGGTTTTTTGCTTTTTTCTTTTTTTCTCTCCAATGCCGGGTTTTTTGGAATTTTTTTGTCACTGTGAAAGAGGGTCTAAAAGCAGGAATACGCTGAAATTGTTTAGCTAGCTTTTGTTAGTTAGCTTGTAGCTGTGTATTTACAGTTTTTCATTTTTGTTCTTTGTTTTTGTCCCTTTTTTTTAATCTACAGTGTGAAGACCGTTGAGACAATTGTTTTGTGATTTTGGCCGATACCAATACAATTGAATTGACATTAAAGCTATTTCAGTCTCAATTTTTAAGTGTACGTGGTGACAGCTGTGGTGGTGATTACATTTATATAACTTCTTTGTATTTGTATATAATAGCCCGAACTCAATTGACTTGAATGAAGCGACTACGATACATTTTCCAAGCAAAAAACTGTCTATCCACACATCAGTGGAACAAAAACTTGTTCATAGATGTCTTTTCAAGGTTCACCTCTTTCTCACAGCTCTCATATCAATAATAACTGCCAAGCCACAGGTGCAACATGTGTCAGTATGTCCGACTGATGTAAGACGCTGTGTTCAAGTTGCTGCCTCTTAAATAGACGGGGGTATAAATCCCACTTCTGACAACAAATTTATTCAATTTCTCATTTTAGATAAAAAAATTTAATCACTCCTTCCAAATGAGGAAATGCAATGAAAAAAAACTCACAATAATGCTTTTAAACACTCACAACAACAAAAGATTTCAATATTTTCATTCCTGAACAATGACTGGGTCTAGGAGCTGGAAATAGCAAGTCACTTCTATCTTCGTGCCAAATAGGAAGTTGCTTCTGTCTCCAAAAAAGCACATTTTCTACAGTTACAATTGTTTTGTTATTTGTACCATAACACATATTATTCAGACCCATAACTGGTCGATTAAAAGCATTGAAAAACATGTAGTGGCCGTTCACCCCACATGGTGATGTTTGACATCTGTAATTGACTGATTTTTCTTGAGCAACAGCAGCAGGAAGCCAGATTGTTCCGTTCCGTTATCTTCCGCTTGTTCTGGTGTCGGGTCGCGGGGGCAACAGCCTCAAACGGGGAGCCCAGGCTTCTCTCACCCCGGCTGCATCCTCCATCTCACCCGGAGGGATCCCAAGTCGTTCCCAGGCCAGCTGTAAGACATAGTCTCTCCAGCGGGTCTTGATCTGCCCCTTGGTCTCCTCCTGGTGGGACGTGCCCAAACACCTCGCCCACGAGGCGCTCGGGGTGCATCCTGACCAGATGCCCGAACCACCCCATCTGGCTTCTCTCGACCTGAAGGAGGAGCGGCTCAACACCAAGCTCCTCCCGGATGGCAGAGCTCCTCACCCGATCTCTGAGTGAGAGCCCAGCCACCCTGCGGAGGAAGCTCATTTCGGTCGCTTGTACCCGCGATCTCATTCTTTTGATCACCCCCCACAGCTGGTGACCATAGGTGAGGGTTGGAACGTAGATCGACTTGTAAATCGAGAGCTTTGTTTTTCGGCTCAGCTCTCTCTTTACCACGACGGACCGATGCATCATCCTAGTTGTTGCTGATGCTGCACCGATCAGGAAGCCAGATTGTGAACCAATTCAATTTAAGTTTATTTATATAACACATTTAAAAACAACTTCAATTGACCAAAGTTCTTCATATAAAATCATTTTGCACAGGGTGGAATAAAACACATTACATGAGACATTACATGAGGAACACTGGATGACATTTAAATATTTAAATACCAAGATAAACCTAACTAGCCAACATTAAAGGCCAGAGAAAACAAGTCTGAAGCTGAGACTTAAACTGAGTAACAGACTCAGAGGCTCTGACAGACAGTGGGAGACCACAGTTTGGGTGCTGCCACTGAAAACGCTCTGTCTCCTCTGGTCTTAAGCCTGATTTAGGTACTGCCAGCAGACGCTTATCAGCTGACTTCAAAGCCGATTGAGGAACATAGGGCTGCAGTAACTCTCTCAGGTATAGTGGGTCCATGGAGTGCAGCATACAAAGACAATCAAAAGCATTTTGAATTTTATTCGGAAGGCAACAGGAAGTCAATGTACCGTAATTTCACGGCTATAAGGCGCATATAAACGTCTTAGATTTTCTTCAAAATGAGCGGTGCGCCCTTTCGTGCGGTGCGCCTTGTGTGTGAGAAAAGGCGGACTTAAAAGAAAAAGTGGTGGCTGTGAGGCGAGGCGCACCTGAAAGAAAAGGCATGAGAACGTTAAAGAGTGAAATGTGGGCGTGGATTGTGTATAAAAAAGGTATGTGCTGTATGCACAACATTGCTGTTTTAACCCTGAAAATGTCAAAGAGACACGTTCATGACGCTCAGTTTAAGCTGAAGGTAATCAGCTACGCGGAGCAACATGGGAATCGAGCCGTGGAAGGGTGGAAGGCAGCGCCGGGCGAGTTACGCTACAGTTTGCCAATGGATTGTAGATGCTTGGACTAACGTGTCTGCTGGTACTGTTATCCGAGCTTTCGCAAAAGCTGGTATCCTTTCTGAGGAGCCGCACAGTACAGACAGTGACTTTGACAGCGAGGAGTGAAGTGGACCTGCTCTGTTGGATTTTGTGCAGCTGTTCGATTCCGAAACAGGGGATGAGGACTTTGACGGATTTGAATGAAGATTTTTACCGGTAATGTGCTTGTTTAGTATTGTTACTACTTAAATAAAGCACAACCAAACTCAGTTTTGCTCCCGATCTACAGTATTTTTTAACACGCACATTTGCATGCTTACGAGTGTGTTGTTGTAAGGCGGTGTGTGACTGAGACTGCGCCTTTTCGTACGGTGCGCCTAATGGTCGTGAAATTACGGTAGTCTGCATAGAATAGGCGTGATGTGCTCTCGTCTCTTTGTTTTAGTCTGCAGACAAGCAGCAGCATTCTGAACACTTTGCAAACGCTGCAGGGGGCTGAGGTCCAATCTTACACACGAGTTACAATAATCCAATCGTGAGGTTAAAAATGCATGTATTTGTTTTTCAAAATCAACTAGTGATAATTAGGGTTTTGTTTTAAGCAAAAACCCTGAGTTGAAAAAGGCTGGATTTTATGACTGAGCTACTGTGTTTATCAAACTTGAACATAAAGTCTACAGTCACACCAAAATTCTTCACTGATGGGCAACAAAAGGAAAACACATACACTGTCTGGACCCAGCAACAGACCAGTCATCAAAAACCACAATCTCAGTTTTAATTTGATTTAAGTCCAAGAAATTGTCACTCATCTAGGTTTGCACATTCGTGAGACAGTCCTGTAGAGTTGTAATTGTGGTCTGACAGTTAGCAGCAGTCAAAGACAGACAGATTTATGCCCCTCTCAAGTGGCATGGGCGTGTTCCTTCAAAAAGCTCCCAGTTGGCAAGCAGTCACCATGCGAATGCAAACTGAACAATCAACTGCTTATGTCGGGCTCCAAAAATTAAGCATGGTGCTACAAGATGGTAAATTGCATCTGAATTGGCTTCATTTAGATGAAGCTGAACAGTAAGGGTGGCATCTACCCCACCACACTTCTACAATCAGTGGTCATAAAAAACGTGCACAATTTTTCTGACCCTATTCGAATTTATTAAAACATACCATCTTTTTCCAGCAAACCATCTTTATCACCAAGTAAATTTTATCATACCAACGAGTAACTTGATGGTTTTTACCTCCTACTTTTAAATGATGTAGGGGTTGGCTTTTGGTTTCCCAAGGATGAAGAGATGAGTACTGAGTCATATTTTTGTCCCGTTACACCAGTAAAAAATGCATTTCCAAAGTTTTATCTGAAATCATTGTGTATTTTCAGACACTACAGTAGATTTCTTGAATTGAGCTACCGCACACTGAGTTTCTATTTATTCTGCAATTGAGTTTTTTTTTTTGTAGAGGTTTCTGCAGACCTTCAGGGCTGTTGGTTGGCCTTCCTGTTTGCTGCTTTGTAATGTAATTTTAGCAGCTGCTCTCCTAATCTGGCATATTTGTCTGGAAGAATTCTTCCTCATCATGTCTTTATTTGCACGGCACAGAGTGGACAGAGTGGACTGAACCAGACACAAACCATTTTAAACGCCAATGTTTCAGTCAAAACTGAAATGCTTTTATCCACCTATTTCTGAAAATATTTGTCTGCTTTATAATGTGGAATGTCCTTGGAGATTTTTTTTTTCTTTCAACATGGCTCCGTTAACATAAATCTGAGTTTAGAAATCCAAAAACCCTGGAACAAAATACAATCCACATAAGCAAAATCCATGATCGTGATGACACTTAAACTCCTTTGGAACACATTTATTACTTGTGACCACTTTTATTTTTCTGTTTCATACAAACATAAAATCAGCTTTCAAAACCTGGCGTTGTTTATTTTCTAACTTTTCCTGACTGTATCTCACTGTATTATTCCTTTCAACTTGAACAATGTCTTCCAGACTTAATTATTTTAGCTCTTTAAAGTGACTGAGACGAGTTAGAGTTCGTTTGGCAAGCTTTGCACCGTTCCACTTTACAAATTAATTTGATGTTGGAGGTTGTCTGTAATCAAAGCTTAAATCAATTTAAAAAACAAAACCCAAACACACACATTCAATACAAATATCTACAAATATGTAAATGTGTGCATGCAGCACATTGTGGCTCTGCCGAGAAGGTGACTGGCTGCAGCCTTCTATCTCTCCACAACCGATACGTCTCCAGGACTCAGAGGGGTGCAGGTCGGATAGCAGCTGACCCTTCCCACCCTGGACATGGACGTTTTGAGCCACTTCCCTCGGGCAGGAGGCTCCAGTCAATTCGGATCAGAACGTCCTGCCACAAAAACAGCTTATTCCCTTCTGCCGTTCCACTTATTAACACTTTATAACATGGATCCGCTCTTCACTTGGTCACTTTACATTTGCCACTTTACTATTTATCTAATATTTTCTCTGCCATTGAACTACGGTTTACAATTTTTATTCTGCACATTCTTAGTTTTGTTCAAAATTGCTTTGTTTTGTGCAAAACAAAGCAATTTTGAACAAAACTAAGAATGTTAGGGGGGAGCTTTGTTTTGCTCCCCTGTTTGTCAGGGGAGTAGTTTGTTCCCCCTCTGTCCCTTCCAGTCCCCCCTCTGTGTCCTGGTTCCCCCCTCCCTCTTGTCTGTGCGTGTGCAACTAGTCACACCTGAAACTAATCTACTCATCTGCTGGAGCACAAATGAAACAGTTTTTGACACACCAGATTGGTGTTTGTCATGGTTGATCTGTTATTCAGTTTTTGGCTCCAGCTCCTACATAAGAACCTTCCTAGTTTATCTGTTGTTGTCTGCTTTATTTGGACTTTTTAATCAATCTAATAAATCTGCTTTGTGATTTTTCATCTGAGCCTGTCTGTTGTGTCAAGGGTATATTTTGGCCTCAACTCCACATCATGACATTATCATAGTTTACATTTCCTATTTTTATAACTATGCTTATGTCAGACTTGGAATGAGGGAGGATCCAATTGCAGAAAGTAACTTAATAACTTTATTTTCTAACATGAGATTCAACACCAACAGTCAAAACAATCTGACACAAGACAAGGGGAGACGCAGACTTTTATAACATGAGGAAGGAGAAACACAGGAGGAAACAATCAGGGAGGATTAGACAATCACACCTGGAGGGAAACACACCAGGGCAGGAAGTAATATGGCCTGAAACGAGAGGAGAGTTAGTGTTTCAAAATAAAACAGGAAGCAACACAAGACAACACAAGCAAGACATGGATCATAAAGTGCAAAAACAAAACAGAAGATTGACTAGACATGACAGCTTATTATTTTTATTATTATTCCTAGTCTCAGATATTCTTCATTGACATGGCAATAAAATAATTCTGATTCTGATTATTCTTTGCACAATAGTACCTCAACAAGTTCCTAGTGTCTGAATCTTGTTCACTGACCATGGAAATAAAAGTCTTTCTGATTCTGATGTTAGTGGTGAAACAACAAAAAAACCCACTTGTCTGCAGTTTCATAACCTTGCAACACGCACTGCTTTTTTCTTTTACTTTTCATACAAATATTTGTGCCAGAGAGTTTGAGCGTTCTTGGTGATTCCTCAACAAGATTTTCTTTTTATTTGGTTAGTTTTTAGAAGGTCTTTATCACATTCAAACTGTTGAAAATCTGAAGAGCACTTTTCTGCCCAGCTGAAGCCTTGAGCCTTCATAAGTGGGGTAAAAATTTACGGTGGTAGTTAAGGTTCAGCAGCACGGTGGTGCAGTGGTTACCACAGTGGCCTCACAGCAAGGATGCCGGGGTTTGAGTCCTGGATGGGAGAAGGTCTGAAACACTCGCCTTTTTTTGTGGATATTGCATGTTCTCCCTGTGTAAGCGTGTTTTTTTTTTCCAGGTACTCCGGTTTCCTCCCACCTACAAAAACATGTGTTAAGTTGAGTGGCCATTCTACAGTATACTGCTCTTAGATGTGAGTGAGTGTGTGGATGGTTGTGTATGTGTGTGGCCCAGCGACAGACTGGCGACCTGTTCGAGTTGTACCCTGCCTCTCAACTTAAATCAGCCGGGAAACACTCTAGCACCCCCCTTGACCTCATTAGGGAATAAAGTGGTTCAGCAGATGATTTAATGAGTTAAAGTTTAAATTCAAACAAAAACATGAAGAAAATGACAAGGCTGCACATGTAACGGAATGTCCTCCAAAGCACTGTAAATTAGGGTAGTTTTAAACACGGAAAACATATAGAAATCAGTTAATTTAGAGTATTAAAGCATCCACTTTGATTGGGGCTTTCAGCGTGTGCAGTATTGCACGGTGCTGTCGCAGATCAGAAATAAGAGCGATAAATTACTGTGTCGGAGTTTGACAGAAGTACACAGGGAAGAAAACAAATGCTCTGTTGAAGCGCTAATACCCTATTTATAGCAGCATTTCAGCTGGCTTTCAGCAGCTTAGCTCTGATATTGGAATCCTTTGATGACTGTTTGTGTAGGAACATAATTGTGTATACTGTGTTAATTGCAATTTCCTTCAAGGCCTCATAGTTTAACATCGAAAAAAAAAAAATAGAATATACATGTATATGTTTTTACATATACCAGCTTAGTAGCAGAAAAAAAACATCTCAGCTTGAAACAGTTAGTAAATGACATGATTACTGGGCCAAATCGAGACAGCTATTACACAACCTGAAAAAAATTAGCTGTGACGTAAAAAATAAGAAAAAAAAGGCCTGAGACACAAACTACTTTTTAAGTTCAACCTCGTTTGTTAAAAACGATTCTTTGAAAGCCCTGAGAAAACGATTGATCATTCAGAAGCTGTTTTACAAAAACAAAATAAGCTTTTTACAATGAGGCGACAGAGCTTTCTATAGAGAGAGACTCCACGGATGTCTGTCTTGTATACGATGACATGAGTTGACAGTGAAGGGATAAAGGGCTCTGTGAGGAAAGATTCAGACAGGAGCCATTGACTGCTTTGTGACGTGTGCACAGCGGGGTTTTCACCGCATATCTGTTACAGATAGAGTCGTAATGTGCTGTAAAATTTTTTCCCTTGATCACGTTAAAGCTTGAATAGCAGATCCCCGTGCTGTCAAGAGAAATGTATGCATGGATTTGGTTGTCAAACAACTGGCTGAAATGCAGCAACCTCATAGAGCACTACTCTTTGTCTCTTCTTCACCGTACAGTGACAGTGGAATTATGAAAAGAGCTGAAATGGTGAATCGCTCTGACAGGTTTTTATGACACTTGATGTATTGCCTCCAAAATATCACGCTTAAAAATAAACAGAAAAAAATAATGACCCAGCGTTGTTGGAATGCTGATTTTTTCTCTTCGGTTGCTCTCAAACTGTACAGCAAAAGGTGACATGGAATTAACATCTGGTTAAAATGAGATTGTACATATTATTGAAAAACTAATCTGACCGGCAGATGTGTCTTATTATTGGCATGCAAATTCTGCATGATGTGTTTGTTAAACCCTCATCCCTAACCCCAGACCCTAAAGATAGGGACCTTGGGCCTCTGGGCTCACTATAGCGTCGAAAAATCATTAGCCACTGTGGCTAATCCAGTTTAATTTTTACTAGCCACATTGACTTTACTTTAGCCACAAAATCTTTTTCAGTTATAATATGCTCTGTATCACAATGTGTTAGTTTGTGGTTAACAGTAAATGTACATATGTTTTTAGCTTTGTTCTTAACAAATCTGGCGTAATTAATTGCAGAATGTGTAATTTGTGGTGGCTGGGCTCTCACTCAGAGATCGGGTGAGGAGCTCTGCCATCCAGGAGGAGCTCGGTGTCGAGCCGCTCCTCCTTCAGGTCGAGAGGAGCCAGATGGGGTGGTTTGGACATCTGGTCAGGATGCCCCCCGAGCTCCTCTATGGTGAGGTGTTTCGGGTGTGTCCCACCGAAAGGAAACCAAAAGGCAGACTTCGGACCCGTTGGAGAGACTATGTCTCACAGCTGGGAGGGGAACGACTCGGGATCTATCCGGGTGAACTGGAGGATGCAGCTGAGGTGAGAGAAGCCTGGGCTTCCTGTCTGTGGCTGTTGCCCCCACGACTTGGCTCCGGATAAGCGTAAGACGACGGAACGTAATGGAATGTGTAATTTGATGAATATTAAAGGTCCTATATCATGCCTTTTTTCCCTTATTTTATCCTGTTCTATGTATCATTATATGCATAATTTTACATTCCGCCACAATGTCAACACAAAAGGTTATAAATAATACCCTGTTTGGGAGCGCAGTTTCATACCCGGAAGTCAAAACAGCTTGTTTCAGTTTTTTTTTTCTTTTTTTTTTCCCGGGACCCGCCCCGTTGGTTGCGATTGGTTGTCATTCAGCGATTGGTGTTCAGCGATTGGTGTTTGAGCTGCAGGGGGCTGAACAAAAAACAGATGTACGTCACTATGTTCCACCAGTCGTTAGAGGTTTGGAGAACACGCCCCTTACTTTGAATTTAAATATCTCAAAATAGCATGAATCACAATAAAACACACTTTGGGGGATTGTTTGGGGTAGTACTAAGTAAAATAAAAGGTTAAAACCTCATAAAAGTCCGTTTTGCATGATATAGGACCTTTAATAAAATTTCTGGCAATGTATGACAGATCGTTTCCAGTCTGCAGTAAAACTACCTTCACAACATGTTTGTTGTTGATACACAACCATTAAACATCACGTCAGAAACCTACCCTCTATCAAACACACACGCACACACACACAAACAGATAAATCCCTCTCTCTCAAACACACACAGACAGACAAGTTCCTCACTTTGTCTCAAACACACACAAACATATTCCTCTCTCTTGATCATTTTCTTTTTCTCTCTCACGCACGCACACATTTTCTGTATGCACGGAGCGCTTTGAGAGGGGGAGGGGCTGCAGCAGCACCAGGCGCTGCTTATTGATTATAGTTAACAACTTGTTTCTACGTCACAGCCCCCGAAAATCTCCAACAAGATTTGAAAAAGCCGCTAGATTGAAGCAAAAAAAAAAAAAAAAAAAAACTCGAAAATTTTAGCGACTCTAGCGACTGGAGGATCTGAATACTCACTAAATGTAGCGACTTCATTTTATTTTCTACACACCTGAACAGATCGTGAGTCATCATGATCATACTTCTTTCAAATTTATTCTCTTCTGATAAATTTTCTTTGTTTGAATTTGAGTTTTTGCGCTGAAATAAGATGCAATTGCCGACTGTTTTGGTCATGATCTCGCCATCTTACTGACAACTTCAAGCTGCAAATCTCACGTTACATGTGCGTGATGTGACGATCGGGGACCCCGTTTAGAGTATGATAATCTAGACCAGTGTAAATGTTGTTGCTTCATAACAACAGCTGGCACTCGCGACTAGCGATAGGCAATATGGATTCCAGTGTTAATCGCAGGCGGAATTACGATCTGTTGATTGTTGATACGTACATCTAAAAACAGATTCGCCACAGACTGGCAGAGTGGCTAATTCTGCAAAATTTCATTTAGCCACGCTGAGCGGGTTGAGAGAGCCCTGGGCCTCATTTATGTAGCACGTGTGCCTATATTCTTACACCGATTTCTACACAAATCGAGCAATTTATGAAGGTGACTGAGTCCACGGACAGTTGCGCAATTTTGAGGCATTAGAGAAACTGTGGCGTTCAAATCCCATGACGTGGAGAAAAAATGACACTTGTGAATAAGCGAACTGAGAACTGTCATGATCCTCATCTTTCATCTGGAACATTTCCCCACTCCAAATCTGACCCTCAGCCCTAGTTACACACACCTGGTCCCAATGGCCTTTCCCTGATGTCTCTACCTGTGTCTCGTCTTCCCCAGGTTATTTAACCAAAGGAATGTTATGTCATTTTAGCAGTTGCTCTCTTTTTCTGGCTTATTTGTCTTGAAGAATCCTTTCTCATCACGTCTTTTTCATCTGCACGACATGGTGAGGACGCTGATTCTGACACAAATCTCTTTAAATGCTTACATTTCAGTGAAAATTTTAATGTTTTTATCCTTTCCTTTTTTCCAGAAGCAGAAATTATTTTTCTTTCCCAGATTGGTGGAAATATTGATCTGCTAAATAATGTGGAATAGCCTTCAGGAATTTCCGCTTTGATTGGGCTAAGCTGACAAACTGTTCATCACAAGAATCTGAATTTCAGAGTCCAAAAAGACTGAGAAACAATCCCATACAGATAAACCAAAGCAATGATCCCGATGAGGTTTCATTTTTCATAATAATTTGAAACACTCTGTATTACATGTTTATCTCTTTAACTAGTAACACGTAAAACATTAGAGTTTCAAATAGTGCACTTCTTTTCCTCAACACTAACTTCACAGTTTACTACAACCTTTGTCATAATCCCTCACCTATTAACTCTACAACTATCGAAGCTGTTAATTTGACGGTTCTAAGAGTTATGGTCTAATTACTGTAGTTACGTTGATCTTTAACGTTCCCGGGCGTTTGACCTTTCCTACATTTTTTGTATATTGTTTCTATGCTGTAATTAAACTGAAATAAAACACTAAAAACGAGTTCTGAGTAATTCTTCCTGTAACTCCCACAACCATCATTTTGACGCCTCTATTGTGACTTTGTAAGATTGTAACTTTTCCCTGTGCCTGACCGTAATGCAGTTATACGTGCCTAGTAACCGTTGTGGGACCACTCAGCCGAAATCTAGGTGAGCAAAAATGGATTTGAGAAGATGTTTGTCAGTCACTGAGGCACTTGAGGCAGTGTATGATGTCATTGACATTGTGCTAATCGTCAAAGTGACGGCAGCGGGAGTTCTAGAAGTTCAAGAATTCTGGTAGTCTTAGTGTTAAAATGCTTTTATCTTTACAGTGTTGATAGAATTCCTGCCACTTGAGCGAACCAGTTGCCTCAAGGAGAAAGATCAACCAAGAGGCCAAGGGAAAACAGCGATGGTTCTTCTAAATATGCTGGACCAATTGGCTTTTCTAACATGCTTAATCTCTGTCTGACATTTCAACAATAAGTAATTTATAATGCTGGATGACACTTGAAGTTTATCGGCCGTGTATTTCTTTTCAGCTCTTTAAACCTTCTCTTTTTCAAGCCCAAGTGTTGTCATCTGACAGGACGAAGGGCACACGTCTCGATTAATTATGTGTCTTTTCATTTCAAAAGAGAGCATTAGAAATAGTTATTGCAGTCAATGAGAAGTGAACTAGCTGCTTTGGAATGGAGTAAGAGCATTGGAGAGGTTAGATAGACAAAGATGAAAGGAGAGAAGTAAGAGCTTATAATGTTATCTAATAGTAAAGTTCTGCAGTTTCAACCACTGACCTTTCAATGGAGTTTGCACTTTTTTTCCCCTTGTATGTGTGGGTTTTCTCCGGGTACTCCGGTTTCCTCCCACCCTCCAAAAACATGCATGTTAGGTTGATTGTCCGCTATAAAATTGCCCCTAGGAATGAATGTGTGTGTGTGTGTGGCCCCGCAACAGACTGGCGACCTGTTCAGGATTCATCCTGCCTCTCGCCCACAAGTGGCTAGGATAGGCTCTGGTGTCACCCACAACCCCATTGGTATGAGCAGTACAGAAGACGAAACAAAACTGAAGTGTTAAAGGTTCATTTCTCTCTCCCATGAGATGTAACATAAACAAACAAACAAACAAAAAAAGTCACTATGATTTAGAAATAACAAGTAAGCTCTACAAGCATGGTGTTTGCAATGCTAAGCTAAATGCTAACCAGAAATTCTGCCAAGAGAAAGAAGTCATCAGTTTTTCTACATTTAATTTGAAGTCATCAATAAAGGGCTTCGCTACAGCCCTTTATTACAGAAGGTAAGAATACGCTGGAACTTTTTGTGTAAACATCCACACTGAAAAAGATACACATGGAAAAAAAGGGAACAGTTTCTCCTAAATTTATTTTTCAAAATGGATCATTTGGGAGCCTTCAGGAAGCTATCACAACCTCCTCTACCACATTACTTTAATGAAAACGAGCAGTTTTCCTGGTAATCTTTTGAAAGAATCACTTATTTTCTTTGGGGGGTTTTTTACCCATCACCCTTGAAGATTTAACCAAATCTGCATCAACACATACACACTACGTATTTCTGAATTATTACCGTATTTTCATGACCAAAAGGTGCACCGTATTAAAAGAAGCAGTCCTAGTTTTGTGTGCTCTGTATTTAACACACACAAGGCGCACCTGATTATGGGGAGTGGGTTTTATATACATATTTTCTACTACTTACGTCCGCCTTGCAACAACACACACACAAGCAGACAAGTGTACATATTTAAAAATAGATCGGGAGCAAAACTGAGTTTGGTTGGCTTTATTTAAATATTAGTTACAGTCGTCATAAAGTCATTTATCAAATCCATCCAAGTCCTCATCCTCTGTTTCAGAATCTAAAAGCTGCGCTAAATCCAACATAGCAGGTTCACTTTCCTCGCTGTGAACCTGCGAGGAAAGTCACTTTCTGTACCGTGCGGCTCCTCGGAAATGATGCCTGCTTTTGCGCACGCTCGTACAACTGTGCCAGAAGACATGTTAGCCCAAGCATCTACAATCCACTGGCAAACTGTGGCGTAACTCGCCCGGCGCTACCTTTCACCTTTCGTGAAGCTGTAGTCTCCTCTGGTCATCCATCGCTCCCACGCCGCTCGCAGCCTTACTTTGAACGGCACACCGATGTCCAGCGGTTTGAGTTCCTTTGTCAGACCTCCCAGAATCACAACAAGTGTAATGTTCATCTGCTTCACTTGTTTTTTTCACAACACACTTAGGGCACACTGCACGGTTGGGCGCGCAGCTCATTTTGAAGAAAATCTAAAACTTTTATATGCGCCTTATGGTCGGGAAAATAAGTTTTTTTTTTTTATCTGAGTAATCTGTTATTGTAGAATGACAATTATAACTTTGTCCCAATTATTTTATTATCCATTTCATCTTGGTGGTCTGTGACATCAGCTTTTCAAAGATTATTGCTAATGTCTTTTCTCCTTAGTATGATACAAAAAAAAAAGAAAAAAAAAAAAAAACCATCTAAATGGACCAGCAATCTGTGATGACTTCAGATTTTCTGTAAAGTCTTAGTTACGGATGATTGATCAACTATGTGCAGCTGCTATTTGACTTCTTAAATTTGAAATTTAATTAACATTGATGTGTTTAGAAGCACTTTCAGTTAATAAAATTGAATTCTCAAACTCGTAAAGTAAGTCATTTACTCATCTTCTGAAACACTTATTCCAGTTGCGGTAGCGTGCAGCCTGTAATTAGCCTAGTCCAACAAGAGGTGGCATGCATCCCAAACAGGTCACCAGTCTGGTGTGTCTGTGTGTGTGTTTGTTCTAGCTTTCTATGAACTAATTAACGTAATATATTTCTTGAGTTTTTCAGGCCAACATCTACCAATGAGATAAGGGACATCATAGTACAAATGTCTGGTGAGAGACCATGCTTTTTTTTTCTTTGTTATAGTATGTTCACTAAATGGTGAGCTCTATCCACAATCGGATCTTTAATCAGTACCACCAAGCCATCTCACACTGAATGCTTCAAGAAAATGACTGTCATGATCGTCTCTACTTCTGGCCATCAACTGCTGATCTGGTTTTTAACCACTGTCTTTTTCTCCCAGTGGCTTTACCCAAGACTGGTTCCACCATGCCTGCCCAGGTCCAAGCCTTCCCAGGATGGCTACCAGGCTATGCCTGGCAACTCCTCTTTTATAACCCCTTTTCTCTACAATAAACTGGTTAAAAGTAGGCGTGCATCCCCACTCCCATGACAATGACTACTGAAGGGCTCGCACCATGTGAAGAAGCTCCTTTCAATGCTTTTGTTATGTGAAAGTTTCACATGGGGCGGCAAGGTGGCCCCCCGCAACCCTGTAAGGGATAGACGGATAAGAGGGTGAATGAAGTTTCACACGAGGACACGTTTACTTTCTAAGGGGTGTTGTTCCCTCAGTTAGAAAGGACCTTACAAACAGTTATGCCTGTTCAATAAACCAAGACTATTGGATTTCCAACCTAACCGTTCACTGCTGTCATCCTTGCAGAAATCGAAACCATTTGGATTGATCAGAAACTATTTGTTGTATTTCTTATAAAACTTTTTTATGTGATCATCTGTGTCTATAAGGACATATGCACACTGTGTAGGACATATAGTTGGCTTCCCAAGAAGCTCGGAACATTCCTTTGAGAATCTGGTCCATGTCGACATATTGACTGAATCACAGCTTGTGCCCGCTGGAGCTTTAGATTCTGCTTTTGGCTGACAAGCAGGACTCAATGTGGTCCTCTGCTGTAGCACCCCATCTGCCTCAAGGTTCAGCTGGCTGTGTGCTCCTAGTTGCTCTTCCTCAGCCTATAAACCAACCAAGAGTGAAATACTGCAAGAAAAAAAATGCTGAAATGATCTGAATGACAAATATTCCATCTAACTTCACATTTCAAACAGTGTGTATTTTAGAAAAGCAACACAAGAATAAAAAAATGTCTTTCCTAGCCTTTTTATTTCATGGAGAACTTACCAACACGGCAATTATTTATCTTTTCCAGTCACTTAAATATTTGTGTTGGCAGCCTTCCTGTGCTATACATCTTAAAATCAAAAGGTCTCCAGGCAGTGGGTTGTGTTTCAAGCTGTGCCCCTCTGCCTCCAATCTATTCCCTGGCACACGCAAGCCTGTGGTAATTTAATGCTTGCCGCCCAGGCCCTGTGATCCTGTGGGAGTGCCTGTGCCCCTGTAAGTGGGGCTGAACGCTTTATCCTGTGGCATTAGTCGTCCATGTTTGAGTTAATACCCTAGAGTAGAGCTTCTATCCAGAGGCATTAGTGTCTGACACTCCACAACTCAGAAAGGGGGAGGCTCCCTCTTCCTTCCCTTGTACCAACACCTCCCTCCGCATCCACAGCTCATATGTGTTGTTGTGTCCCTTTTATCATTGCACATATTTTTTTCCCCTTCCTTGACATGGTAAACTTGGCTCACATAGTTACTTTCTTTTGGATTAAAGATACATGACAAGTTTTCACACACCCAGATGTGCTTACCTTTGAGTTTAGGAAGAGAGTCTTGCTTTCGTGTTGTCAGGCCGATGTTTATCAGAGTTCCTGCCACGAAGATGGAAAACATGCACACATCTCACTATAAAAATAACTTGTCATGTTCCACAGCTAGTTATAATTGCTCTTTCCCGGGAAAGCACCAAGGGATTCTTGGAATCAGCTCAAGTCCCCCCTCCCCTCCTCCTCTGAGTTTCTTAATTTTCCAATAAAACTGATTTTTGTCTTTTTTTTTTTTCAAATCGATTTACCGTGTGAAGCCCGTTGTGATAACTGTGTTATGATACTGGGCTATACAAATCAAATTTAATTGAAACTTAATTTGATTGCATGAGTAGATTAAATAGTCTTAGAACGTTCTGATGTCATATCACATGATGAATACAAAAGGATTAAAAGAAAGAAATAATTTTGTGAAGAATAGAATCCATACCCTTCTGCCCGCTCCTTGTAACCTCAAACTGGTTGCAGCAGGTGTAAGGAATGATAGGCAGCACAGTAGATGGCTTACGGTATTTAACAACGCGTTACTAATGTTTGCCTGTCGCTGATTTGAAGCTTTAGGATTTTCATAATCTGTTGCATTTTTATGTAAATACAGTAGACGTCTGCTTTACTACTTTTTCTCTTTCACCCCTCCCCACTCGCCCACATTGTACTTACTCATGCAAACGTGCATGCACATTTTAGTTTAAGCCTCCTACCACATGCTTGCAGAGATTTGAATATCTGAAGATTAAAACTGTTTGTGTCATTATTGTAATGGGAGACAAACAATGTATCCCGTCATTTAAAGCAATCGGAGTAGAAAATCCCTCTACTTTAATCAGTTCTTGTATTTATGTGAGCATTTGTAAATTAATTCATTGTCTTAATACCATCCAATGTATTCAAACTTTTTAATATTTTGACCTCTGATTTCTGACAATATGTGAATGTGTGACCAAACTACCTGCTTTGTTATTCATATTTAAAAGAAAACTGATATTTGAATGATTGGAACTGTTGTGATGTGGAAGGAGGAGGACCCAAATGCAGGACTTTAAACAAGGTTTATTAAACCAAGGATCAGCAAAGCTGTAATTAAAGAAGAAGGATCAAAATGGTTATCAAAGAGTCAATCTCAGTTTCAAAGGAAATCTGCTGGGTCGGGAGTCAGCCAGGGCTGGAAGGCATGAAGATCCGACGAGGAATGCTGGAGAGGCTGCCTTTAAATAGGTAGCAGGGAGATTAGGTGCAGGTGATCCAATCAGGTGCAGGAGGTCCTATCAGCCAGAATTGGGAGAAAGGTGAGATGGTCCCTGGCTCCCTCTGGTGGTGGTTGAGGGAACCACAACAGGAACCCCGTATGGCGTAATGGTTGCTACGGCTGAGAACGACTGAATGCTCATGTCTTGACTTTCCGTCTCTATGACTTTTAGAAGGATGTTTATGTTTGTTATGTTTATAGACTAATAAACTAACATTTTCCATTATTAGTGTCAATAAATATTATTTACTTATTATTACTAATGTTGTATATATGTGTGTAAATCCTGTAAATATGTTTATATGTTTATTTTCTTCTACCACTCATCTTTGTTGATGCCTGGTTAAAATATTTGACACTAGAAAATAAGTTTTTGTTTTTAAGGGAGCCAACTTGTTCCATGTTTGCTTCGTGTAGCAAAAATAAATGTAATGACACATTTTAGAAAACTTAACTAATGGAAAAAATTAGTCAATATATTTGTGTCAACTGTAGAACAAAAATAGTTTTCAGATCGCAAGATGCATGATTGTCTTAACTTTATATCAGCATGGCACGTTCTTTAGTATCTGATATAGAGGGTTTCCATCTTTGGGTCGAGTACAAGGCTCTTAATAATCTTTCTTTAAGCAGACCCCTATGAGTTGCATAGTCTTGTGAATATCTATGAAGGACATATTATACATAAAGGGTTGTTATCAGCATTTATAAAGTAAACTTGCTCCTTGGCTAACTCAGTTTTGCAGATTCCTCCGCCGCGTTCACGGTGTTTTCATAATAAATTTCTGTTAAAAGACACTCAACTGTTTCGTCTTTTCTCACTGATTGTTTTCCACAACACATTTATCTACAAATTTTAACATACTATCTCTGCAATTAAATAAATATTGTCTCTAGAGACAATAGCGTCTGCACCTGCTGTTGCTGAATAATCCAATGTGGGAGCTGCAGCTCTTACCAAACCCCTGCAAATATGATAGGTGATATGAGTCACGGGGGTAGCAGGGGAAGACTGACTATTTTGCTGTTACAAATCTTTGTGGCCTCACACTGAATCTCTCTCTTCTCCTCGGCCTGCTTTATATAGATTTTGACGGTTGCACACCACCTATAGTGGTCAGAGATCACGGACTCGAGATCTGCTGCTTAAATGTTGCGCGACTTAAGATCCCTATTGCAGGTATCTTCGTACGGCACGGCAGGTTGTCCAGTTTGTCACATTCCTCTGGCCAGCTCCCCATAGAGGATGTCTTTTGAAATGTGGTCATCGCACATCCTGCATAGATGGCCAAGCCAGCATAGGCGTCTCTGTGAGAGGATGGTGAACATACTGGACATCCTCATCCTACTGCTGAAATGACATTACATAGCAGCAAACAGAAAGTTTATTGGATCCTCCAGAGGCTTACAGTTCTAAACAAAATTGTCAATTTAAAAAGCTTCCTTTGCATAATGCAAACAAAACTTCTATAGAAAACAAATTGTCATTGAGACCTATAACATGTCTTGACAAATCTTGATAAATGTTCCATAATTGTAAGAAAAAAATGTTAACTATTGTGGTTCAGAACAGTGTAACATTAACGCAAGCAATACACTGTTAAATACCTACATTCTTCTTCTCCTTTCGACATTTCCCTTCAGGGGTCGCCACAGAAAGTCAGTTTCTTCCATCTAACCCTATCTGCTGTATCCTCTTCGGTCACGCCAACTATCTTCATGTCTTCCTTCACTGTATCCATGAACCTCCTCTTTGGTCTTCCTCTAGGTCTCTTTCCTGGTGGTTCCAAACCCAGCATCCTTCTGCCGATGTACTTGGTCTCTATTCTCTGCACATGTCCAAACCATCTCAGTCTTGCCTCTCTGACTTTATCTCCAAAACCTCTAACATGTGCTGTTCCTCTGATATACTAATTTCTGATCCTGTTCATCCTGGTCACTCTCAAAGAGATCCTCAGCATCTTCATCTCTGCTACCTCCATCTCTGTTTCCTGTCTTTCTCTCAGTGCTACTGTCTCTAGACCAAACAGCATGGCCGGTCTCACTACGGTTTTGTACACTTTTCCTTTCATTTTAGCTGAAACTCTTCTGTCACACATCACACCTGATACTTTTCTCCACCCGTTCCAGCCTGCTTGAACACGCTTCTTCACCTCTTTTCCACACTCTCCATTGCTCTGGACTGTTGATTGGACTGTTAAATACTTACACTACTTTACCTCTCCCAGTGTATTCTATCAGAAGACATAAGAGTATGTGTCTCTAATATCACTTTGCCTCATATCACATACTTGGTCAGTAATTAATGGTATGGGATGGATCTATTTGATAAATAAATTGAAGCTGTCATTTTTAAATTTTTGACCTCAACATTTGTGACTTTGACTTTTCGCCATACTACCTTGCAAACCTGCCCAGTTCATTTATAGATGGTAGTGAGTAACTGTGGGCAGTTTCATTCATATTCCTTAAGGGATTTGGGAGATATGTCAACATAATTGTTGCTAAAGCACAAACAGCCCGAGTGTTTAATGCCTCCGCTACGTTCAGTGGGTAGAGGCATAAAAAATAACATATAAAGCATTGATAAAATGTTTTAACAGAATAAGAGTGATTTCTTCTCCATTTTAGGGGACAATCTGATGTCTGTGGAGTAGGTCATGTTTTTTTTCCCTCTCCTGCCACCGACAAGACTGATAGCAGTAACTCACATAGATAAACTTTGCACTGTCATTTCAGGTTATCACATTCGTGGCTCTCGCACCATTTTCAATACTTCTTTCTTAATACTGATGATAACCTCAGGTGACAGGCTCTTGTGCTTTGGTATTTCAAGTTATGGAAGAGAAAATATCCACAAGCGCTTCTGCGTTAGAGGGAAAGAAAGACATTAGACATAGCCGGGGGTGCCTACAACATACATTTTAGGCATTAAACTAAACTAAAAATGTTACCATTGGATTGGATTCTACCTTTTTTTATTTTGACAAAGATACTTGCTTGAAAATCACGTGGCAGCAACTCAATACAATTAGACGAGTAGATACTGTAAAGAACGGTTGGTTAACTTTAAATTTAGCATCATCATGAGGAAAAACAGGAAATATGTAAATTGTCAAATTTCTGGACATTGGGATTTTTGTACACAGTACATGTGTGTGAATGAGAGGGATCCAAATGGAAAAGTGAGGTTACAGGGAGAAGAGATAAAGAAGGTGGAAGATTTTAAGTACTTAGGATCAACAGTCCAGAGCAATGGAGAGTGTGGAAAAGAGGTGAAGAAGCGTGTTCAAGCAGGCTGGAACGGGTGGAGAAAAGTATCAGGTGTGATGTGTGACAGAAGAGTTTCTGCTAAAATGAAAGGAAAAGTGTACAAAACCGTGGTGAGACCTGCCATGCTGTTTGGTCTGGAAACAGTGCCACTGAGGAAAAGACAGGAAACAGAGATGGAGGTAGCAGAGATGAAGATGCTGAGGATCTCTCTGGGAGTGACCAGGATGGACAGGATCAGAGGAACAGCACATGTTAGAGGTTTTGGAGATAAAGTCCTGGAGGCCAGGCTGAGATGGTTTGGACATGTACAGAGAAGAGAGACCGAGTACATCGGAAGAAGGATGCTGGGTTTGGAACCACCAGGAAAGAGGACTAGAGGAAAACCAAAGAGGAGGTTTATGGATACAGTGAAGGAAGACATGAAGATAGTTGGTGTGACCAAAGAGGATGCAGCAGATAGGGTTAGATGGAAGAAACTGACTTGCTGTGGCGACCCCTGAAGGGAAATGCCGAAAGGAGAAGAAGAAGGGATTTTTTTAATTACTACATTTCACACAGTCGTCCAGTAAACAAGTTTTTTCTGTTGAGTTGTTCCTGGGTGTTCATGCCGTTAGAAGCAAGGAAATATCAACAAGAGAAAGCTTCTGGTTGTGTGTGTTGTGAGCAGCAGATTGACAGTCTACTAATGTAATAGTCGGGTTTATGACAGATGTCTTTAGCAGGGACATCAGTGAAGGCGTGTTGAAAAATACACAAGACTGACAGAATATGACAAACTGGCTCCTGGTCCAAAACGGAAGCATAGACCCATCAACAACTGCACACAAAGGAGTATCTCTGTGTTATTATAAACACAATACCGGTTTAGATGCCATGCCCCCTGATTGGCCAGTTTTGTTACTAAGCACAAGCAATAACACATCATATTATGAACCACCAACCTGCATTCTCTTACAAATATCATTTTGTCATCAGTTTATTTAGACCAAGAGACTGTTTTAAATGACTATAAAAGATGTGTTACTTGGTTACTTTAAATTAAAAGATGTCTTCAGGGTATAACAAGAATAAATCGGCACCATGGTAACCAACAATATGCCTCCACCTAATATTTATCACTAACTTTATTACCGTATTTTCACGACCATAGGGCGCACCGTATTAAAAGACACAGTCCAAATTTTGCGTGCTCTGTATTTAACACACACATTAGGCGCACCTGATGATAGGGCACGGGTTTTATATACATATCCTCTACTACGTACGTCCACCTTACAACAACAACACACACATACACACATGTGCGCAGCGCACGCACATTTACACGTGCGTATTTAAAAATAGATCGGAACTAAAACTGAATTTGGTTGTGTTTATTTAAAAATTAGTTACAGTCGCCATAAAGTCATTTATCAAATCCATCCAAGTCCTTATCCTCTGTTTCAGAATCTAACAGCTGCACTAAATCCAACATAGCAGGTTCACTTTCCACGCTGTCAGAGTCACTTTCTGTACCGTGCGGCTCCTCGGAAATGATGCCTGCTTTTGCGAAAGCTCGGACAACAGTGCAAGCAGACACGTTAGTCCAAGCATCTACAATCCACTGGCAAACTGTGGCGTAACTCGCCCAGCGCTGCCTTCCACCCTTCATGAAGCTGTGGTCTCCTCTGGTCATCCATCGCTCCTGGAGTCTTTCCTCCAACTCTGGCCACCTCGCCTTATTTCCGAGAAAATTCAGCTGTCACCTGTCACCTGTCGCAGCTCGTTTTCCAGCTTCCTCCACTTATGAACCATCGACTCTTTAATTTTACATTTTCTTGCGTCAGCTTGGTTCACATGTTCCACTGCGTAGCTGATTGCCATTACCGTAATTTCACGGCTATCAGGTGCATGTAAAAGTCTTTGATTTTCTTCAAAATGAGTGGTGCGCCTTTTCGTGCGGTGCGTCTTGTGTGTGAGAAAAGGCGGACCTAAAAGAAAACGCGGTGCCCGCGAGGCGGACCTGAAAGAAAAGGCATGAGAACGTTAAAGAGTGTAGTGTGGGCGTGGATTGTGTATAAAAAAGGTATGTGCTGTATGCACAACATTGCTGTTTTAACCATGAAAAAACCGGCCGTGAACCGGCCGTTCAAATTAAGGATGTGAGCGGCGTGGGAGCGATGGATGACCGAAGGAGACCACAGTTTCACGAAGGGTGGAAGGCAGCGCCGGGCGAGTTACGCTACAGTTTGCCAATGGATTGTAGATGCTTGGACTAACGTGTCTGCTGGTACTGTTATCTGAGCTTTCTCAAAAGCTGGTATCCTTTCTGAGGAGCCGCACAGTACAGACAGTGACTTTGACAGCGAGGAGCAAAGTGGACCTGCTCTGTTGGATTTTGCGCAGCTGTTCGATTCCAAAACAGAGGATGACAGATTTGAACAAAGACTATTACCGGAAATGTGCTTGTTTATACTACTTAAATAAAGTACAACCAAACTCAGTTTTGCTCCCGATCTATTTTTTAATACGTACATTTACATGCTTGCGTGTGTGTTGTTGTAAGGCGGTGTGTGACTGAGACTGCGCCTTTTCGTACGGTGCGCCTTATGTGTGTGTTAAATACAGCAATGGCGCACATAACTGAGGCTGCGCCTTTTCGTACGGTGCACCTAATGGTCGTGAAATTACGGTAGTTTAAACTGGGCTTCATAAGCGTGTCTCTTTTCCATTTTCAGTGTTGTTAAAACAGCAATGTTCTGCATAAAGCACATACCTGTTCTTTTAGACATAATCCACGCCCACACTTCACCTTTTAATGTTCTCATGTTCTCAACTGCGACCGCCTTGTGGTTCTCTAATACGCCGCAAATCACAAATCAGATAGGGTGCACTGCTCATTTTGAAGAAAATTTGAGACTTTTAGGTGCGCCTTATGGTCGTGGAAATACGGTATTAAAGAATGTGAGGTCTATCTGACAAAATTTACATTTTGTGACCTTAGTCTTTGGTTGCATGATCTTAAAAAATCTCATTAGTTCATCTATAGGCTCTACTGAGTAAATGTGATTAAAATCCCTTCTGTGGTTTGAGAGATTTCACATTCACAAGAATTTGTGACCTTGACTTTTATGACCTTTGGTCAAAGGACTCTGAAAACCTCATCCGTTCATTCATAATTGGTACGAAGTTCACCCAAGTGTCACAGAAGCACAGAGGGACGCACAGACAGACACTCCTTCCCACTCCGTGGGCAGAGACATAAAAGCTATTGATGGTTTTCATTTCAAAATGTGTTGTGCGTGCTCAAATCATGCAGGGAGATCATGAAGTTTTCATGAACCAAGGGAATAAAGATGTTTCTGATGAAAATAAACTCAGTGCAGATTTGTGCCGGTTCTTTTACTCTTACAGCCATTACTCACTAGAACACATACTACAGTCAATACGGTGTTAGAGGTCATGCAATTTGTTTTCCTTTTTTGCCTTCGTCTCACACACTGAGATACAGATAGACAACAAGGAATCTAGGCAACTTTGAATTCAGAGTCAGGGGCAAGGACACTTTGACACATGGTTTATAGAAGCTGGAGATCAAACTAACAAATATCTGATTGGCAGGCTTTTCTCGTACTCTTCGTTTACAGCTGACTTCTCACTATGCATTTTTACAGTACAAGTCTTACGTGTTCTTTTTGTTTTTTTCTTCTCTTTTGTTAGACCTAAAAATGGTCTGCGGGGTCTAGTTTGTCAGCTGGTTCTTCCTGCCTCTTCAGCAGTCTGGAAGCAAGTACTGTACAAAAATAAAATCTTTTCATCATTGAATTTCATCTTTAACAATAGAGTGTGTATCCTTAGACTGAGTTCCTGTGCTGAGCTGGGGGGAAGTAATACAAAGAGAATTTTGTACTGTGAATTTTATACCTCATGTGGAGTCACACCAGGAGCTGATTTTTAGTTATGAGCAAATGGAAATGACTGCAGCACAGAAATCCCTTTGACCGTATACATACCATGCCCACCCCTATACATTCACACAGACAGTAGGTAAATTCATTCTCATCGGGGAAAAGTATGTTTTTTTTCCCCCCATTAAATTTAATCATCCAGGATAATTTAACTGCTAATTATTTTTATGCGGCTACTGTGGAGATAAAGTCCAAGCGGCCAGACTGAGATGGTTTGGACATTTTCAGAGGAGAGAGGGAGAATTTATCACCAGAAAAATGTTGAGTTTGGAACTGCCAGGCAGGAGGTCGGGCGGAAGACCAAAGAGGGGGTTTATGAATGCAGTGGAGAAAAAAATACTGTAACCTTTTGTAAAATTAAAAGAAAGTCTCAATTTCAAATCCCAGAATATTACTTCAAGTAAGTTGCCTTAAGGTCTCCCAACCTTGGTTAGGATAACCAGTTCAGAAGATGGTTGACTGACTAAGTTGCCTCGGTCATAATCAAATAAACAAAGGAGCTGCCAAAGCCTACGCCAGCCGATTAACTGAGCACACCCAAGCTAGGTGAGCAGTTTGTCACAAGAGTGCACAGAAATACAGGCGCTGTCCACACGTAGCCAGGTATCTGATAAATTTTTATCCGTTTTGACCAGTCATCCACATGAACCTTTATGTTTTTGTCACTCAAAACTCCGACGAAAGAGAAGATTTTGGAAAACTCCGGTTTTACGTTTGCGTGTGGACATGCATAACCGGCGTTTTGCGATTTTAAACGTCACTACCTGCGACAATTAATGCAGACCGATTTGATGGTTTTCATTTCAAAATGAATGCGGACAATTAATGCGGGCCAATAAGCGCTAGTCCAAACGGATCCGCTATCAATTCCAGTTCCGCCCCTGACTCGCGATGGGGCGGTGCGCATGTGCGCTGCTGCTGCTACACACAAAGTTCCATTTTGAAGCCGAGGGAGGCGTAATGGCAGAACTTGCAAAGCGATCTCGAGTTTGTCTTTACCAAAATCGATGCCGACAACACACGTTGTCAAAAGTGCAATAAAGTATTTTTATGTAAAGGTGGAACCACATGCAATTTGTCCAAACACGCTGCCAAAATCCACGGCATTCAGACTGAAAGATGTACTGTGTTTGACAAACGCGTTGAAGCAGCTCTCACTCCGATGCAACAGGTATGCTAATAAATAACGGCACAAGCACGCTTGAAAACGCATGTGCTCCATGTTTTACCATTTAAAAAAAAACAAACAAAAAAAAAAAACACAACAACAACAACAAAAGTAAGATGAAAGGGCTGCTTTAATTAATATTTTAAGTTATTTGTTTGAAAAAAAATTGCACATTTGTTATTGTTGGCAGGCAAAAAGACATTTGCTGCTTTAAACTTAACAACCAGTAATATCTATTTCTCTTTCTAACTTTAACTTTTTTTTTTGTTTTTGTTTAAGTCCAGTTTAGATTTATTTTGAAGTATCCTATTTTATTTAAGTAAGGTATATTTTATTTAAATATTGTTCTGTTTGTGAGTTCCACCATCATCCAATTAAATTTTTTATGTTCATAATACTTTGTTTTTTTCTAAAAGTATCGATAAGAGATTCGTTAAAGATTTGGTTTGTTAAGCGATAAGAGGACTGGTATCAATAAATCCTAGTTACTTGTGTTTGTGAGAGTTTTTCCAAAATGGAGGGTAGCGGAAAAACCTTTTTTAAAATACCAGGCTACGTGTGGACATGGCTACAGACAACCAATTGTCCACTTTTAAAATGGACCAGACAAACAGCTTTCTTTTTTCAAGTACTCTTATAGCTGTGGCAGAAAAAAAAAAATCTACTTCTACCCATCACGTGTTTTTAAATGGCGCATTCAACCGATGTTAGCTGTACATTCCTTACACAAGGACAAACAGTAAACAGTGCAACATGGGGCCCAAAGATGCATTTTTCAAACCTAAATACATTCTTCCCAAAAACGATTAACAGGTTCAAAGGGTTGTAGTTTTTTTTTTTTTTTTCATCAATGTGTATTGTACACGTGTCGACGTATAACTTTCAGTCCAGCTCAGCAACAGAAATTCTACACACATTCTGGATTTTCAAAGTTCTTTTGATCGCAACTTAGTGGCACGAAGTTCTGGTTTTATTTTGACTTCTCACATCTCGGATATGTTTATTAAAAACCTACATTATATAGGATATGTACTGTATATAGGAGATGCAGCTCAGTGGTTAGAGCGTTTGCGTGCGGACCAAAAGTTCGCGGGTTTGCGCCCCACAGAGAGCACGTCCAGGGTCCTTGGAGAAGACGCCTAACCCCAGTTTCTCCCACCATTGGCGCCGTCGAAAGGCAGCATGCTGCGGTGTAAGGAGGTCAAGGTGTGGGATCAATAGAGTAATCTTTTTTTTTTTTTTTTAAATATATTATTTTTAATATATGAAATCCTAATCAAATGCTATGTCATTTTAAATAATAAAGTGAAGATTTAGTTCAAACTATCCATGAACACTGAATGCTAATTTTTTTTTTTTTTTTTTTACATTAGGAACCACATCATGCGCTTCAATACAGATGCTCACTTTATTTTTTGATTCCAGCACCCATCACCTTCAGGGTTTGGCTCGACAACATGACACTTCTTTAACGATATTATTTTCAAGCATAACCTCCTTCTAAAAGGAAATATTCTCTCTCTGCCATGTAAGAAAATCTCTGCTTCTGTAAAGTGGCAGCTTATCTTCAAACTTTTCCATAAAAACGTCAGGATGTGAGTTTTTGATTGACTATTTCTCCCCTTTACTAAAACCAACAGAGTTAATAACTAATAACTAGTTTAATAACAATAAATAAATAAAATTATCTTTGCATTGAGCCAATAAAATCAATTTATTTTATTTATTCATTTTTAATTATTTTTTTACATACTCTATTGATCCCTCACCGGGGAAATTTGTGTGCTGCACTACTACACCTCAGCAGGCTGCCACAATGGCGCCAATTGTGGGAGAAACGGGGGGTTAGGTGTCTTCTCCAAGGACCCTCTTTTACTTTATTTTTTAATCACTGATAAGAGATTGTGTCTGATTGGTGTGTAAACATATCAGAACTCTTCAGTTGAAATTGAAAACCTCTGGATACTTTTCTTAACCACTTCTTTTGATACTTCTTTGGTTACTTCATTTGTTTTTTGTCATTCAAACATGTCTTTTAGGTTAATGTAATTCCCAGCTGCAGTCCACCGCTTGTAGCTCCATCAGACAGATTATTTGTTCCCCACTACAATAAAAACCCATAACTATATAACTTTTGTCTCTATTACAATGAAGAAAACACACCTTATTTTACTTGTCTTTACCCCCACAAATTTGTAAGAACACACCTCTTGTTTCCACAATGACATAAGTAAAGTAGAAAGAATGCATGTTCTCTATAGACACTTTAGTAAAGCCTGCTGGAGTGTCTATCCTTGTCTGCCAACTAAAATATGAGAGTTGTCTTGTTTGTTCTCTGGTCAGCACTGCTTAAAATGCATCATCTTCATCATAAACTTTATTGCAGACTCAAGGTCCATTATAGAAAGACACAACTAAATACAAACAAAATAGAAATACATAGAACATATCAAACCACTGTTTACATCAGACAATTGTACCAATGGTTCCACAGTTAATAATGGTGTTTTGTGGTACTGAGTTTCACTTCAACCAATTCTTCTTATAATTTGTCAAGGTTTGTTGTGTGGATACAAAGTTGGACAGTAGATGCTTCAAACAAAGTCTTTTATTCAACAAATCCAAACTGATAACAAGCTTGGGCTGAACAAAATACTAAACATCTCAAACTTAGAGCTAGAAAATACGAGATTCACTTCCAAACATCAACTAACAAGTAGGGGAGACCAGAAAGACAAGACAAACCCGCAGGGGAGTGAGGAAAAGCAACACTTAAATACTGGCAGGAGAAAATAGGAACCAGGTGAAGAACATTAGGGAAGAAAGGTGATCAGACCAGGGAGACACACCCAAGAGGAACACAGCACCTGAAAAGAAATATATAGTTAGTGATTTCAAAATAAAACAGGACATGAACAAAAAACACTAAACCTGACAATAATAGAGTTCTCAGAGCTAATAACACGACTAATAAAACTGTAGATCAAACAGCGCAGAGTTACCTGGAAAGTCCTAATTCCTGCTGAGACAAACAGGTGACTTGCACTTTCCCATCTTGGTCTTTTTTATAGAATCCTCAGACAGTCATTGTATGCCACATTGGGTTTTCTTATGCTAGCTCTCTTGTAGTTCCACCACTTTGTAAATATCCCCATCATCTGACATGTCATCATAGATATAATGTCCCAAATATTTATATTCGTGACGAACAGACAGATCATGTCCACATAACCTAAACTGAGGAAACTTTACACTTTTATCATCCTTTGTTCTACACATCATTATGACACTGTTTTATGCCTTATCCCTTATGTCAAATTCCAACCCATGAATGGAGCAGACATTTAGAAGTTCCTGTAGACCTGCACTAC
Organism: Neostethus bicornis; assembly: GCA_902685375.1. Classification (NCBI taxonomy): domain Eukaryota; kingdom Metazoa; phylum Chordata; class Actinopteri; order Atheriniformes; family Phallostethidae; genus Neostethus; species Neostethus bicornis. The sequence goes on along the minus strand of CACRXE010000002.1, from coordinate 5,096,217 downwards.
TCGGGCTGAAAACAACAAGATCATCTGCATACATCAATAATAATAATAATGCATTGTATTTATATTGCACTTTTCAGGACTCTCAAAGACGCTTCACACATATGCATTATTCAGTCACTCCATACCAGGTGATGGTAAGCTATTCTTGTGGCCATAGCTGCCCTGGGGCAAACTGACAGAAGCGAGGCTGCCATTTTGCACCATCGGCCCTTCTGACCATCACCAACCAATCGCATACACACCAATCAGACTAGGCAACGTGGGTGAAGTGTCTTGCCCAGGGACACAGCGGCAATTTAATCTCAATGGCCGTCCCACCGTGGCACCTGGGGTTCCAGCAATCTCCCATCCAAGTATAGCCCAGGCCCAGCCTGCTTAGCTTCTGAGATCTGACGGGATCAGGCATAGACAGGCTGGTATTGCCAATAGTCATTAGATGGTTCATTAAAAAAGACCCAATCAGACAGCCTGTTTTGTATGCATGTAGCAGGTGTGACAGATCATTCATGTACAAACATAAAAAAACTGGAGACAAGATTCCTCCTTGCTTCACTCCATTACCAACACCAAAGGGATCTGATACACTATTGCCCCATCTCACCTGCATTTCTTGGTGAGCATACCACTAGACCAGTTTTCTCAAAGTATACTGTGGCACCCCTCTCTGACGCATTTTAAAAAACACATTGACGCAATCAAATGCTTTTTACGTGTCAATAAAGCACAACAAAACAGAAGAAATTTTAATTTGATATTTTCTGATATTATTCTGAACTTTTCCGTTCCGTTCCGTTCCGTCATCTTCCACTTGTTCCGGGGTCGGGTCGCGGGGGCAACAGCCTCAAACGGGCAGCCCAGGCCTCTCTCTCCCCAGCCGCATCCTCTAGCTCACCTGGAAGGATCCCGAGTCGTTCCCCGGCCAGCTGTGGGACATAGTCTCTCCAGCGGGCCCAGGATCTGCCCCTTGGTCTCCTCCCGGTGGGACGTGCCCAGAACACCCTGCCCGCGAGGCGCTCGGGGGGGCATCCTGACTAGATGCCCGAACCACCCCATCTGGCTCCTCTCGACCTGGAGGAGGAGTGGCTCGACACCGAGCTCCTCCCGGATGGCAGAGCTCCTCACCCGATCTCTGAGTGAGAGCCCAGCCACCCTGCGGAGGAAGCTCATTTCGGCCGCTTGTACCCGCGATCTCATTCTTTCGGTCACCACCCACAGCTGGTGACCATAGGTGAGGGTTGGAGCGTAGATCGACTTGTAAATCGAGAGCTTTGCTTTTCGGCTCAGCTCTCACTTTACCACGATGGACCGATGCATCGTCCTAGTTATTGCTGATGCCGCATCAATCCGCCTGTCGATCTCCCGCTCCATCCTTCCCCCACTCGTGAACAAGACCCCGAGATACCTAAACTCCTCCACTTGGGGCAGGACCCTGTCCCTTACCCGCAGGGGGCAATCCACCCTTTTCCGGGCGAGGACCATGGTCTCGGATTTGGAGGCGCTAATTCCAATCCCGGCCGCTTCACACTCGGCAGCAAATCGATCCAGCGAGAGCTGGAGATCATGGTCCGATGAAGCCAACAGAACCACATCATCCGCAAAAAGCAGAGATCCGATCCTGAGGTCACCAACTTTTCCATCTAACAAAAAGTAAATCCTTGGTAAGGGGTGATCCACATTTCCAGAATATCAAAACTGTGAGAATATAAATGATTTAAGTTATCAAGGTGCCTCATCAAGCTCTTAAACAATACGTACAGTGTATTACACTTTATTCTTATTGGTTAGTAGGATATTTCTAAACAATAAAAACGTCTATTAATTTTTCTAGCAAAATGTATTTAATTAAAGCCATGAATATTCCTTTTATGTGAGAAAACAAATTAAATCAGTGGATATAAAACAAAAGTTTGCGCCAACATTGCCAACGGCTTGAAAATAAATTGGGTATATCTGACTAGAATTGGTATTGATTCTAACAATAATTGTGCAGTAAGTGAGATGAGAATGAGACTGCAACACACTTTGTTTTTGATTAGTGAGATTGACTTCTTGTTCTCCGTCTTCAATTCAATGTAAAAAAAAAAAAAAGTTTCAATAACTTCAGCACAGTTATAGAAATTAACACACACATTTATAAGGCCGCTTGTACCCGCGATCTCATGCTTTCGGTCACCACCCACAGCTGGTGACCATAGGTGAGGGTTGGAACGTAGATCGACTTGTAAATCGAGAGCTTTGCTTTTCGGCTCAGCTCTCTCTTTACCACGACAGACCGATGCAGTGTCCTAGTTATTGCTGATGCCGCACCGATCCGCCTGTCGATCTCCCGCTCCATCTTTCCCCCACTCGTGAACAAGACCCCGAGATACTTAAACTCCTCCACTTGGGGCAGGACCCTGTCCCTTACCCGCAGGGGGCAATCCACCCTTTTCCGGGCGAGGACCATGGTCTCGGATGTGAGGGCACTAATTCCCATCCCGGCCGCTTCACACTCGTCAGCAAATCAATCCAGCGAGAGCTGGAGATCATGAGATCGCGGGTACAAGCGGCCGAAATGAGCTTCCTCCGTAGGGTGGCTGGGCTCTCACTCAGAGATCAGGTGAGGAGCTCTGCCATCCGGGAGGAGCTTGGTGTCAAGCCGCTCCTCCTCCAGGTCGAGAGGAGCCAGATGGGGTGGTTCGGGCATCTGGTCAGGATGCCCCCGAGCGCCTCGCGGGTGAGGTGTTTCGGGCACGTCCCACCGGGAGGAGACCAAGGGTCAGACCCCGGACCTGCTGGAGAGACTATGTCTCACAGCTGGCCGGGGAAAGACTTGGGATCCTTCCGGGTGAGCTAGAGGATGCAGCCGGGGTGAGAGAGGCCTGGGCTGCCCGTTTGAGGCTGTTGCCCCCGCGACCCGACCCTGGAACAAGCGAAAGATGACGGAATGGAACGGAACGAAACATTTATAAGGCATTCCAGTTGAAATGCTGACATGATATTTGCCGTTTTAAAAGCTAAAACTTGAACATAAAAATATGGTGGCACAGAAATACAAGTGAAAGATGGAGAAAATAACATTTTAAGTACTTTTAAATGATGAGACTAAAGTCTAATTGGTTGCCAAGGCGACTTCTCCTTGGCAAGGTCACTTTGTCTCACACATCCACCGCAACACCTTAGAGAGAGAAAAAGCTAGGCAGCAGTACTCACCTCTAAAAGTTTAATATGGAGAAGTGAGTGAAGTTTGAATGAGTTTGCTCTCATTTAAATTTATAATGAAGGTTTTTTTTTTTTTTTTAACTGAAACCTGTAGTTGTTACTTTATAATGTGCCCTCTATGTTCCCCTTTGAAATTTGACACAAGGCCAAGGGTGAAAGGAATCCATTCTAGTCAAGGCCTATTAGAATATTTTATACAGAATCTTTTTCAGACAATCACTGTGTTACTAATTAAACGGCAATTTAGCTGCTTTAAAGAAGGAGTTGTCATATATACAGTACAAAAGGCACTTGATGTTTTTCGAGTACTTTCAAATTTCAATGCATCTTAATTACCGTAATTTCACGACCATTAGGCGCACCGTACGAAAAGGCGCAGTCTCAGTCACACACCGCCTTACAACAACACACGCAAGCATGTAAATGTGCGTATTAAAAAATAGATCGGGAGCAAAACTGAGTTTGGTTGTGCTTTATTTAAGTAGTAACGATACTAAACAAGCACATTACCGGTAATAGTCTTTATTCAAATCCATCATCCTCTGTTTTGGAATCGAACAGCTGCGCAAAATCCAACAGAGCAGGTCCACTTCGCTCCTCGCTGTCAAAGTCACTGTCTGTACTGTGCAGCTCCTCAGAAAGGATACCAGCTTTTGCGAAAGCTCGGATAACAGTACCAGCAGACACGTTAGTCCAAGCATCTACAATCCATTGGCAAACTGTAGCGTAACTCGCCCGGCGCTGCCTTCCACCCTTCGTGAAACTGTGGTCTCCTTCGGTTATCCATCGCTCCCACGGCGCTCACACTTCACTCTTTAACGTTCTCAGGCCTTTTCTTTCAGGTCTGCCTCGCGGGCACCGCATTTTCGTTTAGGTCCGCCTTTTCTCACACACAAGGCGCACCGCACGAAAAGGTGCACCGCTCATTTTGAAGAAAATCTAAGACTTTTATATGCGCCTTGTAGCCTTGTGGTAACTTTTGATTGGAGGTCTGGACTGAGTAGGCTTTACCCCATGCCATATAAGATCCGATCTCACCTCCAATCTTTGCCAATTCTTCAATAACTCTTGTGGTAACTGATCATTTACCAATCTCAACCTTGCTCCTATTTTTGGAACTTACACTATTTCCCCCCTCAGGAACATCTTAGCCCTGGTGCTCCTGTTTTTTTTTTTTTTTCTGTCACCCAGTTTCACCTGGATCATCTTCACTGTTTGGTTGTTAAAATAAACAGTTTGGTTTTCTTCCTCCTTTCCCAACATAAGGAGATGTGTGTTTGTCCCTGACTGGAACCACTGCCAGGGACGAACACAGACTGCAGCGAAAAGGTGATTGGCTGCAACCTTCCATCTCTCCATGACCTGTACGTCTCCAGGACTCAAGGGGCGTGCAGGTCGGATAGAAGCTGACCCTTCCCAACCTGGACATGGACTTTTTGAGCCACTTCCCCCCTGGGCAGGAGGCTCTTGCCACAAAAACAGCTTCTTCCCTTCTGCTGTTGGACTTATGAACACTTTATAACCTGGACACGCTCATCACATTTTTAAATCTATTTTATTAGGAGGACTTGGTCAATTCATTCTCTTTACCAAGTATTTTCTCTGTACTCCAGTTTAAATTTTTGTTCTGAGCACTCTTAGTTTTGTTAAAATTAGTTTAGTTAATTTTGTTATTTTTCAATCATAGTTTATATTTCCTATTTTTATTACTATGCTAATTATTCTTTGCACATTAGCGCCTCAGCAAGTTCCTAGTCTCTGAATCTTGTTCACTGACCATGGAAATAAAAGTCTTTCTGATTCTGATATCAAACTGATATTTATGTAGGAAAATGCAATTCTTTAGCTCTGCTGTTCATTAATTTCTAATTACCCTATTAGACTACTTTATAGACATGCTCGGCCAAGAGGATGATGTTACCATAAATGTAGATAACTTTGTGATCCTTTCTTGTACCAAAACGATAGTGTACCTATGCCTGGGAAATGCTTTGCAAAGTCACCGCAATTATAGAGATTTATCCTGGCTGATACAGGCGAGAGGCAGGATACAACCTGAACAGGTCGCCGGTCTGCTGCGGGCCACATACACACAACCACACACACACTTGAACCTAGAGGCAATTCATAGTAGCCAATCAACACACATTTGGAGTGTGGGGGGAAATTGCAATACGCGGAGAAAACTAACACACACGCGGGGAGAACATACAAACCTCACATACAATGGCCAGTGTTCCAAGCCTCGCCCCATTCGGGACTCGAAGCCCCTTCTTGCTGTGAGGCCAATGTGCTAACCGCTCTGCCACCATGCTGTTCCAATTAAATGGTTAATCCCAATTTTTAGAAAGAAGATAATATTTTCTTTGAAGTGGCAGGAAGGAGAGCTGAAGTTGTTTTCTATTCCATTTGTGCATGTTTGAGAAATTTGTGAGCTCCCCCATTCAGTAATGAGACCCTAATCAAACACTGTGTTGTTTTTGTCCACGGATTTGGTTCTCTGCCCCGCCCATATCCTAACGTAAGCAGGAAGGGAAAGAGAGCGCGACGACTAAAATTAAAGTGCCAAGAGATGGCCGGATGAAACAGTGTTGTTGGATGGGGTCTAGAAGCGCTGCCGATGTGTTACTGGAGACAGCTGGACAGAAAATGACAGGTATTTAAAAGTGTTGCCTAACTGTGATAGGCTGAGCATGCCAGTCGGACGGCATTGGTCGGTGAGGGGGGTCCTTACAACTAATCACCTTAGTTAGAGAATAGAGGAACAGCAAATGTCATGAGAGAACAGAAGATACAGTTTGAGAAGATGACAGAAGCTAACAGATTCATTCATAAGCCTTTTTCTTTGAATATCCTTTTTTTAAGCTAACAAAATACACAATGTTCATCTCTATGTGCTACAAGATTAAAATTATCAACCTACAAAAGCACTATACCTCCTCTTTGGATCACAACTGCTTTTGTTTCTTCCAAAAGCAACATTTTTTCTGTTACGTGGCTACATTGTTCTGCTCTGTTACTCCCACTTTAGTTCAAGAATAAAAAAACTTTCTGGCTTCTACCTTCAAATGGAGGTTAGGAAGCGTGTTGCTGAGTGAAACCTCCTGAACTAACGCTGCAACTAGCTTTGGGATTAACTCTTCTCACGTCTGAAAGCAGTAGTGAAGCAGAAAAGCTGAGATATTTATTGTGGAAGCTGGTGTGAAAAAAAAAAAAAAAACTGGAGTCACTACTAAACTGGACTTTTCTCTGCTTCGACCACCCGGTTCCATCTTGGACACTTATTCATGTCAGACCAACTGACATTCGATAGATCTTTTTCTCTCTTTCTCTTACAGGGGCCATGCTGATCCTAAAATAGCAGCTCTGCACTCCTTTGCAATGAAACATGAACGTTTCGAACACAAAGGGCTAACTCTAAATAATCACCGACTCCCAACCTTGTTTTGACTTGAAACACCATTGTGTTGTGCACGTTCGTTCTATTTTCATAAAACACCCAAAGGCAAAATATAATTACGTGAAAAAGAAATCACATTTATTTAAAAAAATTACTCTCAAACATTTATTTTATTGTTAAGGTGAAGATTTTTTTTTTGTCTCGCCAAGTCACTAAATTAGAAAAAGGATGAAAATCAGATAGAATGCCTCTTCTGCCAGTCGATATTCGCAGCTCAGTGGGAATCAGTGTCTTCAAATTGAAAAGTTGCGCTCTCAACTGGTAAAAAAAAAAGCGGGAAAGATGGTTTGTTGTTGATTTTTTTTTTTTTTTTTACAGGACCAACATTAAAGAAAGAAGAGGAATTAAGATTAGTCAGAGTAAGACAGAGTACATGTGTGTGAATGAGAGGGATCCAAATGGAAAAGTGAGGTTACAGGGAGAAGAGAAAAAGAAGGTGGAAGATTTTAAGTACTTAGGATCAACAGTCCAGAGCAATGAAGAGTGTGGAAAAGAGGTGAAGAAGTGTGTTCAGCCAGGCTGGAACTGGTGGAGAAAAGTATCAGGTGTGATGTGTGATAGAAGAGTTTCAGCTAAAATGAAAGGAAAAGTGTACAAAACCGTGGTGAGACCTGCCATGCTGTTTGGTCTAGAAACAGTAGCACTGAAGAAAAGACAGGAAGCAGAGATGGAGGTAGCAGAGATGAAGATGCTGAGGATGTCTCTGGGAGTGACCAGGATGGACAGGATCAGAGGAACAGCACATGTTAGAGGTTTTGGAGATAAAGTCCGAGAGGCCAGGCTGATATGGTTTGGACATGTACAGAGAAGAGAGAGAGAGAGTACATAGGAAGAACGATGCTGGGTTTGGAACCACCAGGAAAGAGGAATAGAGGAAGGCCAAAGAGGAGGTTCATGGATACAGTGAAGGAAGACATGAAGATTGTTGGTGTGACCGAAGAGGATACAGCAGATAGGGTTAGATGGAAGAAACTGACTTGCTGTGGCGACCCCTAAAGGAAAATGCCAAAAGGAGAAGAAGAAGACAGGACCAACATTCAAAGCTGTTTTCAAAAGTGTATTTTGTATAAAAAAAATAAAGTATCGCTTATTTTTAACTAAACAAAGACAATTGCATTGTTTTTTCTCCAGTTATTTACGCCCAAACTTCAGCGCTTTTAAGAGGCAAAGCAAAACCAGCTCTGTTATGTCTTCACACTTAAAACGTTACGTATTTTTTTCCCTCATAAACAATGACAAGAACAAAGTAAGCTGGCCCATTAAATATAGACTTCAAGATGTCAAAGTTAACTCTTCTGTCTTTCATTACAATTTTATCCATAACTAGCTGTACACGTGGCTAAACACCTCAGTAATTAGTAAAAAATGACATCCCCAATATGACTTCTATTGTTTCGTTTCATGTCACTGCGTTAAAACTCTGAATACAAAACACTTGTCACCAAAGGCTTTGCTTACCTGCGTACATGAACACTCAAAGTTAAAGAAGTTAATTTGATGTTTTGCTGCACAAATGAGGGTTTAAAATAACACATTAGCATCCATGTTCCCTCTAAGCTGCACGCCTGCGCAATTGCGCACTGCTCACAGGTTAATAGCGCACAGGAAAACCCATGCAGCGCACAAAATAAAAATCTATTTAATCTAAAGATGGTAAAATGAGACAAAACTCCGAAGCATATCTCTTTCTTCTTTCTTTCTGAAACAAATTGCCTCGAACCGAAGCTTCGGAATTTGGCTTGTCACTTCTGCTGACATCACAAAGGAGTAAAAGTTTTTGCTCCGCCCCCTTCTGCTCAGGAAGCTTGTGCGTTTGCTCAGACACATAAAAAATTAGAGGGAACATTGATTAGCATGTCAGTTAAGGTTCGTTTTGGAGGATAAAAAGGTGTTGCCAATGTACGTAAAGATTCACGGGCAAAACTAAAGAGCTCGGAAGTGTTTTATGAATATTTTGAAAAATATTTTTTGAGTTGTCATAAACTGGACTACCACGCTAAACAGAGTTAAATCTGTCACAGAAGAAGAGTTTTTCTCAATAAGCCATTCCGAAATTGACATTTCAATTGACTAAAAATAAATGTTCTTTTAGCCTTTTTTGGACTTGATCCATGTGATGATAAACGACACGTAGAAGCTTTTAAGTTCTGGTATGTTTCTAATTCCTGCAGCTGAACAACTTATTGGACCCAAGTTTTTAATTAGTTTTAATGAAAGACAAGCTCAGGCTGAGAAAGTGCTCTTTCTCCCTCAGCTGGTCAAAGAGCAAATCCATACCGAGAGGATTTTCAGCAGATCTGACTCACTGCGAGTAATTTAAGCGTGGTGCTCTGGGGAGCAGACACGGCAGTTGCGCTTGTGTCTGCGTTGAATGATTTCCAAATGATTTATCAAGTTGCGAGTGGTGGTTACGTGGGACTTCACCCATGGATGGAATGTAAAAACGGTACCATGTACAAAGCCTGAAGCTGTTTCAGGGGGAACAACATTACACTGCAGAAGATTATCTTCAGAATGAAGTTACAGCAAGGGAAGCATGGCATATTTTGGCAAAACATATATTCTGTTCCATTGTCTTCCACGTATCTGGGGCCAGGTAGCAGTGGCAACAGCCTCAGACAGTAAACTCAGGCTTCTCTCACCCTGTCCGGATCCTCCAGGTCACCTGGGAGGATCCTGAAATGTACCCCGGCTAGCTGTGAGACATAGTCTCTCCAGCGGGTCTTGGGTCTGCCTCTCGGTCTTCCCCTGGTGAAATGTGCCTGAAACACCTCACCAGCAAGACGTTCAAGAGGCAACCTAACCAGTTGGCCGAAATACCCCATCTGGCTTCTCTCGGCCAGAGGAGCAACGTCTCTATTCCAAGCTCCTCCCAGATAACAGAACTCTTCACTCTATTTTTGAGTGAGAGCCCACCCAGCCACTCTGGAGAGGAAAAAACTGGTAAAACAGTACATTAGAAAAAAATTATGAATTTGGAAAGGATGGTGAGATTTAAAAAAAAAATGTCAGTTAACTTTTTTTTCTGAAACACATTCACCCCATTTCACTGTCTGAACAAATTCCATATGCTATTTAGAATGACTTGTCTCTAATACCAGGCACTATGAACTTTTTGTATATATATATATATATATATACTGTATATATATATATATACATTTATATAAAAAAATTTGAACTTGTTTGATGAAAGAGTAAAATGCTGATGATCAGATTCATTGGGAAAATAACTTTCAGAATGGAAAATTTTACGTAAAGACACCTTAATGTTAGTAAAAGAACAAATTTGCAAGTTCTTCCACGTGTGCAAAAAAGAGAGCCCACACTACACCACACTGCAATTTTAAGAAAAATACAGTTTTAAGGTATTTTCATGACTTATCTAAGTTTGGCTGGCCAAATTGAAAAAAATCAAGTGGGCCCGGGGCCATAATTTGGTCAACCTTGGTTATAGGGTTGCTATCTAGAAGTATACCCCCAGATGTAGGAGTTCCCCTGTGTGCCATTACTCTTATATACTCATAGAAAACTACTAGATATCCTAATTGGAGATGGTTTATGTATCTTTAAATGAATCTAAATTTACATTTACATTCAATTAATTTAAATTGTGTAAACATACACTGAGGGTCTTGTTTGCATCTTCTGCCATGAGGTATGAGTGTGGGGTACATTGTTTAGTACTTTGGGTGACTTTGGGATGCTGTATAAGAACAGTCTATTAACTATTTAACTGTACTAATAATTATTGAATATTACATTTAGTTAACAAAAATGATTGGAACCAATGGTAATAGTAACTTTTCCACCTCTGACAACCCAACCCTTCAGAAGGAATTAGGGTTTTGTTGTCTTACATAGGGAAACCTCAGCATGTGCTGTGGGTCAGGAATCAAACCTACAACTTTCTCGTTACAGTATATGTATCCTTTTTCAATATTTTTTTAACATTAGATACGAATGAAATCTTAAATTGATGTGAGATAGATATGAAGAGAACAGTGTACAAAACCTTGGTGAGATGGGCCATGTTGTTTGGTCTAGAGACAGTGGCACTGAGGAAAAGACAGGAAACAGAGCTGGAGGTAGCAGAGATGAAGATGCTGAGGATCTCTTTGGAAATGACCAGGATGGACAGGATTAGAAATGAGTATATCAGAGGAACAGCACATGTTAGAGGTTTTGGAGATGAAGTCAGAGAGGCTTGACTGAGATGGTTTGGACATGTGCAGAGGAAAGAGAGTACACCGGTAGAGAGATGCTGGGTTTGGAACCACCAGGAAAGAGGTCTATGGGAACACTAAAGAGGAGGTTCATGGACACAGTGAATGAAGACATGTAGATAGTTGGCGTGACCGAAGAGGATACAGGAGACAGGGTTAGATGGAAGAAACTGACTTGCTGTGGTGACCACTAAGGCAAAAGAAGATGAAGATACAATTCAATGTGTATTCTATCTCACTAATGTACAGCATGTCAATGTGATGTGCCTCCCCGTAGACTTGACGCAGTGCAGGCACAACTTTTTATTTTTAAGCGATCCACTGTTTTTGCTGATGCTTTAACTCGGCGTGTTGATGTGTTAGATGCTCAGTCTTTTTGTGTGAAGTGTGGGTGTTTGCAGTGGAGGAAAAGCTGGAGGGCTTCTGATGTGCCTCTCCTCATTAAAAAATACACTTCATCTCACTCATGTAACAGCTAATAACATGGCAACATGGTGTACCTCAAACAACTCCCAGCAATCAGGCAGTTTTGCACATTTCAGCTTGAAAAGACGCATATGTAAATGCATAATGATTAGGAAATGGACTTCTTCCTTCTCTCCAATTTAAAACCTAAAAAAAAAAGAAAGTTCCATCTCTGAAAACACGGGAGCAATTGAATTGGGCCACTCGTCTATAGCGTGCCTTGTGAATATATTAAAACATGTATGAGCGGCTTTCTGACAAGATCATTTACATTCTCATTCCACTCATTCGGCTAATAAAACAGGGAGGAAAAGGGGAATGCAAGAAAAGAGAGGGGAAATGTTGGCATTGGTCACAGTTAAAACGAGTTTCAAGCTTCGTATTACTCAGTTTATATGTAAAACAGTTTCACACCTTGGAAACCTAAAAGAAAAAAAAACTAACAGAGGAAAGATTAGAAAATGTTATAGACTCCACATAATTATTATGGAATGGGGACACAAGTTTAAACTGCTCCAGAGCAGGGGGAGAGGGCCAGACTGTGCTTTAATGTTTCAGCACTGTAAAGATAGACACCGTGTCCTAATTCAGATTTTTGCTCCCCTATGTCCACATGTCTAGATTAAAAATAGTCCAGCAGATGAGACCAAATTTATGCCATCATTATCTGAAGAAAACAGTTGTCTCACCCCTTTGTGATTCAGAAATTCCTAAACTCTGCTCGATTGAACTGATACCAGCTGACAAGGTCCTCTGCTTAGTGCCAACTCTCTCAGCTAAAATAATAATGAAGACATTACGAAGACTGATTAAAACTAATGAAGGGCAATTGACAAGTCATTGTTCTGTAGTGATGTTATGAGCAAAGATAAGACACACTTCAGATGTCCTAGCTTGCGCTGTCACCAGCCAATGTGTTTATCAGTGTGTGTGTGTGTGTGTGTGTGTGTGTGTGTGTGTGTGTGTGTGCAACTGTGTGTAAGTCAGAGAAAAATCCCCCTCAGAACTGCCAGCAGTTAGAAGACGAAGAATTGAATTTTGTATAACGGGATAGAGAAGGTAACATAAATTCAGTTCATAACCATTTAGTTAAAGGCATTTTTCTTTCTTCTGAATTCTGATGAGTAAGCTCACAAAAACGGGCAGAAAAGCGACTCATCTTTCTTTGTCAAGTGTCTCAATGAAACACAATTTTGAAGTGCTTTGAGTGGATGTTTGGTAAAATAAAAAAATGTAATAGAGCCTCGGTTGGACAAACAGAGGCTAAACCCAAATTTAGCTCCTTTCTATATTTTTTCAAATGCAAAGTTGTGTTATTTCAATCTGCGCTTGATTTTACAACATTTTTATGATCAGGGCAACAGACTGTATATAAATATATACCAATAAAGTATATTGATTGATTTTTTTTCTTTATTTCTAGCCAATAACCTGTGTACACTTCCGTTAACAGAGGACAAAACAAGACAAATAAAACGAATAGCAACAAAGAAGTTTTATATATTTCAGTTCGAAAGAAATGGGAGGAAGACAGACTTATTTAATCCCACCCCCTGTAAGTTCATTACACTTGAACTGCCCCTACTGTCAATATGAATCCACAGCACTTTAATTTGCCAATTAGAATAAATAAAGCACAGCTTAGGGGGATGACCTTTTACGACTTTTAATATGAACATGTTTTCTATTTTGTTAAGTATTTTTTGTGTTCTAACAATGAACATTTCAAAATTTATAAGCATTTTGTATCCGTTAACCTGCTGCGCCCGATTCTGGGGTATGAAGAGGGAGCATAGTGAACTTCTATAGCCTCATATTTTTATACAGTAAGTTAAATAAGGCTGAACCACTGCACAAAACAACAAATACAGAGTAATGTAGTAAAAAAAGTATTTGGATTTATTAATTATTGAGACAGTTTTAGAAGTTTTGTTTCAAATGTGTCTGATATGAGATTTCCAACTTAATTTATTAACAATAACTGTCCCTAAAAATTTAATTTCGGATACCACATCTATAACAACACCGATTATATGTATCTCAACGTTTAAATTCTCGTTATGAACACCTCATAACCATACAGTAGTTTTATCTAAATTCAGAGATAATCTGTTGGTGTTCATCCATGTTTTTAAACTCCTTAATTGACTATTTACAATACATATTAAATTCTTGTAATTATCATTAGAGTAGATTATATTAGTGCCATATGCTAAAAGGATTGTTTTACATACTTTAAAAATGTCATTGGTATATAAATTGAACAATTTATGTCCTAATACAGATCCTTGGTGTACACCGCAATCAATGCCCAAACACCCAAATGCAAACTCGCCCAATTTCAAAAACTGCTGTCAAATTTCCCTTCGGGGATAAATAAAGTATATTCAATTCAATTAATTTATGGTTGGCTTTGTATTCAACTCAAAGCCACTTCCCTTATACCATATCTCTCCAGTTTTGTATTAATATTAAATGGTTAATTATAAATATATAAATATGCATACGTGTGAGAGCTGTATAAATTGCCCTCACCATCATTAGTTCTTTGGGTGAGGCGTGGTCAGCAGCAACAAGAGACAGCTGAAAGATATTGGCTCAATGGACTCTCCCATTTAGCCATGTTTGGATTTATTTAGAACATTTGTTTGATTAGTTAATTTTACATATCTTAATCCTTTGTTTGTTAAAGGTTTTGTTATCTTTTTAAAGTTAAGATTTTATAAGTCTAATTTTTCCTTTTTATTGTGTTGTTTTTCTTGTCTGTTAGTTTGAGTCTCGCCCTCCCTCGTGTGTCAATGGTCTGATCAACTAGTATATACTGTACGTATATGTTTCCCTCTTGTGTCTGTTAGTAGCAGAGTTAAGGTCTGGTTCAGTTATTTGATTCTTGAGTTACCTGTTTTATGGGCCTAGTTTGTTCTTAAAACTATATATTTCTGCAAAATAAATTCAACATTTGAACTAAAATCTGTGCTCCTCTCTAGTTCTTGGCTCAGTCACCTCACAAGAAGTATGTGTGAGGATATTAGTCATCGGGATATCCATAACGTTTTAGGAATATGTTGATATTGTGCTGATATTGTACAAAAAGTTCTGGTCTATTCCTCTCAGAGGTGGTAGAGCGTATTACACCAACGCATTTGATGCTTTGCATTGCAGCTGGTTACCATGGAAATTTATTCTCGAAGGCCTACCCACGTCTGTTATGTCGAGGTGAGGGAAAAGGAATCCAAGCTCGGACTCAGAGTAATAGACCAGAATCTTTATTGCAAACGTGGACGAACTGGAGATGACTGTCAGGGAGAGAGGATGAGTTCCCCTGTTCGGCCAACAGGACAGACGAGCAGGCAGGCAGGGAGGCTGGCAGGCGGACGGAGAAGCAGGGCTCGATTTCTGGGGAAACCTCTGCACTTACCCAGGTCTCCAGCATAGGGCTTGGGATTCGAAATGTGAGGCTCCCTCACGGGAAGGACAGAGGGAAGTGGGGCCGGCACAGGTTGCACTGCTGCTGGAGAGGAGGACTGCTGGGTGAGTTGGGCCAGCCAATTGAGGACTGCATTGAATTTATAATCTAGAGAGATTATCATCTGTCCGTGTATAGAAAGGTCCGAATTGGGGGAAGAAGAAGTCTGTAGAACGGGGTCTGTAGAAGAAGTGATATCCGCTGGATCCATGATGGCTGGACTATTCTGTTATGTCGAGGTGAGGGACAAGGAAATCAAGTGCAGACGCAGAGTAATAGACCAGAATCTTTATTGCAAATGTGGATGAACTGTATATGACTGGCAGGGAGAGAAGATGAATTACCATGTTCGGCCGACAGAACAGACAAGCAGGCAGGCTGGTAGGCAGATGGAGAAGCAGAGCTGGATTTCTGGGGAAAATAGTCGGATGTTAGTTCAAGGTAGGATTAAAAAGACCAATAGACATTCAAAGCTGATGATGTTACCTCAAGGTGAACAATAGTCCAGCGTTGGCTGAAGGTTCTTCCGATGAATAAATAGTAGCGCTGATAAGGAGTAGATGTGGAGGAGGTGTGAGAATGGGATGAGTTGCAGATGTGGAAAGAACACCAGAGGACAGCACGGGATCACACACCATCATTGTTTTTAGACTTGTAGATTGGACAATCAGAGCGCACAGCGGCTGAACAAGCAAACAAAGTCAGTGGAAGACTTTTTGAATGGAAAGTCCTTTTTTCAAAACAAGCAACAACTAAAGGAGGGGAAAAAATAGATGTGGTGGCTAATTTGCTTTTAGGGTTATTTTCGAAATGGACTTTTCAAAAGAAGTTTAACAAAGTAAAGAACTCTGCTATGATGGTAGAGAGGTAAAACCCAGATGCACGACCAGTCTTAGTCAGTTTTGAAAACAGAAAGAGTGAAAAAAGAGGGATTAGGGGCGTGGCCTGTTGCAGCCTCAAAGCCAACCTTGGCAGGCTTTGGTCCTTGGCTGGCATGCCAAGAACAAACTTGGAAGGATTGGCAGACGTGGGGTTAAAGACCGGGACAACACAACATTACATCAGAGGATTTGACAAAGGAAATAAGGACACAAGAGCATATGTGACATGGAAAATGGAATGTATGTAAAATGGGAAAGTGAGGTTACAGGGAGAAGAGATAAAGAAGGTGGAAGATTTTAAGTATCTAGGATCAACATTCCAGAGCAATGGAGAGTGTGGAAAAGAGGTGAAGAAGCATGAGCAGGCAGGCTGGAATGGGTGGAGGAAAGTGTCAAGTGTGATAGAAGAGTTTCAGCTAAAATGAAAGGGAAAGTGTTCAAAATTGTGGTGAGACCGGCTATGTTGATTGGTCTAGAAACAGTAGCACTAAAGAAAAGACAGGAAGCAGAGATGGAGGTAGCAGAGATGAAGATGCTGAGGATCTCTCTGGGAATGACCAGGATGGACAGGGTCAGAAATGAGTACTTCAGGGGAACAGCACATGTTCGAGGTTTTGGGGATAAAGTTTTATTTTGAAAAACTGATGTCCCTCTTGTTCCAGGTGTCTCTAGACTTCCCCTCCTCCTGCTCTCCCTTTGCTTTAATGTTTAGCTGATCCTTCCTAATGTGTCTCATGTCTGTCTCATTGTCTCTGCCTACTGTTTGTATTTAATGTGTGTCTTGTCCTTCATTCATGTCCCGGTTGTGTTGGGTCATTTCTGAAGTCCTCACACATGTCACTGCCGGTTTAGAGTATTTAAAATGTTTTGTGACCTGCTTAAGTTACCTTGCTCTTGGATTTTTTTTTTAGTTTGTTTCGAGACTAAATCTGTTTCTTCTTAAAAACTGCAAACTGTCAAGGGCTTGGGTCCTCCACCTCACAGATCCTGACATTCTAATTTTGATTTCTACTGCTGAAAAGCTTCCACAGAAGAAAACTCGAACATGTGTCCATTTATTTCACTTGATCTGCTTAATATCGTAATGATGTCAACATTTCCACAAGAAAACTAAAACACAACATATCTGATCACATGGCTTGTAGGTCGGTGTTTAATACTCATTCATAAATTTAACTTTTCTTTGTTTGTCTCAAAACAAGCAATTCATTGCCGTTTAATAAAAATAGTTATTGCGTTTGATCCAGTGTGTGTGGTACATACTTAAGCCTGGCTGCTCAGCCTCTTGTAGGACACACTCCAAATAGGATTACAGTTTCTGAAGTGGAACACATACTTTAACAATAACTTCACACACACCGACTGCACTCAACATGCCGGCATCTTCAAGGAATAGATTTTCTGTTGCTGTCCAAACGTGCCCGCAGGTCAGTTCACGTTGCTTCAAATAAACCATTTGGAGCGTTCAAATGGCGAGTTTATGACTCCAGTCTGCTATCTCACAGCTGCAAGTAACTGAGCTAATGAACAATATGATTTAAAACACAAGTTGAAACCTCCAGAACCTGAAATACATGGAGGGCTCAAGGGAAAGAACTCCTGTGCAAACATAGCTGCTCTCTCCAGGGATTTCCTATCTCACACAATGAGGTCTGACCGTGCACAGAAGATCTGCGAAGAAATGGTGGCTTTAGCATTTTCAACTATAGGAGATGGATCATGCTAAAGCAAGCTACTCAAAGAACTCTAAGCAAATGCAAGCTCCGAAAGCACAGAAAATGGGGCAAATGGACACCAAAAGTAGTAAAAATATCCAGCTCATACCATCTGATTTATGTAACATCGCAAAGAAACTACAATAATATGAATTCTAAAGTAAACACTGTAAATAGAACATGTAAGTGACCCACCAAAAAAAAAAGAAATCTCACAGATTATCTCAAAAGGTTTTTTTAAACATTTTTCTTAAATATCTTGACATCTTTGCCGTGAAATAAAACTGAATAAAATAGTATCAGTAGTTATTAATTTATTTTATTATACTATATTTATTCTTCATGAGGAAATTACTTTTGGTGCGTTACGTGGCAGCAGGCAGCCATGACCGTGCTACTTGTGGGAGCAACTAGGGGGTTAGATGTATGCTTTAGGGACACCTAGGCATGGGCCCAGTGGGAATCGGACTGGCTTCTCTCTTCACTGAGCTAAAGCCACTGCTAAATATAATCTCCCATGTAATATTCATTGTCACACTTTGATAATAACTGTAAATTGAATTTTTTAATAAGCAATGTGAAGAATTTCATTGACTCTTGAAGGAACTTACAAATCTAACTTGAGGTGAGACGTGTAGAACATCAAAACAACAAGACACATTGAAAATCTTTAGGACTATGAGAGATCCAGTCTATAATTGGTGGTGTCAATTGAAAGGAACAAATCCCGTAAAAATAACTGCGAGCATGGAAATGAATGCTCAGCATGTGCCATGAGACACCTTTTACATGACTATTAAATTTACCCTAATGGGGAAATAAATTAGCATTACACCTTCACAACCCCTTTTCTCTGGGAGGTTTTAATTAAACAGCAACTGATTTTATCTCAGAGGTTTTTTACTTCCATTATTGTACTGTCGAGGCTGACCCAGATTTTGTTTGTTTTGAATTAAACTTCCTTCCTTCCTGTTTGTCCTGCTTCAGAGTCCCATCAAAGGAGCCTGAAGGAGACTAAGGTAGTTTTAGAACAACAAGGAGGATTGCCCTCAGTCCTTACTGAAGAAATAGGACATGGATGTGTCAGATGAGAATTACCTGGTCACTGTGACTTTATTAGTTGATTTGTAGTTCATTGAAGCTGGGCTCGTGTGTAGCTCTCTGTGTACTTTGAGGGGCTGCCGGCTGTGTGCATAATCACCTTTATGTCTGTCATTATAGACTTTTTGTCGGGGCCAGGAGGTGCAGTTCCCAGATAATGGAGCCTCCCACATCCAACCCCTGCAGACAAACATTACTAACAATGATCCGAAGAGAACGAACCAAACTCTGTCACATTTACAGACTGAAATATGTGCACTCCAAACCACTTAGTAAAGCAGCTGGTCCTACACACCTATTCTACAGTATAAACCATAAGACATGAAAAAAGTAGTGCTGAGGATTTGGATTGCTAGCCCATCAATGGTCTATTTAAAATATGAATATAATCACATTTCTTCAGAATATGGTTCATTCTGTGAGGCTTCGCTAAGAAGCCAGACATAAATCTGATTATTCATAAGATACACCTCAGTGTACCAATGAGTGCCGGCCTTTGTGCTGGGAGAGCAATGCCTTACTGGAATTAGAGCTGACAGGGTTATTTCATTTGGGTTTTGTGGGTGGACTAATAAAGAGGGAGCAGGTCGAAATGAATAGGGGAGACTCTTTCTCTCAGATATCTCTCAGATTTTCCATTAGCATAAGATGAGATGAGAAAAAGTGAGAGGTTTTTTACAGTAATGGAGCTGCCTTTCCCACTTTTTCAGAAATTATTCATTTTCGGAAAGTTCTTTTAAGTCTTCCTTGATTCTTGCTGCTGCATGATTTGACACGATTATGTAATTGGTGTCATAGTGAGAGAGGCGCCTTGGTTCTGAGTGTATTAGTCTGAATTTCAGCTGAGGGAGGAAGATAAGTTGCCAATGAGAGCAGGTTAAATCTCAACATGATATGTAATACAATAAACACATGTATTTGGCTGGAAAATAATTACACACAGAGAGACGCTGAAACAGAATAGTTTTATTCTTGTAGATCTTATTTAATGAATTCATGTATTATTAATGCATTTTGCCTGAACCACCATTTGCATGACAAATATCAGAGTAACTACCTCTGGCGACAGACCTTCACAGTCGTAGTTTGCAAAAACAAGTTTTTTTCATCAAAGAGTAAAACATGTTTGTAGCAGCTAAAATGCAAATGCACCATATGGGACGTACACAGTCATTATTATTGTTTGTTTTGACAGCACTGCAGATTATGCACAGCTTTGACAATGCAGTTGATTTACATTTGATGATATAGATTGATTATAGATTTGATACTATCTTTAGCTGTGCAACACACTTGAAGAGACGCCATGCAGCCCTTCAGGGAAAGGTAGAAAAGAATGTTGGAGAGTTTAGTTGGGCCTTTAGCTCCATTATCTGGAGATTTTTTTTTTTTGGTTGTGCTGATAGATTTGTTGTCAAAAAGTTTAGGCTTAATACCCCACCATATCGTTGATGTCTGGTGGTCTTGATCTTTAGACTTTAATGCTCTGTAAATAAAGTGAATAAGTTTAATAGTAAATGAATAATAAATAAATAAAAAAACTAAAATAAACTATTCCATCTCATGCAAAATACGTAACTCTTTTCACATTGTATCCTATGCACATATAAACGCAAAATGTGGGGTTTGCAACATGCATTACACAATAGTTATGAAAATATATTGATTTGATGGAGCGCAGTCACAGACCCGGAACTACAAAAGGCCGGGTATTGTTCATCCCCCCACCCATCCTGAGAAAGTACAAGCTCCGCCCTCTGCTCTCACTGAGCCGCTGTTCTTCCGCCCATCTCTGAGCGGGAGGGGGAAGGCAGGCGTAAACCCATGCGTAGCAGTTTTGGTAGCGTCTGAAATAAGATTTCAAGCAAGAAAATAAAAAAGACGCAGAGCAGCGAACCAGCCTGTATATCGGACGTTGAAAGCGAGTTTGTGAGGGCGTAAGGCCGGAGTGGAGGCGGGTGAGGAGGGCGGGCGGGTGGTGAGGAGCGAGGGTTTGCTGCGGAGGGGGGTGTGTGCGAAGTCCGTCCTGGCTACGTCAAATGCATCATACTTTAGACAGCCACGTCATACTTTAGACATCTGCTCATTGGTTGTTTTGTCTGAGCGTACCAGAAATCCACAGCAATTTGTGAAAAACGGGCTAAATCAATCTAGAAAGCCCTTTGGTGACATATACAAGGCCCGGACATCACTCTTACAAGGTAGAAAACTCTGGAAAGTCCATTTTGCATGTGATGGGCCCTTTAAGTTTATTGATCATCATTTTTAAACACAAGATACAATCAAGAAAAATTTTTGAGTCCACATTGGCCCATCCCTAGGAGCTACCTAAAAAATACCTTTTGAGTCTATCAAAAACGGTAGTTCAGTGTTTTTGTTTTACTGCAGTTTACAAAACCTAACTATTCATAAGCTGATTTACAAATAAACTAACTTAGAATCAGAGTAACTTCGTTAAATCCTCTAAGGGAAATTCAGTGCAATACAAGGCTGTTACTGTATTTATATAACCCGAATATAACCCGCAAAATTTTTTGTCTAAAAAACAACTCAAAGTTTGGTTGTGCGTTATAAATGAGGGCTGGGGTGACAGACTCGGATATTATTTGCGCGATGACTCTTTAATTGATGATGCCCCCCGAGCGCTTAGTGGGAGAGGCGTTTCGGGCACGTCCCACCGGGAGGAGACCAAGGGGCAGACCCCGGACCCGCTGGAGAGACTATGTCTCACAACTGGCCGGGGAACGACTTGGGATCCTTCCAGGTGAGCTAGAGGATGCAGCCGGGGAGAGAGAGGCCTGGGCTGCCCGTTTGAGGCTGTTGCCCCGCGACCCAACCCCGGAACAAGCGGAAGATGACGGAACAAAACAGAACTCATTAATCGAAGATGTCGCTGGCCACAATCGCAAAACATCGAATGCAATCACATTTCTCAACCCAAAAAACGCCTAGGGTCTATTTTTAATAACTGTATCCAAATCACTTGTGTGGACAATCTAAGATAAATAATTCTCGATGACTCATGCGCAAAACTCACCACAGAGGCAAGGGGTATCTAAAGAAACTCAGGCAACTCAGGGTATAAAGAAAAAAAACGTTCTGCATATGACGCTTCGTTAAAGCTCAAAGTTGTTGATCATGCTGAAATTTATGGAAATTGAGCAGCTAGCCAAGAATTCGCTGTATCTTGGTGCAGTTGCTTGGTCTGAGCTGAGAAAAAGTGAAAAAAAAATTCTACTTATTTTTAATGGAAAATTAGGTGTGTGTGTGTGTTAAAGTCAAATAAATACAATATATCACATTTTTATGAGAACACAAGTTGATTTATTGTTTTCCCGTTTGATCATGTGCTGGAATATATAGTATATTAGAAGGAACAAACACATACGTTTTGGAACACCAAATAGGCACCACTACTGGTTAATGCTGTCTCAATTTAAAAAGAATCATCAATCTTGTTTTAATTTTAAGATAATTATAAGTACAGCTCAACTTCAGACGATAATATTTTTATTGTTGTTCCTGAACAAGAAGAAAAAAAACAATGAACATATAAATTGAGATATATATTTTTTGTCCATAGTCTTTCTTTGCCAAACCTCAGGCAAAAGAGCGTGTGCTGGAAACTCAAGTCATAAAGTGCATAAATACATTCATTCTATATTCATTTATACATGTATTCATGTATTCCTACAAGAGAATCATTGTTAGGCAGAAAGTATTTTCAGTCGCTGACATTTGATGCAGTGTGTATATGTGTAACATGCTAACACCTCGACTAGTTTGATTGCTGCTATGATCAACCAGTAGATTGCTTTCAGAGTAGGTTCATAATGATAATTCACCCTGGAATGTTTTTAATGATTAGTTAAAAAAAGAAAACAAAGTTAGTGTGGAATGGTTTGGAGTCTGTAAAGAACAACCAATGACATAGCATTGGAGCTTTAGCCTTTTTTCAGACCAAAAGAGTGTGAGCTTAATCTAGAAAAAAAAAACAAAAAACAATTAAAAGACGTAATTGTGAAATGGGGTTTTAGTTATGTACAGTGCACAGCTGAATGTATTCATTTTTATAAATATGGCAAAAAAAAAGAAAAAAAGGTAGCAATTATCTTGTTTGCATCATGAGGTGGATGGAGAAATATGATTTTTAAAAATGGGTCAGTTTTAGTTAGAAGGATGTGGGAGAGTTGGAGAAAGCTGGAATTATTGTTTTTGTCTTCTGTACCCCTTATCCTGAACGGAGTCGCAGGGGTGCCGAAGCCTTCTTCTTCTTTCGGCATTTCCCTTTAGGGGGCGCCACATCAAGTCAGTTTCTTCCATCTAACCCTATCTGCTGTATCTTCTTTCGTCACACCAACTATCTTCATGTCTTCCTTCACTGCGTCCATGAACCTCCTCTTTGGCCTTCCTCTAGACCTCTTTCCTGGTGGTTCCAAGTCCAGCATCCTTCTTCCTATGTACTCTCTCTCTCCTCTGCACATGTCCAAACCATCTCAGTCTTGCCTCTCGAACTTTATCCCCAAAACCACTAACATGTGCTGTTCCTCTGATCCTGTCCATCCTGGTCACTCCCAGAGATATCCTCAGCATCTTCATCTCCGCTAGCTCCATCTCTGCTTCCTGTCTTTTCTTCAGTGCTACTGTTTCTAGACCAAACAGCATGGCCGGTCTCACCACGGTTTTGTACACTTTCCTTTTCATTCTAGCTGAAACTCTTCTGTCGCATAGGTGCCGAAGCCTATTCTGGCAAATTTAAGACAAGAGGCAAGATACACACCGAACAGGTCGCCAACCTGTCACAGAGCCACAGACACACAACCATCCACACCAGTTTGCTCAATAGAAATCATACAATTATATTCAGCTGTGAACTCTTTTTTCAACGTCATCCACTTGAGAAAGAACTTTTTTTTTTATTTTTTTTTTTTATCTTTTGGTAAACATCCTGTTTATTTTGCCTGGGTACATGATGGAGAAGAAAATGAAGGTCTCCGATTGGCCGGGCGCAAAGTTTTCCACACAAAAATATCAAACCATAAAGTGTCTTACTGACAGCACCTCTGGAGGTCAAAATAAATGCCACAAGCAAATTTTGCAATTGGCTCTTTCTTAAAATACTAGCATTATCGGACAATTAATCAATGACCAAAATAGACAACACAATAGTTTAGACTAACAGGGTAAATGAGAAAAAAATCTGCCCTCCATCATCTACTGCTATAATGTCTTCCTTTCTTTAATCATTTTGATTTTTTTTTCAGAAGATCGACAGACGGATCGATCTTGCATTCCCAGTAATCAAGATGCTGCAGTCATCCATCGTTGGAAAGAAAGAGCTGAGCTGAAAAGCAAAGGTTTCAATTTACCAGTCGATCCACGTTCCTACCCTCACTTATGGTCAGCAGCTGTGGGGGCGTGACCAAAAGAACAAGATCGCGGATACAAGAGGCCGACATGAGTTTCCTCTTTAGGGTGGCTGGAATTTCACTCAGAGATAGAGCGAGTAGCTCTGCCATCCAAAGAAGCTTGGAGTAGAGTCGTTGCTCCTCTGGGTCAAGAGAAGCCAGATGATAATAATAATAAAAATTTTATTTGTGACGCACTTTATATCTCCAGTGGAGATCTCAAGGTGCTACAATGACCAAAAGAAACAACAAACAGCAAAATTAAATAAAACCACAACACAAAAAATTACACTAAAAACTTTGTTGAAAAGCCTTTAGAAATAAAAATGTCATCAGTCTTTTCTTAAAAAGCTCAACGCTCTGTGGAGCCCTCAAGCTCTCGGGAGGAGTGTTCCAGAGCCTTGGAGCAGCTGCCTCGAAGGCCCTGTCCCCCATAGTGGAGAGTTTGGTCCTTGGTTGGTGCAGGCAGTAGGAGGACGAGGAGGAGGAGCACAGGTCTCGGACAGTGGTGTGGAGGGTTAGGAGTTCTTGGAGATAAACAGGTGCAGTGCCGTGTATGCACTCATGGGTGAGGAGGCAGAGCTTGTACTGAATTTTATATTTAACGGGTAGCCAGTGGAGGGATTTGAGGATGGGAGTGATTATTATATTATGGTCATATATGATTATATATGGTCAGATGGAGTGGCCTAGCCATTTGGTTAGGATGCCTTGCTTGCTGGTGAGGTGTTTTGGGCACTTCCCACCGGGAGGAGACCCAGGGGCAGACCCCGGACCTGCTGGTGAGACAATGTCTCATAGCTGGCTGGGGAACACCTCGGGATCCTCCCGGGTGAGCTGGAAGATGCAACCAGGGTGAGAGAAGCCTGGGCTTCCCGTCAAAGGCTGTTACCCCTGCGACCCGGCCCTGGATAAGAGGAAGATGATGGAACGGAACAGATTTTTTTTTATTTTCTATAATTTCTCCCACCATACTTTTAATGTTTTTATGAAAGCCCTTTGAATTGTCTTGTCCACAAAATGGGCATTACAGAAACATTTGCCTTGCTTTTGTTGTCAAAATCAGCTTGTTGTAGAGTGAGTGAAAAGGATTGATGTGTCTTTCTTTCACAATGCACTGAGCAAGTCTGCCACTGTACACACTTCATTTCATCTCTGTTTTGTGAGCAGAGCATTTCATGACTTATTTAGCTTGTTTCTGATTCAGCATCTGTCCATCTCCTCACGTCGCTCAGCCTCCTCTTCACCAGTGTGTGAGGAAGTTTGAGAACATGCGTCAGAGCAGCTGTTTTCACCGAAACTTATCTTTCATTTAGTCTTTTTTCCCCCCATATAAATATTAATGACATTTACTGTTGTTTAGACTCCTCTCAGAGTAAACATTCTTTTTCTTACCGGTTGGATACGATGAGACTGCTGAAAGATCCTTGAGCCTTGGCTCTAACTGAGTTTTCTTTTCTATTTTTTTTGCTTTTTCCTTAGCAACAGAGATGGTGGACAGCAACGCAGCGTTAAAGGAGGACAAATGTGGCAGAAAAAAAAATAACAAAGAGAGCTTTATAGTCGATATTTCATCTGATGTGAAGGGTTTATGAATGCAAATTCACTCCCATACAGTCCCTTAAAAGCAATGTCTCGAGTTTTGTTTTATGCCGCTTATTTATTGCATTGCAGTTTCTTTTTTTCTGTTCTCACAGTGTGAGAAAGGCAAATAGAAAACTTCACTGCCACTGGCAAATCAAAGTCATTAATAGTAAGTTGCTCATGGCGCCAGACAATCACTGGGAAAGTTCTGAAATGCCAGGGCGGGTGTTTGTGTATTTTGTGCATATGAGGCTCGGCGCATGATGCTTTGCATATTTTCCTGCTTGTCTCACCTTTTTCAGGCCCAAGCCGGAGTGTTAGCGATGCAGAGCGTCACCTTCAAAATGTGTGTCAGCTTTGCAGTACTGACTATAATAGTGCTCATGACTCTGTAGAGCAGTCACACTAAATTGTGAGCAATAACTCTCAGGCTGTTTCCTGGTTTAGTGGATGGAATAGCATCGTCATTGAAAAATAGTAAATGTGAAGACTTTTAAGAGTTCCATCAAACACATTCATTCATTTATGACCATTCACGTTGGGCGAGACTTGCTTTATTATGTGCGGTACACAAAAACACACTCTCACCACAGTGAGTACAATTGGTACAAACACAGTTTTAAGATATTATTGAGGACATTTGTAAAAAAGTCTGTAAAAATCCCATAAAAAGATCAACATAAACATCTTATTTTCTCAACTTCAGATAACAAAGTCAGAGACATTTTTATTTTAAGTTACTTTCACAGTTGAGGCGTGAAAACTTGGTAAGCCTCACAGAGCGTGCTCATCTCTACTAAAAACCCAGTCAACCAAACTTGAATAATTAATTTTGTTACCCGGACCTGAACATATCCATTAATTATTGAAGGTGTCAGACTGAATACAAACCGAGTTAGTCATGCTAACTACAAGGCTGAGATTTGTTCCCAGTAACACTTCACAAATCCATTATGTCTTCAACTAGTCCAGTCAAGTGGTTCTAAATATTATAATGCACTAATTGCATTAGATTATATAACACGGTTAACGTGGCAAGAGTCCAAGCCAGGCATGGGCAAACTACGGCCCGTTAAACGGTTTAATCCGGCTGGCCGAACTTGAAATACGTACAATGCATTATTATTATTATGTTATGGTTTAATTTTCCCTGCAATTTTGATATCTCCCCACTAGATGGCATACTCTGTATATACTGGCTTTGTTGAGAATACAACAACACTGCTCCCATTCAAATGTGCACATCGTCAAAACAAACCGTGCATTTAATTCAATTCGATTTTATTTGTATCGCCCAAAATCACAGAATTTCCGTCTCAAATGGGCTTCACAAGAAAAAGAGGAATGTATTAACACAAATACACAACAAGAAAAATAACTAACAAATGCTAACTAAACAAGACTAGCACATTAATGCACTTAGACTCTCCTTCTCGGTGAGGAAAAACTCCTAAAAAAAACCCATCAGTGGGGAAAAAATAAGAAATCTCGTAGGGATCCACATGAAAGAGAGATCCCTCCCCCGGGACGAGCAACCAATGTGTCAAAGATTATTGTTTAAATATTATCTTATTCTACTCTACAGCTAAATATCTAAAGAAGTCAATAAATGTTCTTCATTCTGATGGAAACACTGGGGGACTCCTCAGCCCGGAGATGTCCAGTACGGGGATGAGTAGATGTTCTTCATCCTGATGGAAACACGGAGGACTCCTCAGCCCAGCGAAGCCCTGGACAGGGATGAGTAGATGGATTTCATGCACTAATAGAAAGCCATCGGGGCCAATAAATGCACGTAAACAAGCATGTTAGATTTCAAACCTTGTGCGTTACTATGGAAAGCCATTGGGGTCACTACACGTGCGTAATCTAGCGCTAAACATTAAATCTAGCATGCTAGAGGCACATCTTTTAAGCGCTAGCGTGCTAGATTTAAAATTTAACGCGCTTGATGTTTTTGAAAAAAAAAAAAAAAAGACAGTTAGGAGGAGAGTGATGGTGATAGTGGTAAGTATAAAAGAACTTTTTGTGCTTTAAAATAAAATAGTTATTCACTTGATTTTCAGTGTTTTAAAGACTAGTTTCAAAGTCAGAGATTTTGTTGTGATACTTGTCTTCATTTTCATTGGAAATAAAGCATGTATTTTCTCCAGATCCCAAGATGTGTATTTTTTCTCCAATGAGGTGAGGTTACCAAAGCATGCCATCCATCCGCTCCTGTTCCAGCTCCTTTGTCATATGCTAGAGCTTAATGTGGCCCGCAAATAAAAAGTTTGCCCACCCCTGGTCTAAGCACGCTCAAAGAACATGAGTCATATGGACGTAAACGAAAGTGGTCATCCTTACAAGATGGACTCATCACAGATTCCATGTTTGAGAATTTAACTGTGTTCCATAGATCCAGTGGTGGATGAAGTACTCACTTTTTGTACTTAAGTAAAAGTACAGATAATTAGGCAAAAAAATTACTGTCTGATTTTTTGTACAATAAAAGTAAAAGTACCAATAAAAAAATACTTAAGTAAAAGTAAAAGTACCAATAAAAAAATCTACTTAAGTAAAAGTACAAAAGTAATTGGTATAAATTTTACTTTTTAAGTAAAAAGTAAAAGTATTCGACCATAATTTAAATGTTATTTTTTGTGCTGTAGGGTCACAAATAAACATTGTACAGGAACGTAAGCCCCCCCTGCCCCCCCCCCCGCCCCCTGCCTCTTTTGGTCCACAAAAAAAAAAAAAAGAAGAACGGGAAGGGGACAAGTCAAGCTATCCCCTAGCGGGGCCAGCAAATGGGCACCAAAATGCAGGAATGACTGTTACTTTTTAAAATGTTTAGGGGGGAAGCCCCCACTCACCCTATATTGGCTTTATCAATGACCTCACCCGAGCCACTCCCCCCACCCCCTATTTTTAGAAAATCCTAGAACCGCTCCTGCTTCGTGTAACAATGGCTCAACTTTTTATTTAGATGTAAACTATCTTCTGAAGTAGAAGTAAAGATCTTCTGACTCTTTTTCAATTTGTACTATATTTGATGTTAGTTTTTTGGCGCTGAATGAATGCAGAAAATGTTCACTCTCGATTCTGATTCGTCCTCGATTCATTACTTCTTCTCCCAATCAATTGCTTTTGGCGATGCAGCTTCAAGATGCGCTAAAAAAAAAAAAAACTGTATATTTTTCAAATTCCTGAACGAAAATGTAACAAAAAATGTAAAACACAATTTTAAAAAGTAGCGAAGTAAAAGTAAAAGTACAGATATTTGCTCTAAAAATGTAGTGAAGTAAAAGTAAAAGTACAGGTCTCAAATTTTACTTAAGTAAAGTACAGATACACATTTGTTTTTACTTTAATACAGTAACAAAGTACATTTACTTTGTTACGTTCCACCACTGCATAGATCTAATGGGTAATGAGTAATTGAGTAATTGAGTGAGTGTTTTTTATTCCTCCTTTCATGTGCTGAAATGTACGAATACATCTCCCACTTTCCAAAAACATGCACATTAGGTTGATTGTCTGCTATAAAATTCGTCCTAAGAATGAGTTGTGTGTGTTTGACCCTGCAAGAGACTGGCGATCTTTTGGGGTGTATCTTGCCACTTGGCTTGAATCAGCAGGGATAGGCTCCAGCAGGCCCCGCAACCCTGTTAGGGATGGACGGTTCAGAAGACGAATGATTGAATGCATTGTACTCATATAGGGCTTATCCAGGATGCTCAAAGATGCTTCACACATATGTATTATTCATTCACTCCATACCAGGTAGTGGTAAGCTACTGTTGTACCCACAGCTGCCCTAAAACAGACTGATGGAAGCAAGGTTGCCATTTTGTGCCATCGGCCCCTCCGACCATCACCAACCAACCAATCACACACACTATCCAGACTAGGCAATATGGGTGAAGTGTCTTTCCCAGTGATGCAGAGACAATTTAATCTCAACGGCCGTCCTACTGTGGCACTTGGGATTCCAGTGGTCTCCAATCCAAGTACTGTCCAGGCACAGCCTGCTGGCCTGAGGTCTGGCAGGAACACACATTGACAAGCTGGTATGGCCACAGGACAAAATGACACAATAACAACAGTTACACAACAAAGTAGTGAAGGATACCAAGCCTTTTACAACAAGTAGGTAGACCAAACAGCTGTGCAAACGGGGAGAGGCGATTGGAGCCAGAGGTGAGAGGAATAGGGCAAATGGCAAAACACACAATTCAAAGCTCATTATTGAAAAGTTAAATCTGTATCCATAGCGACTGGGACTTTTTAGCAATATAAAAAAAAAATGTGGTTGTTTCACCCAGTGAGTCATTTCGTAGGGATTTTTATACAGCTGTGATTTTCTCTGGCCAGTGATGGAAAGCAGATCTGACATAATACTTAGAATAAAGTTGGCACAATTATGGAAATGAGTGATATTTATTTGCGTGTGCCAATGAGCCATGAAAACAAATAATGTGGCAGTCGTTTCTTAATTACCTAGGTTCAAAGCGAATGTCGATCTTGTCTAAAGAGGCAAAAACAAAATATCTTTTAAATAATCCATGTTGGGCAGTACAATCTAACCAGAGGTGAGTTAAGACTATGTTCAGACGGGCTGTGAAACCCTTAAATTTATTTTTAGCACCCCCAAAAAAATCTGTCATCATCCGGATCCATAAAATGACCTTACCATGTTTTCATTTGTGAATCATGGTTAGTCAAAAACACTAGAAAGCATAATCTAGGTCAGTGTTTTTCAACCAGTGTTCCCCGGCACACTAGCGTGCCTTGAGAGATCGTCAGGTGCGCCATAGAAAATGATCTTTTTTCACCTAATACGTCGTTTACCGATCTACCGGTAGCTCCCAACAATTGTTTTGGTCAACCTCGTGGTGTTTGTGTTTGTTTATAATGCTGAGAAAAATGGATTAAAGCATAATAATTTATTTTTATCAGCATTATATTTCCTAATATATTTTCACGACCATAAGGTGGACATAAAAGTCTCAAAATTTCTTCAAAATGAGCGGTGCGCCCTATCGTGCAGTGCGCCCTATGTGATTTGCGGACGTATTAGAGAACCACGAGGTGGACGCAGTTGAGAACATGAGATCATTAAAGGGGGAACTGTGTTCGTGGATTGTGTATAAAAGAACAGGTATGTGCTTTATGCAGAACATTGCGGTTTTAACAACACTGAAAATGGAAAAGAGACACGCTTATGAAGCTCAGTTTAAATTGATGGCTATCAGGTACCTGGGGGAACATGGAAATCGAGCCGCTGCGAGAAAATTTAAAATGAACGAGTAGATGTGGTCCTAAGTAGAGGTAGCTAAAAAACGAGCTGCGACATGTGAAGAAGACGCAGCTGAGTTTCTGCGGAAATAAGGCGAGGTGGCCAGAGTTGGAGGAAAGACTCCAGCAGTGAATCATCCACCAAAGAACGAGTGGGAGGAGTGTTTCCTCAAAAAAGCTGGTATCCTTTCTGAGGAGCCGCACAGTACAGACAGTGACTTTGACAGCGAGGAGCAAAGTGGACCTGCTCTGTTGGATTTTGCGCAGCTGTTCGATTCTGAAACAGAGGATGAGGACTTTGACGGATTTGAATAAAGACTATAACCGGTAATGTGCTTGTTTAGTATCGTTACTACTTAAATAAAGTACAACCAAACTCAGTTTTGCTCCCGATCTATTTTTTAATACGCACATTTGCATGCTTGCGTGTGTGTTGTTGTAAGGCGGTGTGTGACTGAGACTGCGCCTTTTCGCACGGTGCGCCTAATGGTCGTTAAATTACAGTAATTGTCTCACCTTCGTGAGTTTAACAGGTTCTATAATATCAGGTTGAGCGACTTTGTTGTTGTTGTTGTTATATCACTTTTAAGACATTATGTTTTTAAAATAAATCATACAATGTAATCATACATGATTGTGAGTGATCACACTATCAGCCATACTTCCCATAGTGCTGGCACTGATTTCACACCCAGCGGCCCACTCACATTTCTGTATTTAGCACATGAGAACATTTACATGAGAAGTTTTAAATCTACCAGCTCATGATAAAACTTATAACGATGTTCAAACTGCAACAACACCTTTGACTGTGGTTATTAACAAAATTTAGCATTCACGGCGATTTAGCATTCACATATGTTCTTTCATACGTCTGTGCAGCATAATTACTCTGTAATCATGTTCACTTAGAAACATATGTGCAGCTAATTGGTTCGGAAATTTCCACGAGGCACCTGCGATTGACAGGCGATAAGTTCCCATCATTCATCCGGCGTGTTCTAAAGAATTTTCCAAACTCAGTTTGCACGATAGAAGTGTCTTCTGAGAAATTCTTTACTGGGGTAAAAGTGACTCCTGATAAGTTACCACTTCTTTAAATAGATCATGTCAACATTTGGCACTTTTATTACAGCTGATTCTAAGATAATATTTTGTACCATCGTAAAGACTTCCTTTGCTTATTCAGGCTTGTGTCCTGGTTAAGCACGAGTCCTGAGCGGGTATGAAATGGATTAAAAAGTAAACAAGACCTTTTTTTTTTTTTTTTATACAATAAACCTGGAACATCCAAAACTCTATGTCATAAAAATTTCTGTTCAGAAACAGCTTTTTTTTTTCTTAGTTTAGATTATGTTATTGAACTTCAAAAAATGTTTCTTTCATTTTTAGCAACAGCCCTCTCATTGATCCCAAAAAACTACCGTAATTTCACGACCATTAGGCACACCGTACAAAAAGGCGCAGTCTCAGTCACACACTGCCTTACAACAACACACACACAAGCCTGTAAATGTGCGTATTAAAAAAATAGATCGGGAGCAAAACTGAGTTTGGTTGTGCTTTATTTAAGTAGTAACGATACTAAACAAGCACATTACCGGTAATAGTCTTTATTCAAATCCGTTAAAGTCCTCATCCTCTGTTTCGGAATCGAGCAGCTGCGCAAAATCCAACAGAGCAGGTCCACTTTGCTCCTCGCTGTCAAAGTCACTGTCTGTACTGTGCGGCTCCTCAGAAAGGATACCAGCTTTTGCAAAAGCTCGGATGACAGTACCAGCAGACACGTTAGTCCAAGCATCTACAATCCATTGGCAAACTGTAGCGTAACTCGCCCGGCACTGCCTTCAACCCTTCGTGAAACTGTGGTCTCCTTCGGTCATCCATCGTTCCCACGCCGCTCACACTTCACTCTTTAATGTTCTCATGCCTTTTCTTTCAGGTCTGCCTCGCGGGCACCGCGTTTTTTTTTAGGTCCGCCTTTTCTCACACACAAGGCGCACCGCATGAAAAGGTGCACCGCTCATTTTAAAGAAAATCTAAGACTTTTATATGCGCCTTATAGCAACGAAATTATGGTACTTTAATGGTTGATGTAATTAGTTTTTACATGACGTTTGAGAAGATTGCTATTGCGCTCATGTTTTCCACTTTTGAAAGTTTTACGATGCTCTAAATGACTTCTTTTTTGTTTGTTTGAAAAATCTTTTTTTTTTTTTCCATTTTAAATTTTAACATATGAATGAAAGAAAAAAAAACGTATGAGTTTTCATAAAAAATGAGTGACTGTCTGTATTTAGAGAGATGTTGGCGTTTTGTTAAGAATTTTTTTCAAAAATCCAAAGATCCAGCCGTCAATTTGACCGCACGTCACTTTAACATCAGAATCAGAATATACTTTAATGATCCCACACATGGGAAATTCGAGTGTCACAGCAACAACTTTCTATCTGCTGAGTGAGTCGTTGTAGAGCCCGATCACGTACGGGAAGAAAGACCTCCGGTATGTTTTCGAGCGGAGCTGTCTGAGCCTCTTGGAGAAGGAGCTCCGCTGTTTGTCCAGAAGCAGGTAGAGAGGATGGTCATGATTGTCCATGATGGATAAAAGTTTGTTCAGTGACCTCCTCTCTACCGCTGCCTCAAGTGAGTCCTGTTTGCTGCCAATGACAGAGCCAGCCAGTCTGATTAGTTTATTCAGTCTGTTGGCGTCACTGGCTGGGATGCCACTCCCCCAGCAGAAAACAGAGAAGAACAGTATGTTACAATAAGTAACAGACCTTACATCCCCAAATTGTTGGGGATGTAACATTTCGCTTGTTTTGAAAGCGAAATGTTTTTCAAGATTAGTTTTCACTTTCATTGATCTTTTTAAATTATTTACTCCGTTTTGTCATCTTCCGCTTGTTCCGGGGTCGGGTCACGGGGGCAACAGCCTCAAACGGGTAGCCCAGGCCTCTCTCTCCCCGGCTGCATCCTCCAGTTCACCCGGAAGGATCCCAAGTCGTTCCCCGGCCAGCTGTGAGACATAGTCTCTCCAGGTCCGGGGTCTGCCCCTTGGTCTCCTCCCGGTGGGACGTGCCCAAAACACCTTCCCCGTGAGGCGCTCGGGGGGCATCCTGACCAGATGCCTGAACCACCCCATCTGGCTCCTCTCGACCTGGAGGAGGAGCGGCCCGACACCGAGCTCCTCCCGGATGGCAGAGCTCCTCACCCGATCTCTGAGTGAGAGCCCAGCCACCCTGCAGAGGAAGCTCATTTCGGCCGCTTGTACCCGCGACCTCATTCTTTTGGTCACCATCCACAGCTGGTTACCATGGTGAGGGTAGGAACGTAGATCGACTTGTAAATCCATAGCTTTGCTTTTCGGCTCAGCTCTCTCTTTACCCTGACGGACCGATGCAGCGTCCTAGTTATTGCTGACGCCGCACCGATCCGCCTGTCGATCTCCCGCTCCGTCCTTCCCTCACTCGTGAACAAGACCCTGAGATACTTAAACTCCTCCACTTGGGGCAGGACCCTGTCGATGACCCGCAGGAGGCATTCCACCCTTTTCCGGGCGAGGACCATGGTCTCGGATTTGGAGGCGCTAATTCCAATCCTGGCCGCTTCACACTCGGCAGCAAATCGATCCAGTGAGAGCTGGAGATCACGTTCCGATGAAGCCAACAGGACCACATCATCCGCAAAAAGCAGAGATCCGATCCTGAGGTCACCAAACCGGACCCCTCCAACGCATTTCGTTATTTCTTTATTTTCTTTAAAATTTCTTTATTTTCTAAAGAAATAAATGGTTTATTAAACAAACTTATCTAGAAAAGCAAATATAAACAGGTTGCCTGGAGGCTCTTAGAGGCATCCATTTCCACTGGTGGCTCAAGAAATTGAGCGATAAAAGGATGTTAGCGGCACTGATGTTAAAACAGTGACCTTAACTAATTTATAACAACACACAATCCAATAACAATGGCTAAATGATCTCAGTGATAAAATTAAAAAACTAAACTAACTCATTTAAGCACTAAAGTCCCACTTGTAATAAAGTGCTAATCTGAATAAACACTGCTAGCAATATAACCAAATCAAACTCCTGACCTGTGTGTGTCTGTGAGACGGTTTTATACAACAACCAAAGCAAACACAACTTAAGGCCAAAAAGAAAATTGTAATTAACCTTTTCAACCAGTGCTGAAATGAGTTTAGACCAAAGATGGGGCTCAACCTACTCTTTAGGTTATCTAAATGTCTGTTTAAACATTAATCATATCATTTACTTTAATGTTTAAGAAAGTAATAATATACAAATAAATATTTTGGAATGGTTTTTCAAATTTGTTCACTTTCTTATTTTTTTTTTTTTCGAATGGTTTTTGAAGGTTTGTTACATCTGTCCTATCTTCATCCATGACTTGCCAAGGCCATGACACCTTTTTATGTAACTTCTTCTTCTCCTTTCGGCATTTCCCTGCAGGGGTCGCCACAGCAAGTCAGTTTCTTCCATCTAACCCTATCTGCTGCATCTTCTTCGGTCATACCAACTATCTTTATGTCTTCTTTCACTGTATCCATGAACCTCCTCCTTGGTCTTCCTCTAGTCCTCTTTCCTGGTGGTTCCAAACCCAGCATCCTTCTGGGAGGAGAGAGTACATAGGTACTCTCTCCTCTGCACATGTCCAAACCATCTCAGTCTGACCTCTCTGACTTTATCACATGTGCTGTTCCCCTGATGGACTCATTTCTAATCTTGTCCATCCTGGTCACTTCCAGAGAGATCCTCAGCATCTTCATCTCTGCTACTGTATAAACAGTATTTTACACACTCTGCTTATGCATCTCCCACTCACTCTGAATTTAGCGATCAATTAAGACTTGTATCAAATTTCAGAGACTGAGCTGGTGGTATCACAAGAGGGACAGGAAAATAAGCACTAGTCGGTCTCTCACACTTTTTGGTCTGTGATAAAATTTTGTAAATCAGGTAGATTTCATAACCACTATGGTTGCTGATATTCATTAGATCTAATGACAAAAGAGCCATTTTAAACAAGATGGAACCTTTACTAGCTATTGGTGGTGACCGATAGAATGAGATAGCGTATACAAGCGGACAAAATTAGCTTCCTCCTGAGGGTAGATAGGGTAGATAGGCTCTCACTCAGAGTGGGGAGCTCTGCCATCCGGGAGGAGCACAGAATAGAGCGGTTGCATTTCTGGGTCGAGAGAAGCCAGATGGGGTGATTTAGGCATCTGGTTAGGATGCCTCCCAAAACCCTCGCTGGTTTTGGGCACAGAGGAGGAGACAAAGAGGAAGCCCCCGGACCTGCTGGATAGACTATGTTTCACAGCTGTGCAGGGAATGCCTCGGAATCCTACTAGGTGAGCTGGAGGATGCTGCCGGGGTTGGAGAAGCATGGCCTTCTCGTCTAAGGCTCTTGCCTCACAGCAAAATGGTAACTACGGTAACTATGCAGGGCCTACTTTCTAATTATGTGAGTTTCTGCGCATGTGCATAACCCCTACACATCCCCCGGCATTTCCCCCCATTTGAGTTACCTGTAAAGTTATGCTAGCTATGCTAATACTAGCTTAGCAAATACATACTAGTGAATGCTGGTATTTTATTACATTTCTTACATTTTAGCATGGATTTTAGCATTTTAGCAGGTGGATCGGTGCAGCATCATCAATAACTAGGATGCTGCATCGGTCCGTCGTGGTAAAGAGAGAGCTGAGCCGAAAAGCAAAGCTCTCGATTTACAAGTCGATCTACGTTCCTACCCTCACCTATGGTCACCAGCTGTGGGTGGTGACCGAAAGAATGAGATCGCGGGTACAAGCGGCCGAAATGAGCTTCCTCCGCAGGGTGGCTGGGCTCTCACTCAGAGATCGGGTGAGGAGCTCTGCCATCCGGGAGGAGCTCGGTGTCGAGCCGCTCCTCCTCCAGGTCAAGAGGAGCCAGATGGGGTGGTTCGGGCATCTGGTCAGAATGCCCCCGAGCGCCTCACGGGCGAGGTGTTTCGGGCACGTCCCAACGGGAGGAGACCAAGGGGCAGACCCCGGACCCGCTGGAGAGACTATGTCTCACAGCTGGCCGGGGAACGACTTGGGATCCTTCCCGGTGAGCTAGAGGATGCAGCCGGGGAGAGAGAGGCCTGGGCTGCCCACTTAAGGCTGTTGCCCCCGCGACCCGACCCCGGAACAAGCGGAAGATGACGGAACGAACGTTTTAGCTCAGTAGGGGCATCATTTAAGTAACATGACTCAATAACACTTTTTCTGCCATGTTTTTGTGGGTAGAAAATGTGTTCGTAACCTCATCTTTGCAGCGCTCACATTTACATTTTTATGTATTCGTTTTTAAATTTACATCACTGTAAATGAAATTCAAAAAGACCAACAGAGACAGAGGTAATTTGTGATTAGTGCTATTTTTAGAACTGCCCTGCGGGCGACTGATGCGGTTGCTGGGGGCGACCTGGTGCCCGTGGGCACCGGGTTGGTGACCCCTGGTCTAGAGACAAAGGCACTGAGGAAAAGACACGAAACAGAGATGGAGGTAGCAAAGATGAAGATGCTGAGGATCTCTCTGGGAGTGACCAGGATGGACGGATTAGAAATGAGTACATGAGAGGAACAGCACATGAGAGGCTTCAGAGATAAAGTCAGAGAGGCCACACTGAGATGGTTTGGACATGTGCAGAGGAGAGAGAGAGAGTACATCAGAAGAAGGATGCTGGATTCGGAACCACCAGGAAAGAGGACTAGAGGAAGACCAAAGAGGAAGATCATGGATACAGTGAAGGAAGATATGAAGATAGTTGGTGTGACCAAAGAGGATTCAGCAGATAGTGTTAGATGGAAAAAATTGACTTGCTGTGATGACCCCTGAAGGGAGGGTCCAAAAGAAGAAGAAGATGGAAATTTCCATCATTGGCCTTTTATTGTATGTGACAATAGTGGGCTGTCTGGGTCACGTTTTAAATGTTTATATTAAGCTCTTGAATGTGAATATTGTTTAAAATTACAAAGTAGTAAAAAGGTCTGGCAGGGAAGGGTGCTGACAGAGACAGTTAAGAATGCAGAGCATGCTCTGTACATTGCCATTTGATGACGTCTTCCAAAACACAACACACTTTTCATGTTGTTTCATATAAATCAACAAACCTTAGTAATATTTTTGTTCTTTTTGTGTAATTAATAAAAAAAAAATACTGATATAATTTTTGTAATTTTGATATCAAAATTACATAAACTGCAATTACTTATTATTTTTGGTGGAAAATAATCAAGTAAATTTGCCCTTAAGGTCAATGGTTACTGAAGTATATGTCATGTATGACATATAACTATCAATAATACTATAGTTAGCTGTATTTTATTTTTTTAGACTAGAGGTCAGTCTGTGTAAAAAAAAAGTGATGTTGGTCAGTGACTGTCACATTGCATGTTTACATGACCCATGACATTAAAACACCCTTGACAATACCTAATTTCTTGTGACGTAATTAAACACATAGCCAAGCTAATAAAGAGCAACATCATCACAGCTAACACGTAATTTACGTCAATGCAGACAATTCTTACCTCAACATGTTTTTGAAAGCTAGCAATTCAGCTTTTTGTGGCAGACAAAGAGGACATGAGATCGCGGGTACAAGCGGCCGAAATGAGCTTCCTCCGCAGGGTGGCTGGGCTCTCACTCAGAGATTGGGTGAGGAGCTCTGCCATCCGGGAGGAGCTCGGTGTCGAGCCGCTCCTCCTCCAGGTCGAGAGGAGCCAGATGGGGTGGTTCGGGCATCTGGTCAGGATGCCCCCCGAGCGCCTCGCAGGCGAGGTGTTTCGGACACGTCCCACAGGGAGGAGACCAAGGGGCAGACCCGGGATCCGCTGGAGAGACTATGTGTCACAGCTGGCCGGGGAACGACTTGGGATCCTTCCAGGTGAGCTGGACTTGTTTTCCATTTGTGCTAAATTTGATGAATGTTTTTTTGCGGAGGATGACTGTATATTTTTCAAATTCCTGATCAAAAATGTAACAAAAATGGCAAACATGCTTTTAAAAAGTAGTGAAGTAAAAGTACAGATATTTGCTCTAAAATGTAGTGAAGTAAAAGTAAAAAGTACAGGTCTCAAATTTTACTTAAGTAAAGTACAGATACATAACTTTTTTTTTTTTTTTTTTTACTTAAGTACAGTAACGAAGTAAATGTAGATCGTTAAGTTCCACCACTGTATTGTACACCTGCAGCCAAAGCTAGTATGTGTAAAATGAAACAGGAAGTACGTAGGTTTGTAATATATCGCACACATTAAATAGGTGTTTTCGGTGTGGATATTAAAACAGTGGAGTGGCTTGAGTTTGGCCTGAACCAGTTTGGATGGGTTCTTTTTCTTTTGGAAAGTGAAAAACCGGCCGTGTAATTTTATTGTCACAGAACCACTAATCCCTGTTTGTTTTTAAAATTTTCCACTCGGTGTTCCAACGGTGCAACACTGTTTCCCGTGACATTTCACAACATGGCTTTTTCCCTTCCATGGAAATTGTCTTTTCAAAATACCGGCACTTCTGAGGAGTCTGAAGCTTTTCTGTGTGCTGCTTAGGACAGCTTTGAGCTTGTATGTAGAAACAAATAGTCATTAGAGCTATGAAAATAGTGTGCTCCCAAATGCGTGCTTCCATTTAACTAGTACACATGTAACATAGCAAAAATGATCAAATTTTAAACCTTCTGATACCAAAGAAAACTTCTCTGGTTTCGCATGACATTTATTTACCAGGTAAGAGGCTGTAAATGAACTGCTGTCTAAAAAAAAGACTTTCAACAGCTTGAGGGTGGCCTTGGATGATAGAGAAGGGAGGAAACAAGCAAGCTGAAATGGCACTGTGGAACAGCTTGGAAGGCAGTGCTGCAGAGATGCTCCCCCTGGGGATGGGCAAACTCAGCACAATCCTAATTTTCATTTCTCGGTGTGCAACCCCAGATGATTAGGGCGTAATGATGGTTACTCTAATTGGCCCTTTGTTTCTCCAATTTTGCTAGATCACATGAGCTACTTAGATATACACAAATGCACATAAAAAGCCTCTTTGAACAGCCAGTTCTCATGCAATTATTGATCCAGACTAAAAACACTGAGGTCACAATATCCAGCATAATGTTCTACTGAGAAAATCCAACCATTGGATAATTTAAAAAATAAAAAAAAATCAAATTCATCTCACAGGAGTTTTACAGAAATAGTTACACCCTTTACAGTTCACTGTACTTGTCACTCACAGTGTGTCAGGGTCACCTAACCCTTTTAAAACTGACTTTTTGAGATCTAGCAAAGGCTTTAGTACTTTAGTGGCAAAAAGACTGCTGCTTCTCTCCTTGCCAAGACTTTTACCAAGTCAGATGTTAATGCACGTCTTTTTTTCCCACCAGTTCAGTACAAAGTAGATGCTCAAGGAGAAATACGCAAAAAGCTCAATGCAAGTAGTCTAGGGATCTAGCAATCTTCTTCTCTTTTTGACAATTCCCGACTGGAGTCACCACAGCAATTCAGTTTCTTCATCTGCTCCTGTTTCGTGCACCCTCTTTGGTCACACCAGCTATGTTCATGTCCTTCTTTACTGTATACATAAACATCCTCCTTGGTCTTCCTCGAGGCCTTCTACCTAGCAGCCCCTGCCAAGAGGCCTGGTTCCAGAGCCCAAGCTTTGCATTGAGGCAAGTCCAACTATATCTAGTTGGAACTGCTCGACCTCGCGCACCAACTCGGACTCTTTCCCTGCCAGAGAAGTGACGTTCCACACCCCACAAACTAGTTTATGCAGCCAAGAGTCTAACTGTTAGGGTCCCCACCATCGGCTACTGCCCATCTCATCCTCCATCGGCTACTGCTCATCTCAGCCTTTGACTCACTTCAATGCCCTCTACGACAGGTGGTGGATCTACTGGAAAGAAGTGAGGCTCATGTCCCCTGTTCGGGTTGAGCCTGGCTGGGCCTCTTGGGTAAAAGCCCGTCCCCCGGGCACTCACTCTCGTGCCCCACCTTTGGACATGGTTCCATGAGGGGCCCGGTTACCCGCATCTGGGCAAGGGAAACTTGGCCACGGAGCTTTTCTTCTTTAGGGGTATTGAGCCATTCTTTGTACAGCCCTTCACCCAGGAGTTTTTGGCTTGGGTGACCCTTCCAGGGGCATTTAGCCCCAGACAATATAAATCCTAGGATCATTAAGGCACGGATACCCTCAACCACGGTATGATGGCAGCTCAAGCAATAGTCAAAGATAGCCTTTATTTTATTTAAATCTAATTCCAAATCTTAGCAGAAAGCACAAGTCAATTAATTGTGCTTTTCTGTTTACCTTTGATTTAGAATATTTACAATTTTATTTTTTTTCTATATGTCATTTAAAGAATTTACTATTTGAATTATTTCATTGATATAAAGATGTACACATTCATTCAAATCCTCTTTAATTATGAAGCAGCAGCAGAAGGAATTTTGTTTGTGCATTTAAATTGATTAGGAATTTATACTTCCATGCATCTAATCTGGCTGCATGACACACACACACACACACACACACACACACATAAAGCAAGCCTAAATCTTCCCAGTGCTCCATTGATTTTGACTCTCCGGCCTACAGTGAGTCATCTGTTTTGAAATCTGAGAGAAGTGGGATGACTGTTTTTATCAGACCTTGCGATGAAAACGGGAAGGAGAGAGAGAGAAAAAAAAAGCATAAGTGAGATATTACAGATCAATGCAGACAGACGCATCGATCCGTTGGCTCCCTCTCAGTGATGCCCATGTTTGAGTCTGTCTTTCTAATTAAATTTCTTCTGTTGTCATACCAACTTTGTAGTCAACCAGCATGGTCAGGTATGCGGCACATCCTTTGGATTCTTTGAAAGGCAGCAGGAAGACTATTTGCAGGAAAGCTGCTCAGCCAGCAAATTTAATCCCACACCTGCAATCAGTAGGGCACAGTATCATGTGAATGTATGCATAAAACTTAACGGATATAAGCTTTACTATGCACACTAATGCCACTACTGTCTCCGGGGAGGTTCTCACGTACATATTTTGAGAGTTTTTCAGTTTTGAAGGTTGATTCGAATGATAGCTTCTTAAACTGCATCTGTTTAAAAATGGATGCTAACTTTTTCAAAAAACAAGTTTGGTCATGTCACATGTTAAATGGGCTACAATAAAGATGCTGATCTTAAAATAAATAAAATATTGCAATATGCAAGAGTGATTTAAAGCAAAGTAAACATGGACTGCCAAATAAGAAGTAGCTTCTTGATCCAAATAGCCTCAGTGTTCATAGACTTCTATCGCATGGCAAATAGGCAGGATTGATTTTCCCCTGGCAGAAACCTGTTTCTGACAAGACGGTGGCGTAAACTGTCAGAAACTTCAGATTGGCAGTTTTTCCCTCTTCAGTATACGTACAAAAAAAAAAAAGGCTGCTCCTAATTGGCAAGGTGGTTGTGATGCAATATTAGACTGGGCCAACAACATGGTGCCATCCGTGAGACAGAAAACGGCAACTGAATCGACTTCATTTCAGTGGAGCCAAATGCTATGGGTGATGTAGCGCCCACTTGGTCCAGCCTTTTACAGTCAATGATGTCACCCTAAACATGTCACCTGTGAAAGTGGGAACAGGAGTTAGCCAAGGCTAACAACTCGCTAGCCCAAAGTCAGCTTTGTTTCCGTGGCGTCTCTGGGCTTCATCATGCATGAGGGATGAAACCCTGCAGACTGATGGGAAAGGAAAGACTGTCATCAGGGGATGTATTTCATTTCCATAAAGATGACTTTGTTTCCTAATTAATCTCACGGCTCCGTCTCTCTGCTTTGCTCCTGTCACTTCCTCGGAATGAAACATGGCCGGCAATTTGTTAAATCAATTATTCCGGGGTGTAAGTGGGCCTTTCGGCGAGCGCACAGATAGACGAGCCGACGAGGATGCAGAAACAAGACGATTGCGGCAACTGCCCACTCGGAAAAAGCAAAGAGCGTAGTTAGAATTCGAAATCTGGGAAGTAAAAGAGAGTGACTGTTTGTCCTTGTTGACATGGCAGGGAGCTTTGTAAACACTTAGCTGACTAGGACTCTCCTTGGCTTCATGCCCTGAACTCCTACAGAAAAACAGGACAGCTGAGCCCCGTGGGACAAGATACTCAGAGAGAAAGCGAGGGGTGAGAGGGAAGTGACAAAGAGGGACATGAAGTAAAGGGAATGGGCAGGAACAGTGGAGACACAAACAAGAGCCAATAGAAACATGTTTTTTCACATCTAAAGAAATCCACCGTCCACATTTTAGTTCATTAAAATCTAAATCCAGAGTTAAGCTGCATTGCATCGGAAGAGTCGAAGATGGAAAGAGAAACAACAAAGCACATTTTAGATCAGCTTTGACTTGTAAATGATCTACAGGTGCACTGCATAGAAGCATGATTCATTTCAGGCTGAGACGGGAAACAGCGGATCCAAATGAAAAAGCTGACTTTCAAATAGGAAGACAAACAGACGGAGGCTTCTGATGGTGGCAGCGGCTCTTTCTGCCTGCATTAGGGAGAAGAGGAATAGCGTGGCAGGATGTGTTTAAATCAGAGCGCTCTATCTTGTAGTGGGACACATTTCATTAAGCCCAGCAGCTGGGGCCGCGGCTCCATGCGTCCACACATCTATCATACAAACCCATCAGGCCCGTCTCCTCCTTTCTCTGACAGCATGTGTGTGATAGGAGCCCGTCCTCCTGATCAGAT
Organism: Neostethus bicornis; assembly: GCA_902685375.1. Lineage (NCBI taxonomy): Eukaryota > Metazoa > Chordata > Actinopteri > Atheriniformes > Phallostethidae > Neostethus > Neostethus bicornis. The sequence continues at coordinate 5,052,657 of CACRXE010000002.1, read as the reverse complement.
GACTCACTGACTGCCCGCACTCATTCCTTTCTACTTCCATCTTGCCCTTTCTGTGTTAGGATTTCTTATTTGTGCTCTCCTCTTGTGTTTCCGTGGTGATCTCCATTTGGCTCTTCCATCTACCTCTGTGCTTCATTTCTGTTTTAGCTCCTTCTTTTCCCCCACGGAAAAGGGGGCCAGATGTTACCTAGCTCCGAATGATTCCTGAGACCTGCTGTTCTTTCTCGGTTTTATTTCACTCCTTCATCGACGTCCCAAATCTCTCTGCGAGGTGCGAGAGAATGAAAATGAAAAGAAACTTGAGGGTTATTTTTGTTTTATATTCTTGTTGACAGATATCAAAGTGAAAGACAAAGAACACCGCAAAACATTTCACCAGGTTTTTCAGAAATACTTTGTCAATTCTGACGCTTCGTCTACAAAGACCGAGGATTAGGTATTAATTAAAAAAGCAGATAGAAAGAGGGCTTTTATTAATTCTATCAAAAGTTTTCTGTTGTTTAGCTGTGAAGTCAAGCACATCAGGACTATTTATTTGTTTCTGTGTGGCAGCCTCTAAACGCCAAGGCTGTTGGAGTTGGAATTATTTGGGCAAGTTTCTGGACTAACAAATACTGAACAAAGTTGAAGTGGTGGGAATTTTTTCAAATAATTACATACTGTTTTTTTTTGTTTTTTTTTCCGAGAATATTCCTGGTTACCACGAATAGAGGTGGTGGGTACTGTGGGTCCATGGTTCAGCCGCTATAAAGAGTTAGCCTGTACTGAGTACCCCAGTTCATCAGCCAAATATTTTTTTCCTTTCTTCTTCCTGTTTTCATTTTTATATATATTTTTTCCTCTCTACCTCATTTTTATTATAGTTAACACTTCAGTCCTTTCATGTATGTCAAATTTTATTTAAAAAAATAAGCCATCGTTAGAAATTAGTAATTAAATGTAAATAAAACTACAACAGTAGCTTCAATACTCATAGAAATCCTCTCTGTAAAGGGGGGTTCTGCTCAACCCCCATGCTCGATGAGCATTCTGCAGCTCTGATTTTGGACCGCAGACATTAGAAAAATCAAGATGGAAGGTGAGGGGGCACAATGAAGGATTTGAGAGGCTACAAGTGGCCTGGCAAAAAAAAAAAAAATAAAACTAATACTAAACTAAAGCCTCCAAAAAATATGCCTCAAATATCAAAATACCAGCTCATTTAATAATAATAATACATTTTATTTGTAATGCGCCTTACATTTTAAGAAAAGATCCCAAAGCGCTACATAGAAACTAGGCAAGATAAAAACAATAAAAACATTTTAAAAACTAAAATCTACATTCTGAAAACAACGAATCATAAAATCAAAAATTAAAAGCCTTATTAAAAATGAATGTCTTTAGGCCTTTTTTGAATGTGTCCACAGTTTGTGGGGCCCTGAGAAGTTCTGTGAGCTCATTCCAGAGTCGTGGGGCAACAGCCTGGTGCTCTGTCCCCCATTGTGGTCAGCCTGGTCCTGGGCTGGTGAAGGCAATGGGTGGAATTTGAGCGAAGGTGTCTTTTGTCATTTTGTCACAACAGAAAATTACATTTTATTTTTATTGTTACTGTTTGTGGTACTGATTTCTTTAACCTGCGAACAAGAGCATTTATATTAGGCTTTTGGGCTAATTTATTTAGAAAAACATAAGAACTAATCAATGTCACTGTTGAATAGTTCAAAATTCAATTGGTAGGTTTACAAATTCCTTATGAGCTGAAAAAAGGAAATTCTTTAAATAAATTTGGTAAATGTTTATGTTCCATTGGCACATGTTGAAAGAAATGTATTTATTACAGCAAATCAAAAAAGGCAAAAGTATAACAATCTAGATATATGTTCTTTAAGCTATTGAGCCATTGAGAAGATACTGATCAGCGTGGCATGGGAGTCATTAGAAATTGACACTTTACTGTTAATGTGCAGTCATGTGTGAAATTTCACATTGCCCATAATGCCAAAGCCAAACATGATGCATGAATTGTAAAGAGGCAACACCAATCAGCTAATGCAGCTCTGATTGAAATACTGTGACTAAGCTAGCATGATGCTCAATTCCCCACAAAGCTCTACATTATTAGTCATTTCATCCTTGTCATAATTTACAATCTATTGTGAATGTATGACAAACGGAGAAATTTGTTTTAAAGCAAAGCAACTCAAATTGCCGTTGTCATTAAACAATACTTGGACTGAGGTTTCAAACAATGTACTTCGTCCTCATCGTCTTTTTTTTTTTTGTCTCGTCCTTACTTTGCGTGTCTTTGCTTCAGTGTTAAATTTCCCTCCTTCTGCCTGACCTGTTGGCAGTCTTCCCCGCGGCATGCAAATTAGAAGCGTAATTGGAATGGGTTATGTAGTTGGAAGGAGAAAAGCAGCCAATTAGGGAGCTCTGGTTGGGGAGCAGTGAGGTGAGAGGTCACACCGCGGCTCGTTGTCCTGAGTTTGCTCCTCTGGCAGTTTGATGATCCATTTGAGCCACTCCAAGTTTGAAAGCCTGAGACTATGAACATGTGACCCAGTAAATCAAAGGTTCATTTTTTCAAATCAAGTGTATCAAACGCTTGACCTACAAACTACTTATTAATGAAGTTGTTAATGAGCCAGTGGGATCTTTGAAGTCCAGTAATGAGGGTGTTTGTCCAAAGGTTAAGATAAAGCATGGGGGAGTCCAGAGACGCTTTTGGCCAAACGCTTTCCATCTACCACCTTTGTCTGCCAATCCTTATTATTGGTGTTTTTGCCTCTGGTGGGATTTAAAGACATGACCTTCACTCTGGTTGCTGTATGTTGGCCCTCGGGGATGAGTTCATCAAAACCAGGGTCTGTTTAAAACTCTAATGGAGCAGGATGGCAAGAAATATACAAATAATTGTTTTTATTCAGCTCCAAGCCAACTTCTATAAAAATGCTCATTTTTCCTATTTTAGTGATTGCCATGCTGACAATATGAGAAAGTATTTAGTTCTCAGCTTCTGATGAATACTGAGAGAATGGCATTTTTATTTCTTGATACTTTAAACTTGTCAGTGTTCAATATTAGAGGGCTTCTGGATGCCCTTCAATTTCCGCCTATTTTCTAATCCTAGTATCCAGATGTGTTTCGGTATGAACATCCATTACTCAACTTCTTCTTTTTTTTTTTTTTTATGTTTTAAACCAGTCCTGGCACATCGTGCCTCAGCTGCTTACCATAAATAGCTTTGAGGAGAAGCTTTTCATGGGGAGTCCAAATTCAAACTGAAATGAGTTGTGTTGTGCTGAACACCAGGAAAACATCATTTTCACAAAGGCACAGGATGCAAGATTCCTACGCTTTCATTTCTGATCTCTGGTGCCCCAAGAAAACTTCACACCTCAGGCACGTCTCGCATGCTTCTACTAAATGTTTTAGACTTTTGTCCTTATTGATACATTTTTCTAATTCATGCATTTGAAGTTAAATATTTAAGATGTGTTTGTTTTTACTTCTGCACGTTATTGTCCTATTTTATATTTTAGTATTTTTGTTCTTATTCAAATCAATAGATTTAGAAAAACAACATTTAGACATGATTACTAAGTAGCATTAATAATAATAAATAATGTTTTTTTTTCCTCTGATATGCACTGTTTTAAAAACAGACAAACCAATGGAAAATAAAATAAAAAAAAAAATATTGTCATAAACCTCTTTTAACAGTTTTTTTTTTCTTCCAGTATGCAAAAATTGAACAAAATTTTAGATTTAACTACTTGGAGTTCCAAGGGGCGGACAAAATGGAGTAGATTAAATGATTAAAAAAAAAAAAAAAAAAATTGGGGCTGAAACAGTTAGTCATAAAAAAGTGTTGATTAAAATATTGATTAACAATTTGTATCATTGATTGTTAATATGCTGTGCCACTTATTTTGGCGTCCACAGATGGCGGTAGTGAGCAATTTTATGGTTTAACTCATCTGGACGGAGGATATAACAACCAGCCAATCAGTGGTCTTTATTTTCTCTCCCATAATGCACTTTGGTATAACAAGAAGGGTAGTAGTCAAATATGGTCCAAAATATAAATGGAAAAATAAGATTTTTCTTATACATTAAATAAATGATAGATCAACAGTCAAATTCAATAATCGATAGAATAATTGATTATTAAAATATTCAATAGTTACAGCCTTGAACAAATAAAATTTCAGCATGTGTTTTCATGCTGTTTAGTTTTTCTATTTCTGACATTTTCTGATTGGAAGCTTTTATTAGTGGTTTTCGGCACCATAGGAAAATAATGTGTTTTTAAGGCATGTACCAAAGCCCTTGTCCTCTCCCTCCTTGTGAGCACTCAATTTGAACGATTGTGTTTGCCAAGCATCGCAAAGCGTCACTCTCCCCAATTAATTAACAACTGTTTGCTAATTGAATTTAATTATGGCAGATGTGTTTAAAAAACGTGTCATTTACAGTGGTTGACTGCGCGTTTTATTCATTTCATTAAACTAAATACGCACTTGCGAGCATTGACTGGATCTGCATCTAGGTCACAGCCCACACAAGCATCAGCTCACCTTTCCTGCATGGCTGGATTCATTTATCTCCCAACCTGACCTGTCTCTCTGGCTTTTCTGCACTGCCGCTCCACTCTCTTCCACCTCTGGGTCAGTTGGGTTAAAGTTGATCTCGGATTCTTACTGACTCTTTCTTTTGCACCGTGGAATCCCTCCACAGTCCGTGGCCCGATTACTTGTGAGCGGCAGATGTGAAGCTCATCTCAGACAGTCCCGACACGCTCTCTGACTCCATCTGTCTCCAAACATGTCTGCTGGGTGAGCTGCTGTTTCGCCACAGTGCTGTAAGCCCGGACCGTTGGTGGAGGGATTTTTTTTGTGTTTTTTTAAAAAGCCAATTGTAGGATTAAACAGTAGAAACACAAGGGCAACGGAAAGGACTGTGCCCCCTGCTGAGGAAATCTAAAAGATGAGAGTTGTGAGGTGCTAACAAATCATTTTCTACTTGGAAGAGGTGCTCAGATTGTACAAGGTTAAGCTGTACAGAAAGGTTGCCGCTCCAGGCTCATAAACTAGTCCCAGTTGTGTGTTGCCGTGGGGAGCAGCTACAAATAGATAAGCATAATTTATTGAACATAGAAAATGCATACGGGAGTGTAACGGAGAGAGGAGGGGGGAACAGATTTATAAAGGACACATGTTACAGATCATGTCCTGTAAACAGTTCTATTTGTATGTGTAATATTTAACTTGGTCGTTAAAGAGAAGGTGATAACCAGTCAATTGAAAAATGAGGCAGGTGTTTTTTTTTTCATTTTTCACAATAAATTAGACAAATGGGATCAGGAAGTGCTACTTAATGGCGGATGGTTGCCAGAGACAAACTTAAAATACCAATATTTTATTGTTGTTTGTGTCGGCCTCCAATAAAAAAGTAAAGGAAAAGCGGTGCCCAGGAAACTCACCAACCATTTACGTAGTTCTCTTTGTCTTTGGCTTGTAAACCTCCAATAGAGGCATTTGGGCTTTTTTTCTGTTTAAATAAGGACTGTATTTATTGCATGGTTGGTCTGAGTCATCTTCAATCGTATTCTTTTTTGTTCTTGGTTCTTATTATCTAAAATTTGTTTGTGCATATCAATTTTATTTAAAACATTCTGGTTCGGAGGTTGCCTTTATCAAACGAAAGGGTTGCATACTTGAAGACTTAGTTTATGTTGTGTGTGTGAACTGTGATGTTGCAAAAGGAGGTCACTTGTAATACGCCGCTTTACAAAAGGATGGTCGTTGATAAATAGCAAAAAACACGAATGCTGGCCGCTTGTAACATCCGCCTGTCCATACCACCATTATGGACCATTTCATCTACAACACTGACATGAACAAAATGCTCACCCACTGAGCAGTGTACATGCTGTCTGCCATCTGCTCTCCACAGTGAAAACCAGGACCAGAAAACACCTGTCCGACATGCGCAACACCATTTCACGTTAGCATCTGTCCGATAAAGGTCGGTGGCAACAACAAATTGCTGTCAGGTTGAGACTCTGATAATACAGAGCTTGTGAATTTGTTTTTTAGGGTTTAAGCTAGGTTTGGAAGGCAGTGCATTTAGAAAGAATCCTTTTTAAAAAATTAAGAGGTGGTTGTGTGTGTTTGCATTTCGAGTTTTGAAGTTAAAGCACATAAAGATTGAATGTTAAGGGTGGTTCTTGGCCATGTCTATTGTTTTAGAGCAACAGAAGAACGGAATTGAAATTGGAAGAAAAATGTATTTGTGTTCAACACATTGTTAAACATGTGAGGCCAAGATTTAACATTTGTTGTTCAAAACAAGCAGTGCTCAACTCACCTCATAGTGTGGTAAACATACATAACGTGGGTATTGCGAACTCGCCCACCGACTCCCCCAGCGTAAACTCTAAAAAACACTGTACTTCCATGCCCTCAGGTGTAACATACTGTATATGCAAGTGTCTCCCCCAAGACATTGTTTATAATACGCACCCAAACTGCGAGTTAGCTTTTAGGTAGAAAAATTGGCTTGAATAAATAAGGTGATAAGAAATCTATTGGAATTTAAAATAAATATTTACAGTGTAAAATTAAAATACTCACATAAAAATAATAAGTATTTTTGTGTAACATTGATTATAACCTTACCAAGTCACGTTCTAAAGTGTACACGTTCTAAGTACTAAATAAACAAAATCCCGGTGAGCATTTTTAGGATTTATTTTATTTTGTTATTTGCCCTCTTTGTGACACTTTGTCTGTCTCTCCTCTGTAAATTATTATTTGTTCACCTCCAGCTCACCCCAGCTCGTGCAGAGTGCGGTGTTATAAGACTACAGTGCCCTTTCAGAGCGGAAAAGCCAAATCCCCGCTGGAATTGCTTGAGTAAATGACCGTGGGAAACGGCTAGACTTTAGCACACTGTGATACTTGGGCCACGTGAAGAGGGAAGCCTTTGCTGAATAAATCCGCTAGTCCCTTGTCTGGTGTTTACCCCTGGTGCCATATCGCTCCAGATCTAAAATCCCGACTATCCTCAGAACCCCATTACAAACACTAATCCTCAGCAGTGTGCGGTCGGCAGTCCTTACTCTGGGAGGTTTTATGCTTCAGACAGTGTAATTTAATTTTTTCTGAAGCACTTTCAACTACTCCTTGTGTCAAATACCTAAATATCTACTGTATATATACGGTTGTGAACTGTATATATATATATATCTACGTATATATATATATATATATATATAGATATATGAATAGATAGATATGCACTCAAATGTTTATAAACTCACATTGGTTTGTTTTGTTTTTTTTGGAGGGTGGGGGTGGGGGGAGGTTGTGTAAAAGCAGCCAAAAGCTAAAAGCATTCATGCTTGTTTCTGGCATAAATAAGAATAAATAGTTTTTGGATTTCTGTCAAGTCCATTACAATGTTTCCATCTTAAGCCCTTAAGGTGGAATGTATTAACATTGGTGTTGTTACAGCTTGGCATGAAATGACTTCATTTTTTTTTTTTTTTACAAAAAAAAGTAAAATAATGAAGTTGGTAAATTGTAGCATTTCAGGTGGTTCTACAATTCCCGTCAGATGTTTAGAATTTACCCTCTTACAAGGAAAAAAACAATAACACCAAATCAGTTTATCTACAAATATTACAAAGTTCCCATCAAGTTCCAATTTTAAATGTGTCTTTAGATAAAAGAGCACGTAATTGTAGTTTTGCTGAAGCTGGAAATCAATTTACGGTGTTTAGAAAAACTGGAGTGCGCTAACGTTTGAGACATTGAGACAAGCTTTGCTTTTTTTTTTTTTAACCCCTTCAAATCACGGACAAGGTTTAAGATTTGATGAAGTAAAATTGTAATAATCACAGAAACCAGATACGAGGGGGAGATGGCGATGGGAGGTTTTTTTTTTTTTTTTTTTTTTTTTTTTTTATCACTTTCACATAAAAACATAAGGAAAAGGGCTGAGCTGAGTTCAGGCAGCAAAGTCAGATAACATTTCCACAATTATGATATAGTCTACCGTGCTATCCTGACAAGGCTGAAAATCAAGATAAGTAGCCTAAAAAAAGAAAAGACTCATGAGATGAGATTCATGTTACATGCCTACAGTATTATATGATCACTGGGGCTAGAGAAATACATGTATATCTGGAAATATAACTGCCTCTGACAAAGATGTCTTTATTGGTCTTGATTTAAGCCTTTTGCAGAACAGCTGACCCCAGGGCCAAGTTTTGTGCATGTACACACAGTCCAAGTAGATCTACTAAGTTTTGAAAACATTCCTTTTAACAGAAGCAAAATCTTACTAGATTTGTAGTCTTTTTTATGGGGCTCAGCGGTATTGATTTTTTTTTTTTTTTTTTTTACAAAAAGATAACATAAAAATGTTTTCTTTTAGTTCTTTGGTTTTTTTTTTTTTTTGGTTTTTTTTTTTGTCTACCACTCCCCCGGAGACCTCGCAATCAAAGCTATGCCAAAAGATATAATTGGATGATTTTATAAAGTAGACTGGAAGCTTTGAGGGAGGAGGGTGTTTATCTTTTGAAAACATCTTCAGATGTTTTCAATTTGGTTCTTTTTAAACTTGCCCTGCTTTAACATACTTGATTTCTATAAACTACTTTTAAAAACCAGATGCACTACTCCTCGTACACCACATTCACCTGTAACTGTAGTGATGTGCAAACGTTTTATTTTTATCGCACCATACTCATCCCTCATGGGGAAATTACTTTTGCTGCATTGCACCACGGCAGGCAGCCATATTGGTGCGAATGGTGAGAGTAACTAGGAGTTAGGCGTCTTCTCCAGGGGCACTTAGGCCTGGGCCCAGTGGGAATAAACCAGCTTCTCCTGGTACAAGAAGATGCCGGACCAGCTGGATCAGTTATGGTTAGGTATGGCTTTTATGGTTGGGTATGGTTAGGTCCGGCTTGTTATGGTTAGGAACCATATATTTTTTTTATTTGTTACACCCCTAATGCTAATCTATATATTCTGTGCAATAAGAATTACTACTTTAAAAAAACATGATACTCCTCGTTACAAGACTTATTGAGTACACAAAATATGATTTGTATGAGGGTTTTATCAATTGCCGACTTCAATTAAATGATTTCAACATTGTTAAGACATTACAAGGGACAATGTAATTATGTCAATGGGAGAAGAAATGATACACACATGGTAGCAGTTATTGTAAGAGATGAGCTCTCTGGATTTAATTTTTTTTTTAGAGTACATTTTTCTATACGCATCCTAAAAAACATTTTGCCCCGCTCTGACTATCTTTCATTCATTAATTTTCTGAACTGCTTATTCCTGTCGGGTTGCGAAGGGTGCCGGAGTCTATCCCGGCTGATTATAGGCAAATAGTGGGGTTCACCACGAACTAGTCGCCAGTCTGTTGAGGCCTCTGACTCTCTATGAGGTGTAAGTTATTTCTTGATGATTGATTCACAGCCTGTGTTTGTAAGAATTGCGTCTAACTTTTGGCCAAATTACCTTGAGCACTTACGACTTACTGTCCTTTTCCTGTTTGTATGAAAATCTTAATTAGCCCAATCACATGGCAGTAGCCAAGTTGAAGTCTCTTTGAGTGTATTCGATGAGGTGTGGTTGTTTTTGGACTGACAGGTTGTTAGTGTTGATAGTAAAGTCATACCAAATTCAAAACTTGTTAAACTGTGAATTGTACTTTCTATGTTTTGTCTGAAGCACTTTAGTCACCGGGAGGAGACCAAGGGGCAGACCCCGGACCTGCTGGAGAGACTATGTCTCACGGCTGGCCGGGAAACGACTTGGGATTCTTCCGTGTGAGCTGGAGGATACAGCCGGGGTGAGAGAAGCCTGGGCTGCCCGTTTGAAGCTGTTGCCCCCGCGACCCGACCCCGGAACAAGCGGAAGATGACGGAACAGAACTTTAGTCACTTTGTGAAAGAAAACAGACTAAATAATCTATTTTCCTTTGAAGCAAATAGAACTAATGTGTGTGTTACTGTTGGTTCAGAGCATGAAAGCAAACCAGTGAAAGATAAACCAAAATTGGAAATGAGAAGGTTGTAAAAAGTGTCTGGTCTGCTGAGTCTTAATTCCAGGATTGACGCTTAAACGCTTAGTTCAGGATGTGCCCTATGCAAATGAAATCAGGAATTATTCACCAGAGTCCACTTGAGTATTTTGCTAAATGCTTTTCTCTCTTACAGAGCATGACTGATAGCTACTTCGATCATTATTAGAAAAAAAACAAAAACAAAACAAACCAAACTTAAATAACCACAATCAGTTTTTATTTCTTTGACTATTTTAAATTTGAAATTTAAATGTAAATCAGAGAAAAACTTATTTTGCACTCATTGTCCCTTAGCAACTCTCACCTATAAGGTTCACATACGTACAATAACAAAGAAGCGACAAAAAACACAGCCGGTTATAGTAAATATTGCATAACATGCATAATTCAAAGCACAATAGTTTCAGTGAATGAGGGTAAAGTGCAGTTTTAAAAATACAAGACACAATACATTTCCCATTCACCCAAACAGACATCCTTGAACATGACAGTGTTTCCTGTATGCCATACCCTTTACCACATCAATCTCTGTCAGTTATTGTGTATGGAATGAACAATTCTTAAAATGGACGTAAATCCTGTCATGTTACCAGGAGACTAAGATTATATTCCCAAAATATGACCATATAAAAATGTTCAGTCTTACTTATGAAAAGTAATCCCTGAAGTTTGAGCTCTGATTAAAACCCGTCAGAGTGCTTAGACATTGTATCTATTGGTACAAATTTGGTTTGTCTGCAAGTAGGACGACTGATCCAAGATCGCGGGTACATTTTTCTCGCCAGCAGTCAATGTGGACTCTACTTTTTATACGTATATTTATATGTGCAAGACTAAAGTCAGCCATTGCTTTCCCCTTACGGTGATTTCCTCTGAAAACTTGTGACATACAGAACAAAAAACATAATAGATCAATTGAAACAAAACAAGATGTCTGAGCCATAACAGAAAAGTGTCAAACATTAGATAAAGATATCATTGGTGTTATTTTTTAGATTAAATTAAACTTCATAGGCTAAAAAGAAGATTATGTGCCTTCAAGAGGTCCTCCTTAATCTGCCCAACAAGCAGTTTTTTATAGTTCTTACACTTTTCTATGTCTATGTATAGATTTTAAAAAAAGTAATAGTAGTAATAATTATGCAAGAACACGGTGCCATCCATCTACTGTCTAAACCGCCAACTGTGGGTTATGGGAGTGCTGGAGTTTATGATAGCAACTCTAAGTTATGGGGATACAGGATTGATTGGGGACACATCAATCGCAATTAGGGTAAATTGTCAGTCTTTTACAGAATACAGTAGTAGCTTTAGTTAAATTTGTTTACAGTAAAAAACAACAGTTTTCGTTGGTAATTATTTTGCTTTCATGTAAAAGCAATTTCACTTCACAATTAATATGTTCTTTTCAAGACACTTGAAGAGTTGTATTTTAAGGTTTTTGTTTGGTCTTTTTTTCCTAATCATAAAAATAGCGGGAGAATAGATCCATTTTTTTTCTTTTTGTGGGGTGTTTGATTCTGGTAAAATGCTGCTTACTCATTCCACTCACAATCAATGAGGGAAACAATTAGAGCAGTGTTTCCTATGGCAACAATATCTGAGGTAGATGTATAATGTATTCCAGGTTCTATCAGAGGAATTCAGATGGCACGGTCGGCTTTATGCAAACTATAAAAAACAAAAACTTTGAGCTAAAATAGCATCAAATACTCAGAAAGGCAACTTTGGATGACAATTATCTAGACCGCACATGGGCAAACTACGGCCCTCGGGCCACATACGGCCCGTGAAACGGTTTAATCCGGCCTGCCGAACTTGAAAAAAATTAAATAAATAAACCTTGTTCATTTTTTATTTCCCCTGCAATTTTAATGTTTTCTCACTAGATGGCACACTCTAACTATATTGGCTTTGTTTGAGGTGAAGTGTAGTGTAATTACTACATTTGCACTTCGACCCTTCGACCCAGTCTTAAAAGAGAGGTTTGGCTCTCTGAAACTAAATGACTTCTATGCTTTACTCAATGAAGCCGCGTTTCCAAATCTCCGGCGGAAAGCGCAGATGATGTTGTCTTGGTTTGGTTTTGACCTACATGTGTGAACAGACCTTCAGCATCATGAACATCAACACAGCCAGCCAAAGATCCAACTTTTCAGACATACACCTCAGATTTATTCTGAGAATCGCCACAAAAAATAACTCCAAACTTTAATGTGGCCTTAAAAAGAGACCAACATCACTGCATGCATTAAAATGTGTGTATTCGTGATGTGCACGTTGTTGAAATAAACTGTACGGGCAGATCAAAAATAACGCGCTGAACAGACTGTTTTGCTGCAACTGTTTCGTCTTTGCACTGGTTGTGGTTGACTTTTGGCACCAGGAAAACAAACTGAATAGGAGCAGGACAAATATATCTCCATCTCCTACCGTTTTAGGAGAAAAAAAATGACCGTCAGAAGGAGAGGGATTGTGATATCCTGAAGGATTATAAAGTATTCAGTGATTTAAAATAAAAGGTTTTTTATTTGTCATTTTCAGTGTTTAAAGACTCATCTTCAAAGTCAGAGACTTTGTTGTCATGTTTTTCTTTATTTTCATCGGAAATTACATGTTTTCTGTATTTTTCCATCTGCTCATGGTCTGACCCATTGGTCAAATGTTACAGCTCAATGTGGCCCGTGGACCAAAAAGTTTTCCCACCCCTGATCTACACTAAACTTTTAGTAGAAACCACAAAGTGTGATTGGACGCATGAAGTACCGTAAATGACCGACAGTAAAGTGTGGAAAAAGAGTCGTAATGTAACAACGTCATAGTTAGGCTGAAAGCTAAATTGGGTCATCAAATTAATAATCAGTTATATATGCAGCAACACCCAGCTGGCAAGCTACTTCAATCAGATCTTCTTAGACCCCCTCCAAAACTCCTCAAGGAGACTTTAATAGAACAGCAGCTGTGCCAACACTGTTTCCCATCTAACACATTTAGAGACCAATGTCTTATCAGGGTCTCTGAACAAAAACACCAGGTCGCCCTCCCAGCATTTCCCTCTTTCTCTGCCGATCCCTAACACGATTGTAAAGTTAGAAAATTTAATTGAGCTTTGGAGAATTGTTTTGTGAATTTGATCGAGGACCCCACCAGAAAACAAATCTACTTGTTTCCTTTGAGCACACCAGTCCCTCCAGGCAGTTTCCTGTCCCGGCAAAGGAACACAGAATGCACCGCACACACCCAAGACGCCACTCTAATATAATTACGTACAAAAGCAATTATTCAAGCAATCAGTCTCAGTTTGATGATGTGTCAACACTCCTTGTCAGTGTTATTTCCAAAACTCTTCTTGAGCTGCATAGCTAATTCCGCATTCAAACTAAACATCAATAAAAGCTCGCACTCTCTCCTCAATTTTAATCATTTTAGCCCCCGCAATCAAGAGTAAAGAAACCTTTGATAGAATGGGCAGAGGTTGAGTTATAAAATATTGCTAAAGTGTGCATTTAAATGAGCCACTCTGCTCGTTATCCTCCCACGGTAAAGGACCGAAATGGACTACTTAAATGCACATTGCCTCCTTGTCATGATGGTTAAAAAGGAAGAGCAATTTAAGAAAGGGAAGGGAATTTTGGAGGCAAAAAGAGACAAGTCTGAGAAGAAAATAAACTACAGGTAACATACACTAATGTAGCTGTCAAACTGTGAAAATAGAGAGGAAAGCAGGCAGATAGAGCCAAAAAGAGGGGAAAGAATAAATTGACCATCAACTGTGGGCTGAGTAATTAGTCATACGGAGGCAGTTTAACTTTATTTTCTCTCATTTTCTTCTTGTTACTTTGGAAAATTTACTTGAGGAGCACTTTGCTTTGTGAGTTTCCAAGAATCTGAATTGTTGTAGGCAAAGAACATCTCCCTTTCAGACAAAGAAAAGTGGACTTTTATGTAAAAACTCCAGTTAAAAAAGCCTTTCTTGAAGAGTAGAAACGGATCAAAAGTAAAAGTTTTATTTCCTTCCGCTCCGCAGGAACTTCACAGGTCAATTTAAGTTCTAATAGTCCTAATAGAGTTGCAAACTCTCAACTGAAATGAATTCAGCGATGCTCAATGATATGTCAGAAAAGCATGCAATCATTGTGCGAAAGTTAAAGAGGAGAATGTGTTTTGAGCGCATGCGAATTCTAATGCTTGTCATAATTCTTCCATGGGTTATTATGTACAGTTGCAACATTAGGAGTGTTCTACACTACAGATCCATGAGACATCCAGCTTTCCCAGGGAATCAATTCAGAAAAAAAAAATAAAACTCTGGCGTTTTGAATGTGATATTTTCTCAAGCATTGCCAGCTGATGGGTATTTGAAGGTGTCTTCACACTTTATAAAAACACAAGAAATTAATGAAGCATCCAGTTTTTTGCCCACTTCATTCGTTACTAACTTATCAAATTAGTTTTAGCCGGTGGCAGACCATAAAAAATCTCAAAGCTTTCTCTCCTGCCCTAAAACTATCTGAATCCCAAATTTAATGTTAATTATACACACAATTCACCCATTATGATTTGTTCCTTTTCTGTCATGGCTTTTCCAATGGCTGCACTGATTCCACAAGTGTGTTTTCACGTAATGCATTTGACTAATGACATTTCAGTCAGCATTTGTTGCCATGTACGCTAAAATCAGCCAATCCTCTGTAAAGTGTTTCAGCTTCCGTTCTGCTGGTCCTCTACACAAACTCTACAGATTTTGGACTCATATCCTAAAGCCTTCGCACAGGCCTTCCATGTCACTGTTTTCTAGCGCGCTTATTTAGCAGCTAAACTAGCAATCTGTGGTTGGCGATGTGAAGGAACATATTTAGTTTTGTTGCTGTAAAACCTTTTTATCAGTTACAGCTGAAGGGACTAAAGTTTTAGGCTGATTTACTTTCTCAGGGATTTTTGGAACAGATTTTTCAAAAGAAATTTAATATATGAGCGCAAAGAATTCTGATTAGCATGGGACAAGACAAGTGCTATTATCTATGGAAAGCTTAGAAATATTACAGGACAGTCTGGACCTTTAGCACTGGTAAGGAGGGGAAAAGAGATGAGTTTTAGCTACAAATATTTTTGTAAGAAAAATTCTCAGTCATGAGGTGGATGGATAGCGAGATCATCCTGTGCATTCATACCTACAGACTTTTCACAGATTTGGGGAGACATTTTATGGTGTTTGGAATTTAAGCCACAACACCAAAAGAATAAGTCATGAGCTTCACATATAGTTTGCATGTGATACTAATTAGCCCATGATAACAATCGTCGCTCTGCTACTAGCAGGTATGCCTTTAGCTCAAAATACCAGCTGTCTGTGCAATCCCACATTTGCCATAGTTGAGAGATGGGCTTTAAAATATTCATGTATGCTTAGTAAGGCATGTTTTCATCTCTACACTCCTGCTGACAGCATGTCTCTCTCCTGGAACTCGTATCTCTAATAAAAGTACAATTCTCTAGGTCTATATTAAAAGCATTTAGGAAGTCATGCTACATCACCCACATTATGTCAAGAGTAGCAGATTTGGCTAACCCTTTTTGTTTTCTGTGTTGTTAAGAAGTACTCGCTGGTGTAAGTCAATTGTATGCTAGCAAATGATTTAGCTTTTCACATGTTTGCATGTCAGCTTCTGTGATTACCTTCATTCTTGGATGTTTCCAGTCTTAGTGGTTTTGGTGGTGAAAACTTTGAATGAAAAAAGAAAATGAGAACAAGATCAAATAATTGTTGTTGGCAAAGTTTCCTGAGTTTTTTTTTTTTCCAAATAAAACACGCGCTTGTAGAAAACTTGCACCAAAGCTAGCAACATTAGCTCCAGCATGGTGCAAGGCATCTTGACAGAATTGACTCCTTTTTTTTTTTTAATTCTATAAAGTTTTGGGTTGTGCTATATGCTGTCGAGGTTGCTCCATTTATTCGTGTCTCGGCTGAAAATACCAGCGCTGCCATTCTTTTTGAACTGACAAGAGCAGACGATGACTTATTTGTGCGATGGTTGTGAGATGACATCAAAGAATCTTTCAGAGCCTTCGCCATTAAAGTAGGTGCTCATTTGGGAGATGAGCAAAATTAGCTGAAAACCTCTTTCAGCCCTTGAAGTAACTCAACTTCAGTCTGTACTTCTTTTCTGCCCTTGTTTCTTTCATTTATGCGTCCCTTATTCGAACTGTAACTTGGGGCTAATAACACGAGTTAAGATTCATCAAGGGGAGTTGAAAAATGATCAGTGACTGGTCGGCTGGCCAACAACATGAAAGCTTTTTTTTTTTCTGAGAAAACGACAGCACACACTTAAAAGAAATAAACCTCTGCTTCATTTCCTAGAAAAAGATGCAACAAATTTGATGTAGAATTATGAAACAACTGTGCAAATTGTCTTATTTAGAGTTCCTGCAATCAACAAATACAGACATAGACGCCTTGTCGCCAGGATGTTAGATAGTATGTTAGATAGTATGCAACATCTCCTCATTCCAAAGAAACATATAATTTTAGGGGAAATATGCTAAATAACTTTATGGAGGTTTCTACCATGTTTCAACGGTATTTCCACATAAAGAAAAAACATACTTGAGTGGCTTTTTTATTTCATTCATGCATGTTTGAGTAATTTACAAGCTCTCTTATCTTGTATTTGAATGCCATTTGAACACCCGGTTGTTCTTGGCCCTGGATTTCTCCAAAATGAAAGTGCCCACTCTCTGTCAATTCGGGGGTTGTACATGTAAAGTTGTACAACACAAAGTGACATTTTTACACAAATGCACCAAAATAAGAATATAAAAAACATGCACAGGCTTTGCTAACTCCATGTATTTTACACTGTTTTTGGCACAGCAAACACGTTTTATGCTGCGTGGTGCAAGAGGAGTAAGGGGATTCACAATATCAAAAACAGAACCTGAGTAATTTTTATCTCGTTAGAGTCTGCAATGAGATACAAATTATTACACAGTAAAAAGCACATTAGTAAGGTAAAAAGAAAAGATTCAAATAGCGACCCATCTCCGCTTGAACAAACATTTCAGAGGGGTGCTTTTATTTTGTATGACACCTCTCACTCCTCCTTCGCCCCACCAGCTACAGCTCCACGCTCTCCGCACCATCTCATAACCCATGCCCCTTTCACCATTTCTCATTCCATTAAACTTTGAATTATTCAAAGCAGATGAAATTGATTTCATGATAGTTTAATCGCAAATCAAAACCGAACCGTGGGCCCAGTTCATTCCCGCTGGACAATTTTCGACAATCAAATATTCATAGAGAAATGAAATGTTAGCAGATCATTGCAGCTTCTGGCTGATTAGGCAGACACAATGAAATGCAGATGGAGAAAAAGAAGAAGGCACAAAATTAACTTGCACCAATATGCCACAGCAAAATTGAAAATGGGATAAGATTTTCAGACATGATTCTGTGATCCAGGTAGAGTCCTCGCGTGAAAGGCTTAGCCCACATTTTTTTGTGCTTTAATTCTAGCCAATTTGCAGCTTAAAGTAACATGAGTCACCTCATCAACATGTGAATAAATCCAGTAGTATGAGGCAATGATGATGTTCATTTACATGGACATAATGTACATATAGCTTAAATGATTGTGTAACATACACTTCAATTCGACACAACAATCACACTACAATAATTATAATTAACCAGAAGCTCAGCATGTTGAGCTCTTAACTGATGTTTTTTTCTCGTTGTCATTTTTGCTCTTTCTTGTTCTGCCAGTGTGTGTTTCTATGTTTGACTTTATGTATTTATATTAGATACAAAAATTACACAACGGTTTGTTTATTTTTTTATCCCAGGCCTCTACATATTTTGGAGGAACTGAAGTATTTTGCTTTTAGCATTTACTAACATTTTTACATTGATTGACTTCACTTAAAGGTTTGTCAGCCTCCGAGCAATAATACTTTTATTTTAAATCCACTCATTTTAGTTTTAATAAACAAAAATAAATCACTTTATATATACAATTAAAAAAATAAAGTAATGCAACTCATATTGTTTGTTTGTTTAGAACTCAAAAGTAAACACAAAAAATGAAAAATAAACACACAAAAAAAAAATGGTTTCTACATTTAAGTGAAAATGTAGAAAATGTTAAAATTGAGTCAATCTATTGAACAAAAAAAATTGCTAAGGGTTGAACAAAGTATGTTTATTTTTTTCAAAAAAATGTTCTGTGTAGAGATTTTATAGGAAGATAACACAAAAGAAAAGAAGAAAAAACAGTTTAATAAGGTACATGGAAGCAAGACAGAATTTCACACACATCTGCCGGCCGGCTAATTCGCTAACCATCCCTTTCAGCTGAAACCAGCTTGACTCTGACTGCGTTCTTTCAAAGCAAAGTAGGAGTTATTCATTCTGACATGACGAACGGTAACATAACATATATTAGTTGAGCAGATTGCATTACTGCTCTGAACATACTCGCACACAGCTGCTTCCGTCTTTCTGCAGCACCCTTCGTTGTATGATTTGCAGTCCTGTGAGTTCTTTAGAATACTAAAAGTTCAGACTAGACTGGGTTAATCATAATCCACAGCAGCATTCATCAGCAGTGGTGGAAAAAAAAAAAACGGGGCCGCACAATTTTCACACACACACACACACACACACACACACACACACACACACACACACACACAAAAAGTATATTTTCAGATATCCCCCTTATAAAAGACATCACATGCCAGTACATGAATATTTAAAAGTTTTATTTTCACATGTATACGATCCACCTTACTTGAACAGAAAACTTAACACAGTCAATTATTCGTAACAGTATGTGTCTGTTTTTGTTATGTTTCCTTGTGCCAGTTCTGTAGGCTTCATGTAATTGTGCCAGGATGCTATTAGGGCCAAAAACGCTTGGCTTATGGCAACTATCAAGGTGAGTGCGGCAAGCTTCATGGCATTTGCAGTTTTCAGACAAATGTCTCAAGTCCCTCACCCCTGTTGATATCCACACTTTTTCAGTTGCTGTGAAACTAAACAATAAGCAGCGGAAACAAAAAAAAAAGTGTTTGTCACATTGGATCCCGTTAGCCACCGTCGCTTTTCATAGAGAGTACGGGAAAATCCTCTCACATAAGAGTGGCCGCGATCTCGTGTCCGGTCCATGCTCCTTTACTCTTCTTTTCAGAGCGCTTAGAAAACGGATTCCGTAGAAGCAACAATACCAAATTCTCTTTTAAAAAGGCACTTGTTAGAAGAGTTAGAAACTGAACTAGCTTTCCACTGAACTAGCTTTCGAAAATCATGATGACAATCTCAAAGATTCAACACTAAAAACAATGGGAAAGTCGTGGGCGGGATATAGGTCAGCTCATAGCTAATTGATTGGTTCGCTTAACAGACTGACAGAGAGGAGAACCTATCACTGTGATTGAGTGAACACATTTTTGCACCCCACGGTGATGTTTATGATTTGCAATGCAAAAAAATGGAGAAAGAATCAGAGCTGATATCACTGTTTTTTTTTTTTTTTCTCAGAAATACCAGAAACCACAAACATACAGACATGAGTGCGCACAGAGCTGCACATAGAGCTGCGTACTCAAACAAGCAAATAGTGAGATAAAACAGTGTAAAACGTTATTAAAATGCATATAATCTTCACACAAGACAGTTTTACATACTTACAAACATATACATTTTTATATTTATTATTTATGTGTTTTGGGTGATCAAGGCAGGCACCTGCCCCCCACGTCACCATCCGCCACTGCTCATCAGCTATTGTATTAGAATCACTAAAAGATGTTATTTTACTTAGAAAACCTTGCAACATTCTTGCTGTTATTCCTCACATTTCTTTAAAGTCAGTCAAGTCTTCCTGATATCGTAACAATGGTTCTCTCCAGGCTATCTCGCCAGGATAGCAACAGGCCGAGCAAATATTGCTCAGGAAAAGCTTAATGAACACAACTGTCTAAGGCATTCATTTGGCTTCTTAGCTCCCAAGATACCAGCCTGATGGGCTGCTTTGACATCTGTGAGAGGCAAGTCCAATCTAAAAAGCCCATAACCCACAAGACTTAATGACTCATTACCGACATCCCAGGAGCAGACATTGCAGGACACTCTCAAATGTTTTTTTTTTTGTCCATATGGTAGCTAATAGGGAGCTTCCTTAAAGGTGCAGTATTTCAAATGTAATGAGTTGTAAATAGACATGGCTAAAGTTGGGGCTGAAATCCAGGTTGTTGTATGAAGGTGGCTCCTCTGGACTCTGTTGAAGGATGTGTACATATTTATTGTGTTCGTATTCGGTGTTCCTTTTCACTCATCCCGAGTGGTACTCTAACTCCAACAAAACACAGTCTGTGTTCCAATTTTCAATCTCAGAGGGTTTTCACTTCATTTCCGCTGTTGCTGAGATGGTGGCATATGTATTGCAGCTTCATGTACCTCCATGGCAAACCTGAAAAAGGGTCTATTCTCAGAAGATATGAACGTATAATCCTAGAAAAAGGAAACAAGGACAATAAGTGCTTCATCATTGACTTTTGATTGTACACATGAATATGAACAATGGCTGAAAAGCATTTCCATTTGCTTAACCTTCAGAAAACAATTGTTTTAGATAGATTTTTTTTGCCGTTAAAGTAAATGAAGAATTAACAAAACTCTAGGTCTGAAACAACTAGTCGATCTTTTGATTGTTGAAATAGTTATTTATTATTTTGGTCATTATTAGTTGTTTAATACTGCTGGTCTGCTAAACAACAAATAGCTCCTGGTAAACACTGTTAGCGACAATTATTTGGACCTGCACAGAGCTGGTAGTTCCGAGCAATTTTATGGATTGATTTACCAGTAGAGAAGAAGAATTACCGACCGCCTTCATTTTCTCTCCTTTCATGCACTTGGGCACAATGAGCAGGATGGCAGAGGCATCAAAGATAGTCCGAAATCTACAGTTAATATAAATAAAAAATATCCTTTTGTCGTTTTTGTAAAGAAAAAAAAATAAAAAAATATTTTCTGAAGATGGTACTTTCAAATAAACAAAATCACCATCGTCAATATGATTTGGGTTTTACACGTCAATCTAATGTTCTTATATTATAACATGTTATTTCAGGCATTAGCAACACCACTTAGATGGGGAGAGGGGGCGGGGCGCATATGATGCAATTTATAAAATGGGTCAAAATGAGAAAGGGCTCATGAGACTTTATCCTGGTGCTCCACGAGACAAGAATCTATTATTTACCTGTCATCGTTTTGAACCAAGTGAGAATTTTCTGTGTGGTAATAAACAGGTAATAAAAGTGTAGCTGCACTAAAGAAGGATTCACTAGAATGGGAGTTTAACTTTGCACCATGGGGTATGCCTCTTTTACCTAATGACCATGCACAAGTATGCTTTAGTTGCACAATTCCACACCCGTATAATGTATAAAAGTCATCTGTTTTTATATAGTCCAGCCTGCCGCAATGCAAGTGGACCTCATTAACTTGAAAAACAGCAAAAAAAAAAAATCCTTTTCTCAATCTACACATTTTCTCCCAAGTCTATAACTGCCTGTTAAGGGTTTCCATGTCGAAGGGAAGTTAGTGACTTGTTACCGTACTCAACAACATACATCCTTCATTGATATTCTGTCCAAGGTTAGAGAAGTGCTTGCGTTTAGGGAAAGTATTTTATGATGTTCCATCGGGCCAAAACTACAAACACACCTTTGGGCTCCCGACCAGAGTGATTCTGGCATTCAAAATTCAGGAACTGGAGTACACTTTTTTTTTTTTTTGTGCTTAAGTTTTTGTGCTTAATGATGCTGGATAAAAAGCAGCAGTGGTCGGGAAGACCCTATAGCCGATGCACCACTGCCATCATGTGGATCTGAAGGAGATCACCACAGAAAGGGAATCAAAGTGGAGTTAAGACTCAAATAGCATTAGATATGTGGAGGAAATATGAGCTTTATACTCAGATTTAAACTTTAATTGACATGTAAAATCAGTCATACGTTCAATGAGACCAATTATGCAGCTTTTATAGGGATAAATTCTAATGGCAAGGTCGTAAGTATGTATTTCCTGTCCGGTTTTCAATACTTTCAATACAATACTCCAAATGAGTTTTATTCATTTGGAGGTAAGTAACCCCCTTTGTAACCCACTTTGTAACCCACTTTGGTAAGAAAACCCACTTTGTAACCCCCCCCCCCCAAAAAAAAGCTTTGCATTTGCTAATGAGAACACATGTGAGCCCTACTGTTCTATCGTTAGTCTTCATGTGTGACTGCCAAATACCCAGATCTTCGCAAGCCTCCTCCCAGAAATATATATGTATATAGTTTTTAATTTGAGTAAAACGCTTGAGGACAAAAGGACAAGGGTCACAAAGCTGCTGGAAGTGTTTCAGTCAGGAATGGCTTCACTTTCCCAGGACATGTCCCGTGTTATGTGATATATGCAGCGATGACCTGAAGGATGTGGCGTCTGTAAAATAAATCGATGGTTGCAGTCAAGTTTGTGTCAAAATGCGAAGTCTGATGACATGGGACAGCCTTTTACAGAATGTTTTTTTTTTCCTTCCTTGTCACTGGAGGTGATAAAGCTGGATTTTAGACACGGGAAAGAGACCAGACTGGACTTTTTTTTTTTTTTCCAACCGGTTAAACTCTGTTTAAATCAAAAACACTTCCCAAAACGGGTATTTTTTTTTTTTGTTTGCAGCTATTTGAATAGCATGTAAAAACTCAGATTACTAAACCGGTCAAAGTGCAACATGATAGAATTTAAGGAACTTGGATTGAAGCCCCTTTTAAACTTCGTTAACTCTTGATTGAGTCATGTTTTTTTACACACAAAGTTTCCTTTCACTGAATGCCTAAGAGCAAGGGTTGATTCTTTGTACTAAGTTCTAACATTGTGTTAGTGTACTAAAAATGTTTGAAAGGGAACTGGATAAGATGTTTGTTTGAAGAAATATAGCACGGCTAGAAATCCTGAAACAAGATGCTATCATACACACATCTGAGATGTGTGTATGATAAATTGTTCAATGACTATCAAACCAGTCTGAGCCATTGATTCTGTATTACACAATCACCAACCAGCCCTTCTTTACGCCGCCTTCTGATATCAACGAGGATTGCTGGTTATTTTCTGAAAACACTTCAACGCAAACACTGCAGCACCTAGAAAACATTGTTCATTTACAAACACCTGGGGACATGTTTGTGTCAACCCAGCTTAACTATGATTGTATAACAAAAGGTTTAGATGACTAATACCCATGGAAACAGTTTAATGTTAGTAAGTAATTACACATAAATAGCTATAAATTTGTCAAGTGAGTTTATATAGAATCGTAACTCTGGCTTGTAAAAAGTGACAAAGGTGATTTTTTTTTTTTTATTTCATTTATTTTTTTAACTATAAACCGGACGTGTTGAAGTGGTGATAGACACAAGTGTGCATAATTACTGTGTGGCAGATTATAAGAGCTGAACGATCAAAACATGAAGTGTTAATGCATTTAGAACCTAGTAATGTACATCAGCGGTTGTAATTTGGTCTTTTTACATGGTGGTGCGGTTCAACTGTGTTTTTGTGTTTTTTACACACCTTGCTTTTAATTGGTTTTAAAAAGAAACTGTAAAATATTTAATGGAAAATCTGGTTGTCAAATAACTCATTTGTCATTTTTCTGACATCTTTGTTTTTTCTTTTTTTTATTTCTGTGGTAGTTCTGTTAGAAATTGACAGCGAGCTAAAACATGGCAAAAAATATTCCATTTGGCAGGACTGCTTCAAAACTGATGCAACACTTGAAATCTCATCACAAGTTCTTTTTTTTTGTTGCAAAATTTCAAGATTAGATTGTTGTTTTTTTTTATCCTTTCTTCTCATTTTGGCATTTCTCTTCAGAGGTCGCCACAGCAAGTCAGTATCTTCCATCTAACCCTATGTGCTGTATCCTCTTCGGTCAAACCAACTATCTTCATGTCTTCCTTCACTGTATCCATGAACCTCCTCTTTGGTCTTCCTCTAGGCCTCTTTCCTGGTGGTTCCAAACCCAGCATCCTTCTGCCGATGTACTCTCTCTCTCTCCTCTGCACATGTCCAAACCAGCTCAGTCTGGCCTCTCTGACTTTATCTCCAAAAGCTCTAACATGTGCTGTTCCTCTGATATACTTATTCTAATCCTGTCCATCCTGGTCACTCCCATATTCTCAGCATCCTCAGTAATGTGCTAGTATTGTCAAGTTAGCATTTCTTAGTTAGTTTTCTTGCTGTGTATTTGTGTTTATACATTCCTCTTTTTCTTGTTTTTCGTCTTTCTGAATCTGCAATTTGAAGCCCATTGAGACAGAAATTCTGTGATGTTGAGCTATGCAAATAAAATGGAATTGAATTGAATATCTGCTACCTCTATCTCTGTTTCCTGTCTTTTCCTCAGTGCTACTGTTTCTAGATCAAACATCATGGCCGCTCTCACCACGGTTTTGTATACTTTCCTTTTCATTTTAGCTGAAACTCTTCAATACTTTTCTTCATAAAACACAATATTTTTATTAGTTGAAACAACAAAAATCTTTTGTATCCAGACGGATGTTACTATGCCAGAAAGACGGTTCAGGTTAGCAGACATGCCAAGTCTTCCACATTCAGAGACACCCACAATTAGGACCTATGTCACGCTCACCCGCCAAGGCTAATAAAACCCCTGCATGTTGAACACTCTAGTGCAGACCTGGGCAAATTAAGGCCCGCGGGCCACATCCGGCCCTTTGTATGTCCCTGTCCGGCCCGCGTAAGGCCAATCATAAACACCATAAATTAAACTTTTTTTTTTTTTTACTTTTATTTTGAAATTTTATTTTGAAAAGCGTTACGTCGCTACGTGCACGTCGTATGCATACGTAGCGACGTGCATGTGAAGTTCAGATGGAACTCTTTGATCTGCAGTCTGACACACATCTGGCAGATCACTTCAAGTCAGTCTCACTGCTGGACTTTTACTCCACCCTCAAAGAGGAGAACTTTCCACACCTGAGGAGGCATGCTCAGAGGATCCTAGTCCTCTTTGGATCGACCTATCAATGTGAACAGACATTCTCAGTTATGAAGTTCAACAAATCCAAACACAGATCCTCTATGACTGATGACCACCTCTCAGCTGTCCTTCGCATAGCCACTTCAGACATTCCGCCAGATTTCAATGCCCTTGTTCAAGCCCAGAACAGACTGGATTATTCTCACTGAAGAGGTAACATGAGGTGGAAAGCATTACAAGTTAAAAAATAAATTGCACTGGTTCAATAATTGTTTTTCTTATTTAACCAATAGACCACAGTTTCACATAACCTAATATACATATTTACAGAGTGCTTTATTCTTCTGATTATCAGTACCAGCTATTCAAAATATTTAAGTATTTTACAATGAAAGAAAGTTGGTGGCCCTCTGACACAATTCAGGCTTCTCATGCGGCCCCTGATAAAAATTAATTGCCCACCCTTGCTCTAGTGCATTCCATGAACATGATTAGGTATAGTGAGGCTAAGCACATGGCATGTCATGCTGCTGCAGCTGTGCATCTGAAATCCGCTAGTAGCGATCTGCATGGTCGATTGCCAGTATTGTTTTTGGTGAACATATGCAAGAAGTCGGACATCCGGGAACTTTGATCATGTGACAGCTAATGTGCATGAGCCGCAAAATAAAGTGCGAACAAACAGTACAGCGGTGTATTCCTCGTGTTAATTCCTCTCCGTATTGATACATAACGCTAGGTGGTAACAGACGTAAGATGCACTATTTTCTAGCTGCTTTCTCATGTATTGAACAGCTTGTTTTACGCCAACTGTCATGGTGGGTGTTGTCCATTGGCGGATTTTACGTCATGTTATGTCGTAGCCCCTTCTCCGCCTCAAAATCTCCCTCTTTGTGAAGCCAAAAACTTGGCATCTCTGGTTTAGTGCATGATACATTGATGAAACAACAGATTCCGTTGACTCACAGCACAACTGTTCCAGAGTGTGCTTTCTCGAACCATGTTGATGATGACTGGCAAAAGCTAAACCTTGCTGCTTTACTCAGCTTCATTCTGCTCCATTCTAGTCCAAAGATGTTGCAAAGATTTCAGTTTTCTGGCATTGTTGTGTCTTTGCAGAGTTAAACTAGAACGCCTATTGATTTCAATTATTTTTAGGTGATTTGTATTTGTAGCATGTGCTAGGCCGACGTTAAAGTGATTAACAATGCATTTAAAAGTCAATATCATTTCAAAGAAGGTGTTTTTTTATTTATTTTGTTTTGTTTTTGTAGGTCAAATGAAACAAACCACATCTTTAACTGATTAAGGCTCAAATAACGGATCAGATACGTAAATTTAGATCGGTAGATTTTTATGCTTATTTTCCTGTAAATAGTCAGCATGGTTAGAATAATGTTTAGAATGGTTAGAATGAAGAGTGGAAAGGCTCTCGGTCCTGATGATATTCAACTAGAAGTATTGAAGTGCTTAGGTGAGGTGGCAGTAGAGTTTCAGACTGGGCTGTTTAACTGGATATAAAAAAGTGAAACGATCCCTGATGATTAGAGGAGAAGTCTGCTGGTTCCTGTTTTTAAGAACAAGGGAGATGTGCAGAGTTGTGGTAACTACAGAGGAATTAAACTGATCAGTCAAACGATGAAGTTATGGGAAAAAGTTGTTGATGTCAGGCTAAGGTCTGAAGTAAGAATTTGTGAGCAGCAGTATTGTTTTAAGGCTAAAAAGAGCACTACAGATGCAGTATTTGCCTTGAGGATGCTGATAGAGAAGTACAGAGAAGGTCAGAGGGAGCTGCACTGTGTCTTTGTAAATCTGGAGAGAGCATATGACAGGGTACCTAGAGAATAACTATGGTATTGTATGAGGAAGTCTGGTGTGACGGAGAAGTATGTTAGAGCAGTGCAGGACATGTATGAGGGCTGCAAGACAGTGGTGAGGTGTGCTGTAGGTGTGACAGAGGAGTTCAGTGTGGGGGTGGGACTGCACCAAGGATCTGCTCTGAGTCCTTTGCTGTTTGCTATGGTGATGGACAGGCTGACAGACGAGGTCAGACAGGAATCTCCTCGGACAATGATGTTTGCAGATGACATTGTGATCTGTAGTGAGAGGAGGGAAGAGGTGGAGGAAAAGCTGGAGAGGTGGAGGTTTGCACTAGAAAGAAGAGGAATGAAGATTAGTCAGAGTAAAACAGAGTACGTGTGTGAATGAGAGGGATCCAAATGGAAAAGTGAGGTTACAGGGAGAAGAGATAAAAAAGGTGGAAGATTTAAGTATCTAGGATCAACAGTCCAGAGCAATGGAGAGTGTGGAAAAGAGTTGAAGAAGCGTGTTCAAGCAGGCTGGAACTGGTGGAGAAAAGTATCAGGTGTGATGTGCGACAGAAGAGTTTCAGCTAAAATGAAAGGGAAAGTGTACAAAACCCTGGTGAAAACGGCCATGCTGTTTGGTCTAGAAACAGTAGCACTGGGAAACAGACAAGAAACAGAGATGGAGGTAGCAGAGATGAAGATGCAGAGGATGTCTCTGGGAGTGACTAGGATGGACAGGATTATAAATGAGTACATCAGGGGAACAGCACATGTTAGAGGTTTCGGAGATAAAGTCCGAGAGGCCAGACTGAGATGGTTTGGACATGCGCAGAGGAGAGAGAGAGAGTCCATCGGAAGAAGGATGCTGGATTTGGAACCACCAGGAAAGAGGACTAGAGGAAGGCCAAAGAGGAGGTTCATGGACACAGTGAAGGAATACATGAAGATAGTTGGTGTG
The DNA here is from genome assembly GCA_902685375.1 of Neostethus bicornis. Classification (NCBI taxonomy): domain Eukaryota; kingdom Metazoa; phylum Chordata; class Actinopteri; order Atheriniformes; family Phallostethidae; genus Neostethus; species Neostethus bicornis. The sequence continues at coordinate 5,024,725 of CACRXE010000002.1, read as the reverse complement.
ACCAAAGAGGATACAGCAGATAGGGTTAGATGGAAGAAACTGACTTGCTGTGGCAACCACTGAAGGGAAATGCCAAAAGAAGAAGAAGAGGTCAGCATCGTTAAAAAATATCAATTGATTTATTTATTTTTTTTGTTGTTGTTGACCCAACTGTGACAACAGGCGCGGAAAGGCTTTTAGACACATGAAATCTCACCGTGGTAGCAGCTTACAGTCTTTACATTAGTATGCAGAGCAAACATGTTTACAGAGAGTGTTATATCCCCCACTGCTCTGCCTCATTTATCAATAAAACTCCTATTAACTCCTATGCTGGAACCCTGCTAACTGACTTTATTTCCGCATTTACCACAATCCCAAATCTTTTACAGTCTCTGGCTGAGCTGTAACCACCTGCAAATGTATTCAGGCAGGTATGCTGGAAATGCTAAACCCCGAACTGACAAATTGACTCAGTCAAGACAAAACATGAGAACCACAGTTGAACACTGAAACCAGTACTTTCCTCACAAACAATCTGGACAAACAAAGGCTGGATTAAACCTCAGCATGTGGCGATACGAATTAAATAGCATGCCTTTCTTACTTCCAAAAAAGCAACTTCTGCAACATTGCATTTGAGGTCTCATCTCATGGAAAATAACTTTTTTCCATTGTATGCTGGCACATAAACCAACACAATTTGGGTTTTGGAACATTGATAACACAATACGTATGAAATCATATCCATTTACAAAGCTTTCTCATAAACCGGTATAGTTCAGACTCGCAGACTGTTTCAGTTGGGCTTTATCCAGATGGGATAGGACATAAAATAGGGGTTCAGGAGGTTCATAACTCTAAAGAAAGATTGTTTTAACTCCACATTTCAGTTATGCATTACTATGCTCAAATTTTGTTACGTCAAGATCAGAAGGAGTTCTGATGTTAAAGACAAAAAATATCCTTAACATTATTAATTTCACCTTCATGTGCAGAAATGGCAATGTTTTTTTTTTTTTCGCAGAGCAGGATGCAAAAAATTGGGGCTATTGCTCATCCCCCCCACGCCCTGAGAAAGTACACGCTATGCCTTTAAATTTTGAAACATGCCCATCCCCTGCCCACCTCATACACAGGAAGGAGCATAAAGAAATGTATGAAATACCTCCTGCATTTCCTATGAAATGCTTTGTGACTGCTACTAGCTACGTCAAGGTTCTGTATATACTAACTTCAGTCACCCCACCCCTACCTTTGTAAACAAGTTACATAACCTATCAAAAACACAGTTAGTTACAGGGATTAGCCCCTCCTCAGAGGTAGGGCAAACTCAGGTTACTGCATATAGAGACAGTTCTCAGACCATTCTCGATCAGAAAATACACAGTCATGAAGACAGCTTTGAAACCTTTTCTACTTTGAATGAATTTTCTTGTCCATTCTTGCAATATTATACTATTAGGTGGGGGTTCAGAAAGTTTATAGGTTATGAGACAGGGTTTTTTTTTTACTACTGCTTTTCACAGCAATGCATCAGTATGCTCAAATTTAATTTCTTTGTTCTTGTTTGGCTTTTTTATGAGAACAGACAGAGTTCTGAGGGTAAAAAAAAAATTCAGAAATCTGAAAAATCTGCGTGTGTGCGAAAATGGAAAAAATTGAGCCGTTAAATTAAAGAACTCTGTCTTTGTGTTACTTTTAATTACAAATAAAGAAAAAAAAACTACATTTAGATTAAAAAGAAATTCTAGCTTCAGAAGGGGGAAAAAATTGGGCAGTTTTCAAAGGAAACTTTGCTATTATTGGATTGTCTATCTAACCGAGGGGGATCGTTCAGCAGTGTTACATAACCACTGAAAGAGCTGTACTCCCAACTCATTCCGCAGGAGGGTGCTCCTCCCTCAAAATCTTGTGCTTGCACAGAGACTCAATGTTAGAAGTCCTGCAGGCGGTCAAATGGAAATTTAGTCACCATGAAAACTAGCTGCTCTACCACTCAGACTCTTACATCAGCCCCTCATCATCATTTCTTAAAGCAGGATCCTAATCATTCAGCCTGCAGGAATATGGTCTGGCTTTGAAGATTTTTCACTTTGAAGTTGTTATTATTACCACTGTATTTATTTATTTCCCTATAACGAGAAGTAAAGATTACATATTTGAAACAACCAAGGGTTAAAATAGAAAATTTTAAAAACTGTTCCATTGTACTACCTTTGATGAAAACCATTTCAATTTTTTTTGTAAAGCACAACATCATAACAATGTTACGTTGCATAAGGAGATTTACGGATGTTGATCAATCACATGATTTTGTAGCATAACATAATTACTTTAGGTCACAACATTTAATGTTGATCAAAACTGTGTTCTTGTAATTTCTTCCTGGTGCCATCACCTTATCATGATAGAAGACTTTGCTTTAACCAGTGACACTCGGAGTCATGTTCTTGGGGGGTGTTACCCCTGCTCACTCCTAAAGCATGGCTAACCATGCTTCAGGGAACCCTTCTTCTTCTTTCGGCATTTCCTTTCAGAGGTCGCCACAGCAAGTCAGTTTCTTCCATCTACAAAGTAACTCTATCTGCTGCATCTTATTCAGTAATGCCAACTATCTTCATGCCTTCCTTCACTGTATCCATGAACCTCCTCTTTGGTCTTCCTCTAGGCCTCTTTCCTGTTGGTTCCAAACCCAGCATCCTTCCAATGTACTCTCTCTCTCCTGTGCACAAGTCCAAACCATCTCAGTCTGGCCTCTCGGACTTTATCTCCGAAACCTCTAACATGTGCTGTTCCCCTGATATACTCATTTCTAATCCTGTCCATCCTGGTCACCTACAGCATCTTCATCTCTGCTACCTCAATTTCTTTTTCCTGTCTTTTCCTCAGTGCCATTGTCTTTAGACCAAACAATATGGCCGGTCTCACCACGGTTTTGTTCCCTTTCCCTTTCATTTTAGCTAAAACTCTTCTGTCACACATCACACCTGATACTTTTCTCCACCCGTTCCAGCCTGCCTGCACACACTTTTTCACCTCTTTTCCTCACTCTCCATTGCTCTAGACCAGAGGTGTCAAACTAATTTCCAGTAGGACCAGTGTCCTTGCAGGTTTTCCACGTGTTCCTGCTTCAATACAGCTGATCCACATACAGTGAAATCAAAAGCCAATCTAATTTGGCACAATGACTCGTTAACCTGTAACCTCACTTTTCCATATGGATCCCTCTCATTCATACATGTACTCTGTCTTACTCTGACTAATCTTCATTCCTCTTCTTTCTAATGCAAACCTCCACCTCTCCAGCTTTTCCTCCACCTCTTCCCTCCTCTCACTACAGATCACAATGTCATCTGCAAACATCATTGTCCATGGAGATTCCTGCCTAACCTCTTCTGTCAGCCTGTCCATCACCATAGCAAACAGAAAAGGACTCGGAGCAGATCTTTGGTGCAGTCCCACCCCCACACTGAACTCCTCTGTCTCACCTACAGCACACCTCACCACTGTCTTACAGCCCTCATACATGTCCTGAATCTCCGTCACACCAGACTTCCTCATACAATACCATAGTTCTTCTTCCTGTCATACGCTTTCTCTGGATCTACAAAGACACAGTGCAACTCCCTCTGACCTTCCCTGTACTTCTCTATCAGCATCCTCAAGGCAAATACTGCATCTGTAGAACCCTTTTTTGCATAAAACCATACTGCTGCTCACAAATTCTTACTTCAGACCTGAGCCTAGCTTCAAGAACTTTTTTCTGTAACCTCATCATTTGACTGACCAGTCTTATTCCTCTATAGTTACCACAACTCTGCACATCTCCCTTGTTCTTAAAAATAGGAACCAGAACACTTCTCCATTCATCAGGGATCTTCTCACTTTCTAATATTCTGTCAAACAGCCCAGTCAGAAACTCCACTGCCACCTCACCTAAACACTTCCAAACTTCTACTTGAATATCATCAGGACTGAGAGCTTTTCCACTCTTCATCCTCTTTAGTTCTACCTAACTAATCCTAACTACTTTCCGCTCCATTATGGTAACATCTTCTATTCTTGTTCTCTTTCATTTTCTTCATTCATCAACTCTTCAAAGTACTCTTCCCATCTTCCCATCACACTACTGGCATCTGTCAAAAGAGATCAATTTCTGTCTTTAATCACCCCCACTTGCTGCACATCCTTCCCATCTTTGTCTCTCTGCCTTACCAAGCTGTATAGGTCCATCCCTCGCTCCCTCCCTCCTTGCTGTTCAGCCTAGCATATCAGTCGTCATAGGCTATTTGTTTTGCCTTTGCCACCTCTACTTTAACCTTACACTGTATCACCCTGTCCTGTTGCCTATTCTCTTCAGTCCTATCAGTGTCCTACTTCTTCTTGCCAGCCTCTTTCTTTTGATACAATCCTGCCCCTCCTCATTCCTGTAAACAACTCTACAGTCACTATTCTCCTTCAGATTACACCACCTACACAAAATATAATCTACCTGTGTACTCCTTCCTCCACTATTGTAAATCCAGGGAACTTCAGGGAACTATAAGCTTCAGGGAACCCTAAAATGTGAAAATAGGGGTCACACCTTGTGGTTTCTCTTGCTTGGACACCAAGGCTTTGATTTACCACAGACTGATTGGAATTAGCTCAAAAGAGAGACATCGGCCTCACTTCATGCAAGAGTCCAAAGGGATTAGGCGGTATTTGATATTACAAACTTGAGTGCATTGATTTCAACTTGTAGCAAGGGTTTAAGCTGTGGAATATTATATATCTGTTTGGGATGAAGCCTGAGGTATCCCACGTGGTTTAGAGATTCAAACTAGAAATACTTCGACCCTCTTTAATCTGCACCCTGGACTGTGGAACTAGTCCACCAAGTCCCTTTAAGGGAGCTGAACACTTTTCTACTTTTGAGTTACTTACAGGGAGGGAAGGTGTAATTTGCTTAGCACCAAAACTTGACCATTTGAACATGACAGAACTGCCATAAAAAACAACCCCAGAACACATCAAGGGGAACTATTGAGATTCCCCTGTAACCAAAGGAGTTGAAACTTTTTCTTCTGTTTTGAATATAAACATGTTCTCACCTACTTTTTAAAATGCTGGTCAATAAATTTCTTAAAACTGTGTGCAGACTTGTATCGAGAGGACTTTTTAAAGATAAGTGGGTTAAATTGTTGTGAACTTGAGAGGAAAATGAAAGTGTACTCACATGACGCTTCAGAAACAGATCTGCTTTCAGGCAACATAAGTAACCTGACACAGAAGAGATGATGAGTTAATGAGAAGCATTGGATAAGACTCTACTGTTTATGTTGAGCTTCATAATAAGATTTTGAAGCATTGTTTGCCTGATTCGTCCTTCATTAAATCCTCCACAGGGTATTTTTGCTTCTCTCTGTGGAGCATAACAAACTTCACTTTGGATGACAATTACTTTTGCTTCTCCTTTACTCACGGGAGCAGAAAACAAGCTCATTGACTCCAAAACATTTTGACTGAAAACATTATTCTTCACCTTTAACACGATATAATTTGATCTAGGGATTACACTTTTAAAAATATGGCCGGAAATGAATGGATGCTGTGGCATGACATTCCTGTAATGTTGCAAAATAAATTTTCACCACTTTTAATTTTGACTCGATATTGACGATAAGGGCGTAAAATCAGCAAATTGAAAACCTTAACTAAACTCCCCATAACTTTTTGTAAAAATAAACTCATTCATAAACTTCTGCTGAGTGGACTAAATTAGAAAATTTGTTTTTATTTTAAAAGGTATTCTTTCAAAATCAGACAATGGGATTTTCTGGATTTTTTTTCTCATTTTGTCTCTCATAGTTGTGGCATAGCTATGATAAAAATTACAGGTCTCTCTCATACTTTGAAGTGGGACAACTTGCACAATTGGTGGCTGACTAAATACTTTTTTGCCCCACTGTATATAAATGTAAATTTATATGTAGATGAAATGATTTTCAATCTTTTCAGCTACTTTCCGAATGCAGATGAGTAACATCATCTGTCTATTAACTACTGTTCTACTCACTTTCAGAGTGAGCTTTTCTTCTATGACATCATGCATGCCAGACACTGTCAACAAAGGAAAGAATCTCCAGAGCAAAATGTTAAATTAGTATGGATCAAGTTGCCTGAAAAGGACATCCTCTTGTTTTACAAGATGAGAACACCCCAAATTTTTGCTTTTTGTAATGTACTTTTTGGCAACACTCCCGTTAACATGGCAGCATTCAGAAAAAAACATGTTCATATAAAGTGTGTAAACCTGTTCACATGCAAGGGTGGAGTTATTAATACAACAGCCATGGCAACATCTCTTGCTTATTAGACACATATCTTCTAAACATGTTTAATTCCTCCGACTATTGTCGCCCAACTTTCATTCCCTGGGAAGCGTCACACTTTGCTGTTTGTTGGGCTGTCGCACATGAGAATTACACACATGGAACTCAACAGACATTATTCGATTGCCATAAAATATGTATTTAGTTCGGATAAATGGGGTGGGTACATCACATTGGCATGAAAAGGTGAAATTCTGGTCAGAAAAGCAGTTTATTTTCTATGAAACATGAAACAGCAACTTGTAAAAAAATTGCTTTCATAAACTGCCATTTAATTTGAAATGTATTTGTTCTTTTTTTCTGAATAAAGAAAACAAGAAAGAATATGGTCTTTTTACATTTATTAGGCCATTTTTACAAAGGCGCAATTTCCACCAGTAGACATATATTTTGTGTTACAGTAACGCTAAAACAGGAACAAATTAAGAAATTTAAAAATAAAAATGTACATGATTGCAAAAGCACATAGGAAAGCAACTACCTGAACTGTACAATTCAACTGAAAAAGCTAAGCTAATTCTCAAATCTACATGAGGAAATATATTTCTTCTTAAAGACAAAAAAGTTGAAGCTAGAGAGACACATTAACAGTTGTCATGGATCAAAGAAGATGGTTTTTAGACCATTTTACATCTTTCCAAAAGGTAAAAAGTAGAAAATGTCCTCCATTAGAACCTTTTTAACGGCCAATTACATAATAACCAGTACATGAAGATCTAAAATGGAATAATAGATCATCCAGCCGGGGTTGAATGATACTATTCCTCTAAAATTAAACTTTTGTGACCCAAACTCTTTGATCGTTTACTTGCACTGGTCGCTTGGCAGGTGCTCGTGTTCAGGGTTCCAATATGATCTGCTGAAACACTCAGCAGCCTTCCTGTCACACTCACAGATGAACATCTCGCACTCATTGTTTTTGTCTAAAAAAAAAAAAAAGTTTTCATTCACAATTTCACAGGTTCACAACAGTGGGAGTGGTTACAGAGCGCACACAAATCCAATTTTTATCCAATTAAAAACATTAAAATTAAATAAATTGTTAGAATATAACCTTCTCAAAACTATGTATAAAGGTCATCGAGAGGTATTACCGTATATATTGCAAAAACAATTCAAAAAGAGAGAAAGTATGCATGATTTAAGAGGAACTGATCTTTTTGTTAAATCATAGTTTCGAACCAAACTAAAACAAAGATGTGTTTCAATTCAAGGAGTTAATCTGTAGAACAACCTGGACAGTAAAATTAAATGATCTAAGTCCATCCATTCATTTCAGAAAAGTGTGAAACAATTGTTAATTGATAAATATATGTAGCAGAAAACCCTTTTTTGTTGTTGTTGTTGATGTTGTTTGATGTTTTTTTTTTGTTGTTGTGCATAACCCTGATTATATACTGTATAATTTCTGTTGCTAAGGCGCAGATATTATAAGCTTTGCTTCTTTCTGTACCCTTTTTTTTTTTTTTTTTTTACTGAAAACCTTTTTCTAAGATGTGTTTTTTTTTGTTTGTTTTGAATGAAATGAAACAATAAATAAATAAAAATAATAAACAATGTATTTTTAGAAAAAAAAAATTGTAACTTTTCGCCACTCACCTGTACAGGCGATCTTTTTGTTTTCCGCATCACAAGTGTAGTCGTAGAACTCGGTGTAAGGGTTGTCCAGGATGGGCCAGCACTCAGGGTGCTGCATAGCATCACTGTAACAATGATCGTGCACCTGGCAGCACCTGCAAAAGAAAACAGTCAAAAACCAGCTTTGAAACCAAGGAAGTTAAAGGAGTTGGATCTAGACCTGTCCAGATCATCCACTGGTGTTCCAGAGCCTCCGAGTCCACAGTAGCAACCATAGTCAGCGTAGTCCAGACCAGGCCAGCTATCGGGTAACAGACATATGATCATCCTCCTGAACTGGGTAAGTGCCTTGTAGTCCAAACTGTGGCCTGCAGAACAACAATAGGCCATCATTGTTGTGTAAATTGTGCACGGATAATAGTCGGCTCACAACTATGTGCACGGATGAACAATTTTTATTCATTTGTACTCACCTATAGAGAGGCCTACAGTCAAGAGAAAAACGGTTTGAAGGGCATTCATCCTCTCAACTGGAAGGTCGGTGGCAGAGTGGCTGCGAGTCTGAAATGAGGCGTCTTTATACATCAGGTGTGGGACCCTGTCCATCAGCTGTTCACACAACACGGGGTCACACGAACTCTTGACATTCACGCCAAGAAGCATATGCAAATCTGGAAACCATTCTCACAGCTGGTGTGCTTTGAACCGCGTGACACCTGCTCAAATGGGCTTCTTTCTAGATTACAGACAGCTAGGAGTCAAATGAGGTAGCCAAAAGGACAGCAAAAAGAACCACTGTGACGACGATCTATTGTGTAATTACCAGTTTGTGGCTCTTTCTTGGCTAATACATTGCGTATTGAATTTTTATGTGAACATGCTACACAGATCTATTTTACAGTAAGGCTGTCTATGGACTATTTAAAAAGTCAGAAGCTTTATGGAAAACCTGACAACATGACAACTGGTTGGTTGAAATCAAAGTGGCTTTTTTTTTTTTTTTACATCTTTGTGTATTAGCATATTTAACACAGACTTGCCCTCTTAATCTAGAACTCATAAATGTGATGCTGGACAGATTGCAAAAAAGAAACAAACAGACCAAAATTTTCAGTTCTAACAGCAGCAGCACTCATTTTACACACACAAACAGTTCTAAATCTTTTTCCTGTAATATCCCACTGATTCATGCAAAAGTCTTACGTCTTCAAGGCTAGAAAAGTTTAAACATGACAAGTCTGAAACACCCAAATCGGCCCACACGATTCTACCAGCACATACTCTTACTCTTTGGTTTCTTAGAGGTAATTTGTATCACTTTTTCTCAGTTTTTCTCAAAATTTTGGGAGTAAAATGCCAATGTATGTGGTCATACCAGCTTATCCAGGCCTGATCACGTCAGACCTCAGAAGCTAAGCAGGCTGGGCCTGCGCAGTATTTGGACGGGATGGCGCTGAGACCTGAGGTGCCACGGTTGGACACCTGCTGAGAAAAACTGTCGCTGTGTCTCTGGGTAAGATACTTCACCCACATTGCCTAATCTGGATCTGGTGTGTGTGTGATTGGTTGGTGATGGTCAGAGGGAGCCGATGGTCAACCGGTACAGATGCATGAAATGTAAAAGTAGTTACTGCAGCAACTCAGGCCATTAAATTCACTCACAAATTGAAACAATGCTTCTGATCCCAGAAACCATCCCCAATGCACACTGACCACAACCAAACTCGTAACTTTCTATAATTAATACAACTCGTAAATAAACTACATCTAGTTCTGTGTCAGACGTTATGTTTTCAAAAAGTTTTTTTTTTGTTTTTTAAATCCATAAAAACTTGATTTTACTTTCTAAATTTTTTTGTTTTATTTCTGTTTTTTTTTTTTTTTTTTTACCCCACCATTGAAACCCGCTTCCATTGGTTGGGACTCCACAAGAAGTGTCTGATATGTCCTCTGGTTTAGTTTTAAGCTGCAACCTCAAAGTGAGTTCAAGTTTCAAAGTTTCTCAGCCTCAGGATGTTGCAGATTTCAGAAATGATTCTTCACTGACAGTTTGTGCTCAAAACATGTCAACGTATCGGTTTTAAGGTCAAAGTGGAGCAACGCTGTCAAAACAGGGTAAACTAGACAGGGAAAAAGAAAAAAAAGGTGTTTTTTCTTTCTGATGTTGGTATTTATTTACTAATGAAGTTAACTGAGGGCTACGCAGTGGTGCGGTGGTCAGCACAGTGGCCTCAGAGCAAGACAGTCAGAGGTTCGAGTCTCAGGTGGGTACAAGGCTTTGAACACCTGCCTCCCCGTGTGTGCGTGGGTTTTCTCCGAGTATTCTGGTTTGCTTCCCACCCTCCAAAAACATGCGTGTTAGGTTGATTGGCCGCTATGGAATTGGCCCTAGGAATAAATGTGTGTAGATGGTCGTGCGTCGTCCGTACCCTGTTCGGGGGGTACCCTGCCTCTCCTCTTGCATCAGCTGGATAGAATCGAGTACCCCCCACGACTCCGTCAGGAAATAAGCAGTTCAGAAGATGGAGAAATGAATGCGTTCATTGAGCATAAGAAAAAGGGATTTAGTAAGTTTATAAACAAATAATTAACAACAGTCCTATCAATTTGAGAAAGAAAAGCCAGTCAAGTCATTAATAGATTATTTAAAAAATAAAAAATAAAAAAATAACTTTTTCTTATTGATTCATCTTTTTTATTTTAAGTCATGAACCAAAACAAAAAAGCAATTCACAGAATTCTTTTCTACATGTTACACACTCATTTATACATTTCAATACTCGCTGTCCAACCATTTGCTGTCCAAGCGACTTCCAGCTTGCGACTGTGTTATTAACCTGTAGCACTACCGTTAGCATTAGCACAGCTTCCTCTACTCTTTCTTCTCCTCTCTCCTGCTCCATATGCCATATGTTTAGTGAGGATCCTGGCTCCTTTAGTGAGGATAGCGGCAGGTGTGTAAAGTTTAGCCTTGTCTTAGATTTGGAAGCCAGGTTAGAAGAGTTAGAAACGTGGTTGCACACAAAAGAAGCTAAGCCAGGCTGTTACTGGGAGTGCAAGCCACGCCCAGCTAGCGTCTACCCCAGCATCTCCCCTGCAGCCGAGGAATACACAGGATGAGTTTGAACCGGTGAAGACTAAGAAGCGTTTGCTGGACGCACTACCCTCGAGCACCCAAGGCTCCACATGACAAATAGGTTCTCTCGCCTCAGCGACGCACCCGCTGACCATCAACTATTGTCAATTGGCTCCTCTATAGTCAGACATGTGGAGCTCACAGTGGCGAGAGTCAGGTGTTATCCGGGGACCAGAGTTGGTGACATAGAGGGAAACCTTAGGATGTTAGCCCAGAGTAATTCTAGATTCCGTTGAGTCGTGATCCACGCTGGTGGTAATGACGCCAGACGGAGACAGTCAGAGGTTCTATAATCAAACGTAGAGTCGATGTGTAAGTTAGCTAAGTCGATGTCACACACTGTAATTTTCTCTGGTCCCCTGCCGAACTTAGTCAATGATGAAATGTATAGTCGCTTTTCATCATTCAACCGCTGGTTAGCTAGATGGTGCCCAGAGAACGGCATTGGTTTTATAGATAACTGGAGTGCGTTCTGGGGGAAGCCTGGTCTCATGCGGAGAGATGGTATCCATCCCACTTTGGAAGGTGCCGCTCTTCTTTCTAGGAACATTTGTGACAGCCTTAGTCGTTCAACCTGACAATCCAGAGACGAGACCCGGGCACAGAGCAGTAGTTTAAAACTCTCCTCTGAGCTTCCTTCTGCGCTGGTGCAAACCCAACACAGGCTTAGTTCGGCAGGACCTAGCTTTTGCTTATACACAGAAAGACAAGTGAAAGTAGTGTGACCCAGAAACTTAAAAGTGATAATTACCAACAGTCTCAGGCCATGTCCACACGTAGCCGGGTATTTTAAACCGTATGTCCGCTGTCCTCCGTTTCAGAAAAAACCCCTGCATACTCACATAACCGTTTTCAATTTAACCGCATCCACACAAACCCATATAAATACGCTTCTGAGTGCGGTTACAAGCATGCCAGACCAGTGGTTGACAGTATTTCTCTAAACGTAAGCTCGGAGTCAGGAAGGTTTATGTGATGAATAATGGCCGATGGCAACTTTTTTCTCCTCTTTTGCTCCTCAACAAGAAGCAAGAGCAGTTAAGTGTAGAAAAATAGGCAAGAAAAGAGCATTTTTTTCGAGGATCTATGCTGCCCACAATCTGATATTAAAAAACAAGGACGCACACAAATTACGTTTATTCATTAATGGTCGTAGGTAGAGACGTTTAAAAACGCAAAACGTCGGTGATGCAAGCTAACACACAAATGCAAAACCGGAGTTTTCTAAAATCTTCACTTTGATCGTAGTTTTTAAAAACGATGGTTTGTAGTGAAAAAAAAAAACAAAAAAAAACGACGGGTTGGTGTGGATGACAGGCCAAAACAGATACAAATATATTTGTTTTATCAGATACCAGATACAATTTTTTAATATCCTAGAATTCAAATTCTTTATCAGAAGACCTTTAGTAAAAATGACGTTAAATTGTGATTAATTTGATTAAGTAATCACCAATTCCTGTAATTAAATCAATTATTTTTTTAATCGACTGACACCACTACTTATTTTACATGCAAATGAGATAAATTGTAAAAGACAGCTGTGCTGTTTTTTTTAATATTCCTTTCGTTTTATTACTGTATTTTCACGACCAGAAGGTGCACTGTATTAAAAGGCACAGTCCCAGTTTTGCGTGCTCTGTATTTAACACACACATAAGGCATATTGTACCTGATGATAGGGCGCGGGTTTTATATACATATTCTCTACTACGTACGTCCACCTTTCAACATCACACACACGCAGACAAGTGTGCGTATTTAAAAATTAAAAATAGATCGGTAGCAAAACCGAGTTTTTTTTTTTTTTTATTATTGTTTAAATATTAGTTACAGTCATCATTTAGTCATTTATCAAATCCATCCACGTACTCATCTTCTGTTTCAGAATCTAACAGGTGCGCTAAATCCAACATAACAGGTTCACTTTCCTCGCTGTCAGAGTCACTTTCTGTACCGTACGGCTCCTTGGAAATGATGCCTTCTTTTGCGAAAGCTCGGACAACAGTGCCAGCAGACACGTTAGCCAAAGCATCTACAATCCACTGGCAAACTGTGGTGCAACTTGCCCAGCGCTGCCTTCCACCCTTCGTGAAGCTGTGGTCTCCTCTGGTCACCCATCGCTCCCACGCCGCTCGCAGCCTTACTTTGAACGGCCGGTTCACACCGGTGTCCAGCGGTTGGAGTTCCTTTGTCAGATCCCCTGGAATTACAGCAAGCGTAGCGTTCCTCTGGTTCACTTGTTTTGTATCACATCGGTGGTGAGATGAGCACGCAGAGAGTCAAAAATCAGAAGCGATGGTGATGCATTGGAAAAACCATCCTGTCTCCTTACACACACCTCCCTCGGCCACTCTCTCATCATTTCTTCGTCCATCCAACCCTTTCATTTGCCTTAATAATGATGTCTGCTGGAAACGTCTCTTTAGGCAAACTCTTTCTCTTAAAAATCCCAACACACATAGGGCGCACTGCAAGTCTAGGGCATGCCGCTCATTTTGAAGAAAATGTAAGACTTTTACATGTGCCTTATGGTTGTGAAAATACAATATTTTGCCCCTTGTTTGGGTTTATTTTACCCATTTCTCATCATATTTACTGCTGTGCGGTCTGGAAAAAAGCTCCTTGTCTTGGTTATGGATTCTTTCGTTCTTCCAGTTAGCTTATCTGCTAATTTTCATCTTTTTCTATTCTCCAGCTCGACCTTAGCTCCCACAGTTTGAACACACTCAAGTTTTAGTTTTTATTCACCCATAAACTTTGGTAAATATAACCACTACCTGTTTGATTCCTAATAAGTCACAATCAGGTTTTTTAAAAATTATTACACGGTTGTTTTGCAAACGTTACACTTCAAACTCACATTTTGAATGAAAGACTGAAATCTAGAAGGAACGTATCAGCGCGGCTTAAACACTAATGGAAAAAGTCAAAAATAGCACCAAGCCGCGTGAAAAATTCGTGTTTAGTTTCTATGGGATTCCGCATGTGATACCGACTCTGCTTGTTTGCTCTTTATTTCTCTCCAATTGGTCTGACGCCACTGTTTGCATTTAGACCTTGAAATAAGCATGTGTATGTGTGTGTGTTTTAATGATGTCGTAAGAGCCAACCGTGCGGCCTTCAGCTGTGCGTTATCACTACTAGCTGACATAAGCGCCTCCAGTATTAGCAACTCAAACTTTCCCATCCCAGAGGGAAAAAAAAAGTCATTTCTTAAATATTTCCAATAAATAAATAAATACTTCACCAGGTGTGCTGTTGAAAAATGAACAAACTGTTGAGGTCATTATGTTACCTACTTTTATGGAAAGTGTGTACAGGTGGTTTAGCATGACGTGGTTGGGCTCAGGAAGTAACGCTGGATCACACTGCAGGAAAAAAATCTGGAGATTCAGATCAAAGACTAAAAGTTAAAAGTTTAATTTGCTCCAACACAAAATGTTGGTAATAGCTGAACTGGTTTAAAATGAGTCCTACCACTTACTGAAATGCCAGTGTCTTTGTTGAGGATGACCTGGAGGAGGTGAGGGGGGAGGATGGGAGGAGACTTTAACTTCTCATCCTGTTTGGGAACGTAAGCGTCCTGATGATACGGGCCCAGAGGAGAGCTGGAGAGATCTGAGGAAGAATAAAACAATTCAGAATATACATTTCTCCTCATAACACCATATTCTCACTCTTCTCTGTGGGAATGAAGTCTGTTCCAGATTCCTGATTAATCTTCTGTGTCTCTTGGGCGCTGGCTGAACATTCCATCCCCTCCATCTGGAAATCCTCCATCATCTGCCCTTTTGCAAAGAAGAGCAACCCCACTACCGACAATGACTATCGACCAGTAGCTCTGACATCATTGGTCATGAAGAGCTTTGAAAGGCTCGTCATGGCCCAGCTGCAGGCCGAGGTCAGTGTGCACGCCGATCTACTACAATTTGCATACCGGCCACACAGGGGTGTGGACGATGCTGTGCTGACTCTGCTACATGGAGTAATCGCCCACCTGGAAAAGCCCAAATCCCATGTCAGCCTTGTCTTCGTGGACTTCTCAAGCGTATTTAACACCTTGCAACCACATCTTATGGGACGTAAGCTGCTCCAGATGGATGTTAACCCCCATCTCGTTCTCTGGGTCTTTTCCTTCCTCACGGTGAGGGACCAGAGGGTCAGAATAAATGGACATCTCAGCACCGTAAGAACAATATCCACTGGTTCACCCCAAGGTTCAGTAATATCTCCACTTCTCTTCACTCTGTTTACAAACGACTGCAGGAGCACCACCCCAGGAATAACATACATCAAGTATTCAGACGACACTGTTATCATGGACACCACCAACACAAATGGACTGCTACAGGCTGAACTGGACACCTTTTCCCTGTGGTGTAAAGACAACTGTTTGGACTTAAATGTTTTAAAAACCAAAGAAATGGTTTTCTCATTCCACCACGGACTCACCACCTTCCCCACACTGACAGTTAATAACGTAGCATTAGAAAAGGTTCACTCATACAAATATCTTGGCACCATAATTGATCACAAACTCACTTTTCAACTGAACACAGAAAATATTTTTTCTAAATGTCAACAACGCCTCTTTTTCCTCTGTAAACTTCGCAAACTTCAGGTTCATCCATCCATTCTTGCAGTCTTCTACAAATGCTTCATCCAGTCCATCCTCACATTCAATATCACAGCCTGGGTTGGTTCACTCGGTGTCTCACATCGTAACACTCTCAACAAGATCATTAAAATCAGCAGTAAAATCATTGGACATCAACAAGAATCACTCACTTCCATTTACAATAACCAAGTCCTGAGGAAAGGTACTCATATCTCCACAGACAGTTCACACATACTGCACTCACACTACATCCTGTTACCATCCGGTCGTAGGTTCAGATCCACCGCATTCAAAACCAAGAGAGCCACATCCTCCTTCATACTCACCTCAATCCGACTGCTGAATGGCTGAGGGGCCTTGTGACGGATGGGCATGTACTGGAAAATGATAAGTAAATGTTCTCATTTATTGATTTTATTGTTTTTATTCTGGTTTTACTTACTTATATTTTATTGTTTTATGATGTTCTTGATGAATGTGGTTTTGTATGTGGTTTTTAATGACTGTGTTGTCCCGGCGCCATGGCTGCAAGTGAAGTTCCCAACGGACAAATAAAGTTATAATTGAATTGAATTGAATTGATTGATTGGCAGACTGAGGAGGTCTCATGCTTGATGTATCCTTACCCTTGCTTTCCTGCCCTGCGACCCTCATCTAAGGTACCTGTGCCCCCAGCTATTGTCCACTTCCATCAGGATGAATCTCCCATCTCCTGATTTCTTTAAATACAGTATTTTCAGGACCAAAAGGCGCACTGTGTTAAAAGGCACAGTCCCAGTTTTGCGTGCTCTGTGTTTAACACACACATAAGGCATACTGTACCTGATGATAGGGCGTGGGTTTTATTTACATATCCTCTACTACGTACGCCCGCCTTACAACAACACACACAAACAGACAAGTTTGCGTATTTAAAAATATATTGGGAGCAAAAAATCAGTTTGTGTTTTTTTTTTTTAATTTAAATATTAGTTACAGTCGTCGTGTAGTCATTTATCAAACCCATCCAAGTCCTCATCCTCTGTTTCGGAATCTAACAGCTGTGCTAAATTCATCATAGCAGGTTCACTTTCCTCACTGTCAGAGTCACTTTCTGTACCACGCGTTTCTCGGAAATGATGCTGACTTTTGCGAAAGCTTGGACAACAGCGCCAGCAGACACGTTAGCCCAAGCATCTACAATCCACTGGCAAACTGTGGCGCAACTTGCCCGCTTTCCACCTTTTGTTAAGCTGTGATCTGCTCTGGTCATCCATCGCTCCCACACCACTCGCAGCCTTACTTTGAACGGCCGGTTTACGCCGATGTCCAGCTGTTAGAGTGCCTTTGTCAGACTTCCCGGAATCACAGCAAGCGTAGTGTTCATCTGCCTCACTTGTTTTTTCACAGCACACATACAGTGCGCTGCTCATTTTGAAGAATATTTAAGACTTTTATGTGCGCCTTATGGTCTTAAAATATGGTATATACTATAGCTGTAGATTTAGATTAGCAAACACTCAATTAAAATGCTTCTTACGCAGCCACTCCTTGGTGATCCTGGGTGTGTGTTTTGGGTCATTGTCATGTTGGAAGACCCAGCCATGACTCATCTTCAATGCTCTAACTGAGGAAAGGTGGTTGTTCCAGAAAATCTCACAATATATGACCCCGGTCATCCTCTCCTTCATACCATGCAGTTGTCCTGTCCCCTTTTCAGAAAACACCCCCAAAGCATGATTCCACCAGCTCCATGCTTCACATTAGGGATAGTGTTCTTGGGATGATAGCCAGTCTCATCTGACTACATGGTTGACTACCGGATATCCAGATGGTCATTGGTAAATTTAAGATGGACCTGGACATGGAATGGTTTAAGCAGAATAACCTTCCATGTCGTGCATGATTTTAAACCTAGATGTCTTAGTGATTTATATCAAAGGAACCTTGTAAATGGTGAACCCAGCTCTTTTCAGGTCATTGACCAGCTCCCCCTGGAGTTCTAGTATGATTCATCACCTTTCTTAGAATCATTGAGATCGCACAGGGGGACGTCTTGCATGGAGGCCCTGTCTATGGGAGATTGACAGTCATATTTATCTTCTTCAATTGTCTAATAATTGCTTCAACAGGGGATCGTTTTTAACCGAGCTGCTTGGAAATTGCCCCATAACCTCTTCCTGCTTTGTAAAGATGAGCTTTGTATCTGGTGTCTTTGGACAGCTGTGTGGTCTTGGTGTTGTTAGTAGTTGCAGTTCTACTGACTTAATGATGTGGGCAGGTGTCTTTATGTGGCTAGCGCCCTCAACAGTCATTTTTAAAATAGAATAATAAGTCAAATGGAGGTGGAAATTTTAGACGAACTAACAGGTCTTTGACAGGTGTGACAGGTGTTCACATACATTTTTGCAGCTGTAGCAATAATAAATAATTTAATATTATTTAATATTTATTAGTATTTATTATTAAAACCTAAACTTTTTTTCCGCCTTAATGAACTTTAACTATGACAAAAAAAAAAAAAAAAAAACCTGGTGGTAGGCTTACATGTGCGGCCGTGATGGTCTAATGGCTGAGATTCGGCGCATTTGGCATAACTGCGATTCAAATACAGGTCAGACACATCAAAGATAGTCAGCAGATTTCACAAAAGCAGACCGTGCTATCGTCTCTTCTCGCTTAGGCTGGTTTACATAGCGTCTTCCGGCCAATGCGGGATTTTGCGTGTGCATTAATACACGGTTTGGTACAAGAAAAAAAAACTTGCCCCGTGTCAGGCTCGTTCTCTCGACCTTCAGATTATGAAACTGACACTCTGTGATGTTGAAAACAGAAACAATTCCACCAACGTAATCACAGAACAACTTCACAAATCAAGGCACTGCCTAGTATTAAAACCTAATCTCACTGTCCACCTTAAACAACTTTACCTCTGACAAAACAACAAACCCAGTGGCTGACTTGCACGCATGTCCCTGATGGTCTAATGGCTAGGATTTGGCGCTCTCACCGCCACGGTCCGGGTTCGATTCCCGGTCAGGGAATCTGATGCTGACACAGGTCTAGTTTGTGCTCAATTCATCTGACCAAGAAAGTACATGTTTTGTTTCCTACACATTTGCACAAAATCCATTGTTGCTTTGGGGACACACTCAGATAATGAGCATTTTAATGAACCCAGTTAACTTACAACATGTCAACTACCCTCCACCATAAACATGGAAAATGAAGCACAAAACTTTCATTTTTTCTTATACCGTTTAGCACAATATCAGCGCTACACTACTACCACCCAGATGGTAGACTGGATGTTCAAAACTGCTTTAAGTCAACAATCTCCTGTCTGAGGACTTTAATTTTACTGCCCCAATAAGAAGCACTTTCTTCTTTCAAAGCAAAGTTCACGCTAATAGATCAGACCTTGCCTCATTTTCCAAAGAAACTTGCTTGTCCTGTATCTGCCGAGTTTCTCCATAAACTACTTTTGTGCTTCCACACTTTATTTGGACGAGCCAACGCTGGATAGAAAGTATTTCATTGAGAACAAAGAGCGCTCGTCTCTCTTTGCGTACGCTAGGTTTAGATAGCGTCTGCCGTACTGATGCAAGCTTATGGCAAGTTGAAAGTAAAGACCATGGAGAAGAATCAAAAGATCAACCAAAGGCCTTTATCAGCCACACAGTGTGCTCACTAAGAAGGTGACCCACACCGCTGCAAAAGATCAGCCTGAGAGAGAAAAATCCTGGCACTCTACTAAATTCGGTGTGTCTTGGGCTTGAAGGCACAACTGGGATTCAAATACAGGTCAGACACATCAGAGATCGTCAGCAGCTTTCAAATACAACTGGCAGGCCTCGTGTAACTGTCCAAATAGTGAAGGGTTATCTCCAAGGCTAAAAAGCCTAGTGCTTGCCTTTTGCAGATGGGTCTCTTATGTTCCAATGGCTAGAGTTTGGTGCTCTCACCACCATACTCCAGGTTTCAGGAATTTTGATATGAGTCACAGTAAGTGTTCATGATCGAGTCAATGGCCTGTGTACAGTTTACAATGAAGTAGAGGTTTTTTTTTTTAGCAAGACAACTGTCGAGTGGTTTTAGCTGTCCGAGCCAAATTCAATGCGAGTAAACCTAGAAACAAACGATCAGCATCCGCGCGCCTGTAATATTTAATCAGTCAATATGTAGTCTGTGGACTAACTTCTAATCACATCTTGCGGTCTGCATAGAAGAGAGCATTTGAAACATCTCGATTACAACAAGAGGCTCACCTTGTTGTGAAATGAAGGGGTTGATTCTAAATCACAAAATATCTAGATATTCTAGATCACAAAATATATTTGATTGTAAGTGCTGTAAAGACAAAAAAAAAAAGGTAAAAAAAGAGCCTTTTAAAGGTTTTAGTAAGAGATGTTACATTCATTTTGTGATGCAGAATTAATGATGCATCTCCTTCCAGAAGGAGAAACATTTTGAAGAGGGTAAATTGTCCACCCAGAGGATGTTGCTGATCTATTGTAAGAAATATGGGGTCACTGCGGGATTTTGCATGTGCATTAATACACGGTTTGGTACAGGAGAAAAAAAACTTGCCCCGTGTGAGGCTCGAACTCACGACCTTCAGATTATGAGACTGACACACTGCCACCTGTGCTAACGAGGCCTCCCCAAGTGAATGGAGTCTCACCTCTGAACTTTTGCACAACATTTCAATGCACCACACTTAAAGTTCATTTTTGCTTTAAATCCATCATACAACATTCTTACATATTGTTTTTACAATCCATCAATAAACTTAATGAAAAGAAGACTTTCAGCACATCAAAAGCAGTGCAAGGTCTTCTTACTAAAATGATAACAAAACTCTTTACTACGTCTTTCAGGGTGACATCAATAAAAACAAAATTCTCCAGCACTCACAACAATAAAATGTTGACAACAATAAAGAAAATGAAAACACTGAAAAGACATCCTTCATTACTGTTCTTCTTTGTTCACTCTCCTCCGATCCAGTGACTAGTTGAACAGTTTGATGGAATTAACGAACATTTTTCTTACATTTTGTAATTGTTATCATATCTTGGAGAATTTACACACTATATTCCTTAAAGTTTCCTCTTTTATTAACTTCCCGACTCCCACTCGTAAGACAGTCTCATTGGTAAAGCAAGAATGCATTGTACAGGACAGTGAAAATAATAAAAAAAAAAAAAAAAAACCACTCTGTGATGCTGAAAAGAGAAACATTTCCGTCAACGTAATCACACAACAACTTCACAATTCAAGGCACTGCCTAGTATTAAAACGTAATCTCACTGTCCACCTTAAAGAACTTTACCTCTGACAAAACAACAAACCCAGTGGACACATGGAGACATTGTCTTGGACACATGTCCCTGATGGTCTAATGGCTAGGATTTGGTACTCTCACCGCCACGGTCCGGGTTCGATTCCCGGTCAGGGAATCTGATGCTGACACAGGTCTAGTTTGTGCTCAATTCATCTGGCCAAGAAAGTACATGTTTTGTTTCCTACACATTTGCACAAAATCCATTGTTGCTTTGGGGACACACTCAGATAATGAGCATTTTAATGAACCCAGTTAACTTACAACATGTCAACTACCCTCCACCCTAAACATGGAAAATGAAGCACAAAATTTCATTTTTTCTTATACCATTTAAGTAAGTTTCTCATATGTAGTTTTATTCTTAGTTTTAGTCGATCTTAATTGATGTTTTTACCTGAACATTTCTTATTACTTATTAGCTTTAGTTACTTTTATTTATGTCATTTAATCTTTTATCATCTCCAGTGTTTCGTCTGGCGGACCTCTGCAGTGGGAGCCTTTGGTCATTGGTGGCTGCTGGTCCATGCTCTTGGGCTCTGGTGGGGATCTGGCTCCGGCCTCGTCTTCCATCCGGGGGCCTTGGATTCTGGCCGGTGATTGCAGGTGTGTTTCGGCTCCTGCTGCGGTGGCTCCTCAGATGCAGTTTTCTCAGGTGTTCCATCTGCATCCAGCCTGTTTGTACAAGTATGGATGTGTGTGTGGGTAAGTGGGTTTTTTATCTGTGGGTGGTGGACTTATTTTGCGTTTGTGTTCTGGGGTTTTTAACTTGTAAAGCGCTTTGTGTTACATTTTATGTATGAAAAGCGCTTTATAAATAAAGTTTGATTGATTGATTGAAAATGCAGAAGCAGCAAATACTTATTTCCCTGCTGAATGAGTCAGTTGAACATTAGAAAAAGGGATTTAGTAAAATTATGAAAAAATAATCAACAAAAACCCCTGACTGAACATATGAAGTTCTATCAATTTGAGAAAAAAAAGTCAGTCAGGTGATTAATTGATTATCTAAAAAAAAAAAAAAAAAAATCATCATTTTTTTCCTATTTTTTTTTTTTTTTTATTTTAAGTCGTGAACCAAAACAAAAACAGTTTTTTTTGTTTGGTTCACAAAACAAAAACAATTCACATAATTAGAAAAGACAAATATTTCAGGCCGCACAGGAACAAAAACAAAAAACCCCAAAACAAACAAAATTACACTTACGCTGTTACTCATTCCTCCTTTAATGACACACAACAGTTAAAACAAACAAACAAATAGCAGCGTTTTAAATTAAACAAAACAAACTGTCACATTCTTAAGAATATATTCAAGGGACATCAAATAATTAAATGTGTAAAATATGTCACAATTCAGTCTTTTTTTAAAACCAAAACCATAGCCATACTTCAAAATCCATAAAATCTACAGACCATGGAAAAAATACTCCCGTCTCAACATTGTTAATGATAACAACAACAAAAAAAATTAGCAGGTAAAACATGGTAGTTTGCTACATCTACTAGCAGAGGAGCTAGCTTAGTGTTGCTTCTTTTGGTCAATGTTTAAGTACACAAACCTTGAAAGCAAAAAAAAAAAAACCTCCTCTTAATAGTATCTATAACAAACTTTCAAACCAAAAACAACTACATCATCAGCAAAAAATATATATAAATATACATTTATAGCATATTAGAATTTATATAATATTTTCTTAAGTGTTGTTTTGTATTAGTTTTAACATAAATAACAACAAAAACTAATTCAGTGCATTTTTGTCAGTTATTTACCATCATTCTAGGGGGGCTTTTGGTTGGGATTTTGCATGGAAAACTACAGGACGTGGAAACAAGGTAAGTTAATGACGGCGATAGCAGCGTTACAAACAGACGTGCTCTAACCGGGCAGACAAAGTGTGTACGAGATAACTCGAGGCTGCAGCTCACGTTCAGAGGCGCTTGTTTCTTAGGTAACCTTCACACAAAGATTTAAAATCTAAACATTATTAATAAATGTAAAAAATGAGAACATTGATTTTTGATTTGTTGTGAAATTATTTTGCACCAATTTTGAATAGAGTGATTTAAACTTTTAGTTGTTTAAACTACTAAATTAATCTGCTCTCTGATTAATGTCAGATTATTGACTCTTTCTTTTTTGAAAGATGAGATATTTACTAGAGAAGGATTTGTACTGTAAATGTACACTGCTCACAAAAACTAAAAAGAACTCTTTTTTTTTTTTTCCGGATGGCTAACTACCCCAGACCACCTGCTTTGTCTGCAATCCAACCCTCCCAGATTTCTGCGAATCCTCCTCAGCAGCTGGTTGTTGGGCAGCTCAGCAGCTACCGGGTCAGCCAGTGGGTAAGGAGACCACCCATCCTCTGCCAGTAGCAATAGCAATTGCAAAATCCAAACACAAATAATTATAGTTTTTGTAACAGTAAAATTGTCAGTCTCAGACTCTAAAATCTGCATTTTCTTGTTTTTCGTTTAATAAGGGAATTTATTTATTAATCAAACCCTCTATAGGTTTTGACTTTTTGGGATGGATGTAGTTCTTTATATAAATAAACTTTGAAAAAAACATTCTCAGAACTAGATATGGCCGTAGAAGGTCTTCAAGCCATCAGCAGGACCAAAACCTGCTCCCTAATGCAGGGCGGAACAACCTGAGCACTGCTTGTGCCCTAAAGAATGACTCTACAGGCCCACTGGTGGTCTCTACCCAAACAATCAAGAACAGACTTCGTGAAGGTGGCTGTAGTGGGCCCTGTGCTCACTGCCCCGCATTGTGGAGCTCGACTGGCATTTGCTCAAGAATACCAGAATTAGCAAGTCCGCCACTGGTGCCCTGGTGCCACACAAGATACTGAAAAGCATTTTGAGATACAGAAATTAAGTTTTTGAAAAAAAATGAACGAGCCTGCCATATCTTCATTTCACTCTGATTTAAGGGTGTCTAAACAAGTGATCTCTCTGTCAGCTGAAAACTTTTATTTCCATTAAAAGTTTCCTTTAGCTTTAGTTCCTTAGACATTGGATATCCAACTTCATATTGAGATTTATGTATCTAATATGTTTCCTTAAACTGTTCCTTTAATTTTTGTGAGCAGTATATATGTTTGTACCCGAACAGAATCTTTAAACAGTGCAGCAACTTTGCTGGTTCGAACAGAACCAAGAGAAAAAAAAAAGGAATGTCGTTTTTTTCCTGGAAAGCAAGATTGATGGCTTTCACTTAAATTTTGCATAACACAACTTTCTTGTTGTGATTTTTGCGAGTCTTTTAAAATAATTCTTAGTACATAATTTATTGTGCATCTTCTATCTGCTAAAAGAGAAAGTAGCCTATCTTTTGCATTACATTTTTGATTATCTTATTTTTATTCTAATTCCAGTTAGAGTGCCTCTATCACTGGAAGTAAAATTCACAGAATAGACTCATGGTTCAAAACCAAGAGAAAATGTAGTAGCTAACAGTCCAGAAAATATGGTAGTTAACCCAATATAAACTAGAATGGAAATCTGTGTCTGAATATTTTGCTTTTAAATGAAACCTTTCTTTGTACTTTTTGTTTTCAAGGTAAATATTGTATTAACGCTTCTCGCTTCAAACAAAAAAACAAACAAATGATACAGGGATTCCACAGGGGCTGGAATGTGGAACACTTTGCATTCAGATGGGTTTATATAATAAGGTGGTGACATATTTCTTCTTGTAGCGATGTGTCGCACTAAGCACCATCACTCCATCCTAGGAAGGTAAAAAAAAAAATATGAGAAACAAAAAAAACAGATTTAAAAAACCTTTCAAAAATTTTAAAACATACAGGTGAAAAAGACTTTCAGATTACTCATCTCGCATGTCCACATCCACACAAAAAGTGATGTTTTTTCATCAAAATCAAAGGTGACTTTTGAAGAAAAAACTTAAATGTTTTCGTGTTTCAAAGGTTTTTTTTAAATTTTATTTATGAGCTGAAATCATTATAATGATTTTGTTTCAATGAGAATCACGTATTTTCTTATTTTTAGTGCTGTAATTTTAATGCGTTAATTCGATTAATTAATCACGCCGCATTCTAACCCGTTAAAAAAAATAATGCAATTAATTATGACGTCATAACGGTGGCGAGCCAATGCTTGCGCATTTGAATTTTGGCCTGTTGAAGGACCCGTGGTCCTCTCGGCTGTCCTACAACGCCTGCTCTGGCAAATTAACAAGGCAGCAGTGGTCAAACACAACAGACTCAGGAGGATGAGACAGTCATAGGGGCGGGTCCAGGGGGGGCGTGGGGGCACACGTCGCCCACCCCAGCCCCCACCCCTTTTGGTCCAAAAATAAAAACAGTGTTCTTACTACTTTAATTATTATAAATTTTGGGCAAAATATGCACCAAAATGCAGAAAAATGACTTATTTTTCAAAATGTTTTGGGGGGAGGGGATTGATTCTTCAGGTAAGTTTCTCTGTTGCGAGTGTGGCTACCGAGAGCTCGCTCCACCAAACCAAGCTAGCTGAATTTGGTAAGAGAATGAGCAAATCCAAAACATAGAAATTGACAAATACTATCGAAAAGTGGGTTGTTGCTGATTACAGGCCAATTTCTATTGTTGAAGATAAGAACGAACCCTAACCCTTGTTTTACTTTTTTTTAATGATGCACCTGGCCTCATGAGCCACAGTTCACCAGTGATGGAACGTAACGAAGTACTGTATATGTACTTCGATACTGTACTCAAGTAAAAAAAATTGCGTATCTGTACTTAAGACTTGTACTTTTACTTCACAACATTTTTTGAGCAAATATCTGTACTTTTACTCCGTTACTTTTTAAAAGTGTGTTTTGCATTTTTTGTTACATTTTCGCTCAGGAATTTGAAAAATACACAGTATTTTTTTAGCGCATCTTGAAGCCGCATCGCCAAAATCAAAAGGAGCAGTTGATCGGGAGAAGATGAAATGAATCGAGGACCAGTCAGAATTGAGAGTAAACATTTTCCGCATTCATTCAGCGCCAAAAAACTAACATCAAATATAGAACAAATTAAAAAGAGTCAGAAGATTGTTGTTGGTTGTGTTTACTTTTAAATAAAAAGTTGAGCCATCGTTACACAGAGCAGGGGCGGATCTAGAATTTCTAAAGGAGGGAGGAGGGGGGCGTGAGGTCATTGACAAAGCTAATATAGGGTGACGGGGGGCCTCCCCCCAAAACATTTTTAAAAATAAGTGTCGTTTTCCTGCATTTTGGTGGCCCATTTGCTGGCCCTGCTAGGGGGTAGCTTGACTTGTCCCCTTTCCTTTCTTCTTTTTATTTTTGTGGACCAGAAAAGGCGAGAGAGGGGGGTCACGCCTATGCAGAGTATTTTTTTGTGACCCTACAGCACAAAAACTAACATTTGAATTATGATCGAATACCTTTACTTTTTACTTAAAAAGTAAAATTTACACCAATTACTTTTGTACTTCTACTCAAGTAATTTTTTGCCTAATTATCTGTACTTTTACTTAAGTACAAAAAGTGAGTACTTTATCCACCACTGCAGTTCACCAATAATAAATTAGATTTAAAATCTTCTCTTCTTACTGTATTCATTTGATTAGTTATACAGTACAAATTTTTAATATCCTAGAATTCAAATTCTTTATCAGGAGACCTTAAAAAAAATGACGTTAAAATGTGATTAATACAATTAATTAATTACTTCAATTATTTATTTTTATAATCAACTGACACCACTACTTATTTTACTTGCAAATGTGATCAATTGTAAAAGATAGCTGTGCTGTTTTTTTTTTTATATTTCTGTAGTAATATTTCTGTGGTGGAGACGGTGGCCGCGTGGTTAGCGCGTTCGCCCGCGGACCGGAAGGTCGCGGGTTCGCGTCCCACGGAGAGCACGTCTAGGGTCCTTGGAGAAGACACCTAACCCCCGCTTCTCCCACCATTGGCGCCATTGAAGGGCAGCCTGCTGCGGTGTAAGGAGTGCAGCAAAACAAATTTCCCCGGTGAGGGATGACTAGAGTAATTCAAAATAAACAAAATAAACAAAATAACAAATCCGTGTAGTCCTTCATTCATCCAGGAGTGATCCATAGTAGAAAAAGTTTCAAAAAAGTCTTCTGGACAGTTTAATTCTTCAACGAGACGTTTCGACTTCCATCCGGAAATCATTTTCAATCTGAATGAAATGGACTGAAACCTGGATCCATTTATACTAACCTGAGTAAAAGGTAAAAACATAGTAAGAAGGGCTCAACCAATGAGCCTGTGTTATTTAAGATGGCCGTGAATGGCTCCTATTGTAGCCACAGACCAGTAAACAAACCTATTATAAAGATGCTAAAAGCCTAGTGAATAGAAAAAACTTGCTGACGAAAGGCGTGAAACTGAGTCACGAGGTGTCATCTTTAGTCCATGGCTTCAAAAGGCTGCTATAGACACCGGGCAAAATGTATCTAACGCCTCCACTCCGATTCAGTGAGGGATTTTCTTTCATCACAAAGATGGCTTCTTTCACCCCTCTTTCAAACCAACCTTTCTCTCTACTTAGAATCTTCACCTCACTGTCCTCAAAAGTGTGTTTGGTGGATTTAAGATGCAGATGTACGGCAGACTGTGGACCACTTGAGGCTTCTCTTCTGTGTTGGTAAAGTCTTTTGTGGAGTGGTTGCTTCGTTTCCCCAATGTAGTGTTCTGTGCAGCTCCCTTCACTGCACCGGATCGAATAAACTACATTGCTCTGTTTTTCTGTAGGCATCTTGTCTTTAGGATGTACTAGTTTTTGACGTAATGTGTTGACCGGTTTAAAGAAAACCGGGATGTCATGTTGTCTGAAGATTCTCTGTAACTTCTCGGACAGTCCTGACACGTAGGGAATAGAGACTCCATTTTTCCTCTTCTCAGTTTCTGTTTCTCTCTTCTCACGTTTCTTGGACGGTTGCACCCCATTCAGGGCCCATTTGGGGTATCCACAGACCGAGAGGGCTTTTTGGACATGCTGTGTCTCCTTCTTCTTAGCCTCTGTGCTCGTGGGTACCTCCTCAGCCCTGTGTTGTAAAGTTCTGATGACGCCCAGTTTGTGTTGCAATGGATGATTAGAGTCAAACTGTAGGTATTGGTCTGTGTGCGTGGGTTTCCTGTATACTTCCAGTTGCAAATTCCCGTCCTCTCCTATGATCACAGCGCAGTCTAAAAAGGCCAACTGGTTGTCCTTGGAGTCTTCACGTGTAAACTTGATGTTAGGATCCACAACGTTGATGTGTGAAGTGAAGGCTTCCAGATCTTGCTGGTTGATCTTCACAAAAGTGTCATCAACATAGGACATCTGTTGGACATTTGTCTCAACTCCACTTACTTTCAGTTTTGTGGTGGTTTCTACAGACAAATCCACGGCTGTGCGATGGGCTCTCCAGTATCTCCTATTGTAGCTAATCTTTACATGGAAGAGGTCGAGAAGCAAGCCCCGAGCACATTCCCAGGAAATCCGCCCAGTCACTGGTTCCGCTATGTTGATTTGTCCGAGAAGTTACAGAGAATCTTCAGACAACATGACATCCCGGTTTTCTTTAAACCGGTCAACACA
This sequence comes from Neostethus bicornis, assembly GCA_902685375.1. NCBI lineage: Eukaryota > Metazoa > Chordata > Actinopteri > Atheriniformes > Phallostethidae > Neostethus > Neostethus bicornis. The sequence continues at coordinate 4,996,137 of CACRXE010000002.1, read as the reverse complement.
TTACGTCAAAAACTAGTACATCCTAAAGACAAGATGCCTACAGAAAAACAGAGCAATGTAGTTTATTCGATCCGGTGCAGTGAAGGGAGCTGCAAAGAACACTACATTGGGGAAACGAAGCAACCACTCCACAAAAGACTTTACCAACACAGAAGAGAAGCCTCAAGTGGTCCACAGTCTGCCGTACATCTGCATCTTAAATCCACCAAACACACTTTTGAGGACAGTGAGGTGAAGATTCTAAGTAGAGAGAAAGGTTGGTTTGAAAGAGGGGTGAAAGAAGCAATCTTTGTGATGATAGAAAATCCCTCACTGAATCGGAGTGGAGGCGTTAGATACATTTTGCCCGGTATCTATAGCAGCCTTTTGAAGCCATGGACTAAAGATGACACCTCGTGACTCAGTTTCACGCCTCTCGTCAGCAAGTTTTTTCTATTCACTAGGCTTTTAGCATTTTTATAATAGGTTTGTTTACTAGTCTGTGGCTACAATAGGAGCCATTCACGGCCATCTTAAGTAACACAGGCTCATTGGTCGAAACCTTCTTACTATTTTTTTACCGGTTACTCAGGTTACTATAAATAGATCCAGGTTTCAGTCCATTTCATTCAGATTGAAAATGATTTCCGGATGGAAGTTGAAACGTCTCGTTGAAGAATTAAACTGTCCAGAAGACTTTTTTAAAACTTTTTCTACTATATTTCTGTAGTTTTATTATTTTGTCCCTTGTTTAGGTTTATTTTACCCATTTCTCATCATATTTACTGCTGTGTGGTCTGGAAAGAAGCTCCTTGTCTTGGTTATGGATTCCTTCGTTCTTCCAGTTAGCTTATCTGCTAATTTTCATCTTTATCTGTTCTCCAGCTAGACCTTAGCTCCCACGGTTTGAACACGCTCACGTTTTAGTTTTTATTCACCCATAAACTTTTGTAAATATAACCACTACCTGTTTGATTCCTAATAAGTCACAATCAGATTTTTTAAAAATTATTACACGGTTGTTTTGCAAACGTTACAATTCAAACTCACATTTTGAATGAAAGACTGAAATCTAGAAGGAACGTATCAGCGCGGCTTAAACACTAATGGAAAAAGTCAAAAATAGCACTGATCCGCGTGGAAAATAAGTGTTTGGTTTTGATGGGATTCCGCATGTGATACCGACTCTGCTTGTTTGCTTTTTATTTCTCTCCAATTGGTCTGACGCCACTGTTTGCATTTAGACCTTGAAATAAGCATGTGTATGTGTGTGTGTTTTAATGATGTCGTAAAAAAAACCGTGCGGCCTTCAGCTGTGTGTTATCACTACTAGCTGACATAAGAGGCTTCAGTAGTAGCAACTCAAACTTCCCAAGAGGAAAAAAAAAAAAGTAATTTCTTAGATATTTCCACTAAATAAATAAATAAATAAATACTCCACATGGTTCTGCTGTTGGAAAATGAACAAACTGTTGAGGTCATTATGAAGCCTACCTTTATGGAAAGTGCGTACAGGTGGTTTAGCATGACGTGGTTGGGCTCAGGAAGTAACGCTGGATCACACTGCAGAAAAAAAAAAAAAGTTTTAATGTGGTATTCAGATCAAAGACTAAAAGTTTAAAGTTTAATTTGCTCCAACACAAAATGTTGGTAAGAGCTGAACTGGTTTAAAATGAGTCCGGCCACTTACTGAAATGCCAGTGTCTTTGTTGAGGATGACCTGGAGGAGGTGAGGGGGGAGGATGGGAGGAGACTTTAACTTCTCATCCTGTTTGGGAACATAAGCGTCCTGATGATACGGGCCCGGAGGAGAGCTGGAGAGATCTGAGGGAGAATAAAACAATTCAGAATATCACATTTCTCCTCATTAGGTGTCTTCTTCGAGGACGTCTAGTGTCCTTGGAGTAGACACCTAACCCCCGCTTCTCCCACCATTGGCGCCATCAAAGGGCAGCCTGCTGCGGTGTAAGGAGTGCAGCACACAAATTTCCCCGGTGAGGGATGAATAGAGTAATTCATTTATTTATTTATAACACCATATTCTCACTCTTCTCTGTGGGAGTGAAGTCTGTCCCGGATTTCTGATTGATCTTCTTTAAAAATATAATTACCGTATTTTCCGCACTATAAGGAGCACTGCATTATAAGGCGCACCTTCAATAAATGACATTTTTTAAAACTTTTTCCATATATAAGTCGCACTGCATTATAAGGTGCTACAGTAAAGGCTGTTCAACTTTGTCCTCTAACTGTGGCCATCTCGCTTTGTTCCCGCGGAAACTCTGTTTAGTCTTGTTTACTTGGCGTGGCCCATCCTCTTCCTTCCTCCACTTCCTCACCATTGATTCATTGATGTTAAACTCTGTCGCTGCGGCCAGAGGTAAGATCTTAAGCCCGACCCAAAAAAGGGTCGGGCCTAAAAATGTCAATCATTACTTCGGGTCGGGCTTCTCTCTCACTGACTTTTTTTTTTTTTAATAAATATATGTTTATAAAATGTAAACTAAAACGAGGTGTAGGTGCTAAATTAAGGAATACTTGTTATAAAATTAATAATTTGGATAAAACAGAGAAGTAATGTTTAACTACTAAACAGGATCCGCAGAGCCAGCGCATGCTCTGCGCACGTGAACGCCTCCTCTTAATTTGGTTATCCTCTCCTGCGCACGTCTTTATTTTATTTATTTTGAACTGGTATCCCCGATATGAAGGAGTAAGAAGTTAAGGATAAACTAAAGGCAGGAGAACTGAAAAGACAAACACGCACCGGTAAGAGTGAGGTGTGGAAAAGATTCAAATTTATTGTTCAAAATGCCACAGAAACTTGCGTTGGCTTCGCTGAGTGTAGTCAATGTGGCGCATTGCTTTCAAACGACACCAAAAAGACTGGCACCTCGACGCTGAGCAGGCATTTAAACAGCTGGACTGGCAAAAGTGATGATTGTCAAAGATCTATTTTATCATTTGTTTCAAAGACCGTCCCTCCTCTTCGCGCTAAGCAGGCCATCACATACAAGTGTGTTAGGGGTCCGATAGTGTGATTTTTATTTATTTATTATTTTTTTTATTAAAAAAGTGTGTTCTTGAAAATGTTCCAATTTATAAATTTTTACCAATAATATATATATATATTTTTTTTTTTAACCGAGAGCCCGTGGTTTTAATATCCGCGGGCTCGGCTCGGGCTGGATTTTTTAGGCCCGATATCACCACTGGCTGCGGCTCTATTCCCGTAATCTACTGCGTGACCACTCGCCTTGAGTTTAAACTCTGCAGTGTAACAGTGTCTCTTGGTAGAAGCCATTTCCGTGTCTTTACACACACACACAAATGGAAATGAGACGCCCTTTCATATATCCCAGCATGCACCGCGCACTACTTCTTCTATGGGGAAATGGAGTCGCCGGCTGCTTACCGCAGTTGCGACACCTGTTGTAGCTCAATATTAATCTCAATAAGCTCAATAAGCTCAATATTAAGGCGCTCCGGGTTAAAAGCCGCATCGCGGACTTTATAGAAAATTTAAGGGTTTTAGGTGCGCCTTATAGTACGGAAAATACGGTATTTTTTTTTTCCTATAATTTCATAGCCAATTTCTTTTCTAATAATTCATAATGTTGCTTAGATTCCGTCTTTGTATTCTTAAACTGGACAACACAAATGGAAGATTGATTAAATATCTTTTTCTAATCTGTTTTTTTTTGTTGTTTTTGTTGTGCATTAAGGGGGACAGAGGAGGACTGTGGGATTTAAATCTTACATGTCTAAAGAACAAACAGAAAAGCAGCTACAGCTGTTTGTTTTTTTTTAATCGGTAAGACTGGCAATGTTGGCATGTTGGCTACACACGGGACTCACCTGACATGTCGGAGCATTTCTGCGAATCCACCATCAGAGCATCGAACACCTCAAAGTCGGTTTTCTTCACCTGGATGATGTTGTTCACCGTGCCTACCTGACTGGTTACCACAGGCTGTGCAGAGCGAGGAGGAGGAGTGGGAGGCCGGGGGGAAACAGGTTGGATTAGCAGAAAACATGCGCAACGTCTCAAAAATATGATTCCACTCATCTCACCTCGGCAGGGTCGTGGGTCCACTGTCCGTCCACATAAAACTTATACTGATGCTCTCCTTCAGGTAAATCCACGATTGCCACAAACGTGTTCTGGCTGCAACAAAATTACAAAGCCCCCCCCCAAAAAAGATATTTTAAAACAGAAAAAAAAAATGTTTTTTTTTTTTTTTAATTGAAAGTGTAAGAAATCCTGTGTGTTTTAAACGTGCCGTCCACCTCATTCAGCGCTTCACAAGTGGAGAGAATATCTTTGAGGAAATCATCCACCTAAAAAAGGACCGTACCCTACTCTTGACTCCCTTTCTCTCTCTCTGTGGAACTGCAAGTCTTTCTCATGACTTCCTGTCTTAATTTTGTTGCTTCAAGATACTGTGGGAGGCAGGGAGATTTCTTTATCTGTAAGTTGAAGAATGGAAGCCATGGAATAAACATATTGTCGTGATGGAGGTGCCCAGAGTTCCAAAGAAACACGATAAAGTGACTTTCTTTCGGAAACATTTACTAGTTAGCCAGTTTTGTTATCTTCTATTCTGTGTTTGTGCAGTGAGCCATGAGTGCCTTCAAAAAACAACTACTTCTGAATCTCGCCGTGCTTTCGCACTAGCATTCAAGGTTAGGTGCCAATGCTGGCACCAAAACCTGTAGTTCATTACCCCGGACAGCAACTCCACGCCTGTTGGCCCTTAAGTTACATTATTTATTCCTGGGTTGAACCTCCGGTCAGCGCCATATTATTCTTCACCTTAAGTCAAAGTTTTGTTCCGGGGTCGGGTCGCGGGGGCAACAGCCTCAAACGGGCAGCCCAGGCCTCTCTCTCCCCGGCTGCATCCTCTAGCTCACATGGAAGGATCCCAAGTCGTTCCCCAGCCAGCTGTGAGACATAGTCTCTCCAGCGGGTCCGGGATCTGCCTCTTGGTCTCCTCCCGATGGGACGTGCCCGAAACACCCCGCCCGCGAGGCGCTCGGGGGGCATCCTGACCAGATGCTTGAACCACCCCATCTGGCTCCTCTCGACCTGGAGGAGGAGCGGCTCTACACCGAGCCCCTCCCGGATGGCAGAGCTCCTCACCCGATCTCTGAGTGAGAGCCCAGCCACCCTGTGGAGGAAGCTCATTTCGGCCGCTTGTACCCGCAATCTCATTCTTTCAGTCACCACCCACAGCTGGTGACCATGGGTGAGGGTTGGAACGTAGATCGACTTGTAAATCGAGAGCTTTGCTTTTCAGCTCAGCTCTCTCTTTACCACGACGGACCGATGCAGCGTCCTAGTTATTGCTGATGCCGCACCCCCCACCCAGCAGAGGATGTACTTCCTGCGGCAGTTGAAGAAAGCCAAGCTGCCCGCCCAGATGTTGGTGCAGTTTTACACAGCCATCATCGAGTCCATCCTCACCTCCTCCATCACTGTGTGGTACGCTGGAGCCACAGCCAGACTGCAGCGCATTGTGCGCTCCGCAGAGAAGGTGATCGGCTGCAGCCTTCCATCTCTCGAAGACCTGTACGCCTCCAGGACTCGGGGGGCGTGCAGGTCGGATAGCAGCTGACCCTTCCCACCCTGGACATGGACGTTTTGAGCGACTCCCCTCGGGCAGGATGCTCCGGTCCATTCGGACCAGAACGTCCCGTCATAAAAACAGCTTCTTCCCTTCTGCCGTTGGACTAATGAATGCTTTATAACCTGGATCCCCACATCTCTTAGTCACTCTATAACCTGGATCCCCACATCTCTTAGTCACTTTATAACCTGGATCCCCACATCTCTTAGTCACTTTATAACCTGGATCCCCACATCTCTTAGTCACTTTATAACCTGGATCCCCACATCTCTTAGTCACTTTATAACCTGGATCCCCACATCTCTTAGTCACTTTATAACCTGGATCCCCACATCTCTCAGTCCCTTTACAACCTGGATCCCCACATCTCTTAGTCACTTTATAACCTGGATCCCCACATCTCTCAGTTCCTTTATAACCTGGATCCCCACATCTCTAAGTCACTTTATAACCTGGATCCCCACATCTCTTAGTCACTTTATAACCTGGATCCCCACATCTCTTAGTCACTTTATAACCTGGATCCCCACATCTCTTAGTCACTTTATAACCTGGATCCCCACATCTCTTAGTCACTTTATAACCTGGATCCCCACATCTCTTAGTCACTTTATAACCTGGATCCCCACATCTCTTGGTCACTTTATAACCTGGATCCCCACATCTCTTGGTCACTTTATAACCTGGATCCCCACATCTCTTAGTCACTTTATAACCTGGATCCCCACATCTCTTAGTCACTTTATAACCTGGATCCCCACATCTCTTAGTGACTTCATAACCTGGATCCCCACATCTCTTAGTCACTTTATAACCTGGATCCCCACATCTCTTAGTCACTTTATAACCTGGATCCCCACATCTCTTAGTGACTTCATAACCTGGATCCCCACATCTCTTAGTCACTTTATAACCTGGATCCCCACATCTCTTAGTCACTTCCCTCTTGTCACTTTACTATCTTTATTATTTTCTATGACATTGCACTACTTTTCTTTTTCTTCTGAGCACTCTTAGTTTTGTTAAAATTATTTTTATTTATTTTATTTTTTATTATTTTTACTTTATATTTTAGCACACCTGTATCAAAGCAAGTTCCCAGTCTCTGACATTTTTCACTGACATGGCAATAAAAGCATTCTGATCTGATCTGAGTGTGCATGTTCTTCCTGTGTATGTGTGGGTTTCCTCCCACTCTCTGAAGACATGAATGTTAGGTTGTTTGGCCGTTAGGAAATTTTCCCTAGGAATGGATATGTGTGGCCCTGTGACAGACTGGCAACCTGTTCGGGGTGTACCCTGCCTCTCACCTTAAATCAGCTGGGATAGAATCCAGCATCCCCCGCGACTCCATTAGGGATAAGCGGTTCTGAATACGAAACCCAAAAGGGTCGAGAGCATCTCTCTTCATAAATGCAGCGCACGCTGATGTATTTTGGGTGTACACCTGATTATTTGAACTTTTTCATCACCTCCTGATGAGTGGAATCTTGTTGGCCCAGTTGTTAAAGGATCCAGAGATGAAAACCTCCTTTCCGTCTCCGATCCAGCGGAAGACGGTTGGTCGATCTAAAGTTGGTCCTTTATCTTCGGCCTCCAAGTCCTGTTGCCACGCGAGATACTCGTCTTTTTCTAAAGGAGCCTGAAGAAGTAAAGAAAAGCAGGAATGAAGGCGTGTAGATTTACCCTCAGACTAGGAGGTGGGATTAAGGCATACTTTCATATCATCGCCATGAAAAATATCAGCGTCTTCCGGGCTGTCCATCAGGATTTTTGGCCGCTCGCCTTCTTTGATCCCTCGGCTGTCCCTCCGCATAGCCTTCTCCCCATGGCCCATAGCGGCCCGTTCACTGCTTGTGTTCCCCATGGCTTTGTTTTCTCCTAGGCCATTACAGGATCACTGAGGGAAAACAAAGTGGACTATCATTAACATCTCCAGTAGGAATACAAGGAAGATGGCAGCTCGGATGAGCATGATGGTTATTTATTAATACAAGTTGTAGAAATATTTTTACTAGACCAGATCTCATGACTTGTTCAACACTCGCACAGTTTGGGTTAGCTTTCAGCCTCTCCTGACAGCCTGTTTTGTTAGCATCCATGTCTCTCTGCATGATCTTTTCTCAGCAGCAGGTTAACTTTGGCTTTTACTGGCCAACAAACTGGGATTCATTAAATATCAGCATGTCATTCTTGCAAAGTCATTGCTTTTTAAAACAGCTTGACTTTTGTAAATATTAAAGATATCAATGCAATGTTTCAAAGGATGTAAACCAGCTCAAAGTGTTTATAAGTGTCCTGGTTAAGGCCTGATCTTCTGCATATAGGTGTTTATTTACTCTTTAATTATTGTGACGTCATCTTAACAAACAAAAGAGAAGTAAAAATAATTAAAGCGATATTTTTTTTAAATAATCCTCAATCATTTACTAAATCTAACTAAACAAGTGACGTTTAAACAAATAAAAACACTAAATAATGTTGTTTATATCAACACCAGCCTTTATTATAAGCTCTTTGATCACATTTACTAAAATTAAACACTTTTGAGGACAAAAATAGAAAGATTGTTTGTATATTTTAGACAGATTCATTGTTTATGTGTGAATAGCATCACGCTGACATGCAGCAAACAATCAGCTAAACCAATCTCTTATGATTTAGTTTGAATCATTTTATTTGTATTTTAATATTGAAACTTTCTAGCTTGTGCCTTGAGAAAGTTTGTAGTTGTTTCAGACTATGATCGCTTTGTTTTTAATGTTTTTGCTCAACGCTCAGCATCCAAAGCAGTCAGCTGTCCAGCAAGATCGGTGCCGTAAAAATATCCAACCATCAAACTAAATAACTAACTCAAAATCGGTGGCTATGAATTTGTTAAAGGAAATTGACTTTTACCTGGGAAATGTCCAAAATCGCAGACACCGTTATAACGTCGTGCAGTACATCTTATCGGAAGTGATGGCTTTAGGATAGATGATAAACAAACACATCCCCATTTTGTCATGCGCAGTGCAGCAGAGTGGAATGGGGGGAGAGGGGAATATTTTTTCACTCTTTCTTCTTCAGAAGAAAGTTTTACAAAACGTATAGTCACTTTTTTAAAAAGTCACCTGTTTTTACTTTAAAAGATTAATTCATTTTCCTATTTTTAAAAAAAATAAATTATTTTCTTTTCGATTAACATGTTGTTCGCAGTTTGACCACTAGATGACAATAAAGCAAATGATAGAAAATCGCTCTTTTTTCTCCTCTTTTTTCTTCAAAAGAAAGATAGAAAAAAAGGTATGGTCATTTAAAAAACAAATGTATAACTGTTTCTACTTTAAACGATCAATTTATACGTCAATTTTTCAAAAAAGTTTTTTATTTCCCAAAGGACATGTTGTTCTGCAGTTTGCCCACCAGAGGGCAATAAAGGGAACCAAAGAAAATAGGTCTTTTTTTTCTCTTTCTTCTTCATCTCTTTCTTCTTCATAAGAAAGTTCAGAAAAGGTATAGCCACTTAAAAAAAATACATTTCTAACTGTTTCATTTGAAATTATTAGTTTTTACCTAAATTTTTAAGTTTTTTTTTATTTCCCGAAGGACATGTTCAAAAGTTTGACCACCAGGTGGCGACAAAAGACAATTTAGAATCAGAATATACTTTAATGATCCCACACATGAGAAATTTGTGTGTCACAGAAACAGCTTCCTGTCTGCTAAGTGAGTCGTTGTAGAGCCCGATCACGTATGGGAAGAAAGACCTCCGGTAACGAGATGTTTTCGAGCGGAGCTGTCTGAGCCTCTTGGAGAAGGAGCTCCGCTGTTCGTCCAGGAGTGGGTAGAGAGGATGGTCATGATTGTCCATGATGGATAAAAGTTTGTTCAGTGACCTGCTCTCTACCACTGCCTCAAATGAGTCCTGTTTGCTGCTAATGACAGAGCCAACCAGTCTGATTAGTTTATTCAGTCTGTTGGCGTCACTGGCTGCGATGGTGCTCCCCAGCAGATGACAGAGAAGAACAAGGAGCTGGCCGCCACAGACTGGTAGAGGGTCTCCAGGATCTTGTTGCACACATTGAAGGACCTCAGCTTCCTTAGGATATATAAGTCGGCTGCAGGTCTTCTTGTACACAGCAGTACTGTTGCTCCTCCAGTTCACTTTTCTGTCGATGGTCACTCCCAGGTATTTGTACTCCTCCACCACTTCCACATCCTTACCCAGAATGCAGAGGGCCTGCAACGCAGTCCTCTTTTTCCGGAAGTCAATCACCTTCTCCCTGGTCTTGTCTACATTGAGCAGCAGGTTATTCTCTCCCGCCCACGCCACAAATCCATCCACCAGCCTCCTGTACTCTTCCTCCTGCTCACCACTTATTCATCCAATTCAATTCAATTTTAATTTTATAGCCCAAACTCACAGAATTTCTGTTTCCATGGACTTCACAAGAAAATACTTATTTATACAAGAAAATACTTATTTCTTCCACATGGAAATTGTAGAGGGAGTCACTGAAGCAGATCAAATATCCAAAGTTTGGAGGCAGCACTACTCTGCTTTATTTAATAGTGACGAACGGTTGTCGAGAGTGAGGCTCCTTTGAGTTTTACACTCAAACCCAAAGTCCTCACCCTCTGGTGGTCGACATTCTCACCTCCTTCGTATTCTAGAGAGGCTCGGAAATCATCTAAATTTTAATCTTTGTTCAGATGTCTTGGTTTTACCTCCTCTCAGATTGTTCCAGAAAGACACTCAGCATTTCTGGATGAATCCCTGGTGACCTTCACAGGTGTGGGTGTGGTTGAAGATTTCCTTTAAGCGGACGTTTTATCAGGTTGTACAAATATAAAAATTTAATTGCCCTTAATCTTTTCAGTAAATCACTATTAAAATGTATTGTTTTCAGTTTTTGTTCAAAAATAAATTTTTTACTTTATTTTTTTTCCATTTATACTTAAATATAATTAAAAATATTTATAATAAAAATCCTAAAAGCAAAAATTTTATTTTCTAATATTAAGGCATTAGAAATTCCGATTCTTAAATGTGTTCTTAAAGGCAGCACAGCTATCCGGAAACTTGTTAAAGCGCTAACTTCTAGCTAACACCCAATTTAGGTTAAAGGTAATTAAAAAATTATTTATTTCATTGCAATTTATTCATACATGTTTATTTATTCACTATGAATCTAATATCTGAAATTTGATCCATTTTTAATGCTTAAATCTAAATGTTGCTACGCGAATTAGCATGCTAGCCAGGCTAGCACGCGTTGGTTTCAATGGAAATTGAACGGATCATTTTTTAAATAAATTATATATATACATATATAAATTTTTAATTTAAATTTAGTGTCATTTTATTTAACATGACTTATTGTTTAATATGAATTATTTAATGCCGGGACAATTTCCCTCGGGATTAATAAAGTATTTGTCATTGTCAATATAAATTAGTCATTAAGACGTGTTTATACAAGTTTTTAATAAACATTTAAATGCATAAAAAATAGTATTTATATGGTATTTTTGTTAATTTTCCATTTTTATTTACATATTGTATCCAATTCTTTTTAAATTAACAGTTTAATTTTTCAACATTTTATTTTGAAATATTTTTCTTTCTTAAGATTTTTTTTTTTTTTTGGAAAATGTCCCAGTGATTAAATTTTAAGGATTCATGTGGCATTCGGTAGGCATCTTGAACAGATGCCTGAACTACCCCATCTGGCTTCCCTCGATCTGGAGGAGCAATGGCTCTTCCCGACTTCCTCCTGGATGGCGGAGCTCCTCCCTCTATCTCTAAATGAGGACCCGTTCATCCTGCAGAGGAAGCTCAGTTCGGCCGCTTGTATCCCTGATCTTTTTCTTTCGGTCACCTCCCACACTGGTTACCATGGTGAGGGTAGGAACATAAATCCTGGTTACCATGGTGAGGGTAGTAAGGTAGATCCTGGTTACCATGGTGAGGGTAGTAACGTAGATCCTGGTTACCATGGTGAGGGTAGGAATGCAGATCCTGGTTACCATGGTGAGGGCGGTAACGTAGATCCTGGTTACCATGGTGAGGGCAGTAAGGTAGATTCTGGTTACGATGGTGAGGGTAGGAACATAAATCCTGGTTACCATGGTGAGGGTAGTAACGTAGATCCTGGTTACCATGGTGAGGGTAGGAACGTAGATCCTGGTTACCATGGTGAGGGTAGGAACGTGGATCCTGGTTACCATGGTGAGGGTAGTAACGTAGATCCTGGTTACCATGGTGAGGGTAGTAACGTAGATCCTGGTTACCATGGTGAGGGTAGTAACGTAGATCCTGGTTACCATGGTGAGGGCGGTAACGTAGATCCTGGTTACCACGGTGAGGGTAGGAACGTAGATCCTGGTTACCATGGTGAGGGCGGTAACGTAGATCCTACTTACCACGGTGAGGGTAGGAACGTAGATCCTGGTTACAATGGTGAGGGCAGTAACGTAGATCCTGGTTACCATGGTGAGGGTAGGAATGTAGATCCTGGTTACCATGGTGAGGGTAGTAACGTAGATCCTGGTTACCATGGTGAGGGTAGGAATGTAGATCCTGGTTACCATGGTGAGGGTAGGAATGTAGATCCTGGTTACCATGGTGAGGGTAGGAACGTAGATCCTGGTTACCATGGTGAGGGTAGTAACGTAGATCCTGGTTACCATGGTGAGGGTAGGAATGTAGATCCTGGTTACCATGGTGAGGGTAGGAATGTAGATCCTGGTTACCATGGTGAGGGTAGGAACGTAGATCCTTTACCCGGTTTTGATTGTAATTAAATTTTTTTAACCTAGTTTTTCTTTATTTTGCTGTAATTTAAGTCTTTATTTTCCTTCAGATGGCACAAATCGTTGACTGTGAACTGTTGGACTACGAGGATGACGCGGAGCCACAGGGTCTGCAGGAGAGTGGCATCATGGCTATTAAAAAGGAGATGAAAGGATCCTACGTTTCCATCCACAGCTCCGGATTCAGGGACTTCCTGCTCAAACCGGAGCTGCTTCGCGCCATCGTGGACTGCGGCTTCGAGCATCCGTCTGAAGGTGATCAGACGTTCATGTAGTAGTTTATATTAAACTACAAAACCAATCCTCCGGGTTGTTGCAGAGTTTCAACCATCTTTGATTTGGAACTCGACCGATTAGACGGTCTATTAAACCTGTCAATATGACACTCTCACGAGACGTACCGGTAACCAATCATTCATCTTCTAAACCGCCCATCCTTAACAGGATTGCAAAGGATGCTGGAGCCCTTATCTGGGCTCCAGCATCCCTCGCTGGAGCCCACATAGGGATGGTTAGGGATGGTTAGGGTTACGATTAGCTACCCATTGATACCACCTTATCGATACCAGTACTCTTACTGATACAGCTTATCGATTCAATATCTTATTGATACTTTTTTAGTGTAAAAACAAGTCGAGGAAAACAAACTATATAAATCAACCAAAGCTTTTATTTTGAAATATAATTTAGAAATAAAATATTTATACAAATCATTATGTTTAAATTTATACAAGAAATTTATCAGAAGTAATTGTCTTGACCAGGAAGAGAGGCGGCTCTGCGAATATAAGATAAACTTTCATCCTGTTAATATTTAATTATTTTACATCCTGGTATCTGGATTCTTATTTTGATAAACCAACACTATTATGAGGTGTGTCCATCCACAGCACACACCTGTACATTAAACAGCGCTGGTCTTATGAAATTCGCCTTAGATCATCCATGAAAGACATCGGGGCTAAATTTTACACGCTCTTAATCTAACGCGCTCTTTTAACTGCGTTTTTTGGCCCTGACGACTTTCCGTAATCTTTTTACGCAACTTCGCTGCTCTGCTTAGGCTCTCACTCAGAGATCAGGTGAGGAGTTCTGCCATCCGGGAGGAGCTTGGTGTCGAGCTGCTCCTCCTCCAGGTCGAGAGGAGCCAGATGGGGTGTTCAGATGCCCCCCGAGCACCTTGCTGGTGAGGTTTTTCAGGCACGTGCAACCGGGAGGAGACCCAGAGGCAGACCCCGGACCCGCTGGAGAGCCTATGTTTCACAGCTGGACAGGGAACGACTCGGGATCCTTCCAGTTGAGCTGGAGGATGGAGCCGGGGTGAGAGAGACCTGGGCTTCCTGTCTGAGGCTGTTGCCCCCACGACCCGGCCCCAGATGAGCGAAAGACGACGAAACAGGGGAAAAACAGTAGTGCGCCCCGTGTTTGTTCTCTTGCCCCACCCCTCCTTGAAACTAAAAATTTTCGATCCGGTAAAAAGTGCTAAATGGGTAACGGTGCCTGGCGGTATGGGTGTGGGTATCCGTACCTAGTTTTACTGTATTTGTGATTTTAGCAAATACAGACGTATCCTCGCTACTCTACGCCCCCGCCCCCCAAAAAAAATCCGGTGACCCTCGGCCTAGCATGGGAAGCTTGGCCACGGTTGTTCCCGTGGCGACCCAGCCCCGGATGAGCGGCAGACGACAGAACAGAACGGAACCATCGTATCCTAGTCTGTAAAAAAGCAGCCCTGTGGTTTAAAGTTAAAGTAAAATGAGTTTTAATACAAATAATTTTACTTTAAAGCAGATTTTTTAATAAAAAGAGTTAAATAAACAGATTCTAGCTTCTTTTTTTCATGTATTTTTGAGTTTAACATCTCGCCCTCTGTTTGTAGTTCAGCATGAGTGCATCCCGCAGGCCATCCTGGGCACGGACATCCTCTGCCAGGCAAAGTCTGGCACGGGAAAGACGGCGGTGTTCGTACTGGCAACGCTTCAACAGATTGAAGCCATGGAAGGCCAGGTGCGTACCTCTAGGACATCACCTAACATGAATGTAGTGGTGCAACGGATCAGTTCACATTGGCATTCTCAGTTCGAGGCGTCGAAGAAACGCGGACGCTCACTGCACGGTCATTTCAAACGGAGGTATTTGAACGCAGGATGTCATTTAAACTGCTGCAAATGGAGGTATTTGAACGCCACCTCCTTCCTCTAACTGTAGCCACTTAGCTTTTAGCCCGACATTAGCTTGTTTTGTTTTCTTCATTCCAGTTAAAGTAACCCCCGCCCTCCTCAAGTCCCTTACAAGTTTATCACTAATTAAAAACCTTCTTTCTGCTGCTTAATTAACGTTTTTAGCTGCATATTTTACTATTTTCAGCTTTTTACTTCTTAACATCCAGCGGCCTGGCGCCGGTACGTTTTGTGTTTTTTTTTTTTTTTCTCTCATAAAGACACTTATTCTTTGTTCAATTCCAGTAAGTTATACCTCGTTTTAAAGCTAAGACATTCAAGAAAACGATCATAACATCTATTCTTATGTTTTCACTAGTTTCAAGAAGAAATATCTAATTATCCACAAACAAAATCAAACTGTTTAGAGTGCATTTCTTACCGGTAATCAAGTTCTGACGGCCTCAGACGGGCTCGTTCTTTATGTAATTGGTCTCATTTTGTCCGTAATAATCCACAGAATAACTACAGGTAAAAGCCAGTAAATTAGAATATTTTGAAAAAGTTGATTTATTTCAGTAATTGCAGTCAAAAGGTGTAACTTGTACATTATATGTATTCATTGCACACAGATTGATGCATTCAAATGTGTATTTCATTTAAGTGTGATGATTTGAAGTGGCAACAAATGAAAATCTAAAGTTCTTTGTGTCACAAAATTAGAATATTACTTAAGGCTAATACAAAAAAGGGATTTCCAGAAATGTTGGCCAACTGAAAAGTATGAAAATGAAAAATATGAGCATGTACAATACTCAGTACTTGGTTGGAGCTCCTTTTGCCTCCATTACTACATGCGGCGTGGCATGGAGTCGATGAGTTTCTGGCACTGCTCAGGTGTTATGAGAGCCCAGGTTGCTCTGATAGTGGCCTTCAACTCTACTGCGTTTTCGGGTCTGGCATTCTGCATCTTCCTTTTCACAATACCCCACAGATTTTCTATGGGGCTTGGGTCAGGGGAGTTGGCTGGCCAATTTAGAACAGAAATACCACGGTCCGTAAACCAGGGACGGGTAGATTTTGCGCTGTGTGCAGGCGCCAAGTCCTGTTGGAACTTGAAATCTCCATCTCCATAGAGCGGGTCAGCAGCAGGAAGCATTGAATTGCTCTAAAACTTGCTGGTAGACTGCTGCTTTGACCCTGGATCTCAGGAAACAGAGTGGACCGACACCGGCAGACGACATGGCACCCCAAACCATCACTGATGGTGGAAACTTTACACTAGACTTCAGACAACTGAAGTCTAGTATTTTGTATGTATTTTGTATAGTACAAGCATGTGAATTGAAAGATGTTGCTGTAATAAGCAATGGCATTTGGGTATGTCCAACTGTTGTGCACAGCCCAAAAATAGGTGGGTGTTAAGAGGTTAATTTTCTTTTCCAGTCTGTTCTTCCTCTTCAGTTGTTTTTATGTCACCTGCAAAGTCTAAACTAGAGCGCCTTCCGGTGGTAAAGTGTGGAAATGACGTAAAATGATGGTAAAAATGTGTGAATAAGTCCTCATAAAAGTCGCTTCAGATTACAAGTCGCACCCACGACCAAACTTTAAAAAACACTGCGACGTATAGTCCGAAAAATACAGTAATTATTTTATAAAACTGTTTATTTGTTTATTTTTTGATCGATTTGTTACTGTTTGATCTGCTGCGCCCCTACATCATGTCACCCATCGGTCATAAAACGACCTCAGGGACATACCGTGACCTCTGTGTGACCTCTGTGTGACCTTTTCCTAGGTATCCGTCCTGGTCATGTGCCACACGCGTGAGCTGGCCTTCCAGATTAGTAAAGAGTATGAGCGTTTCTCCAAGTACATGCAGGTGGTGAATGTCTCTGTGTTTTTCGGGGGTTTATCAATACAAAAAGACAAGGACGTCCTGAATAAAAGATGCCCGCACATCGTCGTGGGAACGCCGGGACGCTTGCTGTCACTGATCCGCAGCAAATCGCTAAGTGTGAAAAACATTAAACACTTTGTCCTGGACGAGTGTGACAAGATGCTGCAGCAGCTGGGTAAGTGGGCGGGGCTAACGAGGCTCAGGAGGTGTGGTTTCTGTCGCAGTAAGTGATCTTTGGCTCCACCCGCAGACATGCGGCGCGACGTGCAGGAGATTTTCCGGCTGATGCCTCACGAGAAGCAGGTGATGATGTTCAGCGCCACACTGAGTAAAGACGTCCGACCGGTCTGCCGCAAGTTCATGCAGGACGTGAGTTTTTCCTACATTTCCAGTCTAACTCTGGGTCTCCTCCCGGTGGAACGAAACACCTCACCAGTGATGGAGGCATCCTAATCAGTGCCCCCCCCCCGTCTGGCTTCCCTCGATCCGGAGGAGCACTGGCTCTTCTCCGAGCTCCTCCCTGATGGCAGAACTCCTCACTCTATCTCTAAGTGAGAGCCCAGCCGCCCGGCAGAGGCAGATCATTTCGACCGCTTGTATCTGGGATCTTGTTCTTTCAGTCATCACCCACTTTGGTTACCACGTGAGGGTAGGAGCGTAGATCCTGGTTACCACGGTGAGGGTAGGAACGTAGATCCTGGTTACCATGGTGAGGGTAGGAACGTAGATCCTGGTTACCATGGTGAGGGTAGGAATGTAGATCTTGGGTACCCCGGTGAGGGTAGGAACGTAGATCCTGGTTAACACGGTGAGGGTACGAACGTAGATCCTGGTTACCATGGTACGGGTAGGTACATAGATCCTGGTTACCATGGTGAGGGTAGAAACGTAGATTCTGGTTACCATGGTGAGGGTAGGAACGTAGATCCTGGTTACAATGGTGAGGGTAGGAACGTAGATCCTGGTTACCGTGGTGACGGTAGGAACGTAGATCCTGGTTACCATAGTGAGGGTAGGAACGTAGATCCTGGTTACCATGGTGAGGGTAGGAACGTAGATCCTGGTTACCATAGTGAGGGTAGGAACGTAGATCCTGGTTACCGTGGTGAGGGTAGGAACGTAGATCCTGGTTACCATGGTGAGGGTAGGAACGTAGATCCTGGTTACCGTGGTGAGGGTAGGAATGTAGATCCTGGTTACCGTGGTGAGGGTAGGAACGTAGATCCTGGTTACCGTGGTGAGGGTAGGAACGTAGATCCTGGTTACCAAGGTGAGGGTAGGAACGTAGATCCTGGTTACCATAGTGAGGGTAGGAACGTAGATCCTGGTCACCATGGTGAGGGTAGGAACATATATACTGGTTACCATGGTGAGGGTAGGAACATATATCCAGGTTACCATGGTGAGGGTAGGAACGTACTGTAGATCCTGGTTACCATGGTGAGGGTAGGAACGTAGATCCTGGTTACCATGGTGAGGGTAGGAACGTAGATCCTGGTTACCATGGTGAGGGTAGGAACGTACTGTAGATCCTGGTTACCATGGTGAGGGTAGGAACGTAGATCCTGGTTACCATGGTGAGGGTAGGAACGTAGATCCTGGTTACTATGGTGAGGGTAGGAACATAGATCCTGGTTACCATGGTGAGGGTAGGAACATAGATCTTGGTTACCATGGTGATGGTAGGAACGTAGATCCTGGTTACCATGGTGAGGGTAGGAACGCAGAACCTGGTTACCACGGTGAGAGTAGGAACTTAGATCTTGGTTACCACGGTAAGGGTAGAAACGTAGATCCTTGTTACCATGGTGAGGCTAGGAACGTGGATCCTGGTTACCCCGGTGAGGGTAGGAACGTAGATCCTGGTTACCATGGTAAGGTTAGGAACGTAGATCCTGGTTACCACGGTGAGGGTAGGAACGTAGATCCTGGTTACCACGGTGAGGGTAGGAACGTAAATGGACTGGTAAACTCCTTAAAGTTAAACTCCTCCACTTGGAGTATGAACCCGTTCCTGGCCTGCAGGGGTGACTCCACCCAGCGGCAAATCGGTCCAGTGAGAGTTGGTGATCACGGCCCGATGATGCCAACTGGAACACAACATCATCATTTGCTAAAAGCAAAGCCTCAATCCTGAGGAACCGGATCCCACTAACGCCTCAGCTGCTCCGAGAAATTTTGTCCATGAAAGTAATGAACAGAACTGGTGAATTAAGGAGCCGAGCGTGAACCCTAAACTTCTCCTCTTTTTGCAGCCCATGGAGTTTTTTGTGGACGATGAAACCAAGCTGACGCTTCACGGTTTGCAGCAGTATTACTGCGAACTGAAGGACAGCGAGAAGAACCGCAAACTGTTCGACCTGCTGGACGTGCTGGAGTTCAACCAGGTCGAGCTTTAAGTTCTAAACACAATCACCATAGCAACCAGAGTGAGGGGATCCCCGTAGTTAGAGCCTCCTTCTCAGGGTGAAACACTAACATTATTTACACCTTCAATGAACAGATAATGAGTATGTTATGTATGTTAGAGCGGTGCAGGACATGTATGAGGGCTGTAAGACAGTGGTGAGGTGTGCTGTAGGTGAGACAGAGGAGTTCAGTGTGGGGCTGGGACTGCACCAAGGATCTGATCTGAGCCCTTTGCTGTTTGCTATGGTGATGGACAGGCTGACAGACGAGGTCAGACAGGAATCTCCATGGACAATGATGTTTGCAGATGACATTGTGATCTGTAGTGAGAGGAGGGAAGAGGTGGAGGAAAAGCTGGAGAGGTGGAGGTTTGCTCCAGAAAGAAGAGGAATAAAGATTAGTCAGAGTAAGACAGAGTACATGTGTGTGAATGAGAGGGATCCAAATGGAAAAGTGAGGTTACAGGGGGAAGAGATAAAGAAGATGGAAGATTTTAAGTACTAGGATCGACAGTCCAGAGCAATGGAGAGTGTGGAAAAGAGGTGAAGAAGCGTGTTCAGGCAGGCTGGAACGGGTGGAGGAAAGTATCAAGTGTCATGTGTGACAGAAGAGTTTCAGCTAGAATGAAAGGAAAAGTGTACAAAACCGTAGTGAGACCGGCCATGCTGTTTGGTCTAGAGACAGTGTGGTGAGAGCGGGCATGCTGATTGGTCTAGAAACAGTAGCAGAGGAAAAGACAGGAAACAGAGATGGAGGTAGCAGAGATGAAGATGCAGAGGATCTCTCTGGGAGTGACCAGGATCGACAGGATTAGAAATTAGTACATCAGGGGAACAGCACATGTTAGAGGTTTTGGGGATAAAGTTAGAGAGACAAGACTGAGATGGTTTGGACACGTACAGAGGAGAGAGAGAGAGTACATCAGAGGAAGGATTCTGGGTTTGGAACCACCAGGAAAGAGGACTAGAGGAAGACCAAAGAGGAGGTTCATGGATACAGTGAAAGAAGACATGAAGATAGTTTTTGTGACCGAAGAAGATGCAGCAGATAGGGTTAGATGGAAGAAACTGACTTGCTCTGGCGCCCCCTGAAGGGAAAAGCCGAAAGAAGAAGAAGAAGAATGAACAGATAATGAGCATAGAATAGTAACATCTATAGCGGCTGTGGTTCAACCAGTTGCTTCTCTCCCCCTGACCAGCTTGTCCAGTTTCCTCTCGTACCTCTCTGTTGTTCCTCCACACCAGCAGGGCACTCCCTCCTCAGGGAGGGGACCCACTTTACCCCCTCTAGTATCTATAGACATCCATCCTTTCAATGTCAAGCCCCTGGGTGTTTTGGTGGGTCAGAGCGGACCACCATGTCCTTTGTCTTTGTGGCTTCGATGTGACGGTCATTGAGTTCACACCAGTCAATAAAGTCCTCTACTTTCCGTTCGACTACTACCTGATCACACACGCATACCATGGTCGGTCAACCAGGTAGTCGGTAGTCCAATTACTCCCCCGGCTGTCGACCACAACACAAACTGTCCATTTTTGAGAAAACAAAAGGCCATCGAGGTTGTTTTTTTGTGTAGGAAACACTGTACAAAGTCCCAGTGTGCTTCCCCCCGCTAACCGCCTGTTAGCAGCTAGCGCTCTCTGAGTGTATCTCCTCTTCCGTCCTGCAGGTCTTGATCTTTGTCAAGTCTGTGAATCGCTGCGTCGCTCTGTCCCAGCTCTTGGTGGAGCAGAACTTCCCGGCCATCGCCATCCACAGTGGCATGGTGCAGGAGGAGAGGTGGGTGTGGAACCAAGATGGCTGTGATAATGATGCTAACGTGGTTAATATTAATAAGTAGGTTACATGCTGTGTAATCCGGTGCTAACAGCCCCTACCTTCCTTGCCCAGGTTGTCCAAGTACCAGCAGTTTAAGGACTTCCAGCAGCGGATCATGGTGGCCACCAACCTGTTCGGTCGAGGCATGGACATCGAGCGGGTCAACATTGTGTTTAACTACGACATGCCGGAGGATTCCGACACCTACCTTCACAGAGTTTGTTTGCTTTTTTATTCGCTCACGCCAACTCGTGTCGTCACGGCAACCAGGTGGTGGGTCTAAACATCTTCTTTCGTCCTCAGGTGGCTCGTGCCGGCAGGTTTGGCACCAAAGGTCTTGCCATAACATTTATCTCCAATGAGACCGATGCTAAAACCTTGAACAAAGTTCAAGGTCGCTTTGAGGTGAACATTGCCGTGTTGCCGGAAGAGATCGACATCACCTCCTACAGTAAGCATCGCATTCCGTGTGATTCGTGTTTGTTTACGATCCGCCACAAACACAGAAAGCTCGGCCAACGGTGAACCAATCTCAGACAGCAAATCCTCCCAAAATACCCAGCTGTTGGTATTCAAGCAGCCTTTTTCCGTTACGTTGTCATCCATTTATCCGGGACCAAGGCGCGGGGGCAGCAGCCTCAGACGGGAAGCCCAGGTTTCTCTCACCCCGGCTGTATCCTCCAGCTCACCGAGGAGGATCCTGAAGGTGTTTCCTGTCCAGCTGTGAGACATAGTCTCTCCAGCAGGTCAGGGGTCTGACTCCTGATCTCCTTGTGATGGGACGTGCCCGAAACACCTAGTAGGAGCGTAGATCCTGGTTAACACGGTGAGGGTAGGAACGTAGATCCTGGTAACCATGGTGAGGGTAGGAATAGATCCTGGTTACCATGGTGAGGGTAGGAACATAGATCCTGGTTACCATGGTGAGGGTATGAACGTAGATCCTGGTTACCATGGTGAGGGTTGGAAGGTAGATCCTGGTTACCATGGTGAGGGTAGGAACGTAGATCCTGGTTACCATGGTGAGGGTAGGAAGGTAGATCCTGGTTACCATAGTGAGGGTAGGAACATAGATCCTGGTTACCATGGTGAGGGAGGAACATAGATCCTGGTTACCATGGTGAGGGTAGGAACGTAGATCTTGGTTACCATTGTGAGGGTAGGAATGTAGATCCTGTTTACCATTGTGAGGGTAGGAACGTAGATCCTGGTTACCATGGTGAGGGTAGGAATGTAGATCCTGGTTACCATGGCGAGGTTAGGAACATAGAATCTGGCTACCATGGTGAGGGTAGGAACGTAGATCCTGGTTACCATGGTGAGGGTAGGAACATAGATCCTGGTTACCATGGTGAGGGTAGGAACGTAGATCCTGGTTACCATGGTGAGGGTAGGAATGTAGATCCTGGTTAACACGGTGACGGTAGGAACGTAGATCCTGGTTACCATGGTGAGGGTAGGAATAGATCCTGGTTATCATGGTGATGGTAGGAACATAGATCCTGGTTACCATGGTGAGGGTAGGAACGTAGATCCTGGTTACCATGGTGAGGGTAGGAACATAGATCCTGGTTACCATGGTGAGGGTAGGAACGTAGATCCTGGTTACCATGGTGAGGGTAGGAACATAGATCCTGGTTACCATGGTGAGGGAGGAACATAGATCCTGGTTACCATGGTGAGGGTAGGAACGTAGATCCTGGTTACCATGGTGAGGGTAGGAATCTAGATCCTGGTTACCATGGTGAGGGTAGGAACGTAGATCCTGTTTACCATGGTGAGGGTAGGAATGTAGATCCTTTTAACATGGTGAGGGTAGGAACCTAGATCCTGGTTACCATGGTGAGGGTAGGAACGTAGATCTTGGTTACCATGGTGAGGGTAGGAACGTAGATCCTGTTTACCATGGTGAGGGTAGGAACGTAGATCCTGGTTACCATGGTGAGGGTAGGAACGTAGATCCTGTTTACCATGGTGAGGGTAGGAACGTAGATCCTGGTTACCATGGTGAGGGTAGGAACGTAGATCTTGGTTACCATGATGAGGGTAGGAACGTAGATCCTGGTTACCATGGTGAGGGTAGGAACGTAGATCCTGTTTACCATGGTGAGGGTAGGAACGTAGATCCTGGTTACCATGGTGAGGGTAGGAACGTAGTTCCTGGTTACCATGGTGAGGGTAGGAATGTAGATCCTGGTTACCATGGTGAGGGTAGGAACATAGAATCTGGTTACCATGGTGAGGATAGGAATGTAGATCCTGGTTACCATGGTGAGGGTAGGAACGTAGATCCTGGTTACCATGGTGAGGGTAGGAACGTAGAACGACTTGTAAATTGAGAGCTTTGCTTTTCGGCTCAGCTCTCTCTTTACCACAACAGCTCGATGCAGCGTCCTGATTATTGCGGGCGCCGCACCGATCAGAGTGTTTATAGTAGAGAATGAACCAGATCATGACCTCAAACACATCTTTAAACCTCTCATGTTGAGTCTGTAAATGAACATGTTCTTTTTTTTTTTCGTTGCAGCTGAACAGTAGAGATGAGTGGAACACGTCCGGAAGGAAGTCCTCAGTAACCGTTAAAGTTTCTAATTATTTTTATCTCTCATGTCCCTGCAGAGTGCTTCTTTTCCCATGAATGTATCGTTTTGATTTGAAGTGAATAAATTTTGTTTTGTAACTTATTTCCTGTCTGATCTGGTTCATTATAAAACCTCACCAGCAGGAGGGGCTGTCGCCCTGCTTCAGACCAATCAGTGAGTCGGTCGCCTTCTTAACCATCTATCCCTTACGGGGTTCCGGGGGCTGACGGAGCCCATCCCGGCTGATTCAAGGCGAAGGGCAGGGTACACCCCGAACAGGTTGTCACACTCATTCCTCGGGGCAATTTGGCACTGGCGACTCAACCTGACACGCATGTATTTGGTGGGTGGTAGGTAACCGGAGGAAACCCACACAGACACGGGGAGAACATGCAAACTCCACACAGAAAGGCCAGTGTTCCAAGCGTCGTCCACACCCAGGACTTGAACCCCTGACCTGCTTGCTGTGAGGCCACTGTGCTACCCACTGTGCCACCGTGCCGCCCTTGACGAATCATTATTTATCTTCTGAGCCGTCCATCCCTAACAGGCTGGCGGGGGATGCAGGAGCCTATCCCTGCTGATTCAAGGCAAGAGGCAGGATAGACCCCGGACAAGTCACTGATCTGTCGTGGGGCAACACACACTGACAACCATCCACACACACAAATTCCTAGGGGCAATTTCATAGCAGTCTAACATGTATGTTTTAGGAGGGCAGGAGGAAACGCACACATACATAGGGGAGAACATGCAAACTACACACAGAAAGGCTACTGTTTCAAACGCTGTCCCACCCAGGACTTTAACCCTGACCTTCTTGCTGCGAGGCCACTGTGTTTGATTTTCTTGATTCACATTCACACACATTCATACCTGATGATGGAAGCTGGAAACCACCATCGGGAGACATTGGGGGTTTTCTTCAGGGAATCTTTGGTCAACTCCGGCCGTGGAATCGAGCCAGCTCTCTGGTCACAACTCAGTCGCCCTACACACTCACACTGAGCGGTCGTTACATTAATATGGATCAACTTAATATCATCAAAACGATGTCTTCATGACACATCGTCGTGTCTGGTGGATGACTGGTTATAAACTATCTGGTACAAAGTGCCTTCTACCTCTGTCGAGGTTCCGTTTCCGTTACGTCGTCTTACGCTTATCCGGCCGGGTCGGAGGGGCAACAGCCTCAGACGGGGAAAACCAAGCTTCTCTCACCCCAGCTCACTCGGAAGGATCCCAAGTCGTTCCCCGGCCAGCTGTGAGACATAGTCTCTCCAGCAGGTCCAGGGTCTGCTTCTTGGTCTCCTCCCGGTGGGACGTGCCCGAAACACCTCACCAGCGAGGCGCTCGGGTGCATCCTAATCAGATGCCTGAACCACCCCATCTGACTCGTCTCGACCTGGAGGAGGAGCAGCTCGACCCCAAGCTCCTCCCAGATGGCAGAGCGTCTCACCGCATCTCTGAGTGAGAGCCCAGCCATCCTGCGGAGGAAGCTCATGTCGGCAGCTTGTATCGTCGGCCTGCTTGTTACCATGTCTTATTTCCTGTCTCTACCCAAAACCCCATAGCTCCCCCACAGACTCTGCTGTGCCTCTCCACCCTCAGCCTGCCACCCTCCACTGTCATTCCCCTTAAAAAACGTTTAACCTTGGCCGTCTATGGAACCAGATTTCGTCTCTCCTCCATCTCACCCACGTAGCTGCAGGTGTAACATGAATCTGAGTGGAGGTGGTAAGGACTGCTGGCATGGCTGTTTAGAGTGAGACTCACGTGAAAGAGTCTGTTATTGTTCACTGTGACCATCAAAGGTCAGGTTTAAGAGACAGAAGGCGTCTGTGTGACGCTGCGTGTAAACACCGCTCTCTCTGTGATGGCTTTATGGTAGTATTTACATACGTGAAACACGACCGTTCACCTGCTCAGATGAAACAAGAGGTTATTATTTTATCCGATCTCATCAGCTCGACTTCAGTGGAAAGGTCTATTTTTAATCACTCCTGTTTAGTTCAGTGGAAAAACCGCAGGACGGTCGTTTGGACGCTCGATCGAGCTCAACTTATTTTAGTTAAGAAACATTTTCGATTCGTCAGAATTAATAAAAACAAATGAAAAGGATCTACTTTGACTAAACCAGGGATGGGCAAACTACGGCCCGCGGGGCACATGAGGCCCGTTAAACGTTTTAATCCGGCCGGTCGAACTTAAAAAAATTACAGAAATAAACCTTATTAATGTTTTATTTTTCTGTAATTCTGATGTTTCATGACTAGATGGCGCCAAAGATACAACAACACTGCTCCCATTAAAATGTGTGTGTCTCCGTGATGCCCACGCTCTGTGCACAGATATGGAAAGCCATCGGGGCCAATACACACTCGTAAACAAACCTAGCACCGCTAGATTTGAAATTTAACGCTCTTGATGTAACATTTAGCACTTGTTTAAAATCTAGCGTCATTCTATCGGTCTAATCTAGAGGTTACCAAAGCATGCCATCCATCTGATCCTGTTACGCCCCCTGGTTACATGTTAGAACGCAATTTGGCCCACGAACCAAAAAGTTTGCCCACCTCTGATCTAAACAAAGAAACAAAACGTGTTTAGGAAGCATGGCAGCTTTCTGAACGAGGCTAAGATCGTCATTTACTGCCCAAAGTTTCTCGGGAACAACTTGAGTTTAACTGGTTGTTTTCAAGGTCATGTCACCCATAAGTAAACGACTGTATGACCGGTGCCAGAGCTTGGTTTGTATCGCCAGTGTCCTGACGAGATCTGTGACCAACGAGATCTGCGACTTTGCACCTCTGCACATGCCCAGAACGCTCCCCCTCGCTTACAGATGACCCAACCATCAAGATCTGTGACCTGCCATACTTCTATTGGAATTAGCGTTAGGGTTAGTTTATGAAACTCCGATCTGCGACCGGTCGTAGATCTCGAAAGAACACCGGCTTTAAGTTGACTCCATTTCCACTCAGAGTCAGACTCCACCAAGCCTGCCTTTTGTCACTGATTCTGTTCATTATGGACAGAGTTTCTCGGTGCAGCCGAGTCAGCGGAGGGATCCGGTACGTCCGGATTGGGTCTCTGCTTTTTCTAAATGATGGGGTCCTGTTGTCTTCATCGGGTCGTGATCGACAACTTTTACTGGACCAATTTGGGGCCTGGATGGTAATCAGAGCCTCTAAATCAGAGACTCTGGTCCTCGCCAACCTTTTTGGTGACAATGAAAGAGAACCCCATCTCTTCTGAGGAACACCGTCATCTGATTGGTTCGTTGTGTTGGCGCCAGAGGACCTCAACGGCACAGATTGAAGACCCACTTTTAAACCTGGCTTTTACTTGCTTTTATTTTTGTTTATTATAATTGTTTAAAGTTTAACCATTTATTTTTACACAGTTTTATTTGTCTGGTTTTTTTCGGTCACCAGCTGTGGGCGGCGACCGAATGAACGAGATCATGGATACAAGCGGCCGAAATGAGCTTCCTCTGCAGGGTGACAGGGCTCTCACTCAGAGATCGGGTGAGGAGCTCTGCCATCTGGGAGGAGCTCGGAGTAGAGCCGCTCCTCCTACAGGTCGAGAAAAGCCAGATGGGGTGATTCGGGCATCTGGTCAGGATGCCCCCCTTAGCACCTCGATGGTGAGTTGTTTTGGGCATGTCCCACCAGGAGGAGACCAAGAGGCAGACCCCAGACCTGCTGGAGAGACCTGTTGGCCGGAGAACGACTCGGGATCCTTCTGGGTGAGCTGGAGAAAGCACCCAGGGTGAGAGAAGCCTGAGCTTCCCGTCTGAGTCTGTCGCCCCCGCGACCCGGCCCCGGATGAGCGGAAGACGACGGAACGATACGGAACCAGCTGTGGGTGGTGACTGAAAGAACGAGATCACGGATACAAGCAGCAGAAATGAGCTTCCTCTCCCGGGTGGCTGAGCTCTTATTCAGAGATTGGGTGAGGAGCTCTGCCATCTGGGAGGAGCTTGGTGTCGAGCCGTTGCTCCTCTGGGGAGAGAGAATTGGGAGGTTTGAGGATCTGGTTGGGATGCCTCCAAAACACCTCACTGGTGAGGTGTTTAGGGCACGTCCCACTAGGAGGAAACCCAGAGTTAGACCCCTGACCTGCTGGAGAGACTATGTCCCCCATGTCAGGATCCTTCTGGGTGAGCTGGAGGATGTAGCCGGGGTGAGAGAAGCCTAGGCTGTTAGCTTGCTCTGGGGGTCTGACTGGCCTGCTTGATGTGGGTCTCTCACTTCAGCCAGGTGTCTTTTCCGGATCCAGGTGACCTCCTGATGTTGTGACCTCTGCAGTCATGAGCAGGTCCTCTCCTGGTGTGGATCAATCCCAAGTTATTGTTTCCTCACATCAGGCCAGTTAAAGAGACAGTGTTTGTGGTTCAGGAGGAATCAGAGAGGCTGAGGAGAGAGACAATAAAACCTAACATGGAGGAAACCATAAAAAACACATACACAGGTAGAACATGCAAACTACACACAGAAAGACCAGTGACCAAGTATTTCTCAGAATTATCAAGTCTATTTTTGTCATTATTATGGGATGTTTCCTCAACCAGAACACAGATTTGCATTTTTCCAGATGCGACAAACTGCTGCGTGAATTTAAAATTCAAATGATTTAAAGAGAATAAAAAAAAAAACGAGAAGCTTTGTTTTTATCTTAAACCAACGAGCGACTTCATCAGAGACGGGCAGAGAGGTCAGAGGGAACGACCAGACGGTGAGTTTAGATCAAATTTAAAACAGAATACCTTAAGGGCCTGCGGTGTGTGAGGATATTAAACCCAGAGGTGTCAAAAGTACCAACATTTTCTACTCAAGTAGAAGTATAAATACCGAGTTAAAAAACTACTTTAGTAAAAGTAGAAGTATCAACTCAAGTTTTCTACTTAAGTAAAAGTAAAAAGTAACCTATTTTAAAACTACTTCAAGTAAAAAAAAATAAAAGTAATTTTCAGAAAAAAAGGAATATTGTTAACAAAAGCGTATGAACATATTTTTTAACTATTATCACATGCTTTAAGGAGCAGAAAATATGATAATAAATGAAAGTGTTTTGGTGTTAAACTTTATGAATCAGAAACATTTATTTTTTATTGGAAATCGATTAATGAACACAATCAAATGTATTAACATAAGCAGGGCATTATGTAACGTCCCTTCAGCTACCAAGCTTCACTCTGAATCACCAAATTTAACCGAATTCAAGACACAAACACACTCAATGTTAAAAAAAATAAATAAATGAAATAAAAATGACCAAAAGGCTTTTTCAAGCCTTGAAGGCAGCTAGTTTTCAAAGTTCTTTGAGGCAATACTGAATAGTCTTTAACAAGTTGATAAGGTTGGGAGTGCCACATACAGCCTGCGTGACACCTGGAACCAGCGTTGCCAGGTGGGAGGTGCTGGATTATCGTACTAATGACGTAAAATTATCGTATTTTACAAAAAATATTGTACAAACAGTAAAACCACGCCCATTGACAAAATAACACCCTTTACATGCACTCGTAAGGCAGTGGGAGTGAAGGAAACACACAGGAGGCAAAATCCTTGGATTCTTTTTCTAAAATTTTAAGAACTGTAAAAATGAAAAAATAACCAGGGAAATAAGATTTTAAGAAATCCAGAAAGAAACCAGTAGGGGCGGGACTTAGGAGATGGTATATATAAATTTATATATATACATATCTATATAGTATGTGTACATATAAGGTTTTTTTAATGTTAACCCAAACATCTACATGATACAAAATCTAAGCGATGTGTAGTTTTAATCTCCTCAGTCAGTCTTTATAAACTAATCAATAACATTTTGGATGCTTTTAAGCACAAATACTTCATCCACTACTATTTATGGATTAATCAGTTCAATCAGCTTTGTTTCTAAAGATAAAATAGTGCATCACAGATCAAAGTGATTTTTATAAAAATACCATCTACAACATTTTCAGCAAAGACGTTTACAATAACCGCAGACTGAAAATAATAATAAAACATTTCTTTGCTGTTGTTGTTTTTTTTTTTTTTTTAAAAAAAAACTGATAATTCAATCAAAGTTCAGTGTTGCAGCATCAGAAACACTTTGATTTCCGAGCCCACAACAAGTCTCAGTTCCTGCTCTTTATAATTTTGTGGGCGGGGCTACTCGCCCCAAAGTAATGATTGACTGGACCTTTCAGCCAATCATTCATCTGTTCCTTTGTTTGATGCATTCAGGGTTCATAAAAAAAAATAAAAAAAAAACTTCAGCCAAACAGTCGCGGCTTTTTAACGGTGACAAAATGGCGAAAGTAGTGACTACTTATTATAAAAATAACGGAGTAAAAGTACAGATAATTGCATAAAAAAGTAGTGAGTAAAAGTAAAAAGTAGACAAAAAAATAATTACTTCGTTAAAGTAAAGATAACGAGATTTTCTACTTGAGTAAAGTAACGAAGTAGTCTTACTTCGCTACTTGACACCTCTGATTAAACCTATTAGAAAACTTATTCTAATGCAATAATAACCAGAACTCAAGAGACCTTTAGATTTTCACAAACTACTTCTAAGTTTATTTATTAGACAAGTCTCACAAGCAAAATGATAAAAACAGTAAAAAGAAAAGGAATTGGGAAAAAAAAGTTGTGGAACAATCTCTTTGTGAAGCAACGATTCTCTTTCTCTGTCTCTCTGCGTAATTTTCTGTTTCTGTCCTTCTGTGTGCCAGTTAGTTCTTCTTTTCTGCTCCATTTATAACCATTAAGCGCTGTTCTGGCGCGCAATAACGACCGATGCACATGCCATCTGGGTGGGGGAAGGATGGAGCGGGAGATCGACAGGCGGATCGGTGAGGCATCAGCAATAACTAGGACGCTGCATCGGTCCGTCGTGGTAAAGAGAGAGCTGAGCCGAAAAGCAAAGCTCTCGATTTACAAGTCGATCTACGTTCCTACCCTCACCTATGGTCACCAGCTGTGGGTGGTGACCGAAAGAATGAGATCGCGGGTGCAAGCGGCCGAAATGAGCATCCTCCGCAGGGTGGCTGGGCTCTCACTCAGAGATCGGGTGAGGAGCTCTGCCATCTGGGACGAGCTCGGTGTCGAGCCGCTCCTCCTCCAGGTCGAGAGGAGCCAGATGGGGTGGTTCGGGCATCTGGTCAGGATGCCTCCCGAGCGCCTCGCGGGCGAGGTGTTTCGGGCACGTCCCACCGGGAGGAGACCAAGGGGCAGACCCCGGACCCGCTGGAGAGACTATGTCTCACAGCTGGCCGGGGAACGACTTGGGATCCTTCCAGGTGAGCTGGATGATGCAGCCGGGGAGAGAGAGCCCTGGGCTTCCCGCTTGAGGCTGTTGCCCCCGCGACCCGACCCCGGAAAAGCGGAAGATGACGGAACGGAACGGCACATGCGATCTTCCTGTGTCTTAACCACAATGTTCTTTCTATCTACCTGACTCCTTGTAAGAGAAAAAAAAACAAGCATGTATCTCAGATGCTCATGAGGATGTGGTTAACATTTCTGAAAACATCAGTTTGAACATTAACAAAAACGGTAATCGTTTTACACCTAACTTCTGAGCTGGGAATTATTTGTGACCCTGATTTCACCCAGAGAGTGCTAATCTCTCAACAATAATGTTAGAGGGGTCTAGTGTAATAGCGTTGAAAAATCACAAACAGGGAAGCTGTGACTATCACCCCATGTGACGTTCGGCAGGCCACAGCTCGTTTGGCTGACAAAAAGTTCTCAGGCTCAGACAATATCACTGCAGAACATCTGATATACACTAGTCCAAACACTGCCATTCTGCTTGCATTATACTTTTCAGGGTTCATGACCCATGGAGATTTTGCCTTACTCTCTATTGTCTGTCATCCTGGTACCTCTTATTAAGAACGAAGCAGGCCAATTAGGAAGTCAACTACAGGCCAATAGCATTAGCTAGTGTCATCTCTAAAGTCTTGGAAAAAATACTGTTTAATAGACTTGAACAATTCATCAGTAACACAGAAAATCAGTTTGGTTTTAAATCTAGACTGGGAACTGACTTCTGCATATATGGTCTAAAGGAGACAATCCAGTCATATATGAGTAAAAACTGCTCTGTAATTATGGGTTTGATTGATGCATCTAATGCATTTGATCGAGTTAATTACCATAAACGTTTTGTTAAATTGAAAAAAGGAGGTGTACCTGACTGTATCATACAGATTCAGGCTTATTGGTACACTAACCATAAGAACACTAACCATAAGGTGAAATGGGAGGATATGATCTCTGATTCTTTTGGAGTCACTAATAGAACGCTCAAACGAGGGGTGGAAATGGGGGCTTTTGTCTCAAGCTCTGTTTAATTTGTACATAGATGAGCTACCCCATAATCTGAATAATTGTAAAACAGGCTGTGTGATCGGCAACACCCTGATAAATCATTTCATGTATGCAGATGGTCTGGCAGTTATCTCCCCTAGTAGTGCAGGATTTCAGCAGCTGCTGAACATCTGCTCTGACTATGGACTTGAACGTGACATCATCTATCATCCTAAAAAGAGTGTAGTCCTTATATGCTGGACCAAAGCGGATAAGGACCTTTGCTTCTCTGACTTTTTTTTGTCTGAACAAACAATCAGTGTTTGCAACAAAACCAAGTATCTGGGCCAGATAATTACAGACCACGTCTGTGATTGGTCTCAAATTTCCATCCTAAGTGCATGTCCACTGTGAGAGACATAATCTAAAAAAAAAATTGGAAGTCACATTGTATATTATATTTTAAATAATTTATTTGTATGTTACCACCACAAATAAGTATTTGAACACCTGGGAAAATCAATGTTAATATTTGATACAGCAGCCTTTGTTTGCAATTATAGAAGTCAAAGGTTTCCTGTAGTTTTTCACAAAGTTTGCACAGACTGCAGGAGGAATTTTGGCCCCCTTCTCTACACAGCTCTTCCCTGGATCAGTCAGGTTTCTGGTCTGTCACCGGGAAACACAGAGTTTGAACTCCCTCGGAAAATTTTAAGGTCAAGAAACTGGCTAGGCCACTTCAGAACCTTAAAATGCTTCTTACGGAGCCACTCCTTGGTTATCCTGGGTGTGTGTTTTGGGTCATTGTCATGACTCATTTTCAATGCTCTAACTGAGGGAAGGTGGTTGTTTCAGAAAGTCTCACAATATATGACCCCGGTCATCCTCTCCTTAATACCATGCAGTTGTCCTGTCCCCTTTTCAGAAAACACCCCCAAAGCATGATTCCACCAGCTCCATGCTTCACAGTAGGGATAGTGTTCTTGGGATGATAGCCAGTCTCATCTGACTACATGGTTGACTACCGGATATCCAGATGGTCATTGGTAAACTTAAGATGGACCTGGACATAGAATGGTTTAAGCAGAATAACCTTCCATGTCATGCATGATTTTAAACCTAGATGTCTTAGTGAATTATATCAAAGGAACCTTGTAAATGGTGAACCCAGCTCTTTTCAGGTCATTGACCAGCTCCCCCTGGAGTTCTAGTATGATTCTTCACCTTTCTTAGAATCATTGAGACCACACAGGGGGACGTCTTGCATGGAGGCCCTGTCTATGGGAGATTGACAGTCATATTTATCTTCTTCAATTGTCTAATAATTGCTTCAACAGGGGATCGTTTTTAACCGAGCTGCTTGGAAATTGCCCCATAACCTCTTCCTGCTTTGTAAAGATCAGCTTTGTATCTGGTGTCTTTGGACAGCTGTGCGGTCTTGGTGTTGTTAGTAGTTGCAATTCCACTGACTTTATGAGGTGGGCAGGTGTCTTTATGTGGCTAGCGCCCTCAACAGTCAATTTTAAAATAGAATAATAAGTCAAATGGAGGTGGAATTTATAGACGAACTAACAGGTCTTTGACAGGTGTGACAGGTGTTCACATACATTTTTGCAGCTGTAGCACAAATAAATTATTTATTATTATTTAATATTTATTAGTATTTATTATTAAAACCTAAACTTTTTTTCCGCCTGAATGAACTTTAACTATGAAAAAAAAAAAAAGACAACCTGGTGGTAGGCTTACATGTGCGGCCGTGATGGTCTAAAGGCTAAGATTCGGTGCATTCGGCATAACTGCGATTCAAATACAGGTCAGACACATCAAAGATAGTCAGCAGATTTCACAAAAGCAGACAGTGCTATTGTCTCTTCTCGCATAGGCTGGTTTAGATAACGTCTTCTGGCCACTGCGGGATTTTGCATGTGCATCCGCGTGCCTGTAATATTTAACCAGTCAATATGTAGTCTGTGGACTAACTTCTAATCACATCTTGCGGTTTGCATAGAAGAGAGCATTTGAAACATCTCGATTACGACAAGAGACTCACCTTCCTGTGAAATGAAGGGGTTGATTCTAAATCACAAAACATCTAGATGTTCTAGATCACAAAATATCTTTGATTGTAAGTCCTGTAAAGACAAAAAATAATAAGGTAAAAAAAAGAGCCTTTTAAAGGTTTTAGTAAGAGATGTTACCTTCATTTTGTGATGCAGAATTAATGATGCATCTCCTTCGAGAAGGAGAAACGTTTTGAAGAGGGTAAATTGTCCACCCAGAGGATGTTGCCGATCTATTGTAAGAAATATGGGGCCACTGCGGGATTTTGCGTGTGCATTAATACACGGTTTGGTACAAGAGAAAAAAAAACTTGCCCCGTGTGAGGCTCGAACTCACGACCTTCAGATTATGAGACTGACACACTGCCACCTGTGCTAACGAGGCCTCCCCAAGTCTAACCTTGGAACTTTTGCACAACATTTCAATGCTCTACTCTCAAAGTTCATCTTTGCTTTTTATTCATCATACAACATTCTTACATATTGTTTTTACAATCCATCAATAAACTCTAATGAAAAGAAGACTTTCAGCACATCAAAAGCAGTGCAAGGTCTTCTTACTAAAATGATAACAAAACTCTTTACTACGCCTTTCAGGGTGACATCAATAAAAACAAAATTCTCCAGCACTCACACAATAAAATGTTGACAATAATAAAGAAAATGAAAACACTGAAAAGACATCCTTCCTTACTGTTCTTCTTTGTTCACCCTCCTCCGATCTATTGACGAGTTGAACAGTTTGATGGAATTAACGGACATTTTTCTTACATTTTGTGATTGTTATCATATCTTGGAGAATTTACTGACTATATTCCCTAAAGTTTCCTCTTTTATTAACTTCCCGACCCCCACTCGTAAGACAGTCTCATTGGAAAAGCAAGAATGCATTGTACAGGACAGTGGCAATAAAAAAAAAAACCACTCTATAAAGCTGAAAAGAGAAACATTTCCGTCAACGTAATCACGGAACAATTTCACAATTCAAGGCACTGCCTAGTATTAAAACCTAATCTCACTGTCCACCTTAAAGAACTTTACCTCTGACAGAACAACCAACCCGGTGGCTGACTTGCACGCATGTCCCTGATGGTCTAATGGCTAGGATTTGGCGCTCTCACCGCCACGGTCTGGGATAGATTCCCGGTCAGGGAATCTGATGCTGACACAGGTCTAGTTTGTGTTGAATTCATCTGGCCAAAAAAGTTCATGTTTTGTTCCCTACACATTTGCACAAAATCCATTGTTGCTTTGGGGACACACTCAGAAAATGAGCATTTTAATGAACCCAGTTTACTTACAACATGTCAACTACTCTCCACCCTAAACATGGAAAATGAAGCATAAAAATGTCATTTTTTTCTTATACCGTTTAAAACAATATTAGCGGTACACTACTACCACCCAGATGGCAGACTCGATGTTCAAAAGTTGCTTTAAGTCAACAATCTCCTGTCTGAAGACTTTAATTCTACTGCCCCAATAAGTAGCACTTTCTTCTTTCAAAGCAAAGTTCACGCTAATAGATCAGACCATGCCTCATTTTCCGAAGAAACTTGCTTGTCCTGTATCTGCTGACTTTCTCCATAAACTACTTTTGTGCTTCCACACTTTATTTGGACGAGCCAACGCTGCTTAGAAAGTATTTCATTGAGAAAAAAAAGCGCATGTCTCTTTTTGCGTACGCTAGCTTTAGATGACGTCTGTCGTACTGATGCAAGCTTATGGCAAGTTGAAAGTAAGGACCATTGAGAAGAAGCAAAAGATCAACCAAAGGCCTTTATCAGCCACGCAGTGTGCTCACTAAGAAGGTGACCCACACCCCTGCAAAAAATCAGCCTGACGGAGAAAAATCCTGGCACTCCACTAAATTGGGTGTGTTTTGGGCTTGAAGGCACAACTGGGATTCAAATACAGGTCAGACACATCAGAGATAGTCAGCAGCTTTCAAATACAACCGGCAGGCCTCGTGTAACTGTCCAAATAGTGATGGGTTATCTCCAAAGCTAAAAAGCCTAGTGCTTGCCTTTTGCAGATGGGTCTCTTATGTTCCAATGGCTAGAGTTTGGTGCTCTCACCACCATACTCCTGGTTTCAGGAATTTTGATACGAGTCACAGTAAGTGTTCGTGATCG
Organism: Neostethus bicornis; assembly: GCA_902685375.1. Taxonomy (NCBI): domain Eukaryota; kingdom Metazoa; phylum Chordata; class Actinopteri; order Atheriniformes; family Phallostethidae; genus Neostethus; species Neostethus bicornis. The sequence goes on along the minus strand of CACRXE010000002.1, from coordinate 4,960,352 downwards.
AGTCAATGGCCTGTGTACAGTTTACAATAAAGCAGAGGTTTTTGTTTTGGCAAGACAACTGTTGAGTGGTTTTAGCCGTCGGAGCAAAATTAAATGCGAGTAAACCTAGAAACAACCGATCAGCATCCGCGCGCCTGTAATATTTAACCAGTCAATATGTAGTCTGTGGACTAACTTCTAATCACATCTTGCGGTCTGCACAGAAGAGAGCATTTTCCTCACCAAGAAGGAGAGTCTAAGTGCATAAATGTACTAGTCTTGTTTAGTTAGCATTTGTTAATTATTTTTCTTTCTATGTATCTGTGTTAATACATTCCTCTTTTTCTTGTGAAGCCCATTGAGATGGACATTCTGTGTCAAGTTAAACCAGGAGCTCTAGTGGGAGGTGTCAAGTTAAACCAGTAAATCTAAACCAAATGTCTGACTGCCCACCCAACTGGAGTGCACCACACAGCAAGCCAAGCGCTCCCTGCTCCTCTCAGCAACTCACTCTGCTCCTCCAGTAATCTGCTCACCTGTGCATTCCCATTGTTTTGGACACAGACTTCAGCTCAAAGCTTCAACCAAAGACACTAATAGTATGATGAAACTATATATTTCCAAATGGACAGTACCAAGTGCATTTTCTGTACCCCTTTTCTATTGACCTTTGGTTCTTTGAAACTTTAAGTTTAAGTTGATTTTTCAGTGGAAGTAAAAAAGTTTCTACTACTGAGTAGTGTGGATGAAAAGATATGTTGTGAGCTACATCTAACAACATATAATACAGCTGCTGATATGTTCAGAGTGCTAGAAAATAGTTATGGAAACAAGTCCACTATTGCTCTGGAAATAATTGAGGAACTTGAGAGGATCCCAGTCTTGAGAGCAAACCAGCCAAGGAGAGTGATAGAACTTATACAAACAGTTGAAAAGGCCCTAGTTGACCTGACAGAGCTTGGAAATACTGGAGCTACAAAAAATCCCCTGGTCACCAAATCTATAGAGAGTAAACTCCCTGATGTTATAAAGACGGACTGGCTGGTCTTTATGGTCAATCCTACCAATGGAGTTACACCGGACAATCACTTTGATAGTCTTCTCAAATTCCTAAAAACACAAGAGGAAATTATGGAGAAATTGGAGCAACTTGGAGTGAGTGAAAAAACAGACAGAGACAAGATTGAGAAGAGGTTTGAAAAGAGACATGCTTTCACTCGTTCTACAAGACAAAATCAAGGCTGCATTGTGTGTGGAGATTTAAGACATGGAGATAAAATATTCTTTTGCAGACAGTTCAAAGCCATGAATTTATCTCGAAAACTGAGCATTTTGAAGAAATTAGGAGCATGCATGAAGTGTTTGGGAAGTCATGAAGATGATGATGAATGTGCAATGAATGTGTTTCTGCACAGGTAAGTACCTGTGCAGTCTTTGTACCTGTGCAGAAAAAAAGACTGTAAAAAGGGCGGCTCCTCAGATCATCATTATTTTCTCTGTCCAAAAGGACAATCCAAAAAGAGCGAAACGGACAAAACCAGGAGAAAATATAAGCTTACAGAGGAACAAGAAAAATTTATGGCTGAGCTTTCACCTGAAATGGCAGAAAAATGCAGAAGAGCCTTTCAAAGATGGCTGCATCCACTAACAACACAGAAAGTGAAACTAACGGACTGATGGAGGCATATGGACTAAAAGAGTCACCTGTTATCTTAATGCTGTTGGAGGTCACTGCAAATGCAGGTAAAAAAATTGGAACTTTGATAGATCTGGCCTCTGATACGAACTATATCACTCACCGAGCAGCTGAAAGATTAAACTTGGAAAGTGAGACGATAACTTTAGTTGTCCATGGTGTGGGGGGAATGGCAATAAAAGTTAATACAAAGAGATATCTACTAAAGGTGAGAGTTAAGACCCCCAGAGGGACAGAGAAAGCACACCAACTTATCTGCTATGGCCTCAGTGAAATTGCAAAAGTTCACAAAGTCATCCATCCACAGCAATTAAAAACATTCTTCCCAGAAATCAGCCTGGAGGATCTTAAGAGACCGGACACCATTGATCTGCTAATAAGCCACAGAGAAGGTCGTCTCGCCCCACAAAGACTCAAAGTTGTTGGAGATCTGGTTTTGTGGAGCAGCCCACTCGGCATAACTGTGGGAGGAGCTCATCCAGACCTGTGTGAAGAAGTTTATGCAGTAGCACAACAGTCAGAAACACACTTTGCTCGCTCTATGCGCACAGCTGCAGTAAAATATGAAGAATTCAAAGCTGAAAGCAACAGCACCGTTGCTCACAGAGAATTCATTGATTGGTGGAAATGGGAGAGCATAGGAGCAGCTTGTGAACCAAAGTGTGGTGGTTGTCGGTGTGGTAATTGTCAACCTGGAGGAAAAGACATGACAATAATGGAGGAGAAAGAGCTTGAAATTATCAAACAAGTCTTACCTATGTACAAGCAGACGCCCACAGTGATGCTCCACACTGGGACACAAAATATCCCTGGATAGCAGACCCCACCTGTCTTCCCAATAACCGTTGTGGTGTGGAGGCAACTTTTTTAAGGACCGAAAGACAGTTGAACAAAGAGTCCGACTGGAAGACTGCTTATACAGCCCAAGTGCATGAAATGGTGCTAAGGGGAGCAGCAGTTAAACTCACAGAGAACATGTTGAGCAGCTGGAGAGGACCAGTGTGGTACGTGAGCCATCTAGTAGCACCAAACTCTCATTCTGTAACCACACCTGTACGCTTCGTATGGAACAGCAGTCAGAAGTTTAAAGGTCTGAGTATGAACGATATCCTGCTGAAAGGGCCTGATGTTTTAAATCCCATACGTGCTGTTTTACTAAGGTTTAGAAGAGGAGTACATGCTGCTTTAGGAGATATTAAAAAAATGTATAACTCTGTGGGGCTGGAGGACCAAGAAATGCATCTCCACAGATTCCTCTGGAGAGATAGTCCAGAAGAGGAAATTGGGGAGAACGCCATTACCAGAGTTAATATTGGAGACCGTCCTGCAGGTTGTATTGCCCAGTTAGCAATGCATGAAACAGCAAAGCTGCCAATGTTTGCCCACTTTGAAGAAGAACGTAGAATCCTAGAAGAAGTCAGTTATGTCGATGATATTTTAACATCGAACAATGACTTGAACCAGTTGCACAAAAACACAAAGGCAGTGAAAGGGATCTTGGAAGCTGGAGGATTCTTCTTAAAACCTTGGGTCCAATCAGGTCAAAGTGGGAGGCAGAAGGCTTGTCTAAAAGAGGAGAATGTGGGCAAAGACAATAAAACAAATCATCCACCAGGGGCCATTGATGTACTCAAAGACAAGGTCAGTCAAGTCCAACATTTTTCACTTAAACTAGTTGCCAAAAAACTAATTCAAGAGAGAAGATACAGCAGTTTAACCAAACTAGTCAGAGTCATTGCATGGGCGAAAAGAGTTGCTGCAAAGTGGAAGCTCACACTGAAAAACCTAAGTGCCAAAAAAGACAAAGTGACAGTGAACATCTCCAAAAAAGATGCCAAACAAGCAACAAGTCAAGCTGTGCTAAGTGTTGGAGAGTGTGAAGATGCACTGAGAGAGGTTTTTTTGACGGCGCAAGAAGGTGTTGTATTCAGTGACACCACGCTGAACAGACTAGTTGTGTTTAAAGATAAAGACACTGGACTTCAGGTGTGTGGAGGACGAATCCAGTCCTTTAATGAGGACAAAAAGGCAGTTCCAATCTTACCATACGACTCATGGATATCCATGCTGCTTGCCTGTGAAGCCCATAAAGTAAATCATGAAGACATAGCTGGAACACTCCTGCGTATGAGGGCTAATGCTTGGGTTGTGAGAGGCAGAAAACTGGCCAAAAAAGTCGTGGACAGCTGTGTGATATGCAGAAAAAAACAGAGCAAGAAAATGTCAGCAGGTTATGAGTGATCTTCCACCAGAACGTACACAACCTGCTAGACCATTTGAGTATACAGCCATTGATCTGTTCGGGCCCTATGAAGTCAGAGATGAGACTCGTAAGAGGGTGAGATTCAAAGTGTGGGGCATCATCTTCTGCTGCATGCTATCCAGGGCTATACATGCAGATCTTGTAAGTGACCAATCAACTGAAGGATTTTTACTGGCCTACCAAAGATTTACGGCCCTAAGAGGACATCCGAAAAAGTTGTGGTCAGATGCTGGAAGAAACTTCATTGGAGCAAAACCCGCTCTTACTGACATGTACCTGTTTCTGGATCAGCTGGACAAGGCACAAATCCAGAACAAAGCCTTGAAACAAGGGACAGAGTGGAGCTGGAGAATACACCCTGCAGACTCCCCCCACAGAAATGGGGCAGCGGAGGCAGCTGTAAAAATTGTCAAACGAGCACTGCACAACCTAGGAGCAAATGGAGTTTTTACATGGGGAGAATTTCAAACATTCCTTTATATGGCAGCTAACCTGGCTAATGAGAGACCGATAGATGCCAGGATTCAAAGCCGTGAAGACTGCACAAGTTATATAACTCCTAACTCTTGCTGCTTGGAAGAGCTAGTCCTGAAGGTGACAACCATAGTTTTGACTTTGAAGGATATTCACTAAAGAGACTGAGACTTATCCAGACAGAAGTGAACAGATTTTGGAAAAAGTGGAGTCAGCTGGCTGGGCTAAATTTGTTTGTCAGAAGCAAGTGGCATTCGAAAGAGCGAAATGTGGCCATTGGGGACATCATTTGGATTGCAGACCAAAATGCTTTGAGAGGTCAATATAAGCTTGCCCGAGTTGTCAGTGTTAACAGTGACAAAAAGGGGATTGTGAGAGATGTACATGTAAGAACCTATCCAAGTTACCCTGTGCCTGTGAAGTCTGAAAGACAAGTAAACAAAATGGTAAAGAAACTTTCAACCAAAATACCCTCTACAATACTTCACAGAGATGTCAGGCATATTATTGTGTTATTACCAATAGAAGAACAAGTGAGCACTGTAATAGCAGAACCTGTTGAAGAAGATGTGTAACCTCCTTCGGTTTGAAAACCAGGAGCTCAAGTGGGAGGTGTCAAGTTAAACCAGGAGCTCAATGGGAGGTTTTAAGTTAAACCAGTAAATCTAAACCAAATCTCTAACTGCCCACCTAACTGGAGTGCACCACACAGCAAACCAAGCGCTCCCTGCTCCTCTCAGCAACTCACTCTGCTCCTCCAGTAATCTGCTCACCTGTGAATTCCCATTGTTCCGGACACAGACTTCAGCTCAAAGCTTCAACCAAAGACACTACTGGTATGATGAAACTATATATTTCCAAATGGACAGTACCAAGTGCATTTTCAGTACCCTTTTTCTTTTCTATTGACCTTTGGTTCTTTGAAACTTTAAGGTTAAGTTGATTATTCATTTATGCAGTATATGTCAAAATTTCTTTGTTCTTAGACTTATTCTGTGGTTAAAACTGGTGTTTAAAAAATATAATTATTTAAGTTAAATTCATTAAATATATAAATTAATTATATAAATTAATTTTCATTAAAAATTAACTGTCAATTAACTGTCAACTGTTAAATCATAATTCAAATGTGCTCTTGACAATGACTAATATACACTTTGTTGTTTGTAGGTTTTCAACCTACTCAGTAATTCTGCTGCTAAAATGAACTGAAATTAATTTAAGAAACAAAAGAAAAGAAAAATAAAGCAATGGAAACTGAACTGAGTTGTCCCAAAGTCTCTTTGTATGGAGCTAGCCCTTTCAATTTACGGCAGGAGCTGGATGAACTTTAGAAAACTTGACATTCTGTGATTTTGGGCTATAAAAATAAATTTGAAAATCTGAAATTGAAATTTGAAACACCTCGATTACAACAAGAGGCTCACCTTGCTGTGAAATGAAGGGGTTGATTCTAAATCACAAAATATCTAGATGTTCTAGATCACAAAATATCTTTGATTGTAAGTGCTGTAAAGACAAAAAAATAATAAGGTAAAAAAAAGAGCCTTTTAAAGGTTTTAGTAAGAGATGTTACATTCATTTTGTGATGCAGAATTAATGATGCATCTCCTTCGAGAAGGAGAAACGTTTTGAAGAGGGTAAATTGTCCACCCAGAGGATGTTGCTGATCTATTGTAAGAAATATGGGGCCACTGCGGGATTTTGCATGTGCATTAATACACGGTTTGGTACAAGAGAAAAAAAAAAAAATGCCCCGTGTGAGGCTCGAACTCACGACCTTCAGATTATGAGACTGACACACTGCCACCTGTGCTAACGAGGCCTCCCCAACTGGATGAAGTCTAACTTCTGAACTTTTGCACAACATTTCAATGCACTACTCTCAAAGTTCATCTTTGCTTTTTATCCATCATACAACATTCTTACATATTGTTTTTACAATCCATCAATAAACACAGCGAAAAGAAGACTTTCAGCACATCAAAAGCAGTGCAAGGTCTTCTTACTAAAATGATAAGAAAACTCTTTACTACGCCTTTCACGGTGACATCAGTAAAAACAAAATTCTCCAGCACTCACAACAATAAACAATTGTTGACAATAATAAAGAAAATGAAAACACTGAAAAGACGTCCTTCCTTACTGTTCTTCTTTGTTCACCTTCCTCTGATCCAGTGACGAGTTGAACATTTTGATGGAATTAACGGACATTTTTCTTACATTTTGTAATTGTTATCATATCTTGGAGAATTTACTGACTATATTCCTTAAAGTTTCCTCTTTTATTAACTTCCCGACTCCCACTCGTAAGACAGTCTCATTGGTAAAGCAAGAATGCATTGTACAGGGCAGTGGCAATAAAAAAAAAAAAAAAACACTCTTTGATGCTGAAAAGAGAAACATTTCCATAAACGTAAACACAAAACAACTTCACAATTCAAGGCACTGCCTAGTATTAAAACCTAATCTCACTGTCCACCTTAAAGAACTTTACCTCTGACAGAACAACCAACCCGGTGGCTGACTTGCACGCATGTCCCTGATGGTCTAATGGCTAGGATTTGGCGTTTTCACCGCCATGGTCTGGGTTCGATTCCCGGTCAGGGAATCTGATGTTGACCCAGATCTAGTTTGTGCTTATACATCTGGCCAAAAAAGTTTATGTTTTGTTCCCTACACATTTGCACAAAATCCATTGTTGCTTTGGGGACACACTTAGAAAATGAGCATTTTAATGAACCCAGTAACTTACAACATGTCAACCCTAAACACGTCCACCCTAAACATGGAAAATGAAGCACAAAAACAGCATTTTTTCTTATACCATTTAGCACAATATCAGCGCTACACTACTACCACCCAGACGGTAGACTCTAAAAAGAGTCGGTAGTTTTGACCAAAAAAAAAAACAAAACAGTCAAATCAATGTAACTAAGAGTGTTTGAATAAAGAAACACTCATCTGACGGGCTCCTACAACTTCTGGATGATATTGTTCAAAACTGCTTTAAGTCAACAATCTTCTGTCTGAGGACTTTAATTTTACTGCCCCAATATGAAGCACTTTCTTCTTTCAAAGCAAACTTCTCGCTAATAGATCAGACCTTGCCTCATTTTCCGAAGAAACTTGCTTGTCTTGTATCTGCCGACTTTCTCCATAAACTACTTTTGTGCTTTCACACTTTATTTGGACGAGCCAACGCTGGGTAGAAAGTATTTCATTGAGAACAAAGAGCGCTCGTATCTTTTTGCGTACGCTAGGTTTAGATAGCGTCTGCCGTACTGATGCAAGCTTATGGCAAGTTGAAAGTAAAGACCTTGGAGAAGAAGCAAAAGATCAACCAAAGGCCTTTATCAGCCACACAGTGTGCTCACTAAGAAGGTGACCAACATCCCTGCAAAAGATCAGCCTGACAGAGAAAAATCTTGGCACTCCACTAAATTTGGTTTGTCTTGGGCTTGAAAGCACAACTGGGATTCAAATACAGGTCGGACACATCAGAGATAGTCAGCAGCTTTCAAATACAACCGGCAGGCCTCGTGTAACTGTCCAAATAGTGAAGTGTTATCTCCAAGGCTAAAAAGCCTAGTGCTTGCCTTTTGCAGATGGGTCTATTATGTTCCAATGGCTAGAGTTTGGTACTCTCACCACCATACTCCAGGTTTCAGGAATTTTGATACGAGTCACAGTAAGTGTTCGTGATCGAGTCAATGGCCTGTGTACAGTTTACAATGAAGTAGAGGTTTTTGTTTTGGCAAGACAACTGTCGAGTGGTTTTAGCCGTCGGAGCCAAATTAAATGCGAGTAAACCTAGAAACAACCGATCAGCATCCGCGTGACTGTAATATTTAACCAGTCAATATGTAGTCTGTGGACTAACTTCTAATCACATCTTGCGGTCTGCATAGAAGAGAGCATTTGAAACATCTCGATTACGACAAGTCGCTCACCTTGCTGTGAAATGAAGGGGTTGATTCTAAATCACAAAATATCTAGATATTCTAGATCACAAAATATCTTTGATTGTAAGTGCTGTAAAGAAAAAAAAATAAGTTAAAAAAAAATCAAAATCAGAAACAGAATATACTTTAATGATCCCACACATGGGAAATTTGTGTGTCACAGCAACAACTTCCTATCTGCTAAGTGAGTCGTTGTAGAGCCCGATCACGTACGGAAAGAAAGACCTCCGGTAACGAGATGTTCTCGAGCGGAGCTGTCTGAGCCTCTTGGAGAAGGAGCTCTGCTGTTTGTCCAGGAGTGGGTAGAGAGGATGGTCATGATTGTCCATGATGGACAAAAGTTTTTTCAGTGACCTCCTCTCTACCACTGCCTCAAATGAGTCCTGTTTGCTGCCAATGACAGAGCCAGCCAGTCTGATTAGTTTATTAAGTCTGTTGGCGTCACTGGCTGCGATGGTGCTCCCCAAGCAGATGACAGAGAAGAACAAGGAGCTGGCCACCACAGACTGGTAGAAGGTCTCCAGGATCTTGCCGCACACGTTGAAGGACCTCAGCTTCCTTGGAAAGTAAAGTCAGCTGCAAGTCTTCTTGCACAAAGCGGTACTGTTGCTCCTCCAGCTCAGTCTACTGTCAATGGTCACTCCAAGGTATTTGTACTCCTCCACCACCTCCACATCTCTACCCAGAATGCAGAGCGACTGCAATACAGTCCTCCTCTTCCGGAAGTCAATCACCATCTCCCTGGTCTTGTCTAATAATAATAATAATAATAATAATACATTTCATTTGTAATGCACTCTACACCTGAAATCAAGCATCAGAGTGCTACAAGGTTAAAACATTAAAACTTAAAACAGTACAGCCCAACAAAAACAAACATACAATGCAAACAAAATTTAAAAATGATAACCTTTTGTAAAAAGGTGGGTTTTTAGTCCTTATTTAAAGGCATCCTCCGTGTGTGGGGCCCTGAGGTAGTCTGGGAGGGCATTCCACAGGCGGGGAGCAGCAGCCTTGAAGGCCCTGTCGCCCATTGTTTTTAGCCGTATCCTGGGTGGGTTCAGACGATGCTGTTGGCCTGACCGGGTCCTGGTTGAGGTATTGAGTGTGAGTAGTTCTGAGAGGTAAGTGGGGGCCTCACCGTGCAGACAGTGATGGGTGTGAAGGAGGACCTTATATTCAATACGGAGGTGAGCGGGAAGCCAGTGAAGGCTGTGAAGGATGGGGCTGATGTGCTCGTATTTCCGCACCCTCATCAGGACCCTGGCAGCGCTGTTCTGAACATACTGGAGCTTTTGAGTGCTCCTGCCAGGGATCCCGATGAGAAGCGCATTACAGTAATCCAGCCTGGAGGAGACAAAGGCATGGACGAGCCGGGAGGGAGAGAGATGGGCGAAGTTTTGAGATGTTACGGAGGTGAAAGAAGGAAGTTTTGCAAATGTGGGTGACATGATTGTCAAAGGTGAGGTGGGGGTCGAACTTAACCCCGAGGTTAGCAACAGAGGGAGAGAGGGGAATGTTGTGGCCAAAGAGGGAAATTGAGTTTATGGGGGATGAGCGAAGTTGTTGAGGGGTACCAATTTGAATGGCTTTGGTTTTAGAGCCGTTCAACTGAAGAAAATTTTGGCTCATCCATGCCTTTATGTCCTCCAGGCAGGAGCTGAGGTGTTTGAGAGTGGCAGAGGGGGACCCATAGGGAGTGACTTTGAGGTAGAGCTGTGTGTCGTCAGCATAGCAGTGGAAATTAATGCCATGTGTGCTGATGACACTACCAAGGGGGAGCATGTAAATTGTGAAGAGGGTAGGACCGAGCACGGAGCCCTGGGGGACCCCACAGGTGACTGTGTGGGTTCTGGATTTAGCTTCCCCCAGGACCACGCACTCGGTCTGATCAGTGAGGTAGGATTGAAACCATTGAAGGACAGTGCCTGAGAGTCCAATGTGGTGCTGAAGACGGTGGAGAAGGATGATGTGATCAATGGTGTCAAATGCAGCAGAGAGGTCGAGGAGAATAAGGAGGGATGTGGAACCGGAATCAGAGACCATCAGCAGGTCACTGGTGACTCTGATCAAAGCTGTCTCTGTGCTGTGGAATGGGCGAAAACCAGATTGAAATTTCTCATAGAGGTTATTTGATTTTAGATGATTATGAAGCTGAGAGGAGACAAGTTTTTCAAGAATTTTGGATATGAAAGGAAGATTTGAGATTGGGCGGTAATTTGATAAGACTTCAGGGTCGAGGGTGGGTTTTTTGAGAAATGGTTTGACGAGAGCTGTTTTGAGGGATGGCGGGATGATGCCGGTATCAAGAGAGAGATTGATGATTTTGGTTATGAGGGGAGTGATCAGTTTGTTACGGTTTTTAAGCAGAGGGGAGGGGGTCTAAAGATGATGTGGATGATTTAGATTTACGGATAGTCTTCTCGACCTCCTGCTGCGCTGTGGGGGAAAAGTGAGAAAAATGCTTTAGGGAAGACGGGATGGAGTTTCATTTGTGAAACTGTGTGTCAGGGTAGAACGAATATTATCGATTTTGGAGGTGAAATAATCAAGGAACCGGTTGCAGTTTGTTACTGTGGGAGTTTGATGTGTGGAAATCTGTGGTCTGAGAAGATGATTGATGGTTGAGAATAGTTTTTTTTTTGAGTTTCCTGAATTGTTATTGATGATTGAGGAGTAGTGTTCTGACCTGGCCGATGTGAGAGCTTTTGCGTAGGAGCGTTGGTGTTCCCGGTTGGCCAACTTATGCACCGTCAGGCCGGATGTTTGGTACGCACGCTCCAGGACACGGCCAGTCCGGGTTTTAAGAGGGGCATGGAGATCCAGGATGGAGGTGAGACTGGAGTTGTAGTAGTCCATGAGATTGCTGAGTGATGTAGTTGGAGGGATTTTGAAGAGCTGAAGATGCTGGGAAAATGAGTTGGAGTCAATGTTCTTAATGTTCCGGAAAGTTATCTGTCGTTTTGGTTTTATTATGGTGTTTGAAAGTGGAACCTTGATGTTTATTGCCTGGTGGTCAGAAACTCCAATGTCATATATATTGAGGTCTGTGAGTTTGAGGGTATCTGTTATTACTAAGTCCAGTATGTGTCCTTTGTTATGTGTGGGAGTATAAACAAGCTGTTGTAGATTAAGGCAGTCCAGTACCTGTTTGAATTCTGAGGTCAGTTGACATGTATTTGAGTCCATGTGAATGTTGAAGTCCCCTATAACCAGTATGTTTGAATATGTAGTACAGAGTGAGATGAGAAAATTGTGTATGTCAGAAATGAATGTTGCTTGAGGTTTAGGTGGTCTGTAAATGAGGGCTATTGTTGAGGAAAATGGACGATTGCATTTAAAAAACAGACTTTCGAATGAGTTGATGTTTGGCATTGGAAGTTGAAGTATTTCCACGTTATTGTTATGGAAGACTGCTAGACCCCCCCCCGCGGCCAGTTGTGCGGGCCTCAGCCAGGTAGGAGTACCCTGGGGGGCAGGCCTCATTGAGGACTGAGTAGACCTCAGGTTGTTGCCAGGTCTCTGTGAGGCACATTAAATCAATGTTTTTGTCCAGGATGTGCTGGTGAATAAGTCCAGATTTATTTGACAGAGATTGTATATTAAGGTGTTCAATTGTGATGTGTGCCATAGAAACCGGTTTGTTTCGATAGCGGAGGACGCTGTGATCCACTCCGGATTTTCTGACATACCCGAGCTTCCCCGCGCTATCTGTTGTGGAGATGACGGCGCTCTGATGGCGTCGTGGATGGTGACACGGCGATTGTGCGACGGGACGCGCTGCAGTCCAGATGTGATGGAGTCACAGTTCCTGAAAAAGATAAGCCGGCGACCCGATCCCCTGTGGATGTAGCGGGGTCTTGGTGGTAAATCCAGTTGCTGTGGAGCTCCGATGCTGTGGAGGCCTCGGGGCTGCGGCGGTGTGTTGCTCAGCATGCTGGAGGAGCTAGTTGTTGCTAGCGCCGGTTGCTAGATGTTGTTAGCCAGTAGGAGCTGCGGTTGGAAGACAGCAGCCCCCAGCCGCTGTGGAAGGACAGTTCGCGGAAGTCATACACCACCTGGAGAGCACTGGCCCGAGCAGCAATAATGCCCGATGACAAGTCCGGGGTCCAGGAGTAAGTTGTAAATCCAGATAGTGGAGGCCTCAGGTATTCGCAGAGAAGCGGCGAACAGTCAGCGCCAGCGTCCTCTCAGCGTAGATATCCCATTAGACTAGTAGTGATCCATTGATAGTGATACATTGAGGAGAAAGTGATTCTCTCTTGCCCACACCACAAATCCATCCACCACCCTCCGGTACTCCTCCTCCTGCCCACCACTTATACACCCTACAACTGCAGAGTCATCAGAGAATTTCTGTAGGTGGCATGAATCGGAGTTGTGCTGGAAGTCTGAAGTGTACAATGTGAAGAGGAACGGAGAGAGCACAGTGCCCTGTGGGGCTCCCACACCACTTAGAACCACATCAGACCGGACTTTGCCCAGCCGGACAAACTGTGGCCTGTCCGTCAGGTAATCAGTGATCCAGGAGACGGCGGACGCACCAGCACCCATCAGCTGCAGCTTATCACCCAGTAATGAGGGCTGGATGGTGTTAAAGGCACTAGAGAAATCAAAGAAGGTGATTTTCACCATTCCTCCACCGCCATCCAGATGTGAATGAGCTCGCTGCAGCAGATGGATGACAGCGTCGTCAACACCCAGGTGTGGCCGGTAGGCAAACTGCAGGGGGTCCAGAGAGGAATTCACCAGCGGTCTCATGTGAGCTAACACCAGCCTCTCCAGCACCTTCATCACATGAGATGTGAGGGCAACTGGACGGAAATCCTTGAGGTGAGATGAAGATGGTTTCTTAGGTACAGGGACCAGGCACGATGTCTTCCAGAGAAGAGGAACCCCCTCCAGCCTGAGGCTCAGGTTGAAGAGGTGCTGGAGAACCCCACACAGCTGGAGCGCACAGGTTCTCAGGGTACGGGGGCTGATGCCATCTGGGCCGGCTGCTTTGTGCTGGTTTAGCTTATCCAGCCGTTTCTTCACTTGAAAGGTGGTCACAGTCAAACGGTTGGATGGGGGGGGGGGGGGTTTCAGGCACTAGTCCATTGAATAGCTGAGAAGGAGCAGATGCTGGTAGCAGGTGTGGTGAAGGTAGGGAAGAAGAGGTAGAGGCATTTGTAGAGCTAAACCTGTTGAAGAAGGTATTAAAGTCATTAGCTCTATCTTTGCCACCACTAGTGGGTCTGCTTCTTCCCCCATATCCAGTGATCTTTTTCATTCCGGACCACACCGCCCTCATGTTGTCCTGCTGTAGTTTGGATTCCAGCTTCTTCTTATATGCATCTTTTCCCTTCCCCAGCTGGTCTCAGAGTTGATGCTGCACCATCTTCAGCTCCTCCCGGTCTCCAGACCTGAAGACTGCTTTCTTCCGGTTAAGGAGAGTCTTTAGGTCACAGGTGATTCAGGGTTTGTTGTTGGGGAAGCATCGAACAGTCCGGGTGGGACAGACAGACTCCTCACAGAACTTAATGTATTCTGTAATGCAGTCTGTCATGCCATCAATGTCTTCTCAGTGAGGTGTGCAGAGTGCATCCCAGTCCGTGGATCCGAGACAGTCTTGCAGGGCCCGCTCTGTTTCCGGAGTCCACTTCCTGACAGTCTTTTTGGACACAGGTTTTTGCAGGGCGATTGGGACATAACACGGCTTCAGATGGACCAGGTTGTGATCAGACCTGCCGAGGGGTGGAAGGGCTGTGGCTCTGTATGCATTCAGTATGTTTGCATACAGGAGGTCCAAAGTTTTATTCTCCCTTGTGGGGCAGTCCACGTACTGGGTGAAGTCAACAAGTGATCTGTTCATGTTGATGTGGTTGAAATCACCAGTTATGATACAAAAGGCGTTGGGCTGCTGTGTTTGTAGGCGGGAAACGGTGGTTAAAATGACGTCACCAGCAGTTTCAGCATCAGCCGACAGAAGAACATAAACAGACATCACCACAACCGACGTAAATTCCCCCGGAAGATAGTTAGGCCGAAGTCCAACCGCCAATAACTCCACATGCAGTGTACAGACACGTACAGAGAGAAAAAGAGCCTTTTAAAGGTTTTAGTAAGAGATGTTACATTCATTTTGTGATGCAGAAATAATGATGCATCTCCTTCGAGAAGGAGAAACGTTTTGAAGAGGGTAAATTGTCCACCCAGAGGATGTTGCTGATCTATTGCAAGAAATATGGGGCCACTGCGGGATTTTGCATGTGCATTAATACACGGTTTGGTACAAGAGAAAAAAAACTTGCCCCGTGTGAGGCTCGAACTCACGACCTTCAGATTATGAGACTGACACACTGCCACCTGTGCTAACGAGGCCTCCACAAGGTTAATGTTGTTAAAACTTTTTCACAACATTTCAATGCACTACTCTCAAAGTTCATTTTTTGCTTTTAATCCATCATACAACATTCTTAAATATTGTTTTTACAATCCATCAATAAACTCAACGAAAAGAAGACTTTCAGCACTTCAAAAGCAGTGCAAGGTCTTCTTACTAAAATGATAACAAAACTCTTTACTACGCCTTTCAGGGTGACATCAATAAAAACTAAATTCTCCAGCACTCACAACAATAAAATATTGACAACAATAAAGAAAATGAAAACACTGAAAAGACATCCTTCCTTACTGTTCTTCTTTGTTTATCCTCCTTCGATCCAGTGACTAGTTGAACAGTTTGATGGAATTAACGGACATTTTTCTTACATTTTGTAATTGTTATCATGTCTTGGAGAATTTACTGACTATATTCCTTAGAGTTTCCTCTTTTATTAACTTCCCGACTCCCACTCGTAAGACAGTCTCATTGGTAAAGCAAGAATGCATTGTACAGGACAGTGGCAATAAAAAAAAAAAAAAATTCTGTGATGCTGAAAGGAGAAACATTTCCATAAACGTACTCACACAACAACTTCACAATTCAAGGCACTGCCTAGTATTAAAACCTAATCTCACTGTCCACCTGAAAGAACTTTACCTCTAACAGAACAACCAACCCGGTGGCTGACTTGCACGCATGTCCCTGATGGTCTAATGGCTAGGGTTTGATGCTCTCACCGCCACGGTCCGGGTTCGATTCCCGGTCAGGGAATCTGATGCTGACACAGGTCTGGTTCGTGCTGCTAAATTCATCTGGCCAAAAAAGTTCATATTTTGTTCCCTACACATTTGCACAAAATCCATTGTTGCTTTGGGGACACACTTAGAAAATGAGCATTTTAATGAACCCAGTTAACTTACAACATGTCAATTACCCTCCACCCTAAACATGGAAAATGAAGCACAAAAACTTTCATTGTTTCTTATACCGTTTAGCACAATATCAGCGCTACACTACTACCACCCAGACGGTAGACTCAATGTTCAAAACTGCTTTAAGTCAACAATCTCCTGTCTGACGACTTTAATTCTACTGCCCCAATAAGAAGCACTTTCTTCTTTCAAAGCAAACTTCACGCTAATAGATCAGACCTTGCCTCATCTTCCGAAGAAACTTGCTTGTGCTGTATCTGCCGAGTTTCTCCATAAACTACTTTTGTGCTTCCACACTTTATTTGGACGAGCCAACGCTGGTTAGAAAGTATTTCATTGAGAACAAAGAGCGCTCGTCTCTTTTTTTGCGTATGCTAGGTTTAGATAGCGTCTGCCGTACTGATGCAAGCTTATGGCAAGTTGAAAGTAAAGACCATGGAGAAGAAGCAAAAGATCAACCAAAGGCCTTTATCAGCCACACAGTGTGCTCACTAAGAAGGTGACCCCTGCAAAAGATCAGCCTGACAGAGAAAAATCCTGGCACTCCACTAAATTGGGTGTGTCTTGGGCTTGAAGGCACAACTGGGATTCAAATACAGGTCAGACACATCAGAGATCGTCAGCAGCTTTCAAATACAACTGGCAGGCCTCGTGTAACTGTCCAAATAGTGAAGGATTATCTCCAAAGCTAAAAAGCCTAGTGCGTGCCTTTTGATGATGGGTCTCTTATGTTCCAATGGCTAGAGTTTGGTGCTCTCACCACCATACTCCAGGTTTCAGGAATTTTGATACGAGTCACAGTAAGTGTTCGTGATCGAGTCAATGGCCTGTGTACAGTTTAAATCATGTAGAGGTTTTTGTTTTAGCAAGACAACTGTCGAGTGGTTTTAGCCGTCCGAGCCAAATTAAATGCGAGTAAACCTAGAAACAACCGATCAGCATCCGCGTGACTGTAATATTTAACCAGTCAATATGTAGTCTGTGGACTAACTTCTAATCACATCTTGCGGTCTGCATAGAAGAGAGCATCTGAAACATCTCGATTACAACAAGAGGCTCACCTTGCTGTGAAATGAAGGGGTTGATTCTAAATCACAAATTATCTAGATATTCTAGGTCACAAAATATCTTTGATTGTAAGTGCTGTAAAGACAAAAAAAAGGTAAAAAACAAAAAAAGAGCCTTTTAAAGGTTTTAGTAAGAGATGTTACATTCATTTTGTGATGCAGAATTAATGATGCATCTCCTTCGAGAAGGAGAAACGTTTTGAAGAGGGTAAATTGTCCACCCAGAGGATGTTGCTGATCTATTGCAAGAAATATGGGGCCACTGCGGGATTTTGCATGTGCATTAATACACGGTTTGGTACAAGAGAAAAAAAAAAACCTGCCGCGTGTGAGGCTCGAACTCACGACTTTCAGATCATGAGACTGACACACTGCCACCTGTGCTAACGAGGCCTCCCCAAATGGATGAAGTCTAACCTCTGAACTTTTGCACAACATTTCAATGCACTACTCTCAAAGTTCATCTTTGCTTTTTATCCATCATACAACATTCTTAAATTTTGTTTTTACAATCCATCAATAAACTCAACGAAAAGAAGACTTTCAGCACTTCAAAAGCAGTGCAAGGTCTTCTTACTAAAACGTTAACATAACTCTTTACTACGCCTTTCAGGGTGACATCAATAAAAACTAAATTCTCCAGCACTCACAACAATAAACAATTGTTGACAATAATAAAGAAAATGAAAACACTGAAAAGACATCCTTCCTTACTGTTCTTCTTTGTTTATCCTCCTCCGATCCAGTGACGAGTTGAACATTTTGATGGAATTAACGGACATTTTTCTTACATTTTATAATTGTTATCATATCTTGGAGAATTTACTGACTATATTCCTTAAAGTTTCCTCTTTTATTAACTTCCCGACTCCCACTCGTAAGACAGTCTCATTGGTAAAGCAAGAATGCATTGTACAGGACAGTGGCAATAAAAAAAAAAAAAATACTCTGTGATGCTGAAAACAGAAACATTTCCATAAACGTAATCACACAACAACTTCACAATTCAAGGCACTGCCTAGTATTAAAACCTAATCCCACTCTCCACTTGAAAGAACTTTACCTCTGACAGAACAACCAACCCGGTGGCTGACTTGCACGCATGTCCCTGATGGTCTAATGGCTAGGATTTGGCGTTTTCACCGCCACGGTCCGGGTTCGATTCCCGGTCAGGGATTCTGATGCTGACACAGGTGTGGTTTGTGGTGCTAAATTCATCTGGCCAAAAAAGTTTGTATTTTGTTCCCTACACATTTGCACAAAATCCATTGTTGCTTTGGGGACACACTTAGAAAATGAGCATTTTAATGAACCCAGTTAACTTACAACATGTCAATTACCCTCCACCCTAAACATGGAAAATGAAGCACAAAAATTGCATTTTTTCTTATACCGTTTAGCACAATATCAGCGCTACACTACTACCACCCAGACGGTAGACTCGATGTTCAAAATTGCTTTAAGTCAACAATCTCCTGTCTGACGACTTTAATTCTACTGCCCCAATAAGAAGCACTTTCTTCTTTCAAAGCAAAGTTCACGCTAATAGATCAGACCGTGCCTCATTTTCCAAAGAAACTTGTATGTCCTGTATCTGCTGACTTTCTCCATAAACTACTTTTGTGCTTCCACACTTTATTTGGACGAGCCAACGCTGGTTAGAAAGTATTTCATTGAGAACAAAGAGCGCTCGTTTCTTTTTGCGTACGCTAGGTTTAGATAGCGTCTGCCGTACTGATGCAAGCTTATGGCAAGTTGAAATTAAAGACCATGGAGAAGAAGCAAAAGATCAACCAAAGGCCTTTATCAGCCACACAGTGTGCTCACTAAGAACGTGACCCACACCCCTGCAAAAGATCAGCCTGACAGAGAAAAATCTTGGCACTCCACTAAATTGGGTGTGTCTTGGGCTTGAAGGCACAACTGGGATTCAAATACAGGTCAGACACATCAGAGATAGTCAGCAGCTTTCAAATACAACCGGCAGGTCTCGTGTAACTGTCCAAATAGTGAAGGATTATCTCCAAGGCTAAAAAGCCTAGTGCTTGCCTTTTGCAGATGGGTCTCTTATGTTCCAATGGCTAGAGTTTGGTGCTCTCACCACCTACCTTACTCCAGGTTTCAGAAATTTTGATAGAGTCACAGTGAGAGTTCGTGAACGAGTCAATGGCCTGTGTACAGTTTACAATGATGTAGAGGTTTTTGTTTTAGCAAGACAACTGTCGAGTGGTTTTAGCCGTCCGAGCCAAATTAAATGCGAGTAAACCTAGAAACAACCGATCAGCATTCGCGCGCCTGTAATATTTAACCAGTCAATATGTAGTCTGTGGACTAACTTCTAATCACATCTTGCGGTCTGCATAGAAGAGAGCATTTGAAACATCTCGATTACAACAAGAGTCTCACCTTGCTGTGAAATGAAAGGGTTGATTCTAAATCACAAAATATCTAGATGTTCTAGATTACAAAATATCTTTGATTGTAAGTGCTGTAAAGACAAAAAAAAAATAATAAGGTAAAAAAAGAGCCTTTTAAAGGTTTTAGTAAGAGATGTTACATTCATATTGTGATGCAGAATTAATGATGCATCTCCTTCGAGAAGGAGAAACGTTTTGAAGAGGGTACCGGACAAATATGCAGTTGTTGTGCTCTGCTGAATTTAATGTCGCCAAAACGGGGGGATGGAAGTGGACCAGAGATGATACATTGTTTATTTACCTTACTGATGCTGTGGATGAGATGGAGGAAGTCCTTCTTTAGAATTTCAGACTGCTGGAATTTGAAGTCATTCGTGCCGGAATGAACAATGATGGTGGAAGCAGATGGATATTTGAGAGATGATTGAAGTGTTGAAGTGGTGATGTCCTTGGTAACAGCTCCTGGTTTACAGATAGTAAGGCTGTTGGCAACATGAACATGCCGGACTATAGAATCTCCAATAATCAGCGTTCTGGGGCTCGGAATGATTGTAGCCCCTGATGATGGAGCTTTGCGGGTTTTCGTCGCAGAGCTGACAGGGGATGTGGAGGTCGTCTTCACTGCATCTGGAGGCATGATGATGGTTCGTGGGGCAGCAGACGCAGTGATACTGGTGGATCCCACAGTTACAGCAGTTACAGCAAGAAATGTGTTTAGTCAGAACAATTTCAAGGGACACTACTAGTGGCACCTCACAAAGATTTCCTAAGGAATTAAACAGGGCTGGTCTATTTCTTTTTTATTCTTTATTGCTTCAGCTGAAATATTATCCATCTTAACAAAAAAAATTGTGTATTCAGCAAACATCTAGCAATCACTCAGTTTGCTGAAGATATGACTTTTTTTTATTTTTTTTATGAAGGACAGCAGTCAAAACTTAATCTTAAAAAAGTGGATTGTTACTGATACCTGGCTCCACTTTGTCAGCTGTTTACAACATTCCTGTTCAATCTTATGTAAAATGTGTCCACATCATCAAAAATAAATTAAAGGAGTATTTAATTATCTGGAGAAATATGGATAAATGCAAACTAAATTTAGAATCTCAATGGGATATTTCCACTTTGTCACGCCGTGGCTTCTGTTAGGTAGGAATACTTCTTTTTCATATGACTCCTTTTGTTCTTATCATTCAACAGTGTCTCTATGTAACGTAATCACTCAACACCAGGGGCCAGTTTCAAGAAGGAAGTTCAAGAAACTTTGAGTTTAAATCCAAACCCTGAGTTGATCAACTTCAAAATTGAAAACCCTGAGTTTTTGGTTTCAGATCAGCTGGAAATGGCTGGTTTAATCAACTTCAGTTTAATTGACTCAGAGTTTAGAAAAAAAACCTTGAGAATAAATTAGCCCTGATCAATGGAGTGTAGATATTAGGAGTTACCATGGAAACAGAAGCAAACAAAGAGGTCTGCATATTTCTAACAGACAGTCATTAAAACCGATAAAATCAAAGGGAGGGCAGATGGTTTGCTGAGTCAGTTGCCCGAGTAACCGACTTTGAGTTTTTATTACCTCTCTTGAAATGGGCTTAACTTACCCAGCTTTCACTGGTTTAAGTTACCTCCCTTTTTGAAACCGAAAAGTCAGAGTTTTCCTCATTCTGGGGTTAACAAACCTTGAGTTTAAAAAAAAATCCTCCTTCTTGAAACGGGCCCCTGAGAGCCCAGACGGTTGAACACATAGTGTTATGGTAACTAAGGGAGGGCAGACAATCACGCAATTCTGTCTCTACCTATCTCTGAGTGGTTTCTAGGTTCTCATCACTCCTCCATGCTTAAAACACACCTCTTTGTTCTCACTGTACAAATACAGCAGACAGAGATCCATTTCTTTGTAACTAGTTTTAATAAACTTTTACCCTTGTACATGTGATTGAGATTCTCTCTTCTGTTCTAACGTAACTTTATACAAGTATATGAGAGTCTCTGAGTTGTTCTCCAGTCAGCACAGCTTTTCTATCTAACAGCTTCTGTAATCCATATGGACCAGACCTACTGTGTGCCCGTCAGGCTAATAAATGATAACATCATACTGATCCGGGACGTTTGATTTGGCTTTTTATGCAAGACTGTGTTTAGTATACTCCATGTATTCCTGATACTATTTTTTTGGTCTAATAATTTGTTGTAATATTTCTTTTTTTTTTGTTTGTTTTCTTATGATTGAAACAAGTTTATTTCTATATTTTTTTAAATTTGACCTCTGTTTCATTAGTTCTTGATTTAAGAAATAACTTGTGTATATATATTTCTTTCTTACCACACATTTTTATAATTTTGCAAATTGTTTTTGTATATATTAATAACTGCAGTCATAACTGCATTATAGGCATCATTTAGATGATCTACATGTACATACTCCCAATTTTGCCTTTTGAAGTCTTCCTGGAAGGCTTTTAAAGCCTTATTAGATTTATCTCTAATAACAACTGGAGTATTGTTTTGCACAGTATCTAAACTATGCTAGTTAATTAAGGTTACCCAGCCTTTAGAGTTGATTGGAATGGATCTGGTGGGGAAATTGTAAAGCACCGTTAATGGAAATCAGTACATCAGTGTGCTCATTGACTATTACATGAAGTGACCGCAGGCTTATGCAATCAAAAGCAAAACTGCTGAGGTCACACAATGTTTTCTAAAGTTTGTTAGAAGAAAAGATACAGAAAATTTTTATTAAATTCTGTATTTGACATTTTCTCACAAAAATTCATTTTATGTGCTCTGTATTTAACACACACAGAAGGTGCACTTGATGAAAAGGCGCAGGTTCTATATAAATATCCTCTATCACGTATGTCCACCTTACAACAACACACACACAAGCAGACAAGTGTGCATATTTAAAAATAGATCGGGAGCAAAACTGAGTTTGGTCGTCTTTGTTTAAATAATAGTTACAGTCAACATATAGTCATTTATCAAACCCGTCAAAGTCCTCATCCTCTGTTTCGGAATGTAACAGGAGCGCTAAATCCAACATAGCAGGTTCACTTTCCTCGCTGTCAGAGTCACTTTGCGAAAGCTTGGACAACAGTGCCAGCAGAGATATTAGCCCAAGCATCTACAATCCACTGGCAAACTGTGCCATAGCTCGCCCGGCGCTGCCTTCCACTCTTCGTGAAGCTGTGGTCTCCTGGTCATCCATCGCTCCCACCCTGCTCGAAGCCTTACTTTGAACGGCCGTTTCACGCCGATGTCCAGCGGTTGGAGTTCCATTGTCAGACCTCCCGAAATCACAGCAAGCGTAATGTTCATCTGCTTCACTTGTTTTTTCACGTTGGCGGTGACATGAGCACGCATGGTGATGCGTTGAAAAATCCACTCGGTCTCCTTACATCCACCTGCCTCAGCCACTGTCATCATTTCCTTGTCCATTCAGTCCCTTTCATTTGCCTTAATAATGACGCCTGCTGGAAATGTCTCTTCAGGCAAAATCTTTCTCTTAAAATTAACAACAGACATAGGGTCCACTGCACGATAGGGCGCACTGCTCATTTTGAAGGAAATGTGAGACTTTAATATGCACCTTATGGTCGTTAAAATACAGTGACTAAAGCAGTATACAAACAACATTTGAAAAGTATTGCTCATGTTTAATGTGTTTGTGATAAAGTTTTATAAGAAGGTGTGCCAAATGCTGAGGATTTGTAGGAGTCTGTGTGGACCTTATCATCCTCAGAAGGAATCGTGATCGATACCATCTTATCGATACCAGCACCCTTGTTGATACTGCTTATCGACCCGATATCCTATCGATACTCTTATCAATACTTTTTAGTGTAAAAACAAGTAGTGGAAGACAAACAAATGATCTTGATACAACCAAACCTTTTATTTTGAAATATAATTTAGAAATAAAATATTTGTACAGATTATTATGTTCAAATTTATGCAAGATACCTAAAAAAAAGACAGAAAAAGGCCAAATTTTATTTGCACTTAATCCACTGCCCTTGTTTTTTTTTTTAATTTTTCTTTTCTTCTTAACACTTAAAAAACACTCTTTTAGCCCACTAGATTTCAATTCTAACATGCTTGATTTAACATCTAGCGTGCTTATTTTAATATGTAACGCAGTTGTTTTTTTATGTGCATATATTCGCCCCAAAGTCTTCAGAATCTGAATTCTGTTGTGATTTTTTTCTCCCCTCATCAATGTTCTTTTACTTTTCTCCCTCTCCCCATCATCTCTCCATCCTTATCCATGGAATGTTCTGATCACGCCAGATCACTGCAATTCTATTTTAAGTGCAATTTTCATTTTATACAAATCCCATAAAGACAAATTGGTTTTTCATTCCATTTTCAGTGTTGATCCAGCCACAAATATATCCAAGTATTTGAAATAATATTTTGGTTAATAACAAGTTGACAACTTGTTTGGTTAACAAGTGGAGACACGCACGGAAAATAATTACCGGTCCATTTGTCTGTTTTTGTGTGTTTCTCTGTATCAAACTAACTGTCAAAGGCTTAATTTGCATTGACATGAGACATTCCTGAAGAAGTTCGTGTTTTTCAATTATTTGCTGTCACTCTTTGAAGACCAGCTCCAAAAAGTTTGTGAAAATATTCACAATAAAAATCTATATAACATCATCAAAACTTTATATTTTTACAGTGAAACACATTTAAAACCAAGTCATAAAAAGAAATTAACAGCTATTTAGAAGTACTCTGTGTTGTAACTAAATCATGAAAGTTGGCTACTGATGAATTTTCCTTCTGGGGAGTGAGTGGATGAAGTCCCTGTAGAAAGTCTCAGCAACTGGGAGAGTAATTTAAGTAACCTCATATTTAGTCTTAGTTTTTTATTTAGTCTTAACTTTGCTCAATTGTCATGGTTTTAATTATGAGCCATGGTTTTGCTTTGGTTTTCTGGTTTTCAGGTCTTGACTCCCTCCCTTCTAAATTTGGATACATGCAGCTGCAGGACTTTCCTCCACTATAAGAAGCTGCAAAGACTCATGATCTGGTCTTTCTCAAAGCTCATCTCTTGCTGCTCTGAATGAAACATGCTCGTGTTTGAATTTGTTTTGTTCTTTTAATTATTGCTTTTTTGTGTCTCCATATTTTTGGACTTGGAGGACGCCAAAAGGGTCAAAATGCTGTCTTTTCTGGCACACTTACTTATCTCTTCTGCTAAAAAAAAAAAAAAAAAGGTTGGGAAATGGGAATACAAACCCAATTTTTACAGTGTCCCAAAGTTGGGACACTGTACAAATTGTGAATAAAAACAAAATGCAATGAAGTGAAAGTTTTAAATATCAATGTTTTGTTCAGAATATAACTTACTGTAGATGACTTATCAAATATTTAAACTGATGAATGTATATCTTTAAAGAAAAAATAAGTTGATTCCAAATTTCAAGGCATCAACACATTTCAAAAAAGTTGGAACAAGGCTTTTGCAGGCTCTGTGCAATCCGCTCTTCCTCCCCTCTTTATGAAGAGCCAAATGTTTTCTATGGGTGAAAGATCTGGACTGCAGGCTGGCCATTCCAGTACCCGGATCCTTCTGAAACGCAGCCATGATGTTGTAATTGATGCAGTATGTGGTCTGGCATTGTCTTGTTAGAAAATGCAAAGTCTTGCCTGAAAAAGACAATAGTATCTGGATA
The DNA here is from genome assembly GCA_902685375.1 of Neostethus bicornis. Classification (NCBI taxonomy): domain Eukaryota; kingdom Metazoa; phylum Chordata; class Actinopteri; order Atheriniformes; family Phallostethidae; genus Neostethus; species Neostethus bicornis. The sequence continues at coordinate 4,935,508 of CACRXE010000002.1, read as the reverse complement.
GGAGCATATGCCGCTCTTGAACTTGGATATAACTTTCAGCATTGATGGTGCCTTTCCATATGTGTAAGCTGCCCATGCCTCAGGCACTCATGCAGCCCCACACCATCAGAGATGCAGGTTTCTGAACCGAGCTTGGTAATTTTACTGCTTGGTAATTTTATTTGTTGTTTAGGTATGAAGCAATAACGTCACTCAGCTGTAAAAATATATAAAATTTACTCAAAGTAGAAAAACCTCTCACCACTAGACATCCCTTAGAAATTATGATTATAATTATAATAAATATAATTATCATGATCTAAAAGAGGATATCTAAGCTTTAACCAGGAGTAAAATAAGAAAACTGCTGGTTTTTGCACCTGTAGCCATGCTACACGGACATCATCACAACCTCATAAGGGGCAAAAACCAGCAGTTTTCTTATTTTTAGACTAATTACTACCTTCACGAACAAGTTGACTTTTTTCATCCAGCTTGTCCTTCTCTATCTTGTTCTCCGTACTTTTATAAATGGGTAAAGATATATATTCCATCACTCCATCCTCATAATGCTGATTGAAGAATTTCAGCTCATGCTCTGATCCAAAGAGTGCAATTAGGTCTCTGCCCGACCTCTCAAATTAATCAATAAATATCAGATCCCACATGAGGAAAGCCATGTCTGCAGTGCTCAAGTCAAGCGTGCCCACAAATCAGGTTTTTTTTTTTTTAAAGCTGAAAAGAAAGTTTTTTTGAAGGCAAAATGAGGTATTAAGATATGAGTTTCACCAACCAAAACCAGTTTCACAAAATTCTTAAGAAGATAAAGTCACACAGGATCAAAAACATGAAATGTTTAACTTTAGCAACTCTTAATAGCACAGAAGCTACCACGTCTGACATAAGTATGCTCTGCAAGAATTTAAAAAGACAGATCAAAATGTATGCAGAAAAAAAACCCAAAAAACTCCAGCTGGATTCTGGAAAGCTTTTGAAGAGAAATCATTCTCAATTTCTAGATTAACTCGGAATTGGTAACCTGAAAGAAAGCATTATTTAAACTCATAGAAAGTTCAAAAATATTTTAACACAATAGAAGTTCACATCATGACTCAAGTAATCTATACACATGTCTCTTTCATTGCAGACGGTACGAGTCTAGATTTCAGGATTACTCAATATTCTAATTTCAGGATGTAAACTTATTTTTTCTCCCCTGTGGAGGTCTTCACCACTGACCACGTTCTTGTTTAAAAGTGATTATGAACTTCCAAGCTCCACGTAATGTGAGAGGCAGATCTCCTCCGGGAAGAGCTTCTCCACTTCTACAGCCGTGTCCATGTCTTTGCGCTCCATGCAAGATATCCAAGTGTGTTTCAAGCTCCAGTCGGGCTTGAAGCTTTCAAGTGAGTTGTGCTTTTTAAGAACCAGCACCAGGAATTCGTGCATCTCCAGGAGGAAAGTATCGGGACTGTTCTTAGAAAAGAACTCCGTAAGTATCATCTGCTCCTCTTCACGCAGGTTTGTTTTGTAAACCTGTGGAACTCCAACAAATGGATTCCCTTTGAGCCGAAGCATATTTTCTGATTTGAGTGAAGCAAGGAGCTGCCACAGAGCTACACAATGCTTCATGCAACACACTCTCAGAGCCTTTAGGATGTGTTGAGCCACCTAGTTTTCCCTTCTGCAGAACCTCCTTCAGGTAGGAGCACAATTGAATGAGGCAGATGTGAGATCGGGCCTAAAAAATCTAGCCCGACTCGACCCGGCCCGAAGGTATTAAAACCCGACCCGGCCCGAGCCCGCCCAATGAAATTGATTTGCGGGCCCTAACCCGAAACAAGACCGAAATGTCATATTTTATTTGTGATGACTTGGGAGGAGGAGGGTTGTTTGTGAATAGGAACACTTTCAGGAACACGCTTTTTTGATTAAAAAAAAAAAAAATCCACACCATAGGACCCCTAACGCACTTGTATGTGATGGCCTGCGTAGCGCGAAGAGGAGGGATGGTCTTTGAAACAAAAGATAAAAAAGATCTTTGACGATCATCACTTTTGCCAGTCCAGCTGTATAAATGCCTGCTCAGCGTCGAGGTGCCAGTCTTTTTTGCTCTCGTATGAAAGCAAAGCGCCACACTGACTACATCCAGCGAAGCCAACGCAAGTTTCTGTAGCATTTTAAAGAATCAATTCCAAGCTTTTTCCACACCTCACGCTTACCGGTGCATGTTTGTCTTTTCAGTTCTTCTGCCTTTAGTTTATCCTAAACTTCTTACTCCTTCATATTGGGGATACCATTTCAAAATAAATACAGACTTGCGCAGGGGAAGATTATCAAATTAAGAGGGGGCATTCACGTGCACAGAGCATATTCTGGCTCTGTGGATCCTGTTTAGTAGTTAAACATTACTTCTCTGTTTTATCCAAATCATTATTTTATAACAAGTATTCTTTAGTTTAGTACCCACACCTCGTTTTAGTTTACATTTTATAAACATACATTTATTTGAAAAAAAAGTCAGCGAGAGAGAAGCCCGAGCCCGACCAGACCCGAAGTATTGATTGACATTTTAGGCCCGACCCAGTCGGGTTCGGGCTCGCAGCAGAGGCTTAAGATCTTACCTCTGATGTGAGGGTCCCTATCCGTCATGTCGATGAAGCCCAGGGCCACTTCCAGCGTGGACAGAGCTTCACACACTTCACTGTAAGAATGAAGCTCCCGGCACACAGAGAGGAGGGTGATGGCTTGGAGAGGCTCTTGTTTATCTTGCTTTTTATGTCCTTAAAGATTATATTATACTTATAGTTACGATCGTGTCTGTTGATCAGGGTGGGAATTCCAGTGACGGTGTTGAGAGGTTTGCCCTGCAGGAAGTGGGAGATCATCTGCTGCTGGATTTTAGCAAAGTCGTACTCATGGGCGGTTTCCTGGCCCCTCTTCACGGTGTACTGAGTGTTGGAGAAGACCAGCGGCATCAGCTCCCGGTCCAGCTCGTATTGGATCACATGCAGATCAGTAAGATCTGCTGGGCTCACCTTGAAGCTGGTCTCCTCTTCCGTGTGATTGCCCACATAGTAGATGAGCTCATTGTGCGGGGCGATCAGATAGCTGACAAGGGCCATAGAACAGATTTTTATCTCACCGTTATTTGCCAAGGAGACGCAGAGTCGATTCCATATAATCAGGAAAGTTTCGATGGACTTTTTGTACCGATTTCTAAGTGGAACCGATTTTTATTTCTGGATGAATTCAGTGATGGTGTAAACATTCAGCTCGGTGACATATCAAACTTTTTGACCAGGTCCTTCTGGAGGTTCAGAATTTAAGAAAGGAATTTAAGCAGTCTCAGCTTCCTTGTGTATCCAACATCCAAAATGTCTGCAGTGTCTGTAACTTCCACTCCCTCAGAAATTGACAAGCTTCTGATGGCAGTCCTTGAGCGCGCCAACTTTCAGAAAAAGAAACCTGTACACTTTTCATTTTCCTCGAAGTTGCACACTCTGCTCCTCACAAGGACTCCTTTGTTGACGGCTTTGTGTGCCACCATCAGTCTCCTTTTGAGTGCGAAGATGTCTTCTTCCACTGCAGGCCCGGTTCTAGCTCTCAAACTTTGGGTGGGCAGAATACATTTGAAGGTGGGCGGACAAAAAACACATATACGACCTCTTCAATTTGTGGGCTTGGGACCATCACAGAAGGTGCACTTGCATCTCTCTGAGGCTGAATTATAAATATATGTGTGTGTAATGTATGTGTGTGTGTATGTGTATATTGTTTTTTTTTTTGTTTGTTTGTTTGTTTGTTTTTTTGTCTTTTTATTGTTTTTGATGCATATATAGGATAACAGGAAAACTACTACAGCATCAGTCACCTACTTTTTTTGCAAAGATTGTCACAAATTCATCCATGTCTAATTTATTTGTGATGGTTTTTTCGTGGGCCAAAATCACCAGATTTCTATTTCTATTGTGAAGCATGTAGCGACGGTAAGGAGTCAGGACTCTTGAAAGAGTTGAGAAAGAGCTCTCACATGAAGCTGAGGACACGCCAGTGATAAGAGCAGTCACACAAAGCTTGTTCAGTTCAGGAAAAGCTTCCTTGTAGGGTTGTAGTTTTGAACAAATAGTGGAAAGATGTTTTTCATTTGGACATATATTTTGTAAAAAGTCTTTTGCAACAAGCAGTTCATTTTTTAGCAGTTCTGTGTCTGCGGTGCCGGCAAGCCTGTGCAGAGGCTGCAACATGGTGAGATCAAGGTAAGTGGCGGACTGTGGTAGGAGACAAGAAATTGCATTCATGAGTTCAATATTTTTATGTAAAAACCTGGTTTCCAATTCTAAAATTGCCCAATCTAAAATGTTACTGGAAGATCTTTTGGTAAATGTGCGCTGCCGTTTAAGTGGAGGAACATAATCATCCTCATCTGAGATGGAAAGTTCTTGTCTTTGTTTCTTCAGACTCTCAATAGAGGCAGTAATGACGGTACATGCAGCAGAGACATCAACAGAGGGGGACTGCACAATAGCATTTGCAAGTTTCAAAATGACCAAGACTCTCTCTAAAAAATTTCCAATTTGGAAGAAGTGGTGTCGTTCAATTTGTGTGAGGAGGCCAGAAGCTTCTGTGCATAGGTGGGTGTTTGCATTTTCATCTTCTGAAATGTCTTTAAGGATATTCGTAATTTGCTCTTTGTTGTCAATAAGATATTTTGTTACATCATAGTGACTGGTCCATCTAATTTCCAGAAGTTTTTTGAGACACGGGGCATTATACTTTTGAGATACAGAATGGTGACGAAAGAAATGTTATAAGGAGTTTGAAAGGTCAAAGAATTTTTTTGCACATGGTTCACTGTGCATTGCTAAAGAACTACCAAATGAAGTTGGTGATTAAAACTGTGAATATATGGAATATATTTGCCTGTTTTGCTTTGAATCAATGACTGCACACCACCTTTGATTCCACTCATGACAGAAGCACCATCATAGCACTGGCTCACAATATTATTTACCACAAAGCCAGCTTCTGTGAGATACTTTAGTATTTCAGATGACATGTACTCTGCATCTAATTGTGGCAAATCTAACAAGCCAATGAGATGCTCCTCTGGCACTGCCTCCCGTACAAATCTAACGACAATTGACAAATTTTCCACATTGCACCTATCCCTTGTGCCATCACACTTTATGCAAAACCCCCTCGAATCAGATGTTTCATATCGTTTTTTTGATCTCTTCAAGAACCATATTAGCTAACGTTTCAATAATTTCATTTTGAATATCTTTTGAAGTATACTTTGCATTTTAAATATATTTTTAGTTATTTCTGCTAATTTTGCATCTTTCTCTAATGTGTATTCAACAAATTAAAAAAAAAGTCCTGCCGCAGAATCATCAGAATCAAACGTCTCAGTTGTGCCACGCAGCCCCAGTTCATTCACACAGAGAAATTTTATTGCCCCTCCAATGCTTTTAACATAATATCTATTTTTCTCTAATTGTGTCTTGCCGAGAAAACAGGCAATAGTTTGTCCCTTTTCCTCTCTGAGTTGCCGATCAGACCAAGCCGCAGCAGCGCGGATGTGAGCTTGACTGGACGCGTGTTTTTGTAAACTCCTCCCGCTTTCAAGAGCCGCTTTCCAGTTATTGAATCCTCGCAAAGTGAAACTCACATCTCGCTCATTAGAAGTGGAATAAATTCGACACGGGAAACAGAAACATGCATCCTTAGCCAGAGAATACTCCAGCCAGGGTCTACTGCGGTACCAGGCCGGGTTAAACGAATGAAATGTACCGCCAAATGCGCGTTTTGGGTAGCTAGCTAACACGGGCGGCGTCGGGGCGGTAAGGGAAAGACCCGTACCGGCATAGTCCGGGGGTGCACTGGCCTGTTGAGGTTGGACTTGTGGACAATTGACAGAGGGGCTGATGTTTGTGGTGTTTGTGTGACTAAATACACCCTCCTTGAGGCCCGCCGAGCCAGCCGTGTCTATGGTGGCGGAGGTAGAGGTGCAACAGCCCGATTGACGGCTGTCTGTCACACCACTAGTGTCCGAGCGAGCCGCTGGGCGTGGGCTTGATTACAGGCTTGAAGAAAAAAATATCAAGTTACCTAAACGCTAAGAGGAAAACCAGGGAATCAGAGTTCCGCAGTCAGAAGTTAACGTGTGCTTTTGAGCAGCAGAGTGTGGGAAAATTGACAACTTGTGTATTTATGTAAAAAAGGCAAGAGGGCATGACCAAACAGTGCTATAGGCCTATGTATGTAACGCAACATTTATTTGTGTTTAAAAACACCCAATAGGATGCTGCTCATTCTCTGTGACTTTTTGATTGGGTGGGCAAGCCATCAGTTTGGATGGGCACTGCCCACCCTTGCCCATGCCTAGAACCGGGCCCGTTCCACTGGGAAGCCCTGTTGTGCCAGCATGTAAGCCTGTTGGAGTCTAGCTTGTTGCCTCCTTCGCCATCTTGTCCTGCTGTTAACCGCCTTCTTGCCCGCAATGATAAGGTATCCTGTCACTCTCTCTTTAACGTCCCTCCACCACTCTTCCCATGAGCCATGCATGGGCTGCAGTGTTCACCATTGCTTCACTTTCTGCTTGAGTCTGGAAACAACTCCAGTGTCCATGAGCACACTGGTGTTTAGTTTCCAGAGACCTTGTCCATCGTCTAACGACCCCTGTATGGTGATAGTACACCAAGTGCATGATGGTCCGAAAAGGGAACTAGCGAATTGTCGATGGTCGTTGGGTGCAACCCCTTCGACACTAGCAGGAGATCAATCCGTAATGACACCGTTGCGTTGGACCATGTGTGCAATGGTGGAGTCGTGGGAGACAAGAACTGTGCTGCATTTTGTACGTCGTTGCTCTCTATTATTCCAGTAAGCACGTGGGAGCTTGGGTCCGGTCTGAATGAGGAGCCAGTGGTAGAGCGCCGGTCGTGTTTCTCTCGCACGCAGTCGACGTCTCCTCCAACAATAACCTCCCGCCCGCAGCAAAGCAGAGACTCCAAGGTTGGAGAAAGGATCTTCTGTTCAGAGCAGGTAGAAGAAGCCATATTTTCAAAGGGATCGGACTGTAAGTTGATGGAAGGGAGTCAGAGTCAATAAGAGGGACCATTCACTCAGTGGGAGTGGACTGGGAGTCATTGCAGTGGGATAGGTGTCATTGGGAGTGGACTGGGAGTCATTGGGAGTGGACTTGGAGTTCTGTGCATTTCAGACACAATCTGTTTTGTGAAAAACATTTAAAATGAGCCGTATTATTATTTTTTAGGTTCTGAAAGACAAAAAGATTAATTGCACAAACTAGTATTTAATACAAATGGAGAAAAGGGGGTGGGTCACTTGGTTTTCTGCTGCTTCTTCTTTTGGAGTAGAAACCTTTGGACGTTGAAGGGCACATGTTCCCCAGCTTTGATTGCCCTGACAATATTGTCCAGGTCTTCGTCTCATCTGAAGGTGCACTGCACGTTTATTTGTGTATTGTCGTTTCACTCAAATAATGTGGCAACGGCTTATATTGGCTACTTTGTCATTTCTATAGCGTTTCCGTTTGAACACGTTACGGCGTTCCATGTTTGGTAAATAAATCCTTTTTATTGCAGTATTTGTTCTACTAAAAAGAGCTTATAACCCTTTATCTTTATATAACTCTTTATCAACAAAGTGCACTTTGAGTTATGGGAATATTTTAATCAATTTTCCTCTGTGCCACAAATCATCCACATACTTAGCCAGGCAAATTCTGTTTTGGTGCAGGTGTGAGCTCTGAATTGAGCGGTTGCTCTACTACTGAGGCAATACTTTTCTTCATTTCATGAAATACAGCTGATTATTTTTTTTTTATTATTACTAGAGTGACCTCATCTACATTTACAAAATGTCCTCCTGCAATAGGCCACATATACTGCATGCAAAATTTGAAATAGAATAAATTAGATTCCGATGACTTTGCTATTGTACAGCATGGACAAATAAACATCATTAACAAACGTTTAAACAAACATTTCTCAATCATTTAGAAAAAAAAAATGTCAACTTTGTTTAACACTTTGAAAATGGAACATGAAAACACATTTCTACTTAATTTAATTAAAAAAACTGAGTATTTTAATGCTACCATGACTGTTTACACTATGTACATATGCTACCGATATGCATATTGTGCTGCTCATGGGGAACAGGAGCAGTTCTAATCCCAGACCACTCTGAGGACCACTGAGAGGGATAAACTGTGTGTGGACTTGTTGTCTGACATCTCCGCCCAATGAATAACAAAAATCAGGAAGAGTGACTCTCTTTGGCCATTCCCAGCGTAGATCAAATATTACTAGAAGGGGTATTATTAGGATCTGGACCTGCAGATGCAGAACAGGCAGAATCTGTACTCACAGATCCAGAAGCAGCAGGTCCAACTCCAAAGATGTCTTGCATAGCAGCTGATGGTCAGCTCTGCTGCTGGAGACATCCTCCTTTAAAAATCTGCATAGGGCTCATGTGTCTCTCTGTTTTCAAACCGTGATTAATAATACTACATTTTATTTGTATAGCACTTTTATGAACACTCAAAGACGCTTACATAATTAAAAACATCAACATAATATAAAACTGCAGAAAGAAATTTAGCAAAATATAGAATAATTACAATTAATTATATTAGCAAAATATAGAATAATTAAACTATTTCAACGTTAAAAAAGTTTTAAAAAGATGAGTTTTAAGAAGTTTCTTGAATGTGCCGGAGTAGCTTGTTCCAGAGGGTGGTAGCAGCAGTGGAAAAGGCTCTGTCTCCCAAAGTTCGGAGTTTAGTCCTGGATGGTATGGACAAGAGATATGCATCTGAGGAGCGAAGAGAGCAAGACGAGGTGTACCAGGCGGGCATATCAGTGAGCAGGTTGCCGCAGATTTGTCGGCTGCACATCCATGATGCGAATCTCCTGTTTTACCACATCCCAAAGATGCTCTGTTGGATTGAGATCTGGTGACTGTGGAGTCCATTTGAGTACAGTGAACTCATTGTCATGTTCAAGATACCAGTCTGAGAGGATTTCAGCTTTATGCCATGGCGCATTATCCTGCTGAAAATAGCCATCAGAAGTTGGGTACATTGTGGTCATAAAGGGATGGACATGATCAGCAATAAAACTAAGAAAGGCTGAGGCGTTGCAACAATGCTCAATTGGTACCAAAAGGCCTAAAGAGTGTCAAGAAAACATTCCCCACACAGTAACACCAACACCACCAGCCTGAACTGTTGATACAATACAGGATGAATCCATAGTTTCATGTTGTTGACGCCAAATTCTTAATCTACCATCCGAATGTTGCAGCAGAAATCGAGACTCCTTAGACCAGGCAACGTTTTTCCTATCTTCGATTGTCCAATTTCTATGAGCTTGTGCAAATTATAGCCTCAGTTTCCTGTTCTTAGCTGAAAAGAGTGGCCCCCGGTGTGGTCTTCTGCTGCTAAAGCCCATCTGCCTCAAAGTTTGACGTACTGTGTGCTCAGAGAGGCTCTTCTGCCTACCTTGGTTGTAAAGGGTGGTTATATTTGCCTTTCTATCAGCTATAACCAGTCTGGCTATTCTCCTCTGACCTCTGGCATCAACAGGGCATAACAGGTCCACAGAACTGTCGCTCACTGGATATTTTTTTCTTTTTCGGACCATTCTCTGTAAATCCGAGAGATGGTTGTTTGTGAAAATCCCAGTAGATCAGGAGTTTTTGAAATACTCAGACCAGCCCTCCTGGCACCAACAACCATGCCACGTTCAAAGTCACTCAAATCCCCTTTCTTCCCCATACTGATTAAATTCAATTAAATTTTATTTGTATAGCTCAAAATCACAGAATTTCCATCTCAATGGGCTTCACAAGAAAAAGAGGAATGTATTAACACAAATACACAGCAAGAAAAATAACTAACAAGTGCTAACTAAACAAGACTAGCACATTTATGCCCTTAGACTCTCCTTCACGGTGAGGAAAAACTCCTAAAAAACCCATCAGTGGGGAAAAATAAGAAACCTCGTGGGGATCCACATGAAAGAGAAATCCCTCTCCCGGCACGAGCAACCAATGTGTCAAGGATAATTGTTTGAATATTAGCTTATTCTACTGTACAGTTAACTATCGAAAGAAGTCAATAGATGTTCTTCATCCTGATGGAAACACGGGGGGATCCTCAGCCCAGCGATGTCCAGTATGGGGATGAGTAGAGTTTCTTCATCCTGATGGAAACAGGGGACACTCCTCAGCCCGGAGATGTCCAGTACGGGGAAGAGTAGATGTTCTTCATCCTCATGGGTACACGGGGGGCTCCTCAGCCCAGCGATGCCCTGGACGGGGATGAGTAGATGGATTTCATCCTGATGGATGGGATGATGAAGCGTGGAGGTCTCCTCGGTGTGGCCATGCCCAGGACAGGAACGCAGAGTCCTGGCTGGGGCTCTCTCCCAGAGAGGAGGGAGAGAGGTGGACAACATGTGAATTGTATTGTATCAACTAGCAGTGTAATTCTAAATAAACAGACAATTTAGAACAATGAATGAGATAGAAAGCCAGGGTTTAGGGTAGGGGGTACAGACCCTGGTTTGGGTAGGGGTAAGCGGGAAAGGGCCAAGGCAGTCTGGCAGAGAATAGTAGATGGAATTAGTGGACAGAACCCCAATGTACCATACTTTCCCCAGCTTCTACTATCTAGCAGCCAACTAGTAATTATATCAGCTAAATGTCTCTGTTTCTATCTGGCCTGGTGATAAGCTTGTTCAAACAGGAATGCTTTAAGCCTCCCTTTACTGTCTCCAGTTTTCACAGACATTTTTACATACAAACTGTCTCCAGTTTTCACAGACATTTTAAACACCTCGCTGAAGACATGCCACGTTACAGCCTGCTTTAAGCTGTCGACCATCGTTCCTGTCCCCAAGAAGCCCCGCATCACTGGACTTAATGACTACAGGCCTGTGGCGCTTACGTCTGTAGTCATGAAGTCATTCAAACGCCTGGTCCTCCCTCATCTCAAGCGCTTCATCTCTCCCTCTCTGGACCTTCTGCAGTTTGCCTACAGAGCCAACAGGTCTGTAGACGACGCCATCAACCTGGCCCTCCACTTCACCCTGCAGCACCTTGACTCCCTGGGAACCTATGCTAGGATCCTGTTTGTGGACTTCAGCTCTGCATTCAACACCATCCTCCCTACTCTGCTTCAGGACAAGCTCTCTCAGCTCAACGTGCCTGACTCCACCTGCAGGTGGATTACTGACTTCCTAACAGACCGGAGGCAGTGCGTGCGGCTGGGGAAGAATGTCTCCACCTCTCGGACTATCAGCACAGGATCTCCACAGGGCTGTGTCCTACCTCCCCTGCTCTTCTCCCTGTGCACCAACTCCCGCACCTCCAGCCATGACTCTGTCAAACTGATCAAGTTTGCAGATGACACCACCCTCATTGGGCTCATGTCTGATGGCGATGAGTTCAATGAGGGTGAAGCAACCCTAAACCATGACACTGCCCCCTCCATGCTTTACAGTTGGTATGAGGTTCTTTTCTTGGAAGGCTGTATTTGGTTTACGCCAAACATGTCTTCTGTTCTAGTGTCCAAATAATTCAATTTTAGACTCATCTGTCCAAAGAACCTTATTCCAGAAGTCGTGGTCTTTGTCTATGTTCTCTCTGGCAAACTTCAGTCTGGCCTTGATGTTTTTTTAGAGAGCAAAGTTTTCTTTCTTGCACACCTCCCATGCAAGTCACACTTGTGCAGTCTCTTTCTGATCGTAGAGTCATGCACTTTCACATCGACAGTTGCCAGAACCTGCTGTAATTACCTTGATGACACTTTAGGATTTTTCAGGACCTCTTTGAGCATCTTGCGTTCTGCTCAAGGGGTAAACTTGCCCGGACGGCCAGATCTTTGCATGGTGGCAGTTTTTTTAAATGTCCTCCACTTGTAAATAATTTTGCGAATGGTGGAATGGCTGATTTTTGAAATCTTTTTTGAAATCTTTTTAAATCCTTTACCAGACTCGTAAGCGGCCACAATCTTCTTTCTGAGGGCATCAGGAAGCTCTTTAGACCTCACCATGGCGCTCACCTCAACATCTCAACTGTCAGGGCCACACCAAACTAAATCTGAGGTTTAAATAGGGCAAGGCTCCATTCAAATGCTGGGTAACGATGTACTAATCATGTGCACCTGACGTGATGCACCTGTTTGGGATTTTCAACATTTTAAGAGGGATAATATAGGGGGTGTCCTAATTTATTCCTCACCAGAAATTGCATTATTTTTTAATTAAATTTTACAGAAAGTTTTAAAAAGGCTTTTCTTCTTTTTTTATTGTTTAGTTATATTACTTGGATCCCTGAGTTTAATTAAAATTGACATTAACTACCCATATGTCCAAATATATTTTAAAATACACAGGATTTCATAAGATGTCCTAATTTTTTCACATGCCTGTATTTTTCTGTTTCCAAACACTATATATTTTGTTTTGACCCAGTTTATTGATAATTTGTTGTAATCACACCATTTTTTTAGTATTTCAAGATCTTTTTGGGCAGTGTCTAAGAGCAGGTTGAGATCAGGTCCAGAGAAGTACAGACTGGTGTCATCGGCAAATAAAAGGCAGTGCATATTTTTAAGTTGCTTTGAAATGTCATTTATATACATTATAAACAACTTAGGTCCCAGAATGGAACCTTGCGGATGTTCATTTTTATGAAGATCATTTTTTTTTTTTTAAAGGAGGTTAAGTTAATGTTTTGTTTTAAATTGTTTCAAAATAAACGTTTTTGTTGCTTCCACATATTTTGTTTGACCTATACTTGTTTTTAAACTTAAAAATGATCTCTAAGAGTACCAAATAGATACTGGATCAATAAGTGGTATTGATTAGAGTAATAGAATTGATTTAATGGTATCGATAACATTCCTATTTGAGATTTATTAGGTTTTAAAGAGCAGGATTGCTCTTTTTGTTTTATTGTAATATTATAAAATATTCTGGGGTCATTTTTTTTTTTCCTCTAAAGTAGCTGCTACAGTCCATTTGGATGTAAAAAAAAAGTCCTTTCTCTGGTGTACTGATTCACATCAGCTTAGAAAACCGTCTTCTTAATGTTTTTCTGATGGAAGAAAATGTTCATTCATAAGAATAAAAGTATGAAGGCGAAGGACTTTTCAAAAGGTTTCACAAAGAGTTTGATATTTATTTTCAGTTTTTAACTCACATGAAAAGAATGACTGGATTTTGTTAAAAACTCTTAAAGAAAAATGTTAAGTTCTTCACAACATTCATTTTGCTTATTTTATTTACTTTGAATTTTTTAAACTTGTTAATTTTCTCTTTATTGTGTTTAAATTTTCTTTTCTTTTTTTTTTTTTTTTGACCTGTCCTGTCTGGCGTATGACGTATATGACGTCATATGGACAGGACCAAGATGGTGGTTTTTGTGCATAAAAAAAACATAAAAAACGAACGCAATCCAGCATTTACAGGGGTCTGAATATTTACTGATCTGAATCATAAAATATCTCAAAGTATATAAAAAGAAACAAAATATGAAAAGAAAGTTTTTCAAGACTTTTTACTTCATTTGGACTCTTCCAAGATGGCGATTCCCGCCTGTTATACGGGAGCCTCTGCCACGTCATCAGTAAGAGACACAGTCTCAACGAAAATAACAGTTACTGAGCGGTTAAGATTTCCCTGACACCACAAAAAAGATTTTTATATCTTTTTTGAAGAAAAAATGTCGGTGAAAGCTGTTTTTTTGCAATCAGACGCCTTTTTTGTGTGTATGAGTCACGCTATGAGCACTGAGAAAGAGGAGGTGATGGGTTTGTGTATTGGAAATGTGGATGAATCCCACATCGTCCACATTGAGTCGGTGATCATCCTCCGCCGCTCTGATAAGCGGAAGGATCGTGTGGAGATCTCCCCGGAGCAGCTGGTAGCCGCTTCCACCGAGGCAGAGCGTCGTTCAGAGCTGTGTGGGCGTCCGATGCGTGTGGTGGGCTGGTACCACTCCCACCCCCAAATCACTGTCTGGCCATCTCACGTAGATCTCCGCACCCAGGGGTCGTACCAGAAGATGGATCCTACTTTCGTCGGTCTGATCTTCGCGTGCTTCCTTGAAGATGGCAACAAGAAAACAGGGAAAACCGTTTATACCTGCTTCCAGTCCATCCAGAAAGGATCCGAGTATGAACGCGTGGAAATCCCGATCCACGTCGTCCCACGCTTCTCAATCGGGAAGGCGTGTCTGGAATCCCTGGTGGAGCTGCCAGAGATCCTGTGCCAGGAAGAGAAGGAAACCCTCTGCAAGATCCAGAGCCTGGAGAACCTGGATCCCATTACTCAGATCCACAATGGGTCGGTTTTCACCAAGAATCTGTGCAGCCAGATGTCTGCGGTGGGCGAGCCGCTGCTGCACTGGCTGGAGGATCGTCTGGAGAAAAACAAGAGAGAAATTAAAGATCTGGAGGAGGAGAAGGCCAGGCTCCTGGCACAGCTGGAGGGACGAGCAGCACCTCAATCAGAGGAAGCCTCCTCATCTCGATCCAAACCGTGACCACTCTTCATTCACCTGCAGGGATCGTCTTTATTTTGAGGACTGTTACTTCATTGGCACTCTTTGTAAATTCATGAAAAAGAAATAAATTGGAAGAATTTTTAAAAGACAAATGAAGGATTTATTGATTTATTTTATAACCTCTTTAAAAAAAAAAAAGAAAATTACAGCTGATTAAAGTTAATTTAAATTCAGTTTAGTAAGAATTAAAGAAACACATATTTAATGTGTTAGCATTAGTGGTGTCAGTCGATTAAAAAAAATAAATTAATTACAGGATTTTGTAATTAATTAAATTAATTAATTAAATTTTATCGTCATTTCTGCTAAAGGTCTCCTGATAAAGAATTTGAATTCTAGGATATTAAAAAATGAACTGTATGAATAATCAGTTTAATACAGTAAGAAGAGAAGATTTTAAATACATTTTATTATTGGTGAACTGTGCCTCATGAGGCCAGGTGCATCATTAAAAAAAAAGTAAAACACGGGTTGGGGTTTGTTCTTCAACGATAGAAGTTAGCCTGCAATCAGCATCAACCCTCTTTGCCGTAGTATTTGTCAGTTTCTTTGTCAATTTCTTGTCAATTTCCTACTAAGGATGTAGGATCACCAAGGAAGAGGGCAAAGAGGACCGATCTGGTCAGTCAATCGGGCCTCTCCATCCTTTTCCTCCAAAGGAGTGGGCGGTGTCACAGTCAGCATTATGAGAACTGTGTGTGCAAAGCATGTGGTTCAGCAAAAGTTATTTTTTAATGAATATATTTCATTCATAAATATAGAAACCCTTTTAGATAAAATGTTAGTTTACATTTACGTAATACGTAATGAAACTTGTAAGTTTTTATAAATTATTTTTTAATCAAATTATCTTGCATTTTAACATAAAGACGTCACATATTAGAAAAAAAATGGAAAGAATATGTTTTTTTCTAATAAATGTCCATAATTTGGTGTGTTTTTAACTTTCTTAAACATTCCTCTGTTTCTTGTTTCCTAATGATTTTGATAAAAAGACTTTAACTTGTGGATTTCTGGCCTGTTAGCATGTTAACGCTAACTGTGACATATCTGTGTTTGTAAGTTTTTTAAGTTAAAAAACAAACATCCGCTTCTTATTTTGTGTTCTTTGTACCTTATAAACATGTGAAAAAAAATACTAAATGTTCTAATAAAGTATGAAAGATGACATTAGACCTCACTCAGCTGATCACGAGCTGAGTGAATTAGCTTTAAACTTAGTAAAAAATAACCAATTCATCATCTTGTAATAAAACACACATCATTGCAGAAAAAAATTAGTTAAATTTATAAAATCAGTTACATGTTGGACACAACTTTGCCAGTTTGATGTGCTGCAGTGTTTGATCATGTTACACTGTGATTGTGTGTGTGTGTGTGTGTGTGTATGTGTGTGTGTGTGTGTGTGTGTGTGTGTGTGCGTGTTTGTGTGTGTGTGTGTGTGTGTGTGTGTGTGTGTGTGTGTGTTGTGTGTGTGTGTGTGTATGTGTGACATCAAACTGTATACATGTAGCAGACACACTGACCATTTTCAGTAGAAAGTATTCAAATCATCTCACTTTTACAACGTCTTTTATGTCACAGCCTTTTTCTAAAATGAATAAAATTAAATTGTCAACACAAAACACCCCATAATGACGATGAGAGAAATATTTTCTTAAGTTGTGGCAAATTTATTAAAATAAAAAAAAGAAAACTTGGGGGAAAAATCACATGTACATAATTATCCCCAGTGTGAGCTTCATACTTTGTTGATGCACCTTTGGCAACAATTACAGCCTCAAGTCTTTTTGACCACCGCGCTTTACTGAATTATATTAGTCTGGAGATGAGCAGTGCCTGTTCTTCTCCTAACAAAATGCTTGACATTCACTCCAAACAGTAAGATTAGTGTCTACAGAATTTTGTTTCTTGTGGTCTAAGAGTCCTTCAGGTGTCTTTTGGTAAATTTCAGGCAGTGTGCCACGTGCAATTTACTGAGGAATGACTTTTGTCGGGCCATTTCACCAGAGAGACCTGATTGGTGGATTGCTGCAGAGATGATTGTACTTCTGGATGGTTCTTGTCTCTCCACAAAAGAACACTGGAGCTCAGTTAGATTGATCTTTGGGTTATTGGTCTGATGAAGGTCCTTCTCCCCAAATCAATTATTTTCATAGGCTGGCCAGCTGAAGGAAGAGCGCTAGGGGTTCCAAACGTCTTCACTTATGGATGATTGAGACCACTGTACTCATTGAAATTTTCAGAGCAGCAGGCATTTTTCTGTATTCATCCCTAGCCTTAGACATCGAGACTATCTGATCACCTCCTGCGATTAACTGCTAGAGAGGTCAGAGTTCAAACTGGAGATGTTCCGTACAGTTTTCCAGGCAACAGGGACACAGAAGCTCATTTACATAAATTTCTTTCATTGACACCAAGACAAAGACTTCAAAAGAATCGTGGTGTCACAGATTCTACAGAATCCATAGTAACAAGATTTGCTGTGGGCAGCAGGGCTCTGTAGCATTTAAATACAGGAAAAGAATTTTAACTGGTTGAGGTGTATCTTGTTTTTGCAAGGTGTTCAAAAAAACTAACCACCACATAAGAAGGGCCACTGTTAAGAGGAAAAAATATGTTGTCCTTTAAAGAGTTTGAGTTCTTGTCCTTGACGTACACCGAAGATAACACCACTACAACAAGTCAAAGCACTACTAAACGAGAAGTGGACAAGCCTGTTGATTATATATCTGCAAACCCTGAAAAAAAGGAGCAGAAGTCAGAGACTGCTGCGCAGAAATGTGAAACTTGGAAAGACAAGACCTTTTTTAACATAATGGAGGATCAGACCATTCATGATCATCTAACAAGTGAGCCAAATAATTTTACAAATCAGTTACAATTAAAACGGGAAGATGATTCAAACTGTGAACACCAGGATTGTATCAATATTGATGATATCGTTCTGAATGTGGCTGATGTTGGAGATAATGAAGTCTTCCAGAACATGACTCCATTCGTCCATTCACAATCTTAGACAACTCGAAAAAAAACAGAGCTGAAGATGATGCTCAAACTTCTGCGATGGAACTTTAGACTTTAAAATCTCTGATGAAGAACACGTCTGAATGTTAATGGAAGATTAAAAAAAAAACAATTTTACCTGTTTAAATGCAGAAGATCTTCGTTCAAATTTGTGAACAAGATTCATAAATAAAGTCACGATAAAAATCACAAAATCTTCTCAGTGTTCAGCTTCCTTTTACATCTCAATACAGAAAGAAAAATGTTGTTTTGCATGTTTTGTAGTAAAAATTTAAACAAATCATTATTTTGTAGCCTAAATTATATTTTTAGATGTTGTTTTAAAACATTTCTAATTCAGCAAAAGTGTTTTTTCTTTTCTCTACAGATTTCTGTGATGTTTTATCATGAAATGATATATTTGTTATGCTCCAGTGCTTTACAGTGTCTGTATTAATTCAAACACAAAAAATAACAACAGACAGATGTGGTGGTAGGATTGGTCTCCTTGCGCTAAACTTATTCTATACGTCATTTTCAAATCGCTCCACAGATGTTCAACTGGATTCAGGTTTGGGCTCTGGCTGGTTATCTCAAGATCATTGACAGAGTTTTTCTGAAGACACTACTTTCATATCTTGGCATTATGTTTGGATCATTGTCCATCTAAATGACTAAACGTCAACCCAGTCTGGAGCAGGTTTTAATCCGGGATGATTCTGAGTTTTGTAACATTCAGCTTTTCCCTGAATCCTGATGAGTTTTCTAGTTCCTCCCAACAGCAAGATGCTACCACCGCTTTGCTTCACTGTAGGGATGCTAATGGCCTGGTAATAAATGATGCCTGCTTTCCCCCAAACATAACGCCAGTCATTCACTCCAAAAAGTTCTATCTTGGTCTAATCAGACTACAGAATTGTCATGATCCTCCTCTCATTTTGAAACACCTCCTCTCTCCATGTCTGGTCCCTCCCCCTGCTCCTGGGTCACTCACCCTGCTCCTGGTGCTCCCCACTGTTCTGGTTCAACGTCCTGCTTAGCTCGAACTTCTGGTCCTTTGTCCCCCTGAGCTCTGGTCTTTTGACTTGCCAAGTTATCCTGGTCCCTCACCTGCTCTTGGCCATACTGCTGAGCTTTTACCTCTGGTCAGCCATCCTGCCAAGCTCCTATCCTGTGGTCACTCATCTTGTCGAGCTCTGAATGGTTCTGCGCTTCTGCAAAAAACTGATTAAAACTGGCATTTTATCTGAATCCTACATCACCACCCTCAACAGCGTAATGACAATGATTAAATGTACAGCTGCTTTTCATTATTCAACTACTGGTTAGTTAGATTGTGCCCAGAAAATGGTGGTGATTTAATGGAGATAGACAACTGTGTGTGTTTTAGGGTAGCTCCGTCTCACGCACAGAGTTGGTATCCGTCCCACTTTGGACGGTGCTGCTTTTCTCTTCAGGAGCAGTTCTGATAGTCGTACAATCTTATAATCCAGAGACGAGAACCGGGCACTGAGCAGTAGTTTAAAACTCTCCTCTGAGCTTCCTTCAGCCCTGTTACAAACCCACCACATACTAAGTTCAGCAGTGCTGACCGTAGTTTTATCTCATATACTGAAAGGAAAAAGGAAGGAGTGAAATCCAGAAAGTTAAAATATAAATACCAACAGTCTCAATGACAATAAGCAAAATATGATATAAATAAAGTTGGCTCATGGAACTTCAGATCTATTTCTTCAAAGTCCCCTCTAGAGTGACAAATGAGAATGGACCCGGTGAGACCACATCTGATGCCACCAAAGTCATCTGATGCCACCAAAGTCTTGTTGAGAAATAATCCTTTTATTTACAAAAAACCCCAAAACATTGGGATGACCTCTTGGACTCCAACTACTCTGTGTCACTCCTGTCAGGCTTTCATCTGATGCACTGAGACTCTTATTTAGAAAATAAGAAGAATCAAATTGATCTTTTTTATCGAGCACTTTTTTAAACATTAAGTGACACAAAGTGCTTAAAAAGACAAATGAAAACTCAGACAAGAATTACAATTGAGATAATTAAATGTTTATTTACAATTAAAAGCAAACACACAATAAAAATCACACACATGCACAACACTTTACACACATGCATCGGCATTCACACACTGTGAACCCTGCCAACTATGATTCCTAAGGGTCTATTCCAGATGAGATCTCCTTTCTACTTTAAAGGGCTGCACTACCAGAACCCCCTCCCTATGATTTATCAACAGATCAATCGTCTTTAGCCAATCAGATTGCTTTCAATGGCTTTCGGAAAGAATTTTGACAGTTGCTGTGGTGCTGAGGTGTTAAAACATGATTTACTTTTACAGTCTATTTTATTCTTACAGATGCAAATTTACTCTGTTTTGTAAAAATTATTTTTGTTTGATTTATTATTTTTATTTTTATTTTTTTGCACACCAGTAGTTTATGTTCAGTCACAGCACCTTTCTGCTTCTTAACTCTTATTCTAAGAGTTCACTTTCAAGTGGTACTTCTCCTCTCCAAGTCACCAACTCTTTGAACAACCAGCTTATTGCTCTCCTTTAAGTCTCATAATTTTAGCTGCTTCATTTAAGGATGTAATTTGTGTCTAAAGCATGATTAATCAGTGTAGCAATGAGCTGACCTTAGTTGGTTTTCACAGAAAGAAAAGATGGGGTAAATCATTTGTCCTCTTGTTTCAGTCAGAAGTTATTTAATATTTTCCTCAATAAACCTGAAGCTAATAAACTAAAACAAACTACAATTTATTTAATAAAACCATATAGATATAATGCATGTAATTGCAGTTATTATTCTACTTTTTGTTACTTGATACATAAGCTTGCTTTATCTGATTTTGTCAACATAAAAATGTGCTTTGTTCGTTTGCCTCTTTTTTGCTCTCTTTTTTCAAAATAGGAACTTTTTGTCCATGTAAAATGTTCTTTATTGGCTTGTTCTAGATCAAAATGAATCAAACAATAAATTTCAGAAACATGATAATCCTAGACTGTGGCCATTTCTGATATTTCTGCAAAGCATGCGACATATCGTGCCGCTCAGGATCCACAAACAGCAACCCAGGTATTGTCCTGTAATTTGGAGCTTTTGGTGAAACAAGAAAATAACAGTTTGCCTCTCATTGACCCTGTTTCCTAGAAATCATGTTGGCCCCACACATCACCAGGCAGGATATGAACCCCTCCTCGGTTTGGAAGTCCATCAGGAACGTCTCTGTCCTGATGGTGGTGCTGTGGGCCAGGAACCAGGACAAATAGATGACCACCCACCAGTCAGATGGTCCAACTCTGGTGAGGTGGGAAATGATAACTTCTGTTATAAACTACTTACATATTGTTTGGTGTGTGTAGAACGAAAGGGGGGATGAGTACGCGGAACCGGTAAAGTACTTTGTCCAGTGGTGTGGGGAGAACCATCTTCACCTGAACGTGGCCAAAACAAAGGAGATGGTGGTGGACTTCAGCAGGAGAGGTCCGAACCGCCTTCGGTCTGCATTGATGGATCTGATGAGGAGAAGGTCCCGTCATACAGATTCTTGAGCGTTCACATTAACAGTAAACTGGACTGGTCCACCAACACAGAGATGATCTACAAAAAGGCCCTGAGAAGACTGTTCTACCTGAGAAAGCTCAAGTCCTTTAAGCTTGAGCTAAAAGAATCCTCCGCCATGCTCTTCCCAGTTTTAACCTCTGCTTCCCACAGCAGAGGTCACACTATGGACCTCCTTATTACTAAAGGACCTAATGTTTCTAATGTGATTGATTCTTACGTTGCCTCATCTGATCATTTCTGTGTTTTTTGTGACCTCACTGTTGCTCCCAGGCCACCTCCTGTACTAGCAGATATTCACAGAAGATACATAAATGGCAACACATTTGCCCAGTACATGGAAATTATTCATTTTGAAGATTTCTCGAGTTTTGGTTTGGTAGCTATTTGGTTAATTCTGTTCAGTCTTGTATTCTGAATGTTCTGGATGCCATTGTCCAAATAAATGTTTAAACAGTTAAAAATAAGCAGAAAGCACCTTGGAGAAACAGTGACTCAGTCAAAGCACAAAATTGGGAGTGCAGGAAAGCTAAGCGTATATGGCAAAAAATTGAGCTCTAGATTCACTACGAGATTTATAGAGAAAAGTTACGTGTTTACAATCAGATCTTACTTAAAACCAGAGAGATGTAATTCTCAAAAATAATTGGGAACTGTAATAATAACTCATGTGCCCTATTTGCAACAATAATTAGATTAACGAATCCCCCAACTCAAATCATCGCTGAATTAGTTTTGACTTCAAAATGTAATGAGTTTTAATGACAAGGTTCAGAACATCAAAAACTCCATCAAAGCCACTGTTTAAATGACAATGTCACCACCATCTAGATTGTTAAAGCTAAATGACTTCACCTCAGTAATAGAAACAAATGTTGAATAAATTATTACTAGTCTGAGTTCATCTACTTGCTCTCTTGAAGTATTACCCACCAGAATTCTAAAATCTGTGTTAACCAGCGGGTTTGGCACTTCTTCTTCTTCTCCTTTCAGCATTTCCCTTCAGGGGTCGCCACAGCAAATTAGTTTCCTCCTTCTAACCCTTTCTGCTGCATCCTCTTCGTTCACGCCAACTATCTTCATGTCTTCCTTCACTGTATCCATGAACCTGCTCTTTGATCTTCATCTAGCCCTCTTTCCTGGTGGTTCCAAACCCGGCATCCTTCTGCCGATGTAATCGGTCTCTCTTCTCTCTACATGTCCAAACCACCTCAGTCTGGCCTCTAGGACTTTATCTACAAAACCTCTAACATGTGCTGTTCCTCTGATATACTCATTTCTGATCCTGTCCATCCCATTCACTCCCAGAGAGATCCTCAGCATCTTCATCTCTGCTACCTCCATCTCTGTTTCCTGTCTTTTCCTCAGTGCCACTGTCTCTAGACCAAACAGCATGGCCGGTCTCACCACAGTTTTGTACACTTTTCCTTTCATTTTAGCTGAAACTCTTCTGTCACACATCACACCTGATACTTCTCTCCACCCGTTCCAGTCTGCTTTAACACGCTTCTTCACCTCTTTTTCACACTCTCCATTGCTCTGGAATGTTGATCCTAAGTACTTAAAATCTTCCACCTTCTTTATCTCTTCTCCCTGTAACCTCACTTTTCCATTTGGTTCCCTCTAATTCACACACATGTACTCTGTCTTACTCTGACTAATCTTCATTCCTCTTCTTTCTAGTGCAAACCTCCACCTCTCCAGCTTTTCCTCCACTTCTTCCCTCCTCTCACTACAGATCACAATGTCATCTGCAAACATCATTGTCCATGGAGATTCCTGTCTGACCTCGTCTGTCAGCCTGTCCATCACCATAGCAAACAGCAAAGGACCCAGAGCAGATCCTTAGTGCAGTCCCACCCCCACACTGAACTCCTCTGTCACACCTACAGCACACCTCACCACTGTCTTACAGCCCTAATAAATGTCCTGCATTGCTCTAACATACTTCTCTGTCACACCAGACTTCCTCATACAATACCATAGTTCTTCTCTAGGTACCCTGTCATACACTTTCTCTAGATCTAGGAAGACACAGTGCAGCTCCCTCTGGCCTTCTCTGTACTTCTCTATTAGCATCCTCAAGGCAAATACTGCATCTGTAGTGCTTATTTTAGGTATGAAACCATACTGCTGCTTAGAAATTCTTACTTCAGACCTTAGCCTAGCTTTGACAACTTTTTCCCATAACTTCATAGTATGACTGATCAGTTTTATTCCTCTGTAGTTACCACAACTCTGCACATCTCCCTTGTTTTTAAAAATAGGAACCAGCACACTTCTCCTCCATTCATCAGGCATCTTCTTACTTTCTCATATCCTGTTAAACAGCCCAGTCAGAAACACTACTGCCACCTCACCTAAACACTTCCATACTTCTACAGGGATATCATCAGGACCCAGATTCTTTCCACTCTTTATTCTCTTCAGTGCCCTCTTTATTTCTACCTTACTTAGCGTAGCCACTTTCCGCTCCACTATGGGAATGTCTTCTACTCTTTGTTCTCTTTCATTTTCTTCATTCATCTACTTTTCAAAGTACTCTTTCCATCTTCCCATCACATTATTGGCATCTGTCAAGAGACATCAATTCCGGTCTTTAATCACCCTAACTTGCTGCACATCCTTCCCATCTTTGTCTCTCTGTCTTGCCACCTTCTATAGGTTCATCTCTCCCTCCTTGCTGTTCAGCTTAGCATACAAGTCGCCGAAGGCTGCTTGTTTTGTCTATGCCACCTCTACTTTACCTTATGCTGTATCACCCTGTATGTTGCCTATTCTCCTCAGTCCTCTCAGTGTCCCACGTCTTCTTAGCCAGCCTCTTTCTTTTGATACAATCCTGCACCTCCTCATTCCACCACCAAGTCTCTTTTTCTATCTATCTTTCTTCCAGATGACACACCAAGTACTCTCTTGCCTGTCTCCCTGATCATATTAGCTGTAGTTGTCAAGTCATCTGGAAGCATCTCCTGCCCACCAAGAGCCTGTCTCAACTACTTTATAAAATTCGAGCGGCACTCTTCCTTTTTCAGTTTCCACCAGTTAGTCTTCTGCACTCCCTTCATCTTCTTAAACTTCCTCACTGCTGTGGTGATCTTACACACGACCATTCTGTGCTGTTTGGCTACACTGTCTCCTGCTACAACTTTGCAGTCGTTAATCTCCTTCAGATTACACCGCCTACACAAAATGTAATCTACCTGTGTACTCCTTCCTCCACTCTTGTAAGTCACCCTGTGTTCCAGTCTTTTCTTGAAGAAAGTATTCACTACAGCCAATTCCATTCTTTTCGCAAAGTCGATCACCAGTGTGTTCACCGTTAACCAGCGTGTTGGCACCAATCACTCAAATAGTCAATGTGTCCCTTCAAACTGGAACTCTGTCTTGTTTTTTTTTTTTTTTTTTTGGTTTGCTTTTTTTTCTTTTTTTTAACCTGTCCTGTCTGGCATTGTGACAAGCATAATGATGATCTTTATTTCAAGTATTGCTGGACAGTTTTGCTCGACCAAGATCAGCACCTTGTGCCGACCTTGGCAAGCTCTTTTTGTTTATTCTAAATGCTTTACAAACAAAATGTTCATGCTGTCTTTGCTTCTATTTGCTGGACCTGACGGGACTTGACAGGGAATACTGAGGATGGAGATAGGCGGCCCATCCCTCACATCAGCTGGGATGAGCTGTGACACCCCTGCAATCCCATAAGGGGTAGAAGGTGACTGACATACATATACAACAAAAATATAACAAAAGTTGAAATAAAAAAAACTTTTCTTTAACCAAAAAACTTTTCCCTCTTTTTTTTTATTCTTGCTAATTAAGTTAATATTTCTAGTAGATTATAATTTCTAGTATAAATGATCATTTCTTGTATATTATACAGATGGGTCTATAGTTTGTAGGAATATGTTAATCTCCACTTTTGAAAATAAGTATCACCTTTGCAGTTTTCATTTTAGATTGAAAAATACCAGTGCTAAAAGATTGATTACATATGTAAGTGAAAGGCTTGCATTAAGGCTTATATTATTATTAATATTATTATTATTTTAATTCATCTTGGACAGGGTAGCATGTTTTTAAATGCACATAAGCATTCTTCTGTACATCAATTCAATAGGAGTAATAACAAAGTATAAACAAGTGCCAAAAGTCAAAGTTTCTAATGTCCACAAAGGAGTGTGGGGAAGAAAACTTATTTAACCCCACCCCAGTGCTCATGGATATGCATATTTAAAAATATTAATTCATTTTATATTTGTCCAACTGGTTACTAATAACAACCTAAAAGAAAAGCAATGGTAAAGAAAAGCAACTACAAAGGTAAGGGAAAAAAAACAAATACAAAGAAAAGATATGAGCTAACTTTTTCCAAGTTATAACCTTACAGACGATATAATTACATCAAACATTTTATATACTGTGACCAGATCATGTGTTTATAATTTAGTTCGAACATATTTACATTCTGATATTGCTTGTAGGATTTGTCCAGACTATTCCAGAGTTTCACACCATGTACAGACATGTGTGTCTGTATTTTGTGTGTTGTTACACACAAAATAATTTATTTCAACAAGTTCATATCCTGTCCCCAAACTGCAAAAATTATTCAGCATTTTAGCAAAACATGCTGACCTCTTACTACCATGACTAAAATAGATTTTATAAGCCCAATGATTAGACCAGAATTTTATTATGTCTCTTTGGAAAAGAAACATTAAGTATTTTCATTCTTACAAAACAGAAACATGCACTATTGTTTAGAAGTGTTCTGGTATGAGATGGTACATTGTGATGAAAGATAAAACATGGATTTAATTTAACTGGAAACACAGTTTAGAAAATAGTTGAAATTATTATTTTTTTGTTTTTGTTTTTCAAAGACCAACTAAAGCGAACGCACATCATAGGAACATTAAAAAAAAAAAAAAAAAAAACAAAGAAAAGAATAAAACAACCAGATTGATTCTTGTTGAAAAGGTTTATAGTTGGATGATACTAGTTATCGTTGAATGTTGTACTTTTCTAATAATCTGTATTTTTTACCAGCTTTTTTATTGTCAAGATGTGTTGTTTAATATCCTGATAAAAAATATTTCCAGTCATTTCTGGTTTATCTTTTCTCTCTCTTCTCTTTTCCTTCAAGTCATTTATTGTCTTAGAAGGGTGATATTGCTGAGTTTGGCTGGTAGGACCAGCTTCCTCCAATCTCCTCCCTAATCTTTTTTACCTGTGTCTCAAGTCATGTTTACATAAACAGTCCCTTTCAGCAACTTGTTCAGGTTGCTGGCTGCGGCCGGTCAATCTCTCTGATCATCCTCTACAGCAATGACCTGAGCAATGGTTGATTTTTATTTTTGAAATCACACGGGATTTTGGTTCCCTGTTAGGTGTAAAATACCAACACTGGTATCTCGCGACATTCGATAAAGTAAGTAAAGTAACTCTGAGATGGATTGTCTTATCCAGTGTAAATACCAGTTTATTGCCCTGATTGATCAATGAAATGAGATCTTATGACATCATGAGAGTTCACTGCCAAATGTTTCAAAATGTGGTACAGTAATGAGTTCTCCTAGTGCTGCCATCTGCTGTTACTTTGCATACATTACAGCATTTTCAACTAACACTTTAAATATTTGTAAAGGCCTGTATAAAAATAATTTTATAAATAATAAAACATGTAAAACAATTCTGTTTCATTGAATTTTATTTTGAAATACAATTTTCTCAAGAGTTTTTGGACTCAGACTTTTTTTTTTTTGTGAGAATGTCTCCAGCTTTTGAGAAGACTCTCACAAGAGACAGATGATGCTGAGGAGCAGAGAAAACTCTTAGAGAGCTCGTATAGGGTTGGGTAAAGCAGCTTTGATTTTGTCCAGTATATTATCTAGTTCTCAGTTCTTGGGATTGGAACCTCAGCCACGTAACGGTCCACTTCAATGACTGCATCGGCCACAATGCTGTTTGTTCTTCTACTCCTGTTTATATTCTCATCAAAAGGTAAATGGTAAATGGACTCTACTTGTATAGCGCTTTTCCACCTGTGTCGGCACTCAAAGCGCTTTACAGTGTAGCTCACATTAACCCATTCACACCTGATGGGGAAGCCTCCATGCAAGGAGCAAACCACCATCAGGAGCAATTGGGGGTTCGGTGTCTTGCTCGATGACACCTCAGCATGAACTCCTGGCGGGGGATCGAACCGGCAACCCTCCGGTTACAGGGCGGTCACCCTACTCACTGAGCCATCCTTCCCTCAAGCATGTGCCAAATGTCATCTAAAAACAGCAACAGTCAAGTTCCTGAGCTTTGTTATGGCTCAAAAAGCCATTTAACTTAAATCAAGGATCAAGCAGGTTTGGCATGGTCAATTATCTGGGGTTTCTATTTTGAAAATCTGTTCACGCATCATCCGCACCATGTTCTCTCCCAGCTGTCTGGTAATGAGCTGGGTCACTGTAAGAGCTTTGGATCCTACAGCATAGTGCTCCATGTTCATCATTAGCATGACTTTGAATGCCAAAACACTCTTTTCTGCAGACAACTCTTCAATTGCCTGATGAAAAGGTGCAAGTATGCGTAAAGCATTATTAACCAGCTCATGGTCAAGAGATTTTAAAGGCTCAATGTCTGTATTGAGGGACAGCAAGGCTGCGTCGACTGCCTCCCTCAATTCATTGGCCCTTTCCAGCATGTGAAAAGTGTTATTGCACCATGTATGAACGGCAATTATCATTTTAAAGGCTTGCTTGGCCATCTGCATATGAAGGGCCAATAGACGATCCTTGGCAGTTGTGCTGAAAGTATGTTGCCAACTTTTGTGTTTTTTTCCCACATTTCATTCATGCCAGCCGTATCGTCAAAAGATTTTTTTAACAATCAAGTTGATAACATGTGCAATGCAAATGGTGTTTCTTGAATTCAAACACCGTGCACAAGCAATCATGTTTGCTGCCCGATCAGTGATGAGACATCTGACTTTATCTTTGATGCCCCACTCTTCCAACAGCCTCACATGCTGATCTGTCAGATGCTCAGCGTGTGGGACTGAGGAAAATGTTGAATTCCGAGGAGTGAGGTATTCAACTCTTTGAATTTGTCAATGTAGTGGCACGTCACAGCCAGATATGAGTTCATCGACACTGATGTCCAAATGTCCGATGTCAGACTCACAGCCATAGCCTTATGCACCTTCACGTTACTTATTCCCGTGCCTCTTGGCATATAGCCTTAACCATTACTTTAAGAGTCTGGCAAAGAACATAAAAAGACATTATTATGATTTCATAATGACATAAACAAGAAATTAGGCATGGCATGGCAGCACACCTTTCTACTTGGGAGAGTTCATGTGGGAGCAAAACCATTTATCAGTTTTCTGACTCCCACATCTTCCACAAGGTAAAATGGATGTAAATCCTTGATGATCATGTTTATAATTCAAGCTTCCATTTTTTGTTGCAGGGAATCTACAATAAAGCATAAGAAAAATATTTTATGCTTCAAATCACGTTATATACTCTTATTTTTTTTTTTCTCTTTAGTCTATAAACATACTGCCATCTTTGGAAACTGAACCTTCTATGGATTCAGATGATGCAGAAGCTGTGGAAAAATGCTCAGCCCTGTTGTGGCGGAGCATTAAGTTAATACTTTCTACACATGCCAGCTGTACATCGCAGATTCTGCAGTGTACCTTAATATAAACAGTTTAAAGTACTGGAGTAAAGAAGTGCAGTAGAAGTACAAGCGTTACACTGAAAAGTTATTTAAGTGTAATTATAAATGGGCTCTCAAACATGTACTTAAGTGGAAGCGAACAAATATTACAATGTATAGCATACATAAAAAGAAGTATGCCAAAAGTAATGAAATGAAATTACACATTGTTCAAGTAAGTGTCATAAGGCAAGTTTAAGGCAAGAAAAAGGCCAATACTGAAGAAAATTAGACAATTAGACACAGATTAGACCAGCCACTTTGATCGATTTTACCTTTCAAGTACCGTAATTTCGCGACCATTAGGCGCACCGTACGAAAAGGCGCAGTTTCAGTCACACACCGCCTTACAACAACACACACGCAAGCATGCAAATGTGCGTATTAAAAAATAGATCGGGATTAAAACTGAGTTTGGTTGTACTTTATTTAAGTAGTATAAACAAGCACATTACCGGTAATAGTCTTTATACAAATCTGTCATCCTCTGTTTTGGAATCGAACTGCTGGGCAAAATCCAACAGAGCAGGTCCACTTCACTCCTCGCTGTCAAAGTCACTGTCTGTACTGTGCGGCTCCTCAGAAAGGATACCAGCTTTTGCGAAAGCTCGGATAACAGTATCAGCAGACACGTTAGTCCAAGCATCTACAATCAATTGGCAAACTGATGCTTAACTCGCTCAGAGCTGCCTTCCACCCTTCGTGAAAGTGTGGTCTCCGTTGGTCATCCATCGCTCCCACGCCGCTCACACTTCACTCTTTAACGTTCTCATGCCTTTTCTTTCAGGTCCGCCTCGCGGGCACCGCGTTTTCTTTTAGGTCCGCATTTTCTCACGAGCACCACGTTTTCTTTTAGGTCCGCCTTTTCTCACACACAAGGCATACTGCACGAAAAGGCACACCGCTCATTTTGAAGAAAATCTAAGACTTTTATATGCGCCTTATAGTTGTGAAATTACGATAACAGAGTTGTTTGTGGTCGAGTGGTCAAGGCGATGGACTAGAAATCCATTGGGGCACCCCGCGTAGGTTCGAATCCTATCAACAACAAAGGAGTTGACTGCAATCCATTAACTTCTTTTGGCATATGTCTGTGGTGCTACCATGGCATTGTTTTTTTTTTCCATATAGCTATGTTTATTTTGAAGCTTGATGTCGCCTTTTTCCAAAGAACCATTTAAAAATTTCTCTTTTCACTACTAATTATTCAGATAGCTGGCACTTTTTTTTCCAAAACAGCAAAAAGACGTAGAGCATCTGTTATGTCCAGGCAATGTCACCATCCATATACTGAGGAGGCCTGACCCTATTTTACTTCTGAGATAAGACAGGGTCAGGCCTGAGTTTGGCGGTTTGGCCGTAAGCCATATAACGTTTTTCCAAATATGACTTTTCAACCTTTATATCTGTAAGTTTGACCTCATTAAGCAGAAAAACATGACTAGATTTTAAGTCAAGACGTTGTATTTCACTGTTGTAAGTATCCACTACATCTCTTATAAACTCTTTGTGTCGATCACGTTCTTGTAGCGATTTTTCTTATTTTTTCAATCAGTCATCAGTTATTGTTTTCTGTGGCGATGGTGGTATAGTGGTTAGCATTGCTGCCTTCTAAGCAGTTGACCTGGGTCTGATTCCCAGCCATCGCATTGCTCATTGCTCACTGCTCACTTGCTTTGTGTCAAGATTTCAACACGTTTTGTCTCGTCATCATCCAATGCTGTCCAAGAAAAGTCCTTCACTCCATACTTTCACGAGGTCAGCTGACAACAAACTTTCTATACCAACAAACGTTAATAACTTAAGCAGCCGTCTTCATGGGAACAAAGGTTTTCACTCCTGTCTTGTCTTCCTTGATATTTACCAGTCTGCAAGATGTCCCTTTAGAGAGTTGAATTAAGGCCAAGCATAAGCAGAAAAAAGCCATTACTGAAGAGAAATTAGACCAGCCACTTTAATTGATTTTACCTTTCAAGTAACAGAGTTGTTGTAGCCAAGTGGTCAAGGCCATGGACTAGAAATTCATTGGGGTATCCCCGCGTAGATTTGAATCTTACTAACAACGAAGGAGTTGACTGCAATCAATGACATTCTTTTGGCAGACGTCTGTGGTGCTAACATAGCAATGTTTTTGTTTTTCAAATAGCGAAGGTTATTTTGTAGCTTGATATCGCCTTTTGCCAAAGAACCATTTCAACATTTTTCTTTTCACTACTAATTACTCAGATAGCTGGTACTTTGAGTTTCAAAAACAGCGAAAAAGGCTTACAGCATCTGTTATGTCCAGGCAATGTCACCATTCATATACTGACGAGAAATTTACCTATTTTACTTCTGAGATAAGACAGTGCGTAATGCGGTATGGCCATAAGCCATATAACATTTTTCCAACTATGACTTTTCAACCTTTATATCTGAAAGTTTGACCTCATTAGGCAGAAAAACTTGACTAGATTTCAAGTCAAGACGTTGTATTTCACTGTTGCAAGTATCCACTACATCTCTTATAAACTCGATCCCGTTCTTGTAAGCAATTTTTCTTATTTTTTCAAGCAGTCATCAGTAAATATTTTCTGTGGCGATGGTGGTGTAGTGGTTAGCATTGCTGCCTTCCAAGCAGTAGACCTGGGTTCGATTCACAGCCATCGCATTACTCTTTTCTCACATTGCGCACTTGCTGTGTATCGAGATTTCAACACGTTTTGTCTCGTCATCATCCAATGCTGTTCAAGCAAAGTCCTTCAATCCATACTTTCACGAGGTCAGCTGACAACGAACTTTCTATACCAACAAATGTTGATAATGCAAGCAGCCGTCTTCATGGGAACAAAATTTTTCACTCTTGTTTTGTCTTCCTTTATATTTACCAGTCTGCAAGATGTCCCTTTAGAGAGTTGAATTAAGGCCAAGCATAAGCAGAAAAAGGCCATTACTGAAGAGAAATTAGACCAGCCACTTTGATTGATTTTACCTTTCATTTAACAGAGTTGTTGTGGCCGAGTTTTCAAGGCGATGGACGAAAATTCCACTGGGGTCTCCCCTCGTAGGTTTTAATCCTCTCAACAATAAAGCAGTCAACTGCCATCAAGGACATTCTTTTGGCAGATGTCTGTGGTGCTATCATGGCATTGTTTTTTTTCCAAATAGCTATGTTTGTTTCGTAGGTTGATGTGGCATCATGTTAAAGAACCATTTCAACATCTTTCTTTTCACTACTAATTACTCAGATAGCTGGCCCTTTAATTTCCCAAAACAGCAAAAAGTCTTACAGCATGTGCTATGTCCAGGCAATTGTTTATTGTATACCATTATCCAGCAGTCTATCCCTGTCAAACTCTATATCTGGTAATCATCACTAAACCATATTTTTTTTATTGTTAACTCACCTGGTCATCCTGTGATTTTAGGACATCCGTGGCTAGCACTTCACCACCCTCATATTGATTGGTGAACAGAGAGTGTTCTTACCTGGAGCACAGAGTGCCCCAACACCTGCCTACAATCCGCCATGCGTCAAACTTCTACCATCACCACCAGTCACTTCTCAGACTCCCCTAACCTGTGTGAGATACCCTCAGGATATCATGATCTAAAGGAGGCATTCAGTAAGAAGAAAGGCTCTTTCTCTCCCTCCTCAACGACCATGTGATTGTGCCATTGATTTGCCTGCAGGTGCTCCTCTCCCCACCAGCTGCTTATACAACCTGTCTAGGCTGGAGACTGAAGCCATGGAAAAATATATCTCTGACTCTCTGGCTGCAAGTTTATTCAGACCCTCCTCCTCACCTGTTGGAGCCGTTTTTTCTTTGTGACCAAGAAAGATGGAACACTCCGGCCTTCCATTGGTTTTTGTTGGTTAAACAACATTACTGTTAAAAAAAATACTCTTTACCAATCATTGATTCTGCCTTTAACTCACTTGATGGATCCACCATCTTTACCAAGCTTGACAACCATAACGCCCACCACCTGGTCAGAATAAGAGAAGGGGATGAGTGGAAAACAACCTTCAACACCCCACTGGGTCATTTTGAGTATCTGGTAATGCCTTTTGGACTTTGTAATGCCCAAGCCGTCTTCCAGGCTCTAGTTAACAATGTTTTGAGAGATTTTCTGAAGCGCTTTGTGTTTGTTTACCTGGATGATACACATGTGCTCCGAACAAGGCTTCACACTGGCCCCCCTCAGGGTTGCTTCGTCCCCTACCAATTCCCAGCCGGCTATGTTCCTACATTGGTCTGGATTTTTTGACTGGACTCCTAGTTTCCAGGAGCAACACCACCGTACTTACCATTGTGGACCAGATGTGTGTCAGCTTTATCTCTGGTTTAAAGTCTTTCTTTTTTATTTTTTTCTTCAGATAATCCAGCAGGTTGGTCGAGATGCTGAATATTTTAACTAAAGATTATCTCTTCACTTTGTACCCCTCTCTTCTTTTTCTGAACCCTATTCCTCTTCTTTTTCCACTTCTTTCCCTGTCCCTCTCTCCTCACTATTCCTTGTCAGGTCCTGCAAAAAGTAGCACAGACGTTTTCGATGTAAAGCATTCAGAATAAACAAATAGAGCTTGCCAGGGTCCACGTGTTGCTGTCCCTGGTAGAACAAAACTGTCCAGCAATTCTTGCCATACAGATCCTCATTCTGCTTATCACAACACCAGAGATAAAAGGGTAAAAAGTACTAACAAATGAAAGAAGCTGAGGGATTGTTTGACAAAAGACAAAATCTACAAAACTTGGTGGGTTTTCATTACAAGTGCTCGTCTAGTTTAAATTTAATGGATTGATGCATCAAAGGTGAGTCATTGAGGGATGTTAAACAAGGTTTATTAAACCAGGAATCAGCAAAGCTGTAATCAAAGGAGATGGATCAAAAGGTTATCAAAGTCAATCTCAGAATCAAAGAAAGTCAGTTAGGTCGGGAGTCAGCCAGGGCTGGAGGTATGAAGACCCGACGAGGAAGGCAGGTGAGACTGCCTTTAAATAGGCAGCCAGAAGATTAGATGCAGGTGAGCCCACAGGTGCAGAAGATCCCATCAGCCAGAATTGGGGGGAAAGGTGAGATGGTCCCCGGCTCCCTCTGGTGGTGGTTGAGGGAACCACAACAGTACCCCCCCGCCCCTACGACCACCTCCAGGTGGCCTAGGCTTGTCATGGTTGGCGGCGTGGAAATCCCTGACGAGGTCACGGTCTAAGATGGCTGAACGTGGGACCCAGGAACGTTCCTCTGGGCCGTATCCCTGCCAGTCGACCAGGTACTGGAGTCCACGACCTCGACGACGGACGTCCAGAAGATGACTGACCGTGAAAGCAGGGGCACCGTCAATGATCCACGGAGCCGGCGGAGAACTCGTGGGGGGCTGGAGAGGACTGGAGACGTGGGGCTTGACCTGCGAGATGTGAAAAACGGGATGAATACGAAGTGTAGGAGGCAGGCGGAGACGTACCGTGACTGGGTTAATGATCTTCTTGATGATGAATGGTCCGATGAACCGGGGAGCCAGTTTGCGTGACTCAACTTGCAGGGGAATGGTTTTAGAAGACAGCCAAACTGACTGCCCCTCCTGATACACTGGAGCCGGTGTCCGCCGCCTGTTGGCGATCTGCTGGTTTTGTACCGCGCTCTGCGAGTGCGTATCCACATCAGTCGACATCGTTTGAGGTGGTGTTGGACAGATGGCACAGAGATCTCTGACTCCTGAGAGGGGAAAAGAGGTGGTTGAAAACCAAGGATTACCTCAAACGAGGTCCGGCCTGTGGCTCTACTGGTTTGGGAGTTGTAGGCGTATTCTGCCCAGGGTAGGAAGGAGCTCCAAGCAGAAGGAGTGTCGGCTACCACACAGCGGAGGATGGACTCGATGTGCTGGTTTGCCCATTCCGTCTGACCATTGGTCTGGGGATGGTAGCCCGAAGACACACTCGCTGTTGCTCCCAGGGCTTGACAGAAGGCTTTCCACACTCGAGAGGTGAATTGGGGACCACGGTCCGAGACGATATCTGTGGGTATTCCGTGTAAACGAAAAACATGAGAAACAAGTAGTTGAGCTGTTTCCAAAGCAGAGGGTAGCTTGGGCAGAGGAACAAAGTGAGCTGATTTGGAGAAGCGGTCACTGTGTTACCGTCAGAGGGAGGCAAGCCGGTCACAAAATCCAGTGCCACGTGGGACCAAGGTCGAGACGGAACAGGTAGAGGGCGAAGAAACCCAGCTGGTGGACGATGAGAGGTCTTCCCACGGGCACAAACTGCACAGGAGGCAATGAACTCCCGGGTGTCTTTATTCAGGGCCGGCCACCAAAACCGTCGCCTGATGATGTCCATTGTTCGGCTTACCCCCGGGTGGCAGGCCCAGCGGGACGAATGGGCCCACTGCAAGACCTGTGAGCGAACGGAAGATGGGACAAAGAGACAGCCAGATGGAGGATTACCTGATTCTGTGCTAGACTGCTGGGCTTCAGTGACCGCCTTTTCTATCTCCCAGGTGATGGCTCCCACCACACAACTGGGAGAAATTATCTCTGAGGGTCCGCCGACGGAGTCACCTGTGACATGAAGACAAGAGAGAGCATCCGGCTTCGCATTGCGAGAACCGGGTCTGTAGGTCAAAGTAAAGTTAAACCTGGAGAAGAATAATTGCCACCGAGCCTGGCGTGCATTAAGTCTCTTGGCAGATTGAATATACGACAGATTCTTATGGTCAGTCCAGATGAGAAAGGGAGGTTCTGCACCTTCCAGCCAGTGGCACCATTCCTCCAGGGCTGCTTTTATAGCGAGTAGTTCGCGGTTTCCCACGTCATAGTTACGTTTGGCGGGAGAGAGCCTGCGAGAGTAGAAGGCGCAGGGATGGAGTTTGCCATCAGAAGTGGAGCGCTGAGAGGACGGCACCCACCCCAGAGTCAGATGCATCTACCTCGATGACAAATTGGCGAGATGGGTCTGGTTGGATGAGTATAGGGGCGGACGAGAATCTCTCTTTTAGGGTACAGAAGGCTCGTTCAGCCTCAGGAGGCCACTTGAAGGGACAAGCAGAGGAGGTCAGTTGAGTGAGGGGTGCAGCGAGTTGGCTGTAGTTCCTAATAAATTGCCGGTAAAAGTTGGCGAAGCCCAGGAACTGCTGCAGCTGTCGCCGAGTGCTGGGACGAGGCCACTCCTTAACAGCCCGAATCTTTTCGGGGTCGGTCTCGATGGTACCGGAGCCGATCTTGAACCCCAAAAACAAAACTGACGTAGAGTGGAACTCGCACTTCTCTGCTTTAACGAACAGTTTGTTCTCCAGCAACCGTTGAAGAACTGTTCTTACGTGGACCTGGTGAGCTTCTAGTGACGGGGAGAAAATCAGAATTTCGTCAAGATAAACAAACACAAAATGGTTGATGAAGTCACGTAATACATCGTTAATAAACAATTGAAACACTGCTGGGGCGTTAGTGAGTTCAAAAGGCATAACCAGATATTCAAAATGACCAAGATGGGTGTTGAACCCAGTTTTCCACTCGTCCCCTTGGCGGATCCGGACCAGGTGATATGCGTTACGGAGGTCAAGTTTAGTGAATACTGACTCTCCTTGGAGCAGTTCAAAAGCAGAGTTAAGAAGGGGGAGTGGATACTTGTTGCGGATTGTTATCTGATTTAGGCCTCGGTAGTCGATGCATGGGCATAGCGAGCGGTCCTTTTTCTCCACAAAGAAAAACCCCGTACCCAAAGGTGATGACGATGGACGAATTAAACCCTCTGCCAGTGCTTCCTTGATGTAGGATTCCATGGCTTCACGTTCCGGTTGAGACTGATTGTATAGGCTACTCTTAGGAAACGTGGCACCAGGGAGCAGGTCAATGGGGCAGTCGTAAGGACGGTGAGGTGGCAGTGACTTCGCATGAGTTTTAGAGAAAACAAGAAAGAGATCATGATAAACGGCTGGAACAGTAGTTAAATCAGGGAGTTCTGCAGGTTTAATCTTGCCAGGAATAGCAGCCGGGATCGCTGAACGGAGACACACCGCGTGACAGTGAGTACTCCAACCTAGTATTTTTCCAGACTTCCAGTCTGTGTGAGGGTTGTGCAATTGAAGCCAAGGGATACCCAACACCATAGGGCAGTCAGGAGTGCTCAACAACATAAAACTAATGTGTTCTCGATGATTACCCGAAGTAAGGAGTTCTAGTATGGGGGTGCGGAGGACGAGCGGAGGAATGCGTCCAGGGATCGAATGGTAAGTGGGGATCCAAAGTTCTCTGCCTCTGCCCATTGCAACGCACGTCCTCGCAGGAGCCCCACAATCCTGCGAGGATTGGTCATGGTCTTGGTCATGTCGGAGTGAAAAGTCTGTGGACGGAGAGCAAAGATATGAGAGCATTGAAGGAGGAAACCCTACACTTTCCAAGAGTCCCATTGAAAACTTCTGGGTCGATGGTTGGAGGTTCAGGAGTCGAGTTAGGGGTTCTGTAGTTCAACTGGGTCTGAAAATCTTGGAGATGCCTGCTATGTAGATGACTGATCTGACGCAGCATTTCCAGAGCCTGTCCACATAGTTCCAGTCTCACCTTTAGTTGAGATAACTCATCCTATTCAGGTAGATGATTTGGGTCCGCTGGGTCCATTATGGTCGGGTCTTCTGTTGTGATGAGGAGTGCACATGGAAGGAGGAGGACCCAAATGCAGGACTTAAACAAGATTTATTAAACCAGGAATCAGCAAAGCTGTAATCAAAGGAGATGGATCAAAAGGTTATCAAAGTCAATCTCAGAATCAAAGAAAGTCAGTTGGGTCGAGAGTCAGCCAGGGCTGGAGGTATGAAGACCCGACGAGGAAGGCAGGTAAGGTCTTTAAAAAATACAGCGAACTCATTACATTTTGAAGTCAAAACTAATACCGCGATGATTTGAGTTGGGGGATTTTTTAAGCTAGTTATTGTTGCAAAAAGGGAACGTGAGTTATTATTACTGTTCCCAATTATTTTAGAGAAATACATCTCTCTGGTTTTAAGTAAGATCTGATTGTAAACATGTAACTTTTCTCTATAAATCTCGTAGTGAATCTAGAGCTCAAATTTTGCCATATACGCTTAGCTTTCCTGCACTCCCAATTTTGTGCTTTGACTGAGTCACTATTTCTCCAAGGTGCTTTCTGCTTATATTTAACTGTTTAAACATTTATTTGGACAAAGGCATCCAGAACATTCAGAATACAAGACTGAACAGAATTAACCAAATAGCTACCAAACCAAAACTTGAGAAATCTTCAAAATGAATCATTTCCATGTACTGGGCAAGTGTGTTGTTATTTATGTATCTTCTGTGAATAATTGCTGGTACAGGCGGTGGCCTGGGAGCAACAGTGAGGTCACAAAAAACATAGAAATTATCAGATGAGGCAACGTCAGACACAATCACATTAGAAACATTAAGTCCTTTACTAATGAGGAGGTCCATAGAGTGACCTCTGCTGTGGGAAGCAGAGGTTAAAACTGGGAAGAGCATGGCAGAGGATTTGTTTAGCTCAAGCTTAAAGGACTTAAGCTTTCTCAGATAGAACAGTCTTCTCAGGGCCTTTTTGTAGATCATCTCTGTGTTGGTGGACCAGTCCAGTTTACTGTTAATGTGAACGCTCAAGAATCTGTATGACGAGACCTTCTCCTCATCAGATCCATCAATGCAGACCGAAGGCAGTCCTGCTGAAGTCCACCACCATCTCCTTTGTTTTGGCCACGTTCAGGCCAAAACAAAACACCATCTCCTTTGTTTTGGCCACGTTCAGGTGCAGATGGTTCTCCCCACACCACTGGACAAAGTACTTTACTGGTTCCCTGTACTCATCCTCCCTTCCGTTCCACAGACACCAAACAATATGTAAGTAGTTCATAACAGAAGTTATCATTTCCCACCTCACCAGAGTTGGACCATCTGACTGGTGGGTGGTCATCTATTTGTCCTGGTTCCTGGCCCACAGCACCACCATCAGGACAGAGACGTTCCTGATGGACTTCCAAACCGAGGAGGGGTTCATATCCTGCCTGGTGATGTGTGGGGCCAACATGATTTCTAGGAAACAGGGTCAATGAGAGGCAAACTGTTATTTTCTTGTTTCACCAAAAGCTCCAAATTACAGGACAATACCTGGGTTACTGTTTGTGGATCCTGAGCTGCACGATATGTCACATGCTTTGCAGAAATATCAGAAATGGCCACAGTCTAGGATTATCATGTTTCTGAAATTTATTGTTTGATTCATTTTGATCTAGAACAAGCCAATAAAGAACATTTTACATGGACAAAAAGTTCATATATTGAAAAAAGAGAGCAAAAAAGAGGCAAACGAACAAAGCACATTTTCTGTTGACAAAATCAGATAAAGCAAGCTTATGTATCAAGTAACAACAAGTAGAATAATAACTGCAATTACATGCATTATATCTATATGGTTTTATCAAATAAATTGTAGTTTGTTTTAGTTTATTAGCTTCAGGTTTATTGAGGAAAATATTAAATAACTTCTGACTGAAACAAGAGGACAAATGATTTACCCCATCTTTTCTTTCTGTGAAAACCAACTCAGGTCAGCTCATTGCTACACTGATTAATCCTGCTTTAGACACAAATTACATCCTTAAATGAAGCTGCTAAAATTATGAGACTTAAAGGAGAGCAATAAGCTGGTTGTTCAAAGAGTTGGTTACTTGGAGAGGAGAAGTACCACTTGAAAGTGAACTCTTAGAATAAGAGTTAAGAAGCAGAAAGGTGCTGTGACTGAACACAAACTACTCTGTTTGTCCCCCTGACAAACAGAGTCAGGGAGATAAACTGTAAGATGCAGGTTTACTCTGTAGCAGGTCCTTTGCAGGTTTACTCTGCATCTTACAGATCAGAATCAGAATGCTTTCATTGCCATTTCAATGAAGAATATCTGAGACTAGGAACTTGCTTTGATACAGGTGTGCAAAAAATTAAATTAAAGTAATAAAATAAAATAAATAAAAACAATTTTAACAAAACAGAGTAAATCTGAATCTGTAAGAATAGAGTAGACTTTAAAAGTAAACGATGTTTTACCACCACAGCACCACAGCAACTGTCAAAAATATTTCCGAAAGCCATTGAAAGCAATCTGATTGGCTAAAGATGATTCATCTGTTGATTAGTCATAGGGAAAGGGTTCTGGTAGTGCAGCACTTTAAGTGGAAAAGGAAAATCTCATCTGGAAAAGACCCATAGGAATCAGAGTTGGCAGGGTTCAGTGTGTGAATGCCGATGCATGTGTGTAAAGTTTTGTGCATGTGTGTAATTTTTATTGTGTGTTTGCTTTTAATTGTAAACATTTAATGATCTCAATTGTTATTCTTGTCTGAGTTTTCATTTGTCTTTTTAAGCACTTTGTGTCACTTACTGTAATGTTTAAAAAGTGTTCCATAAAAAAATCAATTTGATTCTACTTATTTTCTAAATAAGAGAGTCAGTGCATCAGAAAAAGCCTGACAGGAGTGACAGAGGAGAGTTTTAAACTATTTCTCAGTGCCCGGTTCTCGTCTCTTGATTATAAGATTGTACGATTATCAGAAATGCTCCTGAAGAGAAAAGCAGCACCGTCCAAAGTGGGATGGATACCAACACTGTGCGTGAGACGGAGCTACCCTAAAACAAACACAGTTGTCTATCTCTATTAAATCACCACCATTTTCTGGGCACAACCTAACTAACTAGTGGTTGAATAATGAAAAGCAGCTGTACATTTAATCATTGTCTAAGTTGAGATAACCTGGATAACTCTCAGACCATGAAAAACAAAATTCTTGTCACCAGGCTTTTGAGGGTGGTGATGTAGGATCCAGATATAAAGCCAGTTTTAATCAGTTTTTTTTTTATAAAGGACAGAACCAGTTAGCGCTCAACAGGATGAGTGACCATAGGATAGGAGCTTGGCAGCATGGCTGACCAGTGGTAAAGCTCATTAGTATGGACAAGAGCAGGTGAGGGACCAGGATAACTCGGCAAGTCAAAAGACCTGAGCTCAGGGGGACAAAGGACCAGAAGTTTGAGCTAAGCAGGACGTTGAACCAGATCAGTGGGGAGCACCAGGAGCAGGGTGAGTGACCTAGGAGCAGGGGGAGGGACCAGACATGGAGAGAGGAGGTGTTTCAAAATGAGAGGAGGATCATGACAATTCTGTAGTCTGATTAGACCAAGATAGAACTTTTTGGAGTGAATGGCTGGCGTTGTGTTTGGGGGAAACCAAGAAACCACTTATCACCCGGCCAATAGCATCCCTACAGTGAAGCATAGCGGTGGTAGCATCATGCTGTTGAGAGGAACTAGAAAACTCATTAGGATTCAGGGAAAAGCTGAATGTTACAAAACTCAGAAACATCCTGGATTAAAACCTGCTCCAGACTGGGGTGACATTTTGTCGTTTAGATGGACAATGATCCAAAGATAATGCCAAGATATGAAAGTAGTGTCTTCAGAAAAACTCTGTCAATGACCTTGAGATAACCAGCCAGAGCCCAAACCTGAATCCAGATGAACATCTGTGGAGCGATTTGAAAATGTCGTATAGAATAACTTTAGCGCGAGGCGACCAATCCTACCACCACATCTGTCTGTTGTTATTATTTGTGTGTGAATTAATACAGACACTGTAAAGCACTGGAGCAAAAAAAACACCATTCATTTCATGATAAAACATCACAGAAACCTGCAGAGAAAAGAAAAAAACACTTTTGCTGAATTAGAAATGTTTTAAAACATCTAAAAATATAACTTAGGCTGATTTTTTCTGGAGAAACACTTTAAGACTGTGTGGTGATACTGGATTATACAAAATAATGATTTGTTTAAATATTTACTACAAAACATGCATAAAAATCT
The DNA here is from genome assembly GCA_902685375.1 of Neostethus bicornis. Classification (NCBI taxonomy): domain Eukaryota; kingdom Metazoa; phylum Chordata; class Actinopteri; order Atheriniformes; family Phallostethidae; genus Neostethus; species Neostethus bicornis. The sequence goes on along the minus strand of CACRXE010000002.1, from coordinate 4,893,760 downwards.
TTTATAACTGAACATGTAAAACAACGTTTTCTTTCTGTATTGAGATGTAAAAGGAAGCTGAACACTGAGAAGATTTTGTTATTTTTCTTGTGACTTTATTAATGAATCTTGTTCACAAATTTGAACGAAGATCTTCTGCATTTAAACAGGTTAAACAGGTTCTTCATCAGAGATTTTAAAGTCTAAAGTTCCATCACAGAAGTTTGAGCATCATCTTCAGCTCTGTTTTTTTTCGAGTTGTCTAAGATTGTGAATGGACGAATGGAGTCATGTTCTGGAAGACTTCATTATCTCCAACATCAGCCACATTCAGAACGATATCATCAATATTGATACAATCCTGGTGTTCACAGTTTGAATCATCTTCCCGTTTTAATTGTAACTGATTTGTAAAATTATTTGGCTCACTCGTTAGATGATCATGAATGGTCTGATCCTCCATTATGTTAAAAAAGGTCTTGTCTTTCCAAGTTTCACATTTCTGCGCAGCAGTCTCTGACTTCTGCTCCTGTTTTTCAGGGTTTGCAGATATATAATCAACAGGCTTGTCCACTTCTCGTTTAGATGTGCTTTGACTTGTTGTAGTGGTGTTATCTTCGGTGTACGTCAAAGACAAGAACTTAAACTCTTTAAAGGAAAACATATTTTTTCCTCTTAACAGTGGCCCTTCTTATGTGGGGGTTAGTTTTTTTGAACACCTTGCAAAAACAGAATACACCTCAACCAGTTAAAATTCTTTTCCTGTATTTAAATGCTACAGAGCCCTGCTGCCCACAGCAAATCTTGTTACTATGGATTCTGTAGAATCTGTGACATCACGATTCTTTTGAAGTCTTTGTCTTGGTGTCAATGAAAGAAATTTATGTAAATGAGCTTCTGTGTCCCTGTTGCATGGAAAACTGTACGAAACATTTCCAGTTTGAACTCTGACCTCTCTAGCAGTTAATCACAGGAGGTGATCAGATAGTCTCGATGTCCAAGGCTAGGGATGAATACAGAAAAATGCCTACTGCTCTGAAAATTTCAATGAGTACAGTGGTCTCAATCATTCATAAGTGAAGACGTTTGGAACCCCTAGCACCCTTCTTTGAGCTGGCCAGCCTATGAAATTTATTGATTCGGGGAGAAGGACCTTCATCAGACCAATAACCCAAAGATCAATCTTTCTGAGCTCCAGTGTTCTTTAGTGGAGAGACAAGAACCATCCAGAAGTACAATCATCTCTGCAGCAATCCACCAATCAGATCGGTCTGGTGAAATGGCCCGACGAAAGCATTCCTCAGTAAATTGCACGTGCCACACTGCCTGAAATTTACCAAAAGATACCTGAAGGACTCTCAGACCACAAGAAACAAAATTCTTTAGACTACAATTGAACTGTTTGGGTCGAATGCCAAGCATTTTGTTAGGAGAAGAACAGGCACTGCTCATCTCCAGACTAATATAATTCAGTAAAGCGCGGTGGTCAAAAAGACTTGAGGCTGTAATTGTTGCCAATGGTGCATCAAGAAAGTATGAAGCTAACACTGGGGATAATTATGTACATGTGATTTTTTTTCCCCCAAGTTTTCTTTTTTCATTTTAATAAATTTACAACAACTTCAGAAAATATTTTTCTCATCGTCATTATGGGGTATTTTGAGATGACAATTTAATTTTATTCGTTTTAGAAAAAGGCTGTGACATAAAAGACGTTGTAAAAGTGAGATGATTTGAATACTTTCTGCTGGAAATGTTCAGTGTGTCTGCTACATGTATACAGTTTGATGTCACACACACACACCAATCACAGTGTAAGATGATCAAACACTGCAGCACATCAAGCTAGCAAAGTTGTGTCCAACATGTTATTCAGAGCTGGTGTGAACTGAATAAGCTCCAGCTGAACATCTCCAAAACCAAAGAGATGGTGCTATACTTTCAACGAGCCCCCTCCACAGTACGCCCTATTGCCATCAAGGATGATGAAGTGGCGGTTGTGAGCTCATATAAGTATCTCGGTCTTCAGCTGGACAACAAACTGAACTGGGCTAATAACATGGAGTCTGTGTACAAGAAACACTAGAGTAGAATGTACTTTTTAAGGAGGCTGGCCTCCTTCAAGGTCTGTCATACACTGCTGAACATGTTTTATTAGGCTATTGTGTCCAGTATTTTATTATGCAGTTGTGTGTCGGGGGGGCAATGTGAGAAAAAAGGACACTCAGAAGCTGGATCGCTTCAATCGAAGGGGTTGGACTTGGTCTGGACAGTAAAATTCAAACAGTAAAATTTAAGAAAAAGCCCAAAAAAATAAATTAGAAGATAGAATTTGTATAAAGTATGAAGCTGTTTCAAATTTCAAAAACTTACAAACACAGATATGTTACAGTTAGCGTTAGCATGCTAACAGGCCAGAAATCCACAAGTTAAAGTTTTTTTTATCAAACCGTAGTAAATCATTAGGAAACAAGAAACAGAGGAATGTTCAAGAAAACACACCAACATTATGGACATTAATTAGAAAAAAACATATTCTTTCCATTTTTTTTCTAATATGTGACGTCTTTATGTCAAAATGCAAGATAATTTGATTAAAAAATAATTTATAAAAACTTACAAGTTTCATTACGTATTACGTAAATGTAAACTAACTTTTTATCTAAAAGGGTTTCTATTGTTATGAATGAAATATATTCATTAAAAAATAACTTTTGCTGAACCACATGCTTTGCACACACAGTTCTCATAATGCTGACTGTGACACCGCCCACTCCTTTGGAGGAATATGGTGGAGAGGCCCGATTGACTGACCAGATCGGTCCTCTTTGCCCTCTTCCTTGGTGATCCTACATCCTTAGGAGGAAATTGACAAGAAATTGACAAAGAAACTGACAAATACTACGGCAAAGTGGGTTGATGCTGATTTCAGGCCAACTTCTATTGTTGAAGAACAAACCCAACCCGTGTTTTACTTTTTTTTAATGATGCACCTAGCCTCATGAGGCACAGTTCACCAATAATAAATGTATTTAAAATCTTCTCTTCTTACTGTATTAAACTGATTAGTCATACAGTTCATTTTTTAATATCCTAGAATTCAAATTCTTTATCAGGAGACCTTTAGCAGAAATGACGATAAAATGTGATTAATTCAATTAATTAATTACAAAATCCTGTAATTAATTTATTTTTTTTATCAACTGACACCACTAATGCTAACACATTAAATATGTTTCTTTAATTCTTACTAAACTGAATTTAAATGAACTTTAATCAGCTGTAATTTTCTTTTTTTTTAAAGAGATTATAAAATAAATCAATAAATCCTTCATTTGTCTTTTAAAATTCGTCCAATTTATTTCTTTTTCATGAATTTACAAAGAGTGCCAATGAAGTAACAGTCCTTAAAATAAAGACGATCCCTGCAGGTGAATGAAGAGTGGTCACGGTTTGGATTGAGATGAGGAGGCTTCCTCTGATGGAGGTGCTTTTCGTGCCTCCAGCAGCGCCAGCAGCCTGGCCTTCTCCTTCTTCATTTCTTTAATTTTGATCTGGTTTTGCTCCAGACGATCCTCCAGCCACTGCAGCAGCGGCTCGCCCACCGCAGACATCTGGCTGCACAGATTCTTGGTGAAAACCGACCCATTGTGGATCTGAGTAATGGGATCCAGGTTCTCCAGGCTCTGGATTTTACGGTAGGTTTCCTGCTCTTCCTGGCACAGGATCCGTGGCAGCTCCACCAGGGATTCCAGACAGGCCTTCCCAATTGAGACGCGTGGGACGATGTGGATCGGGATTTCCACGCGTTCATACTCGGATCCTTTCTGGATGGACTGGAAGCAGGTATAAAAAATTCTTCCTGAACACTTGTTTTTTTCTTCAAGGAAGCAGGCGAAGATCAGACCGACGAAAGTAGGATCGAGCATCTGGTTTGACCCCTGGGTGCGGAGATCTATGTGAGATGGCCAGACAGTGATGTGCGGGTGGGAGTGGTACCAGCCCACCACACGCATCGGACGCCCACACAGCTCTGAACGACGCTCTGCCTCGGTGGAAGCGGCTACCAGCTGCTCCGGGGAGATCTCCACACGATCCTTCCGCTTAAAAGCCCGGCGGACGATGATCACCGACTCAATATTGACAGTTTGTGATTCCTCCACATTTCCAATACACAAACCCATCACCTCCTCTTTCTCAGAGCTCATAGCGTGACTCATACACACAAAAAAGGCGTCTGATTCCAGGAAAACAGCTTTCACCGACATTTTTTCTTCAAAAAAGATGTAAAAATCTGGATTTTGGAGACAGGAATATCTTAACCGTTCAGGACTGTTAATATCTGTTTGGAAAGTGTCCTTTACTGATGACGCGTAAAAAAAAAATCCTGTAAGGCGGGAATCGCCATCTTGGAAGGGTCAAAATCAGGCGAAAAGTCTTTAGAAAGGCCTGTTTTTCCTTAAAAAAAATAAAAAAAAAATACTTTGAGATATTTTATGGCCCTGATCAGTAAATATTCAGACCCCTGAAAATTCTGTCTGATTTATTTTCGTACTTTATGTTATTTTATGCACTAAGTCGCCATCTTGGTCATGTCAATATGACGTCATCCACGTCAATTGCAAAGAAAATGGCAGACATTTATTTTTCATTCAGAAAATTTAAACACACACACACATAAAAAAAAGAAGCTTATAAATGCAAAACAAACAAATCAAGCAAAAACAATGTCGTGAAGAGATTTATACATACATACATACAAAAATACATTTTTGTTTTTAACATTTTAACAAAATGCTGTCTTTTCTTCTTTCAGTCTGCTGGCTGAAAGACTTTGAGGCCTGTCAGATCAGACCAAAGCCAAGAGAGCGGGTGGAGACTCAAACCTACAAACAGATTAATAAATCATTTCTTAGAAAAGCTTAACCATATGAATGAAATAAAACATAAATAAAACTTTAGTTAAAATGTGTGTGAAGTTAACAAAAGAAATAAATCCAAATGTTTTAGATACATCCACACTTTTTGAATGGATCAGTCCTAATGAGATAATCTTCTTTAGCTGGCTCTGCAAAAGGTTCACATGAAGTTTAGACTGTCTTTGAACAAATTTATATCCAGAAGAATGTTTTTTTTTAGTTATTGAGTTAACCAGTATCCACCATTTAACCCCAGTCTTGCATGGAGAAGTTTTCCTTTGAAACCAGACTGAGGAAACAGCAAACAAAGTAAAAGACAGAGGCAGGAGAATTAGAAACCATTCTAATAACATCATTGAAAAACATATTGTTTCAGACTGAAATTAAAAACTGGTCATACAGTTTCATAAAATCCTTTTTAAAATGAGTCTGGTTAAAAGACTAAAGATTTCTGAAGGATAGGCGTCATCATACGAGATCTACTCAGAAATGCTTAAAGTTTAGTGTCAATTAATTTTTGACAGAACTTGTGTCTTTTTTAACATTTGCTGCTACTCATAATAAAGTCATTTCTACATCAACACGCCAAAATGACAGGAAAGCTGCAAAAGAAAACCTTTTTGCATTAACAAGTAAAGAAAAACACAAATGTTAGATAAAAAATATTGGAAGGTTGCAAAGAGCCACTCAGAAAACCTCATATTGAAGCCAGCCTTCAGCCTCCCTGCCTTGTGGAAATCCACAAAATTTTGCCTCATCATCAACCTCAAGAAGACCATCATTATGTGTCAGATTATCTATGTCTTCGTTTAGAGTAATGTTTTTTCCTTTTATTTAATAACTTCCGGATGGTGGATTACTTTTGGTTCTGGGTTTTATGTAACAGACATGTGAAGAGCGTAATGTTAGGATAGGCAACTCAGCAACTGCCATTACTCGCCCAACAAAGTTTGTGTGTGGGACAACCCCATGCTGATCCTCAACACAAAGATGAAGGTTTACCGAGCGTGTGTGTTGAGCACCGTACTGTATAGCAGTGAAGCTTGGACACTGTTTACCTACTAAAAGCAGAGACTAAACGCCTTCCGCCTGCGTGATGACGTCTCCTAGGCAAGACCGCTGGTCTTCACTCGTCTGTGTTCCTTCGAATCGGCCTGGATCTTGTGGCTCTGCTGCCTGGAAGGGGGCTGGGTTTGCGGGACTTGGAGGCCAGTCACTTCTGTGTTGCCCACTGCTGGGGGGCGGGAGACACCCAGAGATACAATTGTGTGGTTTTTTTTTGTTTTTTTTTGCATGGGAGACGGACCCGGGGGCGGTCTCGCCTAGCCCTGCCGGGGCCCCTCGTCACCATTTGGGGTTAAGAGATGCACTGGGGTGAGCAACACTAGAGAGTTGGCAGGACTACAGGTGAGGGGCTAGGGTAGTGATGAGGGACATTAGATATGCGGAGTTGGTCTTTGGGCTGCCTGGGTTTGGCACCTGGCTGTGTGTTGGGCTGTGGTGATTGCATATGGGGTAGCCTGGCCCTGCTGGGCCCCCGGTTGAGCCCTGGCTAGGGGGATGTCGGGTCCCTGGGCCCTTGGGGTAAGTGCTCCCCTCTTGGTCCTGGCTTTGACTTCTGTCATCCCCTGGGCTCGCCTCGGGCCGTGGAGTATGGTTGCTGCATCTGCCCTGTCCGGGAAGACCCACAGGCCTCCCTGATGCCAGGCCTGTGGGTCCTGGCATCAGGACATTTTCTCGTTACTTTATCCACCTTTCTTCTTCTTCTGTACCCTATTCCTCCTCTTTATCAAGCCCGCTGCCCCGCCCCTCTCCTTAGTAAGTCCTGTCAGGTCCAGCACAGAAAACACAGATATTTTGATTGTAAAGCATTTAAAATAAACACATAAAGATTGTCAGGGTCGGCACATGGTGCTGACCCTGGTAGAACAAAACTACCCAGCAATACTTGACATACAGATCATCATTCTGCTTGTCAAAACGCTGGACCGGACAGGGAAAAAAAAAAAAATAGCAATGTTTTTTTCTTATTGGAAGGTTGCAAAGAGCCACCAGAAAACCTCATCCACGAGATGCTCTTTGCTGCCGCAGCCATCCCTGCTCATACTGAAGCAAGCCTTCAGCCTCCCTGCCTTGTGGAAATCCACTAAATTTAGCCTCACCATCAACCTCAAGAAGACCATCATTATGTGTCAGATTATCTATGTCTTCCTTCAGAGCAATATTTTTTCCTTTTATTTAATAACTTCCGGTTGGTGGATTACTTTTGGTTCTGGGTTTTATTAAAACAGACATGTGAAAGCGTAATATTAGGATAGGCAAATCAGCAACTGCCTTTACTCGCCCAACAAAGTTTGTGTGTGGGACAACTCCATGCTGATCCTCAACACAAAGATGAAGGTTTACCGAGCGTGTGTGTTGAGCACCCTACTGTATGGCAGTGAAGCTTGGAAAAAGTTTACCAACCAAAAGCAGGGACTAAACGCCTTCCACCTGCGTGATGACGTCTCCTAGGCATCACCGGGCAGATCGAGATACCAGTGCAAGTGTCCAGGCCCAGTCGAGCATGTCCAGTATGTTCATCATCCTCTCCCAGAGGCGCCTGGACTAGCGAGGCCCAGGGTCGGCAACCCACGGTTCCAGAGCCGCATGCGGCTCTTTAGGTCCACTGTAGTGGCTCCCTCGAGCTCTGTAAAAATTGTTGAAAATGAAAAAAGATGGAGGGAATTTTTTCATTTTGTTTTAATATGATTTCTGAAGGAGAACAAATATGATTCAAACATGACAGTGTTTTATTCTTAATGTTTCCTCAACGACATTAGGGTAAAAACGTGTTAAATACATATTAAATTTCAACATTTCTGTCAACGAAGATTTGCATCACAGCTTACGACTCAGGTTTACATGATCAGGGTGGGATGTCAGGCAATAAAAGCGGAGAAATAAAAGCAGAGACATAAAGCGGAGGCCGATTGAAAAGCCAAAGAGAAAACTAACTCTTGAATTGAAGAATTGAACCTTTCTTGAACCAAATCATTTACATTCATTGTCAATAACTTTTAATTGAAATTTGAATGTAAAGCTAAATTTAAACCTCCAAAATAGGTAATTACCAAAAAAAAAACATTTCTTTTAAAAAAGTGTCTTTGCTGAGGGGAGTCATAGAGATACAGAGTTACGGTGCAGACTAGATCAGCGGTCGGCAACCTTTGACACCGAAAGAGCCATTTGAACCCGGTTTCCACGGAAAAGAAAACACTGGGAGCCGCACATCTAAAATGAAAAAAAAAAAAAAAAACTTCTAGTACTTTACCGCAGCATATTTCTTATGAAATCCACGTGCTACAGAGAAAATTACATTTTATTCATTTAATGAAAACATTTTGAACATTTTGAATTCTTGAAAAATAATAACAATGAATGTCTCTTTCAAATAAATTAAAAAGCTGAATTTAAATTGTCCATGTAGCAAACGAAAGCAGAAAAATGCCATGAGGCGTCATCCTTATATCCATTTATCTTAAATGAAGATAACACTGTATATATTGCTTTTTCTTACCTTTACACTTTGTATAAACAACTATAGTGTGGTTATGTCTTATGAAGTGCTACGGAGAAAATTAAATTTTACCGATGTAATGAACACATTTTGAATTCTTGAAAAAATAATAATGTCTGAATGTCTCTTTCGAATAAATTAAAAAGCTGAATTTAAATTGTGCATGCAGCAAACAAAAGGGAAAAATCCGTGAGCCGTCATCCTTATATCACCTTGGGCTTTCAAAGTATGCAGCGGAGCATACTTTGTGATATTTCAAGATCACAATAATCTTCAAATTTAGAACTAAAATAATATAAAAACTAACACAAATAAAACACACTTCAATTAAATACAAAAAAAATTTTTTTAGTAATTTATTTTCCCAAGCCAATCAGAGCCGCATTATAAGGATGAAAGAGCCGCATGAGGCTCCGGAGCCGCGGGTGTCCGACCGCTGGACTAGATCTTAGAAACACGGTCCAAGATGAAACAGTCTGGTAGCAGCAAAACCAGCTCAATACATTCAGCTGTTTAATCATGTCTTACACTGACTTGTCTAAAGCAGCAGCATACAGGCAAAGAAAATAAAGTTCTGATCCAAAAACAACCCCAAATGACCCAAAATAATTTCTGCCTCTAAACCACTTTGCAGGGTCGTACGGATGGTAAATCCTAAGCCCCGTGAACCATTGAGCAATTTCGAATAAATTTTCAAAAGTAGACTCAGAGATTCGAATCATTCTAATCAGCAATTGCTCCATCTGCAGGCAGCGGGGAGTAACGGAAAATCCAGTGGAAAAAAGAAAGATGAAATATTTGCTCAAAGTCTCCAGTCATTAGAAAAACATTTTTCTAAGCCCAGTGAGTTTTCTGCTTCCTATTTTTTGCAAATATTTTTGTCAGTTTTCGTACAGTAGTTTTTACAATACTGTGTTAATTTAAATTTTACTCACCCAAAATAAATAAAAGAAATATTCCACTCTGCTCATTTAAATTATGATGAAATGTTCAATATAGCAGAGACCGATCACACCGGGTGCTCCTGTCATCAATATTAATCTTTGAAGAGAACTGATGGGGGTTAACGTGGCTTAAAGCAGTGGTCCCAACCACCGGACCACAAACCGGTGGTTAGTTAGGGCCGTGGGTCATGTATTATTGGGCTGCAGAGAAAAAAGAAATAACTTTCATTATTTCCATTTGGTTTATTATTCGAGCAATATTGATGTTTTATTTTGAAAAGTCGTCGGATTTTCTTCCTTAAGTCCAGCATTTGGGTCCTCCTCCTTCCATGTGCACTCCTCATCACAACACACATGCTGATCTGCCAGATGCTCAGCCGTGTGGGACTGAGGAAAATGTTGAATTCCGAGGAGTGAGGTATTCAACTCTTTGAATTTGTCAATGCAGTGGCACGTCACAGCCAGATATGACTTCATCGACACTGATGTCCACATGTCCGATGTCAGACTCACAGCCACAGCCTTGTGCACCTTCAACTTACTTATTCTCTTGCCTCTTGGCATATAGCCTTAACCATTAATTTAAGAGTCTGGCAAAAAACATAAAAAGATAACATTTCATAATGAAACAAACAAGAAAGAAGGCATGGCAGCACACCTTTTTACTTGGGAGAGTTTATGTGGGAGCAACACTATTCATGAGTTCTCATAATCCCACATCTTCCACAAGGTAAAATGGATGTAAATCCTTGATGATCATGTTTATAATTCCAACTTCCATTTTTTTTGTTGCAGGGAATCTACAATAAAGCATAAGAAAAATATTTTATGCTTCAAATCACATTGTATACTCTCATTTTTTTTCTCTTTAGTCTATAAACATACTGCCATCTTTGGAAACTGAACCTTCTATGGATTCAGATGATGTAGAAGCTGTGGAAAAATGCTCAGCCCTGTTGTGGCGGAGCTTTAGGTTAATGCTGCCTGCAAATGCCAGCTGTACATCGCAGATTCTGCAGTGTTTCTAATATAAACAGTTTAAAGTACTGGAGTAAAGAAGTGCAGTAGAAGTACAAGCTTTACACTAAAAGTGATTCAAGTGTAATTATTAATGGGCTCTCAAACATGTACTTGAATGGAAGTGAACAAATATTACAAAGTATAGCATACATAAAAAGAAGTATGCCAAAAGTAATGAAATGAAATTACACATTGTTCAAGTAAGTGTCATAAGGCAAGTTTAAGGCAAGAAAAAGGCCATTACTGAAGAAAAATTAGACAATTAGACACAAATTAGACCAGCCACTTTGATCGATTTTACCTTTCAACCAACAGAGTTATTGTGGTCGAGTGGTCAAGGCGATGGACTAGAAATCCAACGGGGTCACCCCGCACATCCTATCAACAACGAAGGAGTTGATTCCATTAACTTCTTTTGGCATATGTCCGTGGTGCTACCATGGCATTGTTTTTTTTCCAAACAGCTATGTTTATTTTGAAGCTTGATGTCGCCTTTTTCCAAAAACATTTTTCTTTTCACTACTAATTTTTCAGAAAGCTGGCACTTTTTTTTTTTCCAAAACAGCAAAAAGACATAGAGCATCTGTTATGCCAGGCAATGTCACCATCCATATACTGAGGAGGCCTGACCCTATTTTACTTCTGAGATAAGACAGACTCAGGCCTGCGTTTGGCGGTTTGGCAGTAAGCCATATAACATTTTTCCAAATATGACTTTTCAACCTTTATACCTGTAAGTTTGACCTCATTAGGCAGAAAAACATGACTAGATTTTTAGTCAAGACGTTGAATTTCACTGTTGTAAGTATCCACTACATCTCTTATAAGCGCTTTGTGTCGATTACGTTCTTGTAAGCAATTTTTCTTACTTTTTCAAGCAGTCATCAGTTATTGTTTTCTGTGGCGATGGTGGTATAGTGGTTAGCATTGCTGCCTTCCAAGCAGTTGACCTGGGTTCGATTCCCAGCCATCACATTACTCTTTTTCCACCCCGCTCACTTGCTGTGTGTCAAGATTTCAACGCGTTTTGTCTCGTCATCATCCAATGCTGTCCAAGCAAAGTCCTTCACTCCATACTTTTACGAGGTCAGCTGACAACAAACTTTCTATACCAACAAATGTTGATAATGCAAGCAGCCGTCTTCATGGGAACAAAGTTTTTCACTCTTGTTTTGTCTTCCTTGATATTTACCAGTCTGCAAGATGTCCCTTTTTAGAGTTGAATTAAGGCCGAGCATAAGCAGAAAAAGGCCATTACTGAAGAGAAATTAGACCAGCCACTATGATTGATTTTACCTTTCAATTAACTGAGTTGTTGTGGCCGAGTTTTCAAGGCAAAGGACGAGAAATCCATTGGGGTCTCCCCTTGTAGGTTTGAATCCTATCAACAATAAAGCAGTCAACTGCCATCGAGGACATTCTTTTGGCAGATGTCTGTGGTGCTATCATGGCATTGTTTTTTTCCAAGTAGCTATGTTTGTTTCATAGGTTGATGTGGCCTTATGCTAAAGAACCATTTCAAAATCTTTCTTTTCACTACTAATTACTCAGATAGCTGGTATTTAATTTTCCAAAACAGCAAAAAGTCTTACAGCATCTGCTATGTCCAGGCAATGTCACCATCCTTTTGTAGCATTATTTTGTCACAGTGATACTCTAAACCAGCCCTGTTTTGATTCTTGCTCCTGCTTCAAAGAGAGTGTCTGTCTCCTTGGCAATTTGCTCACCACCTGCAGATGATCAGCAATAAGCAAGCTACATAAGCCATCATCCACCCCTCAGCCTGTGTCAGATTGTTGAGTTCCATGCGGTAACAAGAAGCCTTTCGTAGATCTTTGCCGATTTCTTGCCTGTGGTCTTATATTCTGTTTTTTTTTTTTTAAACTTGCCTGCTTTGGATAACCCACCAGCCTTGGACAACCCGCTTGCCTCAAAGAACCCACCTCCTTCAGAGAATCTGTTTTTATCAAAATAGAAATACATTTAATGTTTGTCCTTTTTATCCGGTCTTCCGGGCTTGGATTCTACCACACCTCATCACAAGAGAACAATCTGACCAGATTATGGATCCAGCGGACACACAACCCGGAAACTCCCCGCAGCTGCAACCCCAATGATCAGCTGACACAGCAGGAACAAATGATTTTGAATCTAAACCTCAACCAGCAAGCTATCGTGACACAATAGCTTACTTGCCAATACTTGCCAACCAGGTCGGCAGCCTCTCAGCAGCTTTACCTCCCCCCACCTCCAACCAGTCCACCGCTTCTTCTGTCCAGCTCCTGATCATTCTGTACCGGTAAGAGAGACTCACGTTCCGGATACCAAACCTTGTGCTGTGGACTTGGGAATATGTCAGGGTTTTTACTCCAATGTTCACTTGTGTTTGCTCAGAGACCTGTGACTTATGCCACTGATTGTTCCAGAATTGTCTATATTATTGGACTCCTGGTCGGGAAAGCTTTAGCGTGGGCAGAAGAGACTTTTGAAAGTCAAGGATTTCATCACTTTTCTTACTCTGCATTTGTTGAGGAGATGAAAAAAGTTTTTGACCATCCTATTTGAGGAGGTGATGCCGATAAACAACTCATCAACATGAGACAGGATAATCTCAGCGTCGCAGAGTACTCTGTGGAGTTCAGAACTGTGTCGTCTGAATGTGATTGGAATGATAAGGCACTCTGTGGGATGTATTTGCTAATAGTCTTTCTAGCCGTCTTAAGGATGAGTTAGCCACCAACGAGACACCAGAAACTCTGGATGATTTAATTTCGCTGGCGATATGGATGGATAACCGTCTGAGAGAACGCGACAGACAGCGACGAGTGCAAACCCGCCCGTCATCTTGGTCACCGCGGGTTGCCGACCCTGGGCCTCGCTAATGCAGGCGCCTCTGGGAGAGGATGATAAACATACTGGACATGCTCGCCTGGGCCTGGACACTTGCACTGGTATCTCGATCTGCCGGGTGATGCATCAAATAACACAAAGTACGAAAATAATTCAGTCAGAATTTTCAGGGGTCTGAATATTTACTGATCAGGGCCATAAAATATCTCAAAGTACAAAGTATATGTTCATGTTTTTTTTTTTTTTTTTTTTTTTTTTTTTAGGAAAAACAGACCTTTCCAAAGACTTTTCGCCTCAATTTGACCTATCCAAGATGGCGATTCCCACCTTACAGGATTTTTTTTTTTTTTTTACGCGTCATCAGTAAGGGACACTTTCCAAACAGATATTAACAGTAGCTGAGCCGTTAAGATATTCCTGTCTCCAAAATCCAGATTTTTATATCTTTTTTGAAGAAAAAATGTCGGTGAAAGCTGTTTTTCTGGAATCAGACGCCTTTTTTGTGTGTATGAGTCACGCTATGAGCACTGAGAAAGAGGAGGTGATGGGTTTGTGTATTGGAAATGTGGATGAATCCCAAACTGTCCACATTGAGTCGGTGATCATCATTCGCCGCTCTGATAAGCGGAAGGATCGTGTGAAGATCTCCGCGGAGCAGCTTTTCTGCTTCCATGGAGGCAGAGCGTCTTTCAGCGGAGAGTGGGCGTCCGATGCGTGTGGTGGGCTGGTACCACTCACACCCCCACATCTCGGTCTGGCCTTCTGACATAGATCTCCGCACCCAGGGGTCAAACCAGATGCTCGATCCTTGTTTTGTTGGTCTGATCTTCACCTGCTTCCTTGATGAAAGAAACAAGTGTTCAGGAAGAACCGTTTATACCTGCTTCCAGTCCATCCAGAGTGGATCCGGGTTCAAACAAGTGGAAATCCCGATCCACATCGTCCCACGCTTCTCAATTGGGAAGGCGTGTCTGGAATCCCTGGTGGAGCTGCCACTGATCCTGTACCAGGAAGAGAAGGAAACCTACCGTAAGATCCAAAGCCTGGAGAACCTGGATCCCATTACTCAGATCCACAATGGGTTAGTTTTCACCAAGAATCTGTGCAGCCAGATGTCTGCTGTGAGCGGGCCGCTGCTGCAGTGGCTGGAGGATCGTCTGGAGCAAAACCAGAGACAAATTAAAGATCTGGAGGAGGAGAAGGCCAGGCTGCTGGCACAGCTAGAGGGATGAGCAGCACCTTCAGCAGAGGAAGCCTCCTCATCTCAATCCAAACCAAACCGTGACCACTCTTCATTCACCTGCAGGGATCGTCTTTATTTTGAGGACTTTAAAAAATTTAAACTTCATATGCTTCATTTATAAAGTTTTAAAAAATAAATAAAATTGACCTGTTTTGAAAGACAAATGAATGTTTTATTTATGAGTTTATTTTTAGAATCACTTTATATAAAAAAGGACTGAAAATTACAGCTTTTTAAAGTTCATTTAATTTCAGATGAGTGAGAATTAAAAAAAGACATGTTTATTTTGTTTCCATCTTTCTGTTTTTACCAACAATGGATTCTGATCCTGGATATTTACATATATTTTGAAGCAGCGTTGGCTACGGATGAATAAGCTGATGCAGGTGCTGCAGCTCCTACAACATTTACTGTAATTGTGAAAGGTGGTACGGGCCATAGGGGAAGCAGTGTCACACTGACTTTTTTACTGTTTCCAGGTCTTTGTAGCCTCGTCCTGGATCTGCTGGAAAAAGAAAATCATATCCCTCTTCCAGGCATCTTTGTACCACTGGGCAGCTCTTCCAGTTGGCTGAATTCCTGTGACGATCTCCTCTTAGAACAGGGGTGCAAAACCTTTTTTGATCCACTTTTCAAGTAGCAGCCCTTCAGAGATCTCCTGGACCCATGTTAAAAGCGCAAACCCAACAAATTGTTTTGAGCCTGCAGTAAAACTACCCTCACAACACGTTTCGTTGTTGTTACAAAACCATTGGACATCACACACACTCTTAAATACACACACGAATGTGTGTGTATTTAAGCTTTTTATAAGCTAACATTGAAACTTATAAAAACATAAGCTTCAATGTTTTTATTAAAGGCAAACCATTCTTGTCTAAAGCCATTTAAAGACAATACAAAAGTTGAACAATGCACAATAACAAAAAAAACATTCACACAGCTACATTGATTTGGTGAGATTTCGGTTAGGTTTTATTTGAACAGTTACAGCTCAGTAAAATGTGTTGGAGTAAAAGTGTTAAGGTATATGTAACTATAAATGTAGTGTAGTAAAAATAAAAGGAGTAAAAAATTAAAATAGAACACTTTAGTACTTAATAGCCTAATTGTTTCACTTTGTTACTATGCATATCCTTCATGTCCTCAAAGTAAAAAAAAAAAAAGCATAATAGCAGAGTGCATGTAATAATAATAAAAAATCATAGTAAATGAGAAGATAAACCCCTAACTTTTATATCAATGTCTTCACACAGGGTCCTGCTCCAAGTAGAGGAATTTAAATATCTCGGGGTCTTGTTCACAAGTGGGGAAGGATGGAGCTGGAGATTGACAGGTGGATCGGTGCGGCGTCAACAGTAACTAGGACGCTGCATCGATCCGTCGTGGTAAAGAGACAGCTGAGCTGTAAAGCAAAGCCCTCGATTTACAAGTCGATCTACGTTCCCACACTCCCTTATGGTCACCAGCTGTGGGTAGTGACCGAAGAGGACGAGATCATGGAGACAAGCATCAGAAATATGTTTCCTCTGCAGGGTGGCAGGGTTCTCACTCAGAGATCGGATGAGGAGCTCTGCCATCTGGGAAGAGCTCAGTGTCGAGCTGCTCCTCTTCCAGGTCGAGAGAAGCCAGGTGTGGTAGTTCGGGCATCTGGTCAGGATGCCCTCCGAGCACCTCGCTGGTGAGGTGTTTCGGGCACGTTCCACCGGGAGGAGACCAAGAGGCTGTTATGCTAGGAGCATTTTGTAATGAAACAATGCACTGATATAATCTGCTTGTTATAAAAGAAACCTTAGCTATGATTCTATGATTATATTATTAACCACATTATGTTATCTACCACATTTGACTTAGAACTTAGTATTAACCTCAATTTTTGCATTATATTTTAAGAAATGAATCATTAGTTCTTTAGCCAATATGAAAGAATGTTTTGTAATGTGATGTATTGGACTTTTATGTACTACAATTATGCATTAACGTCTTTATGCTGTATTAAGAAAAGATTCTATGTAAAACAATTATGCATTAATGTCTTCATGATATGTTAAGAAAAGATTCTGTGTAAGCGTCTGTGCAGTTAGGAAGTGACTGGAAGAAAATGCTGTGTCTGCCCAAAAAACGTCTTGCGACTGTCACAAGAAGTAGGAGCTAAGGGCAAACCATATCAATTTTTCAAACTTGTCAATTTGTCAGGAAACAGATGTTAACAGAATCCGTTGACTCTATCTTTTCTTAAGGTATAAAAATCCAGGAGAAAAGGGAAGCGGAGTGTGTAATTTTGCTGCTTGTATTAATAAATCTTCTCTGCGTAATATTTGTCTCTTGCCTCTCTTCTATTAATTTTCCCTCTAATTAAGTTACACTTTTTAAATTAGAGCGATTAGAATAGAAAGAGAAATCCTGTTTCAATCCCAGCCGTTTTGAGAACCAGCATCCATCTGCTCGGCCCAGAAAGATCATCTATTGAAAGGTGAGTATTCTTTTCAGGATGATTCTTTTAACAAGGGGGGAGGGGAGTAGAGTGTAAAACCTTTGCATTTGGAACAAAAGTGTCAGGATCATAAGGTCTTTTATACCGGAAAGAATAGGATTCTCTCTCTTTTTTAATGAGGTATTTCTAGGTCTTAGGTAGAGGAGTTCTTGGTTCTCCTTAAACAGGGATTATATGTGACAGGTGTTCTGATATAATTCATAAAACCTTGACAAGGCAGACTCCTTACCCACTGGAGAGACTACAGCTGGCTGTGGAACAACTCGGGATACTTTTGGGGGAGATGGGTGATGCAGCTGGGGTGAGAGAAGTTGGGGCTTCCTGTCTGAGGGTGTTTCCCTGTCCCCGGATAAGCAGAAGACGACGGAACGGAAAAGTGCAAATGCTCAGTCTGTCATGATCACCTCACTCTGCCACTGGAGGGCGCCCTGGAGCTTCTCCCCTCTCCTGGATTCCAGCCTGCTAAAGCACTTGGGTGATTAGCCTGACGCCAATCAGCTGTACAACATCAGCCTGGTTCTTATTTAAAAGCAGTCTCTCCTGACTTCCACGTGGGGTCATCACCATCCTTCCCAGCCAGGTCTTCCTGGCTGCCTGACCAAGTTTATGAAGAAAACCTTTATTTGTTCCACACTGCAGGAGGAATGAATATAGTTTTGTGATTAATGATTGTAATTGTTTCATTTTTTAGTGATTTAGTAAAATAGAATGAGTTTTCTTTTTATCTCTGTGTCTCTGGAACTTTAACCATCAACCTGCTGTAACAGGGACTGTAGGCGAAAATCAGCATCTCTGCTACAACCTGGCACAAAGCATCTCTCTTGGATTAATGTTTATATTTTCCGATGTCCCAGGTACAATAAAGAAATGTGTTTAATCAGAACGATTTCTAGGGATACTACTAGTGGCACCTCAAAAAGATTTCCTAAGGAATTAAACAGGGCTGGTCTATTTCTTTTTTATTCTTTATTGCTTCAGCTGAAATATTATCCATCTTAACAGAAAAATTGTGTATTCAGCAAACATCTAGCAATCACTCTGTTTGGTGACTATTTTTTTTTTAATGTAGGACAGCAGTCAAGTTCCTAAAATTTTACAGTCATTCCGTTTTTTTCTGTTGTTCCGGTCTAAAACTTAATCTTAAAAAAGTGGATTGTTACTGATACCTGGCTCCACTTTGACAGCTGTTTACAACATTCCTGTTCAATCTTATGTAAAATGTGTCCACATCATCAAAAATAAATTAAAGGAGTATTTAAATTTCTGGAGAAATATGGATAAATGCAAACTAAATTTATAATCTCAATGGGATATTTCCACTTTGTCACGTCATAGCTTCTGTTAGGTAGGAATTGTAAATACTTCTTTTTCATATGAATGCTTTTGTTCTTATCATTCAACAGTGTCTCTAGTTAACATAATCACTCAACACCAGGGGCCAGTTTCAAGAAGGAAGTTTAAGAAACTTTGAGTTTAAATCTAAACCCTGTGTTGATCAACTTCAAGATTGAAAACCCTGAGTTTTTGGTTTCAGATCAGCTGGAAATAGCTGGTTTAATCAACTTCAGTTTGATTGACTCAGAGTTTAGAAAATACACCTTGAAAACAAATTAGCCCTGATCAATGGAGTGTAGACATCAGGAGTTACCATGGAAACAGGAGCAAACAAAGGGGTCTGCATATTTCTAACAGACAGAGCTGGATGTCTTACTGTAGACATACAGCGAGTATGAGCACACTTTTATTTAAAAAATGTCTGGAGACATCTACCTCCAAAAGAAAAAAAAAAAGCCTGGGTGGAAATAGCTCCTAGAGGAAATACACAAGTTTTCATTTAATCTTAGTGTTCGGTGTAACTAATTACTGAATAATGGTGGAATAATGGTGCAAACTGTCGCCATACTAACATACATACTAACGCCCGATCACGTATGGAAAGAAAGACCTCCGGTAACGAGATGTTCTCGAGCGGAGTTGTCTGAGCCTCTTGGAGAAGGAGCTCGGCTGTTCGTCCAGGAGTGGGTAGAGAGGATGGTCATGATTGTCCATGATGGATAAAAGTTTGTTCAGTGACCTCCTCTCTACCACTGCCTCAAGTGAGTCCTGTTTGCTGGCAATGACAGAGCCAGCCAGTCTGATTAGTTTATTAAGTCTGTTGGCGTCACTGGCTGCGATGCTGCTCCCCCAGCAGATGACAGAGAAGAACAAGGTGCTGGCCACCACAGACTGATAGAAGATCTCCAGGATCTTGCCGCACACATTGAAGGACCTCAGCTTCCTTAGGAAGTAAAGTCGGCTGCAGGTCTTCTTGTACACAGCAGTACTGTTGCTCCTCCAGCTCAGTCTACTGTCGATGGTCACTCCAAGGTATTTGTACTCCTCCACCACCTCCACATCCCTACCCAGAATGCAGAGGGACTGCAAAGCAGTCCTCCTTTTCCGGAAGTCAATCACCATCTCCCTGGTCTTGTCTACATTGAGGAGCAAGTGATTCTCTCCTGCCCACACCACAAATCCATCCACCACACTCTTGTACCCGTCCTCCTGCCCACCACTTATACACCCTACAACTGCAGAGTCATCAGAGAATTTCTGTAGGTGGCATGAATCGGAGTTGTGTTGGAAGTCTAAAGTGTACAATGTGAAGAGGAATGGAGAGAGCACAGTGCCCTGTGGGGCTCCTACACCACTCAGAACCACATCAGACAGGACTTTGCCCAGCCGGCCGAACTGTGGCCTGTCCGTCAGGTAATCAGTGATCCATGAGACGGCGGATGTGTAAGCTGCCCATGCCCCATGCACTCATGCAGCCCCACACCGTCAGAGATGCAGGTTTCTGAACTGAGCTTGGTAATTTTACTGCTTGGTAATTTTATTTGTTGTTTAGGTATGAAGCAATAACGTCGCTCAGCTGTAAAAATATATGAAAGTTACACAAACTAGAAAAACCTCTCACCATTAGACATACCTTAGAAATTATGCATTCACAACCATTTTAGGTGTGTGTTTGTGAAAAATACTGAAATTACAAATCCTAGTGAAGCCAAACCCATATTTGGATATGTCATGTTGGCAGGGAAATTAGCCATGCTACACAGACAACAACACAACTTCATAAGGGGCAAAAACCAGCAGTTTTCTTATTTTACTCCAGGTTGTAGCTTAGATATCCTCTTTTATATCATGATGATTATAATTAAATACAGTACATAAGGAAAATATTAAATAAAACTCTAGTTTAGGCAGATTGAAGCAGCTCCTGTTGATACTGGGACGATATACACAACTAATTACTAACTTCACGAACAAGTTGACTTTTTTCATTTAGGTTGTCCTTTTCTATCTCATTCGCTGTACTTTTATAAATGGGTAAGGATCTATATTCCATTGCTCCATCCTCATCATGCTGATTGAAGAATTCCAGCTCATGCTCTGATCCAAAGAGTGAAATTAGATCTCTGCCCAACCTCTCAAATTAATCAATAAATATCAGACCCCACATGAGGAAAGCCATGTCTGCAGTGCTCAAGTCAAGCGTGCCCACAGTTTAGTTTTCTTTTTTTTTTTTAGTTGTTTTGAAGCTGAAAAGAAAGCTTTATTGAAGGCAACATGAGGTATTAAGATATGAGTTTCACCAACCACAACTAGTTTCACAAAATTCTTAAAAAGATAAAGTCACACAGGAAAAATGAACATGAAATGTTTAACTTTAGCAACTCATAATGGCACAGAAGCTAGCATGTCTGACATACAGTAAGTATGCTCTGCAAGGATTTAAAAAGATATGTAAATCAAAATGTAAACAAAAAAAAAAACCTCCTGCTGGATTCTGGAAAGCTTTTGAAGAGAAATCATTCTCAATTTCTAGATGAACTCGGAATTGGTAACCTGAAAGAAAGCATTATTTAAACTCATAGAAAGTTCAAAAACATTTTAACACCATAGAAGTTCACATCATGACTCAAGTATTCTATACACATGTCTCTTTCATTGCAGAAGGTACAACGATTCTAGATTTCAGGATTACTCAAAATTCTAATTTCAGGATGTAAACTTATTTTTTCTCCCCTGTGGAGGTCTTCACCACTGACCACGTTCTTGTTTAAAAGTGATTATGAACTTCCAAGCTCCACGTAATGTGAGAGGCAGATCTCCTCCAGGAAGAGCTTCTCCACTTCTACAGCCGTGTCCATGTCTTTGCGCTCCATGTAAGATATCCGAGTGTGTTTCAAGCTCCAGTCGGGCTTGAAGCTTTCAAGTGAGTGGTGCTTTTTAAGAACCAGCACCAGGAATTTGTGCATCTCCAGGAGGAAAGTATCGGGGCTGTTCTTAGAAAAGAACTCCGTAAGTATCATCTGCTCCTCTTCACGCAGGTTTGTTTTGTAAACCTGTGGAACTCCAACAAACGGATTCCTTTTGAGCCGAAGCATATTTGAAAACACATTTCTACTTAATTTAATTTAAAAAACGGAGTATTTTAATGCTACCATGACTGCTTACACTATGTACATATGCTACCGATATGCATATTGTGCTGCTCATGGGGAACAGGAGCAATTCTAATCCCAGACCACTCTGAGGACCTCTGAGAGGGATAAACTGTGTGTGGACTTGTTGTCTGACATCTCCGCCCAATGAATAACAAAAATCAGGAAGAGTGACTCTCTTTGGCCATTCCCAGCGTAGATCAAAGATTACTAGAAGGGGTATCAGCAGGATCTGGACCTGCAGATGCAGAACAAGTAGGATCTGTACTCACAGATCCAGAAGCAGCAGGTCCAACTCCAAAGATGTCTTGCATAGCAGCTGATGGTCAGCTCTGCTGCTGGAGACATCCTCCTTTAAACATCTGCATAGGGCTCATGTGTCTCTCCTTTTTCAAACCGGGATTAATAATACTAAATTTTATTTATATAGCACTTTTATGAACACTCAAAGACGCTTACATAATTATAAACAACAACATAATATAAAACTGCAGAAAGAAATTTAGCAAAATATAGAATAATTAAAATATTTCAACGTTAAAAAAGTTTTAAAAAGATGAGTTTTAAGAAGTTTCTTGAATGTGCCAGAGTAGCTTGTTCCAGAGAGTGGTAGCAGCAGTGGAAAAGGCTCTGTCTCCCCAAGTTTGGACTTTAGTCCTGGATGGTAGGGTCAAGAGATATGCAACTGAGGAGCGAAGAGAGCAAGACGAGGTGTACCAGGTGGGCATATCAGTGAGCAGATTGCAGCAGATTTGTCGGCTGCGCATCCATGATGCGAATCTACCATTTCACCACATCCCAAAGATCCTCTGTTGGATTGAGATCTGGTGACTGTGGATTCCATTTGAGTACAGTGTACTCATTGTCATGTTCAAGAAACCAGTCTGAGATGATTCCAGCTTTATGACATGGCGCATTATCCTGCTGAAAGTAGCCATCAGAAGTTGGGTACATTGTGATCATAAAGGGATGGACATGATCAGCAATAAAACTCAAGTAGGCTGAGGCGTTTCAACAATGCTCAATTAGTACCAAAAGGCCTAAAGAGTGCCAAGAAAATGTTCCCCACACCGTAACACCAACACCACCAGCCTGAACTGTTGATACAATACAGGATGAATCCATTCTTTCATGTTGTTGATGCCAAATTCTTAATCTACCATCTGAATGTTGCAGCAGTAATTGAGACTCTTTAGACCAGGCAATGTTTTTCCAACCCTCGATTGTCCAAATTCAATGAGCTTGTGCAAATTATAGCCTCAGTTTCCTGTTCTTAGCTGAAAAGAATGGCCCCCAGTGTGGTCTTCTGCTGCTAAAGCCCATCTGTCTCAAAGTTTGACGTACTGTGTGCCAGAGATGCCCTTCTGCCAACCTTGGTTGTAAAGGGTGGTTATTTGAGTCACTGTTGCCATTCTATCAGCTCAAACCAGTGTGGCCATTCTTCTCTGACCTCTGGCATCAACAAGTCATAACAGACCTACAGAACTGTCTCTCACTGTATATTTTCTTTTTCAGACCATTCTCTATAAATCCGAGAGATGGTTGTTTGTGAAAATCCCAGGAGTTTTTGAAATACTCAGACCAGCTCTCCTGGCACCAACAACCATGCCACGTTCAAAGTCACTCAAATTCCCTTTCTTCCCCATACTTATGCTTGGTTTGAACTGCTGGAGATTGTCTTGAGCATGTCTACATGCCTAAATGCACTCAGTTGCCGCCATGTGATTGGCTGATTGAAAATTAAGTGCTAACAAGCAGTTGGACAGGTTTACCTAATAAAGTGTCGGGTAATTTGATTAGAATTACTTTATTGATCCCATACGTGGGAAATTTGTGTGTAACAACAGCAAACAAGAAAAAAAGAAGTAAACAGTATTTATACAAGAAGGAAAAAGAAAAATATGACAATATTAAAATAATAAAATAGAAGGGATAATGTAACTAAACATCAAGGACAATACGGACTGAATGTGCATAAGGAGATAAAAAGTGACATAAGAAGCATAAAGTGACAAACCGTGATGAATTACATGAACAAGTTATCTGTTATTCTGTGAGTAATTATAAAGTGTTATTGTATAGAGAACAAAAGATTTCCGGTACCGGGCGGTTTTTGAGCGGAGCTGTCTGAGCCTCTTGGAGAAGGAGCTCCGCTGTTTGTCCAGAAGCGGGTAGAGAGGAATGCAATGGTTGTCCATAAGTGTATAACGTAATAATACAATATATATTATTATAAAATACATATATATGCATCCACCTTGTTTTGAAAGTACCAGCATGTAAAAACAATTCAATTTTAACAGAATCAAAGTTCATTTTCTCTGTTTATTTTTGATAAATTACTGACATACAAAATGAAACAGATTAAAAAAAAAAAAAAACAACAACACTCTGAAGTCTTTTTTAGGCATCTTGCTAAATTTGAACTTAATGATAAATTTAAGACAGCAATAACTTCAGATTGATATTTTATTGACATTTGAAGGCTTTTTGCTTCTTGCTGTTCTTAATTATATTGTTGATGTAAGTTGTTACTTTAATACAAGAACATGTTCATTTTTATAAAGATCTTTTTTTTTAAAGTAGGTTAAGTTAATATTTTGTTTTAAATTGTTTCAAAATAAACGTTTTTGCTGCTTCCACATATTTTGTTTGACCTATATTTTCAATTTCAATTCAATTCAATTTTATTTGTATAGCCCAAAATCACAGAATGTCCGTCTCAATGGGCTTCACAAGAAAAAGAGGAATGTATTAACACAAATACACAACAAGAAAAATAACTAACAAATGCTAACTAAACAAGACTAGCACATTAATGCACTTAGACTCTCCTTCTCGGTGAGGAAAAACTCCTAAAAAACCCATCAGTGGGGAAAAAATACGTGTTTTTAAACTTAAAAATGATCTCTAAGAGTACCAAATAGATACTGGATCAATAAGTGGTATTGATTAGAGTACTAGAATTGATTTAATGGTATCGATAACATTCCTATTTGAGATTGATTAGGTTTTTATTATTGTAATATAAAATATTCTGGGGTCATTTTGGTTTTCCTCTAAAGTAGCTGCTGCAGTCCATTTGGATGTAAAAAAAATGTCCTTTCTCTGGTGTAATTATTCACATCAGCTAAGAAAACCGTCTTCTTAATATTTTTCTGATGGAAAAAAATGTTCATTCATTAGAATAAAAGTATGAAGGCGAACGACTTTTCAAAAGGTTTCACAAAGAGTTTGATATTTATTTTCAGTTTTTAACTCACTTTAAGAGAAATGATAGGATTTTGTTAAAAACTCTTAAAGAAAAATGTTAAGTTCTTCACAACATTCATTTTGCTTATTTTATTTACTTTGCATTTTTCAAACTTGTTAATTTTCTCTTTATTGTGTTTAAATTTTCTTTTTTATTTATTTTTGACCTGTCCTGTCTGGCGAATGACGTATATGACGTCATATGGACGCGACCAAGATGGCGGTTTTTGTGCATAAAAAAATAAAAAACGAATGCAATCCAGCATTTTCAGGGGTCTGAATATTTACTGATCGGGATCATAAAATATCTCAAAGTATATAAAAAGAAACAAAATATGAAAAGAAAGTTTTTCAAGACTTTTTACTTCATTTTGACCCTTCCAAGATGGCGATTCCCGCCCATTATTTAGGAGCTTCTGCCACGTCATCAGTAAGAGACACAGTCCCAACGAAAATAACAGTTACTGAGCGGTTAAGATTTCCCTGACACCACATAAAAGATTTTTATATCTTTTCATATCTATAAAAAAAAGATTTTTATATCTTTTTTGAAGAAAAAATGTCGGTGAAAGCTGTTTTTCTGGAATCAGACGCCTTTTTTGTGTGCATGAGTCACGCTATGAGCACTGAGAAAGAGGAGGTGATGGGTTTGTGTATTGGAAATGTGGAGGAATCCCAAACTGTCCACATTGAGTCGGTGATCATCGTCCGCCGCTCTGATAAGCGGAAGGATCGTGTGGAGATCTCCCCGGAGCAGCTGGTAGCCGCTTCCACCGAGGCAGAGCGTCGTTCAGAGGTGTGTGGGCGTCCGATGCGTGTGGTGGGCTGGTACCACTCCCACCCCCACATCACTGTCTGGCCATCTCACGTAGATCTCCGCACCCAGGGGTCGTACCAGATGCTGGATCCTACTTTCGTCGGTCTGATCTTCGCCTGCTTCCTTGAAGAAATAAACAAGTGTTCAGGAAGAATTTTTTATACCTGCTTCCAGTCCATCCAGAAAGGATCCGAGTATGGACAGGTGGAAATCCCGATCCACATCGTCCCACGCGTCTCAATCGGGAAGGCCTGTCTGGAATCCCTGGTGGAGCTGCCACGGATCCTGTGCCAGGAAGAGCAGGAAACCTTCAGTAAAATCCAGAGCCTGGAGAACCTGGATCCCGTTACTCAGATCCACAATGGGTCGGTTTTTACCAAGAATCTGTGCAGCCAGATGTCTGCGGTGGGCGAGCCGCTGCTGCAGTGGCTGGAGAATCGTCTGGAGCAAAACCAGATAAAAATTGAAGAAATGAAGAAGGAGAAGGCCAGGCTGCTGGCGCTGCTGGAGGCACGAAAAGCACCTCCATCAGAAGAAGCCTCCTCATCTCAATCCAAACCGTGACCACTCTTCATTCACCTGCAGGGATCGTCTTTATTTTAAGGACTGTTACTTCATTGGCACTCTTTGTAAATTCATGAAAAAGAAATAAATTGGAAGAATTTTTAAAAGACAAATGAAGGATTTATTGATTTATTTTATAATCTCTTTAAAAAAAAAAGAAAATTACAGCTGATTAAAGTTAATTTAAATTTAGTTTAGTAAGAATTAAAGAAACACATATTTATTGTGTTAGCATTAGTGGTGTCAGTTGATAAAAAAAATAAATAATTACAGGATTTTGTAATAAATTAATTAAATGAATTACATTTTATTGTCATTTCTGCTAAAGGTCTCCTGATAAAGAATTTGAATTCTAGGATATTAAAAAATGAACTGTATGACTAATCAGTTTAATACAGTAAGAAGAGAAGATTTTAAATACATTTTATTATTGGTGAACTGTGCCTCATGAGGCCAGGTGCATCATTAAAAAAAGTAAAACACGGGTTGGGTTTGTTCTTCAACGATAGAAGTTGGCCTGCAATCAGCATCAACCCTCTTTGCCGTAGTATTTGTCAGTTTCTTTGTCAATTTCTTGTCAATTTCCTCCTAAGGATGTAGGATCACCAAGGAAGAGGGCAAAGAGGACCGATCTGGTCAGTCAATCGGGCCTCTCCACCCTATTCCTCCAAAGGAGTGGGCGGTGTCACAGTCAGCATTATGAGAACTGTGTGTGCAAAGCATGTGGTTCAGCAAAAGTTATTTTTTAATGAATATATTTCATTCATTACAATAGAAACCCTTTTAGATAAAAAGTTAGTTTACATTTACGTAATACGTAATGAAACTTGTAAGTTTTTATAAATTATTTTTAAATCAAATTATCTTGCATTTTAACATAAAGACGTCACATATTAGAAAAAAAATGGAAAGAATATGTTTTTTTCTAATAAATGTCCATAATGTTGGTGTGTTTTTAACTTTCTTAAACATTCCTCTGTTTCTTGTTTCCTAATGATTTACTACGGTTTGATAAAAAAACTTTAACTTGTGGATTCCTGGCCTGTTAGCATGTTAACGCTAACTGTAACGTATCTGTGTTTGTAAGTTTTTGAAATTTGAAACAGCTTTATACTTTATACAAATTCTATCTTCTAATTTATTTTTTTGAGCGTTTCTTAAATTTTACTGTTTTCTTTTTTTTTCCAAATTTTTAAAATAGTTTTTGATTGCAAAGCCACTGTTAAAGTCGTCGTCAAGAAAAGTCACTTTAGTCACAACAGTAATTTATACTATTATTTATACTAAGTTATACTATTTAACTATTTAACAGTAATAAATCCGTGTAGTCCCTCATTCATCCAGGAGTGATCCATAGTAGAAAAAGTTTTAAAAAAGTCTTCTGGACAGTTTAATTCTTCAACGAGACGTTTCGACTTCCATCCGGAAATCATTTTCAATCTGAATGAAATGGACTGAAACCTGGATCCATTTATACTAACCTGAGTAACAGGTAAAAAAAAAATAGTAAGAAGGGCTCGTCCAATGAGCCTGTGTTACTTAAGATGGCCGTGAATGGCTCCTATTGTAACCACAGACCAGTAAACAAACCTATTCTAAAAATGCTAAAAGCCTAGTGAATAGAGAAACCTGCTAACGAGAGGCGTTAAACTGAGTCACGAGGTGTCATCTTTAGTCCATGGCTTCAAAAGGCTGATATAGATACCGGGCAAAACGTATCTAACGCCTCCTCTCCGATTCAGTGAGGGATTTTCTTTCATCACAAAGATGGCTTCTTTCACCCCTCTTTCAAACCAACCTTTCTCTCTACTTAGAATCTTCACCTCACTGTCCTCAAAAGTGTGTTTGGTGGATTTAAGATGCAGATGTACGGCAGACTGTGGACCACTAGAGTGCAAAGAACACTACATTGGGGAAACGAAGCAACCACTCCACAAAAGACTTTACCAACACAGAAGAGAAGCCTCTAGTGGCAAAACACCCCATAATGACGATGAGAGAAATATTTTCTTAAGTTGTGGCAAATTTATTAAAATAAAAAAAAGAAAACTTGGGGGAAAATCACATGTACATAATTATCCCCAGTGTTAGCTTCATACTTTGTTGATGCACCATTGGCAACAATTACAGCCTCAAGTCTTTTTGACCACCGCGCTTTACTGAATTATATTAGTCTGGAGATGAGCAGTGCCTGTTCTTCTCCTAACAAAATGCTTGGCATTCGACCCAAACAGTCCAATTGTAGTCTAAAGAATTTTGTTTCTTGTGGTCTAAGAGTCCTTCAGGTGTCTTTTGGTAAATTTCAGGCAGTGTGGCACGTGCAATTTACTCAGGAATGACTTTCGTCGGGCCATTTCACCAGACAGACCTGATTGGTGGATTGCTGCAGAGATGATTGTACTTCTGGATGGTTCTTGTCACTCCACAAAAGAACACTGGAGCTCAGTTAGATTGATCTTTTTGGTTATTGGTCTGATGAAGGTCCTTCTCCCCGAATCAATGAATTTCATAGGCTGGCCAGCTCAAGGAAGAGTGCTAGGGGTTCCAAACGTCTTCACTTATGAATGATTGAGACCACTGTACTCATTGAAATTTTCAGAGCAATAGGCATTTTCCCTAGCCTTGGACCCCGAGACTATCTGATCACCTCCTGCGATTAACTGCTAGAGAGGTCAGAGTTCAAACTGGAGATGTTCCGTACAGTTTTCCATGCAACAGGGACACAGAAGCTCATTTACATAAATTTATTTCATTGACACCAAGACAAAGACTTCAAAAGAATCGTGATGTCAAAGATTCTACAGAATCCATAGTAACAAGATTTGCTGTGGGCAGCAGGGCTCTGTAGCATTTAAATTCAGGAAAAGACTTTTAACTGGTTGAGGTGTATCCTGTTTTAGCAAGGTGTTCAAAAAAACTAACCCCCACATAAGAAGGGCCACTGTTAAGAGGAAAAAACATGTTTTCCTTTAAAGAGTTTGAGTTCTTGTCCTTGACGTACACCGAAGATAACACCACTACAACAAGTCAAAGCACATCTAAACGAGAAGTGGACAAAGCCTGTTGATTATATATCTGCAAACCCTGAAAAACAGGAGCAGAAGTCAGAGACTGCTGCGCAGAAATGTGAAACTTGGAAAGAAAAGACCTTTTTTAACATAATGGAGGATCAGACCATTCATGATCTTCTAACGAGTGAGCCAAATACGTAATATTACAATTCAGTAAAAACTAAAACGGGAAGATGATTCAAACTGTAAAAACCAAGATTGTATCAATATTGATGATATCGTTCTCAATGTGGCTGATGTTTGAGATAATGAAGTCTTCCAGAACATGACTCCATTCTTCTATTCACAAACTTAGACAACTCGAAAAAAAACAGCTGAAGATGATGCTCAAACTTCTGCGATGGGACTTTAGACTTTAAAATCTCTGATGAAGAACACGTCTGAATGTTAATGGAAGATTAAAAAAAACAATTTTACCTGTTTAAATGCAGAAGATCTTCGTTCAAATTTGTGAACAAGATTCATAAATAAAGTCATGATAAAAATAACAAAATCTTCTCAGCGTTCAGCTTCCTTTTACATCTCAATACAGAAAGAAAACGTTGTTTTACATGTTCACTTATAAAATATTTTTATGCATGTTTTGTGGTAAATATTTAAACAAATCATTATTTTCTATAATCCAGTATCACCACACAGTCTTAAAGGGTTTCTCCAGAATAAATCAGCCTAAGTTACAGTATATTTTTAGATGTTGTTTTAAAACATTTCTAGTTCAGTTCAGTTTTTCTTTTTTTTTAACCTGTCCTGTCTGGCATTGTGACAAGCATAATGATGATCTGTATGTCAAGTATTGCTGGACAGTTTTGCTCTACCAGGATCAGCACCTTGTGCCGACCCTGGCAAGCTCTTTTTGTTTATTTTAAATGCTTTACAAACAAAATGTCCATGCTGTCTTTGCTTCTATTTGCTGGACCTGACGGGACTTGACAGGGAATACTGAGGAGGGAGGGAGGCGGCCCATCCCTCACATCAGCTGGGATGAGCTGTGACACCCCTGCAATCCCATAAGGGGTAAAAGGTGACTGACATACATATCAGAATCAGAATCAGAATCAGAATGCTTTTATTGCCATGTCAATGAGAATATCAGAGACTAGGAACTTGCTTTGATACAGGTGTGCAATAATATAAGATAAAAATAATAAAATAAATAAAAATAATTTTAACAAAACAGAGTGCTCAGAAAGAAAAAGAAAAGTAGTGCAATGTCATAGAAAATATGTAATAAAAAATAATAAAGATAGTAAAGTGACAAGAGGGAGGTGACTAAGAGATGTGGGGTTCAGGTTATAAAGTATTAATTAGACCAACGGCAGAAGGGAAGAAGCTGTTTTTGTGGCGGGACGTTCTGGTCCGAATGGACCGGAGCCTCCTGCCCGAGGGGAGTCGCTCAAAAAGTCCATGTCCAGGGTGGGAAGGGTCAGCTGCTATCCGACCTGCACGCCCCCGAGTCCTGGAGACGTACAGGTCTTCGAGAGATGGAAGGCTGCAGCCGATCACCTTCTCTGCGGAGCGCACAATGCGCTGCAGTCTGTGTTTGTCCCTGGCTGTGGCTCCAGCGTACCACACGGTGATGGAGGAGGTGAGGACAGACTCGATGATGGCTCTGTAAAACTGCATCAACATCTGGGCGGGCAGCTTGGCTTTCTTCAACTGCCGCAGAAAGTACATCCTCTGCTGGGCCTTTTTGATCAGGGAGCTGATGGACGGCTCCCACTTTAGGTCCTGTGTGATGGTAGTGCCGAGGAAGCGGAAAGAGTCTACAGTGGTGATGGGGGAGTCTGTCAGTGCAAGGGGGGTAATGGGTGCTATAGCTTTCCTAAAGTCCACGATCATCTCCACTGTCTTCTGAGCGTTGAGCTCCAGGTTGTTGTTGCTGCACCAGGACACCAGCCGGTCTACCTCCATCCTGTAGGCCGACTCATCACCATCAGAGATGAGCCCAATGAGAGTGGTGTCGTCCGCAAACTTGATCAGTTTGACAGAGTCATGGCTGGAGGTGCAGCAGTTGGTGTACAGGGAGAAGAGCAGGGGAGAGAGGACACAGCCCTGTGGAGATCCTGTGCTGATAGTCCGAGAGGTGGAGACATTCTTCCCCAGCCGCACGCACTGCCTCCGGTCTGTTAGGAAGTCAGTAATCCACCTGCAGGTGGAGTCAGGCACGTTGAGCTGGGAGAGCTTGTCCTGAAGCAGGGTAGGTAGGATGGTGTTGAATGCAGAGCTGAAGTCCACAAACAGGATCCTAGCATAGGTTCCCGGGGAGTCCAGGTGCTGCAGGGTGAAGTGGAGGGCCAGGTTGATGGCGTCGTCTACAGACCTGTTGGCTCTGTAGGCAAACTGCAGAGGGTCCAGTGAGGGAGAGGTGAAGTGCTTGAGATGAGGGAGGACCAGGCGTTCGAATGACTTCATGACTACAGACGTAAGCGCCACAGGCCTGTAGTCATTAAGTCCAGTGATACGGGGCTTCTTGGGAACAGGAACGATGGTGGACAGCTTGAAGCAGGCTGGAACGCGGCATGTCTTCAGCGAGGTGTTGAAAATGTCTGTGAAAACTGGAGACAGTTCCTCAGCACAGTGTTTCAGGGTGGCCGGGGAGACACCATCTGGGCCCGAAGCTTTCCGAGGGTTTTGCTTGCGGAAGAGCTTGAGCACATCCTGTTTTGTCACCAAGAAAGCAGTGGAGGGGGAGGGCTGGTCAGCTGGAGTGACCTCTGTTGTTAATTGAGTGGGGGATGGGAGTGGCTTCAAAGTGTCTGAAGGTTGTTGATCAGTGAGGGGGGAGGAGAGTGAGACATCAAACCTGGCATAGAAGGTGTTGAGTTTCTCTGCCAGTTGTAAGTCATCAGCAGCATGTGGGGCTTTCGGCTTATAGTTTGTAATTTGCCGAAGTGATCTCCAGACAGAGGCGGTGTCATTGACAGAGAATTGCTCCTTCAGGCGTTTATTGTACCTGGATCTCGCCTGCTGTACCTCTCTCGAGAACCGGTACTTAGCGCCTTTGTAGCTCTCTCTGTCATTGGCTTTGTGAGCTGCTTCCTTTTCCCTCCTGATCTGTCTTAGTCTGGGTGTGAACCAGGGTTTGTCGTTGTTAAATCTTACCCTGGTTTTTGATGGAATGATGCTGTCCTCACAGAAACGTATGTATGACGTCACTGTGTCTGTGTAGTCATCCAGACTATCTGTGGCAGCTCTAAACACACCCCAGTCTGTTGTGTCCAGACACATACGAAGCTCGTCCACAGCTTCGCTGGTCCACTTCTTGGAAGTCCTCACTGCAGGTTTAGAAAGCTTCAACTTCTGTCTGTATGCCGGGATGAGGTGAACCATGTCATGATCAGAGAAGCCCAGAGCAGCTCGAGAAACAGCCTTGTAGGCTTTACTGGCTGTAGTGTAGCAGTGATCCAATGTGTTCTTTTCCCTGGTTGGGCAGTTTACAAACTGTCTGTACTTTGGGAGTTCCTGGCTCAGATTTCCCTTGTTAAAATCCCCAAGGATAATAACTAGAGAGTCCGGGAAGTTTTGCTCCACACACAGAATTTGGTCCGCGAGCGCGCGTTGGGCCTCGTGCACGTTTGCGCATGGCGGAATGTAAACAGCAGCCAGAATGAATGAAGCAAACTCCCGTGGAGAATAAAATGGTCTACAGTTTATAAATAAGTATTCCAGAACCGGAGAGCAAAGCTGGGAGATCACAGACACATCCGAACACCAGGAGTGGTTGATGTAGAAACAGAGCCCTCCACCTTTTGTTTTTCCACCGGAGAAATCCCTCTGTCTGTCAGCGCGGAAGAGCTGAAATCCCTCCAGCTGAAGCGCGCAGTCCGGGATCTGCTCGTTGAGCCATGTCTCCGTGAAGCATAGAACACAAGAGGAAGAGAAGTCCCTGTTTCATATACAACAACAATATAACAAAAGTTGAAATAAAAAAAACTTTTCTTTAACCAAAAAACTTTTCCCTCTTTTTTTCTTGCTAATTAAGTTATTATTTCTAGTAGATTATAATTTCTAGTATAAATGATCATTTCTTGTATATTATACAGATGGATCTACGTATAGTTTGTAGAAATATGTTAATCTCCACTTTTGAAAATAAGTATCACCTTTGCAGTTTTCATTTTAGATGGAAAAATACCAGTGCTAAAAGATTAATTACATATGTAAGTGAAATCATTGCATTAAGGCTTATATTATTTTTAATTTTATTTTAATTAATCTTGGGCAGGGTAGCATGTTTTTAAATGAACATAAGCATTCTTCTGTACATCAATTCAATAGGAGTAATAACAAAGTATAAACAAGCGCCCTAAGTCAAAGTTTCTAATGTCCACAAAGGAGTGTGGGAAAGAAAACTTATTTAACCCCACCCCAGTGCTCATATCAGACACATTTGGGTCATTTTCAAATTTCTTTCCATTTTAGCTAGCGAAAAAATAAAATATAAGTATATCCATAGGTTTCTCTTCTCTTTTGTTTTTGATAAAGGATTGATTTAGAGACCCAAATCTGCCGATGGCCCCTTTTTTTATAGATGTACTTTTAATTACAATTAAATTTAAGTTTGGCCATTCACCTCAGGTATGTCCACTCTGTTACATACCTGATTGGAGTCATTTACAATAACAGTATAATAACTGTTTCAGTAACAGAGTGGACAAATTTTGTTTCTTCTGTTCACTACAGCTAGGAAAGTTGATGTGTTATCACTCACATTGCATAATTTAAAGCTATTTCACAAATAGTATCACCAGTAAATAGCATTTCTCTTATATTCTAGATATATTCTGGTAACAGAGAAGACTTTTCAAAATGAACCTTACCCTTTTTAAGATTTGAAACCTTCATAAACTTTAGCCAAAATACTTTAGCCACATGGCTTCTTCTCCAAAAGTTACTTCATGTCTGCAGCAGTGAATCCTGGTGGCAGTTGTTGGAACTTGATGAATATTATGATGTACAATATGGAAACAGAGTAAAAGTAACAGAGTGGACATCATTTTGAGGGACAGGTCTTTTTGCGTGTATTATGTCATTTTTTGGTAACATTTTCATGCAAACAGTTAATGGGGTCTATAACCTTAGATGACCTTGTTTATTTAAGGCAAAAAATTAATATTTTTTATTACAGAAAAGATTCTTGATATGCTACTGAAAGATAAGCATTTTATTGAGGGACAGCAATGGAAATGAAAAGCAAGTACAAAGGTGAGGAAAAAAAAAACATACAAAGAAAAGATATGAGCTAACTTTACTGAAGACTCACAGAAGATCCAAGTTATAACCTTGCAGACGATATAATTACATCAAACATTTCATATATTGTGACCAGAACAGGTGTTTATAATTTAGTTTGAACATATTTACATTCTGATATTGCTTGTAGGATTTGTCCAGACTATTCCAGAGTTTCAAACCATATACAGACATGTGTGTCTGTATTTTGTGTGTTGTTACACACAAAATAATTTATTTCAACAAGTTCATATCCTGTCCCCAAACTGCAAAAAAGTATTCAGCATTTTAGCAACACCTGCTGACCTCTTACTACCATGACTAAAATAGATTTTATAAGCCCAATGATCAGACCAGAATTTTTTTTATGTCTCTTTGGAAAAGAAACATTGAGTATTTTCATACTTACAAAACAGAAACATGTAATATTGTTTAGAAGTGTTCTGGTATGAGATGGTACATTGTGATGAAAGATAAAACATGGTTTTAATTTAACTGGAAACACAGTTTAGAAACTAGCTGGGATTAATTTTTTTTATTGTTTTTCAAAGACCAACTAAAGCAAACGCACATCATAAGAACATAAAAAAAACAAAAACAAAAAAAAACAAAGAGAAAAATAAAGCAACCAGATTGATTCTTGTTGAAACGGTTTATATTTGGAGGATACTAGTTATTGTTGAATGTTGTATTTTTTTAATAATTTGTATGTTTTACCAGCTTTTTTATTGTCAAGATGTGTTGTTTAAGATCCTGATAAAAATACTTCTAGTTGTTTCTGGTTTATCTTTTCTCTCTCTTCTATTTTCCTTCAAGTCATTTATTGTCTTAGAAGGAAGATAATGCTGTGTTTGGCTGGTAGGACCAGCTTGCATGTTTATTTGTGATTAGTGTTTGTAGTTACTTCTGTGAGTAACTTCCTGTTTTATTTTGCAGATGGCTTACCCTATTTTCCCATCTAGCTCCTGCTGTGTTATTGGAATCTTTTTCACGTGTGTCTCTAGTCATGTTTCTATAAACAGTCCCTTTCAGCAACTCGTACAGGTTGTTGGCTAAGGCCGGTCAATCTCTCTGATCATCCTCTAAAGCAATGACCTGAGTAATGGTTGATTTTTATTTTTGAAATCACAGGGGATTTCGGTTCCCTGTTAGGCGTAAAATATCAACACTGGTATCTCGCAACATTCAATAAAGTAAGTAAAGTAACTCTGAGATAGATTGGCTTATCCAGTGTGCATACCAGTTTATTGCCCTGATTGATCAATGAAATGAGATCTTATGACATCATAAGATTTCACTGCCAATTGATTCAAAATGTGGTACAGTAATGAGTTCTCCTAGTGCTGCCATCTGCTGTTACTTTGCATACATTACAGCATTTTCAACTAACACTTTAAATATTTGGCCTGTATAAAAATAATTTTATAAATAATAAAACATGTAAAACAATTCTGTTTCATTGCATTTTATTTTGAAATACAATTTTCTCAAGAGTTTTTGGACTCAGACCATTTTTTTTTTTTGTGAGAATGTCTCCAGCTTTTGAGAAGAGTCTCGCAAGGGACAGAGGATGCTGAGGAGCACAGAAAACTCTTAGAGAGCTCGTATAGGGTTGGGTAAAGCAGCTTTGATTTTGTCCAGTATATTATTGAGTTCTCAGTTCTTGGGATTGGAACCTCAGCCACGTAACGGTCCACTTCAATGACTGCATCAGCCACAATGCTGTTTGTTCTTCTACTCCTGTTTATATTCTCATCAAGCGTGTGCCAAATGTCATCTAAAACCAGCAACAGTCAAGTTCCTGAGCTTTGTTATGGCTCAAAAAGCCACTTAACTTAAATCAAGGATCAAGCAGCGTTGGGATGGTCAATTATCTGGGGTTTCTATTTTGAAAATCTGTTCACGCATCATCCGCACCATGTTCTTTCCCAGCTGTCTGGTAATGAGCTGGGTCACTGTAAGAGCTTTGGATGCTACAGCATAGTGCCCCATGTTCATCATTAGCATGACTTTAAAGGCCGAAACTCTCTTTTCTGCAGACAACTCTTCAGTTGCCTGATGAAAAGGTGCAAGTATGTATAAAGCATTATTAACCAGCTCATGGTCAAGAGATTTTAAAGGCTCAATGTCTGTATTGAGGGACACCAAGGCTGCACTGACTGCCTCCCTCAATTCATTGGCCCTTTCCGGCATGTGAAAAGTATTATTGTACCGTGTATGAATGGCAATTATCATTTTAAAGGCTTGCTTGGCCATCTGCATTTGATGGGCCATTAGACGATCCTTGGCAGTTGTGCTGAAAGTATGTTTCCAACTTTCGTCTTTTTTCCCGCAGTTCATTCATGCCAGCCGTATCGTCAAAAGATTTTTTAACAATCAAGTCGATAAGTTATGAAGCGGGTTCGATTCCCACTGAGACCACCGTCTAGGGTCCTTGGAGAAGATACCTAACCCCCGCTTCTCCCACCATTGGCGCCGTCGAAGGGCAGCCTGCTGCGATCTAAGGAGTGCAGCACACAAATTTCCCCGGTGAGGGATGAATAGAGTAATTCATTATTATTATTATTGTTAATATTATTATTATTATTATAACATGTGCAATGCAAATGGTGTTTCTTGAATTCAAACGCCGTGCACAAGCAATCATGTTTGCTGCCCCATCAGTGATGAAACATCTGACTTTATCTTTGATGTCCCACTCTTCCAACAGCCTCACATGCTGATCTGCCAGATGCTCAGCCGTGTGGGACTGAGGAAAATGTTGAATTCCGAGGAGTGAGGTATTCAACTCTTTGAATTTGTCAATATAGTGGCACGTCACAGCCAGATATGAGTTCATCGACACTGATGTCCACATGTCCGATGTCAGTCTTACAGCCACAGCCTTGTGCACCTTCACCTTACTTATTCTCGTGCCTCTTGGCATATAGCCTCAACCATTAATTTAAGGGTCTGGCAAAGAACATAAAAAGACATTATTATGATTTCATAATGAAACAAACAAGAAAGAAGGCATGGCAGCACACCTTTCTACTTGGGAGAGTTTATGTGGGAGCAACACCATTTATCAGTTCTCATAATCCCACATCTTCCACAAGGTAAAATGGATGTAAATCCTTGATGATCATGTTTATAATTCAAACTTCCATTTTTTTGTTGCAGGGAATCTACAATAAAGCATAAGAAAAATATTTTATGCTTCAAATCACGTTGTATACTCTTATTTTTTTTTTCTCTTTAGTCTATAAACATACTGCCATCTTTGGAAACTGAACCTTCTATGGATTCAGATGATGTAGAAGCTGTGGCAAAATGCTCAGCCCTGTTGTGGCAGAGCTTTAGGTTAATACTGCCTGCAAATGCCAGCTGTACATCGCAGATTCTGCAGTGTACCTTAATATAAACAGTTTAAAGTACTGGAGTAAAGAAGTGCAGTAGAAGTACAAGCTTTACACTAAAAGTGATTCAAGTGTTATTATTAATGGGCTCTCAAGCATGTACTTAAGTGGAAGCGAACAAATATTACAATGTATAGCATACATAAAAAGAAGTATGCCAAAAGTAACGAAATGAAATTACACATTGTTCTAATTAAGTAAGTGTCATAAGGCAAGTTTAAGGCAAGAAAAAGGCCAATACTGAAGAAAAAAAAGACAAGACAAGACCAGACACAAATTAGACCATCCACTTTGATTAATTTTACCTTTCAACTAACAGAGTTATTGTGGTCGAGTGGTCAAGGCGATGGACTAGAAATCCAATGGGGTCACCCCACATAGGTTTGAATCCTATCAACAACGAAGGAGTTGATTCCATTAACTTCATTTGG
Organism: Neostethus bicornis; assembly: GCA_902685375.1. Taxonomy (NCBI): domain Eukaryota; kingdom Metazoa; phylum Chordata; class Actinopteri; order Atheriniformes; family Phallostethidae; genus Neostethus; species Neostethus bicornis. The sequence continues at coordinate 4,855,500 of CACRXE010000002.1, read as the reverse complement.
CATATGTCCGTGGTGCTACCATGGCATTGTTTTTTTTTCCAAATAGCTATGTTTATTTTGAAGCTTAATGTCGCCTTTTTCCAAAGAACCATTTAAAAATTTTCTTTTCACTACTAATTATTCAGATAGCTGGCACTATTTTTTTTCCAAAACAGCAAAAAGACGTAGAGCATCTGTTATGTCCAGGCAATGTCACCATCCATATACTGAGGAGGCCTGACCCTATTTTACTTCTGAGATAAGACAGGCTCAGGGCTGCGTAGTGTGGTCGTAAGCCATATAACATTTTTCCAAATATGACTTTTCAACGTTTTTATCCGTAAGTTTGACCTCATTAGGCAGAAAAACATGACTAGATTTTAAGTTAAGAGGTTGTATTTCACTGTTGTAAGTATCCACTACATCTCTTATAAGCTCTTTGTGTCGATCACATTCTTGTAAGCGATTTTCTTACTTTTTCAAACAGTCATCAGCTACTGTTTTCTGTGGCGATGGTGGTATAGTGGTTAGCATTGCTGCCTTCCAAGCAGTTGACCTGGGTTCGATTCCCAGCCATCGCATTACTCTTTTCCTACATTTCCTCACTTGCTCTGTGTCGAGATTTCAACACGTTTTGTCTAGTTATCATCCAATGCTGTCCAAGCAAAGTCTTTCATTTCATACTTTCACGAGGTCAGCTGACAAGAAAACTTTCTATACCAACAAACGTTAATAATGCAAGCAGCCATCTTCATGGGAACAAAGTTTTTCACTCTTATTTTGTCTTCCTTGATATTTACCAGTCTGCAAGATGTCCCTTTGGAATAATAATAATAATAATAATTCATTTTATTTATAATGCACTCTACACCAGAAATCAAGCCTCAGAGTGCTACATGGTTTAAAACATTAAAACTTAAAACAATTAAAACAGTACAATACAATAAAAACAAACATACAATGCAAACAAAATTTAAAAATGATAAGCTTTTTTAAAAAGGTGGGTTTTTAGTCCTTTTTAAAGGCATCCTCCGTCTGTGGGGCCCTGAGGTAGTCTGGGAGCGCATTCCACAGGCGGGGAGCAGCAGCCTTGAAGGCCGGGGTCAGACGATGCTGTTGGCCTGACCGGGTCCTGGTTGAGGTATTGAGTGTGAGTAGTTCTGAGAGGTAAGTGGGAGCCTCACCGTGCAGACAGTGATGGGTGTGAAGGAGGACCTTATATTCAATACGGAGGTGAACGGGAAGCCAGTGAAGGCTGTGAAGGATGGGGGTGATGTGCTCGTATTTCCGCACCCTCATCAGGACCCTGGCAGCGCTGTTCTGAACATACTGAAGCTTTTGAATGGTCCTGCCAGGGATCCCGATGAGAAGCGCATTACAGTAATCCAGCCTGGAGGAGACAAAGGCATGGACGAGCTTCTCAGCAGCCGGGAGGGAGAGAGATGGACGAAGTTTTGAGATGTTACGGAGGTGAAAGAAGGAAGTTTTGCAAATGTGGGTGACATGATTGTCAAAGGTTAGGTGGGGGTCGAACTTAACCCCGAGGTTGGTAACAGAGGGAGAGAGGGGAATGTTGTGGCCAAAGAGGGAAATTGAGTTTATGGGGGAGGAGCGAAGTTGTTGAGGGGTACCAATTTGAATGGCTTCGGTTTTAGAGCCGTTCAACTGAAGAAAATTTTGGCTCATCCATGCCTTTATGTCCTCCAGGCAGGAGCTGAGGTGTTTGAGAGTGGCAGAGGGGGACTCAGAGGGAGTGACTTTGAGGTAGAGCTGTGTGTCGTCAGCATAGCAGTGGAAACACTACCAAGGGGGAGCATGTAAATTGTGAAGAGGGTAGGACCGAGCACGGAGCCCTGGGGGACCCCACAGGTGACTGTGTGGGTTCTGGATTTAGCTTCCCCCAGGACCACGCACTCGGTCCGATCAGTGAGGTAGGATTGAAACCATTGAAGGACAGTGCCTGAGAGTCCAATGTGGTGCTGAAGACGGTGGAGAAGGATGATGTGATCAATGGTGTCAAATGCAGCAGAGAGGTCGAGGAGAATAAGGAGGGATGTGGAACCAGAATCAGAGACCATCAGCAGGTCACTGGTGACTCTGACCAAAGCTGTCTCTGTGCTGTGGAATGGGCGAAAACTAGATTGAAATTTCTCATAGAGGTTATTTGATTTTAGATGATTATGAAGCTGAGAGGAGACAATTTTTTCAAGAATTTTGGATATGAAAGGAAGATTTGAGATTGGGCGGTAATTTGATAAGACTTCAGGGTCGAGGGTGGGTTTTTTGAGAAATGGTTTGACGAGAGCTGTTTTGAGGGATGGCGGGATGATGCCGGTCTCAAGAGAGAGATTGATGATTTTGGTAATGAGGGGAGTGATCAGTTTGTTATGGTTTTTAAGCAGAGGGGAGGGGGTCCAAAGATGATGTGGATGATTTAGAGTTACGGATAGTTTTCTCGACCTCCTGCTGCGGTGTGGGGGAAAAGTGAGAAAAATGCTTTAGGAAAGACGGGGATGGAGTTTCATTTGTGAAATTTTGTGTCAGGGTAGAACGAATATTATCGATTTTGGAGGTGAAATAATCAAGGAACCGGTTGCAGTTTGTTACTGTGGGAGTTTGATGTGTGGAAATCTGTGATCTGAGAAGATGATTGATGGTTGAGAATAGTTTTTTTGAGTTTCCTGAATTGTTATTGGTGATTGAGGAGTAGTGTTCTGACCTGGCCGATGTGAGAGCTTTAGCGTAGGCGCGTTGGTGTTCCCGGTAGGCCAACTTATGCACCGTCAGGCCGGATGTTTGGTACGCACGCTCCAGGACACGCTCCAGATCTTTTCATGGCTCTGAGCCTGTATGTGAACCAGGGAGCTGATCGAGTGAATGTGACAGTCCGGGTTTTAGGAGGGGCATGGAGATCCAGGATGGAGGTGAGACTGGAGTTGTAGTAGTCCATGAGATTGCTGACTGATGTAGTTGGAGGGATTTTGAGGAGCTGAAGATGCTGGGAAAATGAGTTGGAGTCAATGTTCTTAATGTTCCGGAAAGTTAACTGTCGTTTTGTTTTTATTATGGTGTTTGAAAGTGGAACCTTGATGTTTATTGCCTGGTGGTCAGAAACTCCAATGTCATATATATTGAGGTCTGTGAGTGTGAGGGTATCTGTTATTACTAAGTCCAGTATGTGTCCTTTGTTATGTGTGGGAGTATAAACAAGCTGTTGTAAATTAAGGCAGTCCAGTACCTGTTTGAATTCAGAGGTCAGTTGACATGTATTTGAGTCCATGTGAATGTTGAAGTCCCCTATAACCAGTATGTTTGAATATGTAGTACAGAGTGAGATGAGAAAATTGTGTATGTCAGAAATGAATGTTGCTTGAGGTTTAGGTGGTCTGTAAATAAGGGCTATTGTTGAGGAAAATGGACGATTGCATTTAAAAACCAGACTTTCGAATGAGTTGATGTTTGGCATAGGAAGTTGAAGTATTTCCACGTTATTGTTATGGAAGACTGCTAGACCCCCTCCGCGGCCAGTTGTGCGGGCCTTAGCCAGGTAGGAGTACCCTGGGGGGCAGGCCTCATTGAGGACTGAGTAGACCTCAGGTTGTTGCCAGGTCTCAGTGAGGCACATTAAATCAATGTTTTTGTCCAGGATGTGCTGGTGAATAAGTCCAGATTTATTTGACAGAGATTGTATATTAAGGTGTTCAATTGTGATGTGTGCCATAGAAACCGGTTTGTTTAGATAGCGGAGGATGCTGTGATCCACTCCGGATTTTCTGACATACCCGAGCTTCCCCGCGCTATCTGTTGTGGAGATGACGGCGCTCTGATGGCGTCGTGGATGGTGACACGGCGATTGTGCGACGGGACGCGCTGCAGTCCAGATGGATGTGATGGAGTCACAGTTCCTGGAAAAGATAAGCCGGCGACCCGATCCCCTGTGGATGTAGCGGGGTCTTGGTGGTAAATCCAGTTGCTGTGGAGCTCCGATGCTGTGGAGGCCTCGGTGCTGCGGCGGTGTGTTGCTCAGCATGCTGGAGGAGCTAGTTGTTGCTAGCGCCGGTTGCTAGATGTTCTTAGCCAGTAGGAGCTGCGGTTGGAAGACAGCAGCCCCCAGCCGCTGTGGAAGGACAGTTCGCGGAAGTCGTACACCACCTGGACAGCACTGGCCCGAGCAGCAATAATGCCCGATGACAAGTCCGGGGTCCAGGAGTAAGTTGTAAATCCAGATAGTGGAGGCCTCAGGTATTCGCAGAGAAGCGGCGAACAGTCAGCGCCAGCGTCCTCTCAGCGTAGATATCCTATTAGACTAGTAGTGATCCATTGATAGTGATACATTGAGGAGAAAGTGATTCTCTCCTACCCACACCACAAATCCATCCACCACACTCCTGTACTCCTCCTCCTGCCCACCACTTATACACCCTACAACTGCAGAGTCATCAGAGAATTTCTGTAGGTGGCATGAATCGGAGTTGTGCTGGAAGTCTGAAGTGTACAATGTGAAGAGGAACGGAGAGAGCACAGTGCCCTTTGGGGCTCCCACACCACTTAGAACCACATCAGACCGGACTTTGCCCAGCCGGACAAACTGTGGCCTGTCCGTCAGGTAATCAGTTATCCAGGAGACGGCAGACGCACCAGCACCCATCAGCCGCAGCTCATCACCCAGTAATGAGGGCTGGATGGTGTTAAAGGCACTAGAGAAATCAAAGAAGGTGATTCTCACCATGCCTCCACCGCCATCCAGATGTGAATGAGCTCGCTGCAGCAGATGGATGACAGCGTCGTCAACACCTAGGCGTGGCCGGTAGGCAAACTGCAGGGGGTCCAGAGAGGAATTCACCAGCGGTCTCATGTGAGCTAACACCAGCCTCTCCAGCACCTTCATCACATGAGATGTGAGGGCAACTGGACGGAAATCCTTGAGGTGAGATGAAGATGGTTTCTTAGGTACAGGGACCAGGCACGATGTCTTCCAGAGAAGAGGAACCCCCTCCAGCCTGGGGCTCAGGTTGAAGAGGTGCTAGAGAACCCCACACAGCTGTAGCGCACAGGTTCTCAGGGTACGGGGGCTGATGCCATCTGGGCCGGCTGCTTTGTGCTGGTTTAGCTTCTCCAGCCGTTTCTTCACCTGAAAGGTGGTCACAGTCAAACGGTTGGATGGGGGAGGTTCAGGCACTAGTCCACTGAATAGCTGAGAAGGAGCAGACGCTGGTAGCAGGTGTGGAGAAGGTAGGAAAGAAGAGGTAGAGGCATTTGTAGAGCTAAACCTATTGAAGAAGGTATTAAACTCATTAGCTCTATCTTTGCCACCACTAGTGGGTCTGCTTCTCCCCCCATATCCAGTGATCTTTTTCATTCCGGACCACACCGCCCTCATGTTGTCCTGCTGTAGTTTGGATTCCAGCTTCTTCTTATATGCATCTTTTCCCTTCCTCAGCTGGTCTCGGAGTTAATGCTGCACCATCTTAAGCTCCTCCCGGTCTCCAGACCTGAAGACTGCTTTCTTCCGGTTAAGGAACGTCTTTAGGTCACAGGTGATTCAGGGTTTGTTGTTGGGGAAGAATCGAAGAGTCTGGGAGGGACAGACAGACTCCTCACAGAACCTAATATATTCTGTAATGCAGTCTGTCATGCCATCAATGTCTTCTCAGTGAGGTGTGCAGAGTGCATCCCAGTCCGTGGATCCGAGACAGTCTTGCAGGGCCCGCTCTGTTTCCGGAGTCCACTTCCTGACAGTCTTTTTGGAAACGGTTTTTTGCAGGGCGATTGGGACATAACACGGCTTTAGATGGACCAGGTTGTCATCAGACCTGCCGAGGGGTGGAAGGACTGTGGTTCTGTATGCATTCAGTATGTTTGCATACAGGAGGTCCAAAGTTTTATTCTCCCTTGTGGGACAGTCCACGTATTGGGTGAAGTCAACAAGTGATCTGTTCATGTTGATGTGGTTGAAATCACCAGTTATGATACAGAAGGCGTTGGGCTGCTGTGTTTGTAGGCGGGAAACGGTGGTTAAAATGACGTCACCAGCAGTTTCAGCATCAGCCGACAGAAGAACATAAACAGTCATCACCACAACCGACGTGAATTCACCCGGAAGATAGTAAGGCCGAAGTCCAACCGCCAATAACTCCACATGCAGTGTACAGACACGTACAGAGAGAAAAAGGACCTTTTAAAGGTTTTAGTAAGAGATGTTACATTCATTTTGTGATGCAGAAATAATGATGCATCTCCTTCGAGAAGGAGAAACATTTTGAAGAGGGTAAATTGTCCACCCAGAGGATGTTGCTGATCTATTGTAAGAAATATGGGGCCACTGCGAGATTTTGCATGTGCATTAATACACGGTTTGGTACAAGAGAAAAAAAAAAAAAAACTTGCCCCGTGTGAGGCTCGAACTCACGACCTTCAGATTATGAGACTGACACACTGCCACTTGTGCTAACGAGGCCTCCCCAAGTGGAGGAGGTCTAACCTCTAAACTTTTGCACAACATTTCAATGCACTACTCTCAAAGTTCCTCTTTGCTTTTTATCCATCATACAACATTCTTACAAATTGTTTTTACAATCCATCAATAAACTCAACGAAAAGAAGACTTTCAGCACATCAAAAGCAGTGCAAGGTCTTCTTACTAAAATGATAACAAAACTTTTTACTACACCTTTCAGGGTGACATCAATAAAAACAAAATTCTACAGCACTCACAACAATGAAATGTTGACAATAATAAAGAAAATGAAAACACTGAAAAGACATCCTTCGTTACTGTTCTTCTTTGTTCACCCTCCTCCGATCCAGTGACGAGTTGAACAGTTTGATGGAATTAACGGACATTTTTCTTACATTTTGTAATTGTTATCATATCTTGGAGAATTTACTGACTATATTCCTTAAAGTTTCCTCTTTTATTAACTTCCCGACTCCCACTCGTAAGACAGTCTCATTGGTAAAACAAGAATGCATTGTACAGGACAGTGGCAATAAAAAAAAAAAAAAAACACTCTGTGAAGCTGAAAAGAGAAACATTTCCATAAACGTAATCACAGAACAACTTCACAATTCAAGGCACAGCCTAGTATTAAAACGTAATCTCACTGTCCACCTTAAAGAACTTTACCTCTGACAGAATTACCAACCCGGTGGCTGACTTGGACGCATGTCCCTGATGGTCTAATGGCTAGGATTTGGCGCTCTCACCGCCACGGTCCGGGTTCGTTTCCCGGTCAGGAAACCTGATGTTGACACGGGTCTAGTTTGTGCTCAATTCATCTGGCCAAAAAAGTTCATGTTTTGTTTCCTACACATTTGCACAAAATCCATTGTTGCTTTGGGGACACACTCAGAAAATGAGCATTTTAATGAACCCAGTTAACTTACAACATGTCAACTTGCTACTGATGCAAGCTTATGGCAAGTTGAAAGTAAAGACCATGGAGAAGAAGCAAAAGATCAACCAAAGGCCTTTATCAGCCACGCAGAGGGTACCGGAAAATATGAAGTTGTTGTGCTCTGCTGAATTTAATGTCGCCAAAACGGGGGGATGGAAGTGGACCAGAGATGATACATTTTTTATTTACCTTACTGATGCTGTGGATGAGATGGAGGAAGTCCTTCTTTAGAATTTCAGACTGCTGGAATTTGAAGTCATTTGTGCCGGAATGAACAACGATGGTGGAAGCAGATGGATATTTGAGAGATGATTGAAGTGTTGAAGTGGTGATGTCCTTGGTAACAGCTCCTGGTTTACAGATAGTAAGGCTGTTGGCAACATGAACATGCCGGACTATAGAATCTCCAATAATCAGCGTGCTGGGGCTCGGACTGATTGTAGCCCCTGATGATGGAGCTTTGTGGGTTTTCGTCGCAGAGCTGACAGGGGATGTGGAGGTGGTCTGCACTGCATCTGGAGGCATGATGATGGTTCGTGGGGCAGCAGACGGAGTGATACTGGTGGATCCCACAGTTACAGCAGTTACAGCAAGAAATGTGTTTAGTCAGAACAATTTCAAGGGACACTACTAGTGGCACCTCACAAAGATTTCCTAAGGAATTAAACAGGCTGGTCTATTTCTTTTTTATTCTTTATTGCTTCAGCTGAAATATTATCCATCTTAACAAAAAAAATTGTGTATTCAGCAAACATCTAGCAATCACTCAGTTTGCTGAAGATACGACTTTTTTTTTTTTTTTTTTTATGAAGGACAGCAGTCAAAACTTAATCTTAAAAAAGTGGATTGTTACTGATACCTGGCTCCACTTTGTTAGCTGTTTACAACATTCCTGTTCAATCTTATGTAAAATGTGTCCACATCATCAAAAATAAATTAAAGGAGTATTTAAATATCTGGAGAAATATGGATAAATGCAAACTAAATTTAGAATCTCAATGGGATATTTCCACTTTGTCACGCCGTGGCTTCTGTTAGGTAGGAATACTTCTTTTTTATATGACTCCTTTTGTTCTTATCATTCAACAGTGTCTCTAAGTAACGTAATCACTCAACTCCAGGGGCCAGTTTCAAGAAGGAAGTTCAAGAAACTTTGAGTTTAAATCTAAACCCTGAGTTGATCAACTTCAAAATTGAAAACCCTGAGTTTTTGGTTTCAGATCAGCTGGAAATGGCTGGTTTAATCAACTTCAGTTTAATTGACTCAGAGTTTAGAAAAAAAACCCTTGAGAATAAATTAGCCCTGATCAATGGAGTGTAGATATTTGGAGTTACCATGGAAACAGGAGCAAACAAAGAGGTCTGCATATTTCTAACAGACAGTCATTAAAACCGATAAAATCAAAGGGAGGGCAGATGGTTTGCTGAGTCAGTTGCCCGAGTAACCGACTTTGAGTTTTTATTACCTCTCTTCTTGAAATGGGTTTAACTTACCCAGCTTTCACTGGTTTAAGTTACCTCCCTTTTTGAAACCGAAAAGTCAGAGTTTTCCTCATTCTGGGGTTAACAAACCTTGAGTTTAAAAAAAAACCTCCTTCTTGAAACGGGCCCCTGAGAGCCCAGACGGTTGAACACATAGTGTTATGGTAACTAAGGGAGGGCAGACAATCACACAATTCTGTCTCTACCTATCTCTGAGTGGTTTCTAGGTTTCCATCACTCTTCCCTGCTTAAAACACACCTCTTTGTTCTCACTGTACAAATACAGCAGACAGAGATCCATTTCTTTGTAACTAGTTTTAATAAACTTTTACCCTTGTACATGTGATTGAGATTCTCTCTTCTGTTCTAACGTAACTTTATACAAGTATATGAGAGTCTCTGAGTTGTTCTCCAGTCAGCACAGCTTTTCTATATAACAGCTTCTGTAATCCATATGGACCAGACCTACTGTGTGCCCGTCAGGCTAATAAATGATAACATCATACTGATCCGGGACGTTTGATTTGGCTTTACCTTTATGCAAGACTGTGTTTAGTATACTCCATATATTCCTGATACTATTTTTTTGGTCTAATAATTTGTTGTAATATTTCTTTTTTTGTTGTTTTCTTGTAATTGAAACAAGTTTATTTCTATATTTTTTAAATTTGACCTCTGTTTCATTAGTTCTTGATTTAAGAAATAACTTGTGTATATATATTTCTTTCTTACCACACATTTTTATAATTTTGCAAATTGTTTTTGTATATATTAATAACTGCAGTCATAACAGCATTATAGGCATCATTTAGATTATCTACATGTACATACTCCCAATTTTGCCTTTTGAAGTCTTCCTGGAAGGCTTTTAAAGCCTTATTAGATTTATCTCTAATAACAACTGGAGTATTGTTTTGCACAGTATCTAAACTATGCTAGTTAATTAAGGTTACCCAGCCTTTAGAGTTGATTGGAATGGATCTGGTGGGGAAATTGTAAAGCACCGTTAATGGAAATCAGTACATCAGTGTGCTCATTGACTATTAGATGAAGTGGCCGCAGGCTTATGTAATCAAAAGCAAAACTGCTGAGGTCACACAATGTTTTCTAAAGTTTGTTAGAAGAAAAGATAAAGAAAAATTTTATTAAATTCTGTATTCGACATTTTCTCACAAAAAATATGAACAGGTAATCAATTATGAACGTACAGTATATTCATGACCAAATGGTGCACCGTATTAAGAGGCGCAGTCCCAGTTTCATGTGCTCTGTATTTAACACACACAGAAGGTGCACTTGATGAAAGGACGCAGGTTCTACGTATATAAATATCCTCTACCACGTACGTCCACCTTACAACAACACACACACAAGCAGACAAGTGTGCGTATTTATAAATAGATCGGGAGCAAAACTGAGTTTGGCCATCTTTATTTAAATAATAGTTACAGTCATCATATAGTCATTTATCAAACCCATCAAACCCGTCAAAGTCCTCATCCTCTGTTTCGGAATGTAACAGGAGCGCTAAATCCAAAATAGCAGGTTCACTTTCCTCGCAGTCAGAGTCACTGTGCGAAAGCTTGGACAACAGTGCCAGCAGACATATTAGCCCAAGCATCTACAATCCACTGGCAAACTGTGCCATAACTCGCCCGATGCTGCCTTCCACTCTTTGTGAAGCTGTGGTCTCCTGGTCATCCATCGCTCCCACTCTGCTCGAAGCCTTATTTTGAACGGCCGTTTCACGCCGATGTCCAGCGGTTGAAGTTCCATTGTCAGACCTCCCGAAATCACAGCAAGCGTAGTGTTCATCTGCTTCACTTGTTTTTTCACGTTGGCGGTCGGTCTCGGTCTCCTTACATCCACCTGCCTCAGCCACTCTGTCATCATTTCCTTGTCTATTCAGCCCTTTTCATTTGCCTTAATAATGACGCCTGCTGGAAATGTCTCTTCAGGCAAAATCTTTCTCTTAAAATTAACAACAGACATAGGGTGCACTGCACGATAGGGCACAATGCTCATTTTGAAGGAAATGTGAGACTTTAATATGCGCCTTATGGTCGTGAAAATACAGTGACAAAAGCAGTATACAAACAACATTTGAAAAGTATTGCTCATGTTTAATGTGTTTGTGATAAAGTTTTATAAGAAGGTGTGCCAAATGCTGAGGATTTGTAGGAGTCTGTGTGGACCTTATCATCCTCAGAAGGAATCGGGATCGATACCATCTTATCGATACCAGCACCTTGTTGATACTGCTTATCGACCCGATATCCTATCGATACTCTTATCAATACTTTTTAGTGTAAAAACAAGTAGTGGAAGACAAACAAATTATCTTGATACAACCAAACCTTTTATTTTGAAATATAATTTAGAAATAAAATATTTGTACAGATTATTATGTTCAAATTTATGCAAGATACCTAAAAAAAAGACATAGAAAAAGGCCAAATTTTATTTGCACTTAATCCACTGCCCTTGTTTTTATTTTTAATTTTTCTTTTCTTCTTAACACTTAAAAAACACTCTTAGCCCACTAGATTTCAATTCTAACATGCTTGATTTAACATCTAGCGTGCTTATTTTCATATGTAACGCAGTTGTTTTTTTATGTGCATATATTCGCCCCAAAGTCTTCAGAATCTGAATTCTGTTGTGATTTTTTTCTCCCCTCATCAATGTTCTTTTACTTTTCTCCCTCTCCCCATCATCTCTCCATCCTTATCCATGGAATGTTCTGATCACGCCAGATCACTGCCATTCTATTTTAAGTGCAATTTTCATTTTATACAAATCCCATAAAAACAAATTGGTTTTTCATTCCATTTTCAGTGTTGATCCGGCCACAAACATATCCAAGTATTTGAAATAACATTTTGGTTAATAACTAGTTGACAACTTGTTTGGTTAACAAGTGGAGACACACACGGAAAATAATTACTGGTCCATTTGTCTGTTTTTGTGTGTTTCTCTGTATCAAACTAACCGTCAAAGGCTTAATTTGCATTGACATGAGACATTCCTGAAGAAGTTCGTGTTTTTCAATTATTTGCCGTCACTCTTTGAAGACCAGCTCCAAAAAGTAGGTAGGTACTGTTGTTTCAAAGAAAACCATAAGCAATGCATTGAACCGCCATGGCATCCATGCACGCTCACTCCACTGCTGAACAAAAAGCATGTTGAGGCTCGGTTAAAGTTTGCCAAACAGCATTTGGAGAAACCTGTGGATTATTGGGAGACTATAGTATGGTCAGATGAAAGCAAAATTGAACTTTTTGGCAGTCATTCTACACACCATGTTTGGAGAAGAAATGGCACTGCCCACCACCCCAACAACACCATGCCAACAGTTAAGTTTGGGGGAGGAAGCATAATGGTTTGGGGCTGCTTTTCAGCAATGGGTACTGGCAGACTTCATATTATTGAAGGCAGGATGAATGGAGAAATGTACCGGGACATTCTGGATAAAAATCTGCTGCCATCAACCAGAAAGCTGAAATTAAAAAGAGGGTGGACATTTCAGCAAGACAATGATCCCAAACACAAGGCCAAGGAAACAATCAAGTGGTTTCAAAGAAAGAAAATCAAGTTGCTTGAATGGCCCAGTCAATCACCTGACCTAGAAAATCTATGGAGAGAACTGAAGAGCAAAGTTCATAAGAGAGGTCCAAGGAACCTTCAAGATTTAAAGACCGTTTGTGTAGAAGAATGGGCCAGAATCACTCCTGAGCAATGCAGACGACTGGTCTCTCCATACAAGAGGCGTCTAGAAGCTGTAATCACCAACAAAGGCTTTTCTACAAAGTATTAAACAAAGTGTGTTCAATACTTATTCCCTGTGTCATTTCACTTTATTTATTATGACTCAACTTGTATAATTAAATGTTCATATTTCTTTGTATGAATTCAATATTTGGCTTGATGGCTACATCTGGTGGAAATTTTGAGTCAATAGCCCACTTAGAAATCCCCAAACTGATAAAAATGCTGATGTGTCAAATACTTATTATCCCCGCTGTACATTTATTTGAAAAAAAAGTCAGCGAGAGAGAAGCCCGAGCCCGACCAGACCCGAAGTAATGATTGACATTTTAGGCCTGACCCGGTTGGGTTCGGGCTCGCAGCAGAGGCTAAAGATCTTACCTCTGATGTGAGGGTCCCTATCCGTCATGTCGATGAAGCCTAGGGCCACTTCCAGCGTGGACAGAGCTTCACACACTTCACTGTAAGAATGAAGCTCCCGGCACACAGAGAGGAGGGTGATGGCTTGGAGAGGCTCTTGTTTATCTTGCTTTTTATGTCCTTAAAGATTATATTATACTTATAGTTACGATCGTGTCTGTTGATCAGGGCAGGAATTCCAGTGACGGTGATGAGAGGTTTGCCCTGCAGGAAGTGGGAGATCATCTGCTGCTGGATTTTAGCAAAGTCGTACTCATGGGCGGTTTCCTGGCTCCTCTTCATGGTGTACTGAGTGTTGGAGAAGACCAGCGGCATCAGCTCCCGGTCCAGCTCGTATTGGATCACATGCAGATCAGTAAGATCTGCTGGGCTCACCTTGAAGCTGGTCTCCTCTTCCGTGTGATTGCCCACATAGTAGATGAGCTGATTGTGCGGGGCGATCAGATAGCTGACATGGGCCTTAGAACAGATTTTTATCTCACCGTTATATGCCAAGGAGACGCAGAGTCGATTCCAGGTAATCAGGAAAGTTTTGATGGACTTTTTGTACCGGGTTCTAAGTGGAACCGATTTTTATTTCTGGATGAATTCAATGATGGTGTAAACATTCAGCTTGGTGACATATCGAACTTTTTGACCAGGTCCTTCTGGAGGTTCAGAATTTCAGAAAGGAATTTCAGCAGTCTCAGCTTCCTTGTGTATCCAACATCCTAAATGTCTGCAGTGTCTGTAACATTCACTCCCTCAGAAATTGACAAGCTTCTGATGGCAGTCCTTGAGCGTGCCAACTTTCAGAAAAAGAAACCTGTACACTTTTCGTTTTCCTCGAAGTTGCGGACTCTGCTCCTCACAAGGATTCCTTTGTTGACAGCGTTGTGTGCCACCATCAGTCTCCTTTTGAGTGCGGAGATTTCTTCTTCCACTGGGAAGCCCTGTTGTTCCAGCATGTAAGCCTGTTGGAGTCTAGCTTGTTGCCTCCTTCGCCATCTTGTCCTGCTGTTAACCGCCTTCTTGCCCGCGATGATAAGGAATCTTGTCACTCTCTCTTTAATGTCCTCCCACCACTCTTCCCATGAGCCATGCATGGGCTGCAGTGTTCGCCATTGCTTCACTTTCTGCTAGAGTCTGGAAACGACTCTAGTGTCCATGAGCAGACTGGTGTTTAGTTTCCAGAGACCTTGTCCATCGTCTAACGACCCCTGTATGGTGATGGTACACCAAGTGCATTATGGTCCGAAAATGGAATTGTCGATGGTCGTTGGGTGCAACCCCTTCAACACTAGCAGGAGATCAATCCGTAATGACACCATTGCGTTGGACCATATGTGCAATGGTGGAGTCGTGGGAGACAAGAACTGTGCTGCATTTTGTAAGTCGTTGCTCTCTAATATTCTAGTAAGCACGTGGGAGCTTGAGTCCGGTCTGAATGAGGACCCAGTGGTAGAGCGCCGGTCGCGTTTCTCTCGCACGCAGTCGACGTCTCCTCCAACAATAACCTCCCACCCGCAGCAAAGCAGAGACTTCAAGGTTGGAGAAAGGGTCTTCTGTTCAGAGCAGGTAGATGAAGCCATATTTTCAAAGGGATCGGACTGTAAGTTGATGGAAGGGAGTCAGAGTCAATAAGAGGGACCATTCAGTCAGTGGGAGTGGACTGGGAGTTATTGCAGTGGGCTGGGTGTCATTGGGAGTGGACTGGGAGTCATTGGGAGTGGGCTGGGAGTTTTGTGCATTTCAGACACAAATTGTCTTGTGAAAAACATTTAAAATGAGCCGTATTATTATTTTTTTTAGGTTCTGAAAGACAGAAAGATTAATTGCACAAACTACTATTTAATACAGATGGAGAAAAGGGGGTGGGTCACTTGGTTTTCTGCTGCTTCTTCTTTTGGAGTAGAAACCTTTAGACGTTGAAGGGCACATGTTCCCCAGCTTTGATTGCCCTGACAAGATTGTCCAGGTCTTCGTCTCATCTGAAGGTGCACTGCACGTTTATTTGTGTATTGTCGTTTCATTCAAATAATGTGGCAACGGCTCATGTTGGCTCATCTACTTTGTCATTTCTATAGCGTTTCCGTTTGAACACGTTACGGCGTTCCATGTTTGGTAAATAAATCCTTTTTATTGCAGTATTTGTTCTACTAAAAATAGCTTATAACCCTTTATCTTTATATAACTCTTTATCTACAAAGTGCACTTTGAGTTTTGGGAATATTTTTTATCAATTTTCCTCTGTGCCATAAATCATCCACATACTTAGCCAGGCAAACTCTGTTTAGTGCAGGTGTGAGCTCTGAATTGAGGGGTTGCTCTACTACTGAGGCAATACTTTTCTTCATTTCATGAAATACAGCTGATTATTTTTTTTCTTATTACTAGAGTGACCTCATCTACATTTACAAAATGTCCTCCTGCAATAGGCCACACACGTATACTGCATGCGAAATTTGAAATAGAATAAATTAGATTCAGAGGACTCTGCTATTGTACAGAATGGACAAAGATACATCATTAACAAACGTTTAAACAAACATTCCTCAATCATTTAGAAAAAAAAAATGTCAATTTTGTTTAACACTTTGAAAAAAGAACATGAAAACACATTTCTACTTAATTTAATTTAAAAAACGGAGTATTTTAATGCTACCATGACTGTTTACACTATGTACATATGCTACCGATATGCATATTGTGCTGCTCATGGGGAACAGGAGCAATTCTAATCCCAGACCACTCTTAGGACCACTGAGAGGGATAAACTGTGTGTGGACTTGTTGTCTGACATCTCCGCCCAATGAATAACAAAAATCAGGATGAGTGACTTTCTTTGGCCATTCCCAGCGTAGATCAAATATTACTAGAAGGGGTATTATTAGGATCTGGACCTGCAGATGCAGAACAGGCAGAATCTGTACTCACAGATCCAGAAGCAGCAGGTCCAACTCCAAAGATGTCTTGCATAGCAGCTGATGGTCAGCTCTGCTGCTGGAGACATCCTCCTTTAAAAATCTGCATAGGGCTCATGTGTCTCTCTGTTTTCAAACCGGGATTAATAATACTAAATTTTATTTGTATAGCACTTTTATGAACACTCAAAGACGCTTACATAATTAAAAACATCAACAAAATATAAAACTGCAGAAAGAAATTTAGCAAAATATAGAATAATTAAAATATTTCAACGTTTAAAAAATTTTAAAAAGATGAGTTTTAAGAAGTTTCTTGAATGTGCCGGAGTAGCTTGTTCCAGAGGGTGGTAGCAGCAGTGGAAAAGGCTCTGTCTCCCAAAGTTCGGAGTTTAGTCCTGGATGGTAGGGACAAGAGATATGCATCTGAGGAGTGAAGAGAGCAAGACGAGGTGTACCAGGTGGGCATATCAGTGAGCAGATTGCCGCAGATTTGTCGGCTGCACATCCATGATGCGAATCTCCCGTTTTACCACATCCCAAAGATGCTCTGTTGGATTGAGATCTGGTGACTGTGGAGTCCATTTGAGTACAGTGAACTCATTGTCATGTTCAAGAAACCAGTCTGAGAGGATTTCAGCTTTATGACATGGCGCATTATCCTGCTGAAAGTAGCCATCAGTAGTTGGGTACATTGTGATCATAAAGGGATGGACATGATCAGCAATAAAACTAAGATAGGCTGAGGCGTTGCAACAATGCTCAATTGGTACCAAAAGGCTTAAAGAGTGCCAAGAAAACATTCCCCACACCGGAACACCACCACCACCAGCCTGACCTGTTGATATAACGCAGAATGAATCCATTCTTTCATGTTGTTGACGCCAAATTCTTAATCTACCTTCCGAATGTTGCAGCAGAAATCGAGACTCCTTAGACCAAGCAACGTTTTTCCTATCTTCGATTGTCCAATTTCTATGAGCTTGTGCAAATTGTAGCCTCAGTTTCCCGTTCTTAGCTGAAAAGAGTGGCCCCCAGTGTGGTCTTCTGCTGCTAAAGCCCATCTGCCTCAAAGTTTGACGTACTGTGTGCTCAGAGAGGCTCTTCTGCCTACCTTGGTTGTAAAGGGTGATTATTTGAGTCACCGTAGCCTTTCCATCAGCTCGAACCAGTCTGGCTATTCTCCTCTGACCTCTGGCATCAACAGGGCATAACAGGCCCACAGAACTGTCACTCACTGGATATTTTTTTCTTTTTCGGACCATTCTCTGTAAATCCGAGAGATGGTTGTTTGTGAAAATCCCAGTAGATCAGGAGTTTTTGAATTACTCAGACCAGCCCTCCTGGCACCAACCACCATGCCACGTTCAAAGTCACTCAAATCCCCTTTCTTCCCCATACTGATTAAATTCAATTCAATTTTATTTGTATAGCCCAAAATCACAGAATTTCCGTCTCAATGGGCTTCACAAGAAAAAGAGGAATGTATTAACATAAATACACAGCAAGAAAAATAACTAACAAGTGCTAACTAAACAAGAGTAGCACATTTATGCCCTTAGACTCTCCTTCACGGTGAGGAAAAACTCCTAAAAAAACCCATCAGTGGGGAAAAAATAAGAAACCTCGTGGGGATCCACATGAAAGAGAAATCCCTCTCCTGGCACGAGCAACCAATGTGTCAAAGATTATTGTTTGAATATTAGCTTATTCTACTCTACAGTTAAATATCTAAAGAAGTCAATAGACGTTCTTCATCCTGATGGAAACACGGGGGGCTCCTCATCCCGGAGATGTCCAGTACGGGGAAGAGTAGATGTTCTTCATCCTCATGGTTACACGGTGGACTCCTCAGCCCAGCGATGCCCTGGACGAGGATGAGTAGATGGATTTCATCCTGATGGATGGGATGATGAAGCGTGGAGGTCTCCTCTGTGTGGCCATGCCCAGGCAAGGAACGCAGAGTCCTGGCTGGGGCTCTCCCCCAGAGAGGAGGGAGAGAGGTGGACAACATGTGAATTGTATTGTACCAACTAGCAGTGTAATTCTAAATAAACAGACAATAGAGAACAATGAATGAGAAAGAAAGCCAGGGGTTAGGGTAGGGGGTACAGACCCTGGTTTGAGAAGGGGTAAGCGGGAAAGGGCCAAGGCAGTCTGGCAGAGAATAGTAGATAGAATTAGTGGACAGAACTCCAATGTACCATACTTTCCCCAGCTTCTACTATCTAGCAGCCAACTAGTAATTATATCAGCTAAATGTCTTTGTTTCTATCTGGCCTGGTGATAAGCTTGTTCAAACAGGAATGCTTTCAGCCTCCCTTTACTGTCTCCAGTTTTCACAGACATTTTTACAGACAAACTGTCTCCAGTTTTCACAGACATTTTAAACACCTCGCTGAAGACATGCCACGTTACAGCCTGCTTCAAGCTGTCGACCATCGTTCCTGTCCCCAAGAAGCCCCGCATCACTGGACTTAATGACTACAGGCCTGTGGCGCTTACGTCTGTAGTCATGAAGTCATTCAAACGCCTGGTCCTCCCTCATCTCAAGCGCTTCATCTCTCCCTCTCTGGACCCTCTGCAGTTTGCCTACAGAGCCAACAGGTCTGTAGATGACGCCATCAACCTGGCCCTCCACTTCACCCTGCAGCACCTTGACTCCCTGGGAACCTATGCTAGGATTCTGTTTGTGGACTTCAGCTCTGCATTCAACACCATCCTCCCTACTCTGCTTCAGGACAAGCTCTCTCAGCTCAACGTGCCTGACTCCACCTGCAGGTGGATTACTGACTTCCTAACAGACCGGAAGCAGTGCGTGCGGCTGGGGAAGAATGTCTCCACCTCTCGGACTATCAGCACAGGATCTCCACAGGGCTATGTCCTACCTCCCCTGCTATTCTCCCTGTGCACCAACTCCTGCACCTCCAGCTATGACTCTGTCAAACTGATCAAGTTTGCAGATGACACCACCCTCATTGGGTTCATCTCTGATGGCGATGAGTTCAATGAGGGTGGTGATAGACCGGCTGGTGTCCTGGTGCAGCAACAACAGCCAGAAGCTCAACGCTCAGAAGACAGTGGAGAAGATCGTGGACTTTAGGAAAGTCACAGCTCCCATTCCGCCCTTGCACTGACAGACTCCCCCATCACCATTGTAGACTCTTTCCGCTTCCTCGGCAGTACCATCACACAGAACCTAAATTGGGATCCATCCATCAGCTCCCTGATCAAAAACGCCAAGCAGAGGATGTACTTTCTGTGGCAGTTGAAGAAAGCCAAGCTGCCTGCCCAGATGTTGGTGCAGTTTTACACAACCATCATCGAGTCCATCCTCACCTCCTCCATCACCGTGTGGTACGCTGGAGCCACAGCCAGGGACAAACACAGACTGCAGCGCATTGTGCGCTCCGCAGAGAAGGTGATCGGCTGCAGCCTTCCATCTCTCGAAGACCTGTACGTCTCCAGGACTCGGGGCGCGCAGGTCGGATAACAGCTGACCCTTCCCACCCTGGACATGGACTTTTTGAGCGACTCCCCTCGGGCAGAAGGCTCCGGTCCATTCGGACCAGAACGTCCCGCCACAAAAACAGCTTCTTCGCTTCTGCCGTTGAACTTATGAACTCTTTACGACCTGGATCCCCGCATCTCTTAGTCACTTCCCTCTTGTCACTTTACTATCTTTATTATTTTCTATTATTTTCTATGACATTGCACTACTTTTCTTTGTCTTCTGAGCACTCTTAGTTTTGTTAAAACTATCATTATTATTATTATTATTAATTTTATTTTTCATTATTTTTATTTTATATTTTTGCACACCTGTATCAAAACAAGTTCCTAGTCTCTGATATCTCTCACTGACATGGCAATGAAAGCATTCTGATTCTGATTCTAATTAACATAAGATATTTCGGATTCTAGAAATGTTGCGAAGGTAAAAAAAATGCAGTTTTACAAGTCTGTGCTATATGAGCTTTAAGTGATAAATCTGGATCAAATAAAACTCCTAGGTTTCTAACGGTGAGGCCAGAGGCCACAGTTACTTCGTCAAACAAGACTGCTTGGTCAGTAAAAACATCTCTCAGATTTTTAGGACCTACTATAATAACTTCTGTCTTATCTGAGTTTAAAAGGAGATAATTGATTGTCATCCAAGTCTTTATTTCCCTGATACATGTACTAAGTTTTTAGATATGGTCACTCTGGTCAGGTTTGACTGATAAATACAATTATCAGTCAAACCTGATGCTTGGTTTGAACTGCTGGAGATTGTCTTGAGTATGTCTACATGCCTAAATGCACTCAGTTGCCGCCATGTGATTGGCTGATTAAAAATTAAGTGTTAACAAGCAGTTGGACAGGTGTACCTAATAAAGTGGCCGGTGATTAGATTAAAATTACTTTATTGATCCCATACGTGGGAAATTTGTGTGTAAAACAGCAAACAAGAAAAAAGAAGTAAACAGTATTTATACAAGAAGGAAAATGAAAAAAATATAAAATATTAAAATGATAAAATAGAAGAGCTGGTCCGTAGTTCCACGTCTTTCACATACTGTAACTAAACATCAAGGGCAATAGGGACTGAATGTGCATACGGAGGTAAAAAGTGACATAAAAAGCATAAAGTGACAAACCGTGATGAATTACATGAACCAGTTATCTGTTATTTGTGAGTAATTATAAAGTGTTATTGTATTGAGAATAAAAGATTTCCGGTACCGGGCGGTTTTTGAGCAGAGCTGTCTGAGCCTCTTGGAGAAGGAGCTATGCTGTTTGTCCAGAAGTGGGTTGAAGGAGCTCTGCTGTTTGTCCAGAAGTGGATTGAGAGGATGTTCATGATTGTCCGTGAGTGTATAACGTAATAATACAATATATATTATTATAATATACATATATATGTATCCACCTCGTTTTGAAAGTGCCAGCATGTAAAAACAATTAAAATTTAACAGGATGAAAGTTCATTGTCTCTGTTTATTTTTGATAAATTACTGACATACTAAAACAGTTAAAAAAAACAACAACACTCTGAAGTCTTTTTTAGGCATCTTGCTAAATTTGAACTTAATGATAAATTTAAGATAGCAATAACTTCAGATTGATATTTTATTGATATTTGAAGGTTTTTTGCTTCTTGTTGTTCTTAATTATATTGTTGATGTAAGTTGTTACTTTAATACAAGAACATGTTCATTTTTATGAAGATCATTTATTTTTTTTAAAGGAGGTTAAGTTAATATTTTGTTTTAAGTTGTTTCAAAACAAACGTTTCGGTTGCTTCCACATATTTTGTTTGACCTATACTTGTTTTTAAACTTAAAAATGATCTCTAAGAGTACCAAATAGATACTGGATCAATAAGTGGTATTGATTAGAGTAATAGAATTGATTTAATGGTATCGATAACATTCCTATTTGAGATTGATTAGGTTTTAAAGAGCAGGATTGCTCTTTTTGTTTTATTGTAATATTATAAAATATTCTGGGGTCATTTTGGTTTTCCTCTAAAGTAGCTGCTGCAGTCCATTTGGATGTAAAAAAAATGTCCTTTCTCTGGTGTAATGATTCACATCAGCTTAGAAAACCGTCTTCTTAATGTTTTTCTGATGGAGAAAAAAGGTTAATTCATAAGAATAAAAGTATGAAGGCGAAGGACTTTTCAAAAGGTTTCACAAAGAGTTTGATATTTATTTTCAGTTTTTAACTCACATGAAAAGAATGACTGGATTTTGTTAAAAACTCTTAAAGAAAAATGTTAAGTTCTTCACAACATTCACTTTGCTTATTTTATTTACTTTGCATTTATAAACGTGTTAATTTTTTCTTTATTGTGTTTAAATTTTCTTTTTTTTTTTTTTTTTTTTTGACCTGTCCTGTCTGGCGTATGACGTGTATGACGTCATATGGACAGGCCCAAGATGGCGGTTTTTGTGCATAAAAAAAAAAAAATTAAAAAACGAATGCAATCCAGCATTTTCAGGGGTCTGAATATTTACTGATCTGGATCATAAAATATCTCAAAATATATAAAAAGAAACAAAATATGAAAAAAAAGTTTTTCAAGACTTTTTACTTCATTTTGACCCTTCCAAGATGGCGATTCCCGCCCGTTATACAGGAGCCTCTGCCACGTCATCAGTAAGAGACACAGTCCCAACGAAAATAACAGTTACTGAGCGGTTAAGATTTCCCTGACACCCCAAATAAGATTTTTATATCTTTTTTGAAGAAAAAATGTCGGTGAAAGCTGTTTTTCTGCAATCAGACGCCTTTTTTGTGTGTATGAGTCACGCTATGAGCACTGAGAAAGAGGAGGTGATGGGTTTGTGTATTGGAAATGTGGATGAATCCCACATCGTCCACATTGAGTCGGTGATCATCCTCCGCCGCTCTGATAAGCGGAAGGATCGTGTGGAGATCTCCCCGGAGCAGCTGGTAGCCGCTTCCACCGAGGCAGAGCGTCGTTCAGAGCTGTGTGGGCGTCCGATGCGTGTGGTGGGCTGGTACCACTCCCACCCCCAAATCACTGTCTGGCCATCTCACGTAGATCTCCGCACACAGGGGTCGTACCAGAAGATGGATCCTACTTTCGTCGGTCTGATCTTCGCGTGCTTCCTTGAAGATGGCAACAAGAAAACAGGGAAAACCGTTTATACCTGCTTCCAGTCCATCCAGAAAGGATCCGAGTATGAACGCGTGGAAATCCCGATCCACGTCGTCCCACGCTTCTCAATCGGGAAGGCGTGTCTGGAATCCCTGGTGGAGCTGCCAGAGATCCTGTGCCAGGAAGAGAAGGAAACCCTCTGTAAGATCCAGAGCCTGGAGAACCTGGATCCCATTACTCAGATCCACAATGGGTCGGTTTTCACCAAGAATCTGTGCAGCCAGATGTCTGCGGTGGGCGAGCCGCTGCTGCACTGGCTGGAGGATCGTCTGGAGCAAAACCAGAGAGAAATTAAAGATCTGGAGGAGGAGAAGGCCAGGCTGCTGGCACAGCTGGAGGGACGAGCAGCACCTCAATCAGAGGAAGCCTCCTCATCTCGATCCAAACCGTGACCACTCTTCATTCACCTGCAGGGATCGTCTTTATTTTAAGGACTGTTACTTCATTGGCACTCTTTGTAAATTCATGAAAAAAAAATAAATTGGAAGAATTTTAAAAGACAAATGAAGGATTTATTGATTTATTTTATGATCTCTTTAAAAAAAATGAAAATTACAGCTGATTAAAGTTAATTTAAATTCAGTTTAGTAAGAATTAAAGAAACACATATTTAATATGTTAGCATTATTGGTGTCAGTCGATTAAAAAAATAAATTAATTACAGGATTTTTTAATTAATTAAATGAATTAATCACATTTTATCGTCATTTCTGCTAAAGGTCTCCTGATAAAGAATTTGAATTCTAGGATATTAAAAAATGAACTGTATGACTAATCAGTTTAATACAGTAAGAAGAGAAGATTTTAAATACATTTTATTATTGGTGAATTGTGCCTCATGAGGCCAGGTGCATCATTAAAAAAAAGTAAAACACGGGTTGGGGTTTGTTCTTCAACGATAGAAGTTGGCCTGCAATCAGCATCAACCCTCTTTGCTATAGTATTTGTCAGTTTCTTTGTCATTTTTTTGTCAATTTCCTACTAAGGATGTAGGATCACCAAGGAAGAGGGCAAAGAGGACCGATCTGGTCAGTCAATCGGGCCTCTCCACCCTATTCCTCCAAAGGAGTGGGCGGTGTCACAGTCAGCATTATGAGAACTGTGTGTGCAAAGCATGTGGTTCAGCAAAAGTTATTTTTTAATGAATATATTTCATTCATAACAATAGAAACCCTTTTAGATAAAAAGTTAGTTTACATTTACGTAATACGTAATGAAACTTGTAAGTTTTTATAAATTATTTTTTAATCAAATTATCTTGCATTTTAACATAAAGATGTCACATTTTAGAAAAAAAATGGAAAGAATATGTTTTTTTCTAATAAATGTCCATAATTTGGTGTGTTTTTAACTTTCTTAAACATTCCTCTGTTTCTTGTTTCCTAATGATTTTGATAAAAAGACTTTAACTTGTGGATTTCTGGCCTGTTAGTGTGTTAACGCTAATTGTGACATATCTGTGTTAGTAATTTTTTTAAGTTAAAAAACAAACATCCGCTTCTTATTTTGTGTTCTTTGTACCTTATAAACATGTGAAAAAAAATACTAAATGTTCTAATAAAGTATGAAGGATGACATAAGACCTCACTCAGCTGATCACGAGCTGAGTGAATTAGCTCTAAACTTAGTAAAAAATAACCAATTCACCATCTTGTAATAAAACACACATCATTGCAGAAAAAAAGTAGTTAAATTTATAAAATATCAGTTACATGTTGGACACAACTTTGCCAGTTTGATGTGCTGCAGTTTTTGATCATGTTACACTGTGATTGTGTGTGTGTGTGTGTATGTGTGTGTGTGTATGTGTGTGTATGTGTGTGTGTGTGTGTGTGTGTGTGTGTGTGTATGTGACATCAAACTGTATACATGTAGCAGACACACTGACCATTTTCAGTAGAAAGTATTCAAATCATCTCACTTTTACAACGTCTTTTATGTCACAGCCTTTTTCTAAAATGAATAAAATTAAATTGTCAACACAAAACACCCCATAATGACGATGAGAGAAATATTTTCTTAAGTTGTGGCAAATTTATTAAAATAAAAAAAAGAAAACTTGGGGGAAAAATCACATGTACATAATTATCCCCAGTGTTAGCTTCATACTTTGTTGATGCACCTTTGGCAACAATTACAGCCTCAAGTCTTTTTGACCACCGCGCTTTACTGAATTATATTAGTCTGGAGATGAGCAGTGCCTGTTCTTCTCCTAACAAAATGCTTGGCATTCACTCCAAACAGTAAGATTAGTGTCTACAGAATTTTGTTTCTTGTGGTCTAAGAGTCCTTCAGGTATCTTTTGGTAAATTTCAGGCAGTGTGCCACGTGCAATTTACTGAGGAATGACTTTTGTCGGGCCATTTCACCAGAGAGACCTGATTGGTGGATTGCTGCAGAGATGATTGTACTTCTGGATGGTTCTTGTCTCTCCACAAAAGAACACTGGAGCTCAGATAGATTGATCTTTGGGTTATTGGTCTGATGAAGGTCCTTCTCCCCAAATCAATGATTTTCATAGGCTGGCCAGCTGAAGGAAGAGTGCTAGGGGTTCCAAACGTCTTCACTTATGGATGATTGAGACCACTGTACTCATTGAAATTTTCAGAGCAGCAGGCATTTTTCTGTATTCATCCCTAGCCTTAAGACATCGAGACTAGCTGATCACCTCCTGTGATTAACTGCTAGAGAGGTCAGAGTTCCAACTGGAGATGTTCCGTACAGTTTTCCATGCAACAGGGACACAGAAGCTCATTTACATAAATTTCTTTCATTGACACCAAGACAAAGACTTCAAAAGAATCGTGATGTCAAAGATTCTACAGAATCCATAGTAACAAGATTTGCTGTGGGCAGCAGGGCTCTGTAGCATTTAAATACAGGAAAATAATTTTAACCGGTTGAGGTGTATCTTGTTTTTGCAAGGTGTTCAAAAAAACTAACCCCCACACAAGAAAGGCCACTGTTAAGAGGAAAAAATATGTTGTCCTTTAAAGAGTTTGAGTTCTTGTCCTTGACGTACACCAAAGATAACACCACTACAACAAGTCAAAGCACTACTAAACGAGAAGTGGACAAGCCTGTTGATTATATATCTGCAAACCCTGAAAAAAAGGAGCAGAAGTCAGAGACTGCTGCGCAGAAATGTGAAACTTGGAAAGACAAGACCTTTTTTAACATAATGGAGGATCAGACCATTCATGATCATCTAACGAGTGAGCCAAATAATTTTACAAATCAGTTACAATTAAAACGGAAAGATGATTCAAACTGTGAACACCAGGATTGTATCAATATTGATGATATCGTTCTGAATGTGGCTGATGTTGGAGATAATGAAGTCTTCCAGAACATGACTCCATTCGTCCATTCACAATCTTAGACAACTCGAAAAAAACCAGAGCTGAAGATGATGCTCAAACTTCTGCGATGGAACTTTAGACTTTAAAATCTCTGATGAAGAACACGTCTGAATGTTAATGGTAGATTAAAAAAAACAATTTTACCTGTTTAAATGCAGAAGATCTTCGTTCAAATTTGTGAACAAGATTCATAAATAAAGTCACGATAAAAATTACAAAATCTTCTCAGTGTTCAGCTTCCTTTTACATCTCAATACAGAAAGAAAAATGTTGTTTTGCCTGTTTTGTAGTAAATATTTAAACAAATCATTATTTTGTATAATCCAGTATCACCACACAGTCTTAAAGGGTTTCTCCAGAATAAATCAGCTTAATTATATTTTTAGATGTTGTTTTAAAACATTTCTAATTCAGCAAAAGTGTTTTTTTCTTTTCTCTACAGGTTTGTGATGTTTTATCATGAAATGATATATTTGTTATGCTCCAGTGCTTTACAGTGTCTGTATTAATTCACACACAAAAAATAACAACAGACAGATGTGGTGGTAGGATTGGTCTCCTTGCGCTAAACTTATTCTATACGACATTTTCAAATCGCTCCACAGATGTTCAACTGGATTCAGGTTTGGGCTCTGGCTGGTTATCTCAAGATCATTGACAGAGTTGTTCTGAAGACACTACTTTCATATCTTGGCATTATGTTTGGATCATTGTCCATCTAAACGATTAAACGTCAACCCAGTCTGGAGCAGGTTTTAATCCAGGATGTTTCTGAGTTTTGTAACATTCAGCTTTTCCCTGAATCCTGATGAGTTTTCTAGTTCCTCCCAACAGCATGATGCTACCACCGCTTTGCTTCACTGTAGGGATGCTAATGGCCTGGTGATAAATGATGCCTGCTTTCCCCCAAACATAATGCCAGTCATTCACTCCAAAAAGTTCTATCTTGGTCTAATCAGACTACAGAATTGTCATGATCCTCCTCTCATTTTGAAACACCTCCTCTCTCCATGTCTGGTACCTCCCCCTGCTCCTGGGTGACTCACCCTGCTCCTGGTGCCCCCCACTGTTCTGGTTCAACGTCCTTCTTAGCTCGAACTTCTGGTCCTTTGTCCCCCTGAGCTCTGGTCTTTTGACTTGCCAAGTTATCCTGGTCCCTCACCTGCTCTTGGCCATACTGCTGAGCTTTTACCTCTGGTCAGCCATCCTGCCAAGCTCCTATCCTGTGGTCACTCATCTTGTCGAGCTCTGAATGGTTCTGCGCTTCTGCAAAAAACTGATTAAAACTGGCGTTTTATCTGAATCCTACATCACCACCCTCAACAGCGTAATGACAAGAATTTTGTTTCTCATGATCTGAGAGTTATCTAGGTTATCTCAACTTAGACAATGATTAAATGTACAGCTGCTTTTCATTATTCAACTACTGGTTAGTTAGATTGTGCCCAGAAAATGGTGGTGATTTAATGGAGATGGACAACTGTGTGTGTTTTAGGGTAGCTCCGTCTCACGCGCAGAGTTGGTATCCATCACACTTTGGACGGTGCTGCTTTTCTCTTCAGGAGCTTTCTGATAGTCGTACAATTTTATAATCCAGAGACGAGAACCGGGCACTGAGCAGTAGTTTAAAACTCTCCTCTGAGCTTCCTTCAGCCCTGTTACAAACCCACCACATACTAAGTTCAGCAGTGCCGACCGTAGTTTTAGCTTATATACTGAAAGGAAAAAGGAAGGAGTGAAATCCAGAAAGTTAAAATATAAATACCAACAGTCTCAATGACAATAAGCAAAATATGATATAAATAAATGTGGCTCATGGAACTTCAGATCTATTTCTTCAAAGTCCCCTCTAGAGTGACAAATGAGAATGGACCCGGTGAGACCACATCTGATGCCACCAAAGTCTTGTTGAGAAAAAATCCTTTTATTTACAAAAAACCCCAAAACATTGGGATGACCTCTTGGACACCCCTACTCTGTGTCACTCCTGTCAGGCTTTCATCTGATGCACTGAGACTCTTATTTAGAAAATAAGAAGAATCAAATTGATCTTTTTTTTCGAGCACTTTTTTAAACATTAAGTGACACAAAGTGCTTAAAAAGACAAATGAAAACTCAGACAAGAATTACAATTGAGATCATTAAATGTTTATTTACAATTAAAAGCAAACACACAATAAAAATCACACACATGCACAACACTTTACACACATGCATCGGCATTCACACACTGAACCCTGCCAACTATGATTCCTAAGGGTCTATTCCAGATGAGATCTCCTTTCTACTTTAAAGGGCTGCACTACCAGAACCCCCTCCCTATGATTTATCAACAGATCAATCGTCTTTAGCCAATCAGATTGCTTTCAATGGCTTTCGGAAATAATTTTGACAGTTGCTGTGGTTCTGTGGTGCTGTGGTGTTAAAACATTATTTACTTTTACAGTCTATTTTATTCTTACAGATGCAGATTTACTCTGTTTTGTAAAAATTATTTTTGTTTGATTTATTATTTATTTTTTATTTTTTTGCACACCAGTAGTTTATGTTCAGTCACAGCACCTTTCTGCTTCTTAACTCTTATTCTAAGAGTTCACTTTCAAGTGGTACTTCTCCTCTCCAAGTCAACAACTCTTTGAACAACCAGCTTATTGCTCTCCTTTAAGTCTCATAATTTTAGCAGCTTCATTTAAGGATGTAATTTGTGTCTAAAGCATGATTAATCAGTGTAGCAATGAGCTGACCTGAGTTGGTTTTCACAGAAAGAAAAGATGGGGTAAATCATTTGTCCTCTTGTTTCAGTCAGAAGTTATTTAATATTTTCCTCAATAAACCTGAAGCTAATAAACTAAAACAAACTACAATTTATGTAATAAAACCATATAGATATAATGCATGTAATTGCAGTTATTATTCTACTTTTTGTTACTTGATACATAAGCTTGCTTTATCTGATTTTGTCAACAGAAAATGTGCTTTGTTCGTTTGCCTCTTTTTTGCTCTCTTTTTTCAATATATGAACTTTTTGTCCATGTAAAATGTTCTTTATTGGCTTGTTCTAGATCAAAATGAATCAAATGATAAATTTCAGAAACATGATAATCCTAGACTGTGGCCATTTCTGATATTTCTGCAAAGCATGCGACATATCGTGCCGCTCAGGATCCACAAACAGTAACCCAGGTATTGTCCTGTAATTTGGAGCTTTTGTTGAAACAAGAAAATAACAGTTTGCCTCTCATTGACCCTGTTTCCTAGAAATCATGTTGGCCCCACACATCACCAGGCAGGATATGAACCCCTCCTCGGTTTGGAAGTCCATCAGGAACGTCTCTGTCCTGATGGTGGTGCTGTGGACCAGGAACCAGGACAAATAGATGATCACCCACCAGTCAGATGGTCCAACTCTGGTGAGGTGGGAAATGATAACTTCTGTTATAAACTACTTACATATTGTTGGGTGTGTGTAGAACGAAAGGGGGGATGAGTACGCGGAACCGGTAAAGTACTTTGTCCAGTGGTGTGGGGAGAACCATCTGCACCTGAACGTGGTCAAAACAAAGGAGATGGTGGTGGACTTCAGCAGGACTGCCTTCGGTCTGCATTGATGGATCTGATGAGGAGAAGGTCTCATCATACAGATTCTTGAGCGTTCACATTAACAGTAAACTGGACTGGTCCACCAACACAGAGATGATCTACAAAAAGGCCCTGAGAAGACTGTTCTACCTGAGAAAGCTCAAGTCCTTTAAGCTTGAGCTAAACGAATCCTCCGCCATGCTCTTCCCAGTTTTAACCTCTGCTTCGCACAGCAGAGGTCACACTATGGACCTCCTTATTACTAAAGGACCTAATGTTTCTAATGTGATTGTGTCTGACGTTGCCTCATCTGATCATTTCTGTGTTTTTTGTGACCTCACTGTTGCTCCCAGGCCACCGCCTGTACTAGCAGATATTCACAGAAGATACATAAATGACAACACATTTGCCCAGTACATGGAAATGATTCATTTTGAAGATTTCTCGAGTTTTGGTTTGGTAGCTATTTGGTTGATTCTGTTCAGTCTTGTATTCTGAATGTTCTGGATGCCATTGTCCAAATAAATGTTTAAACAGTTAAAAATAAGCAGAAAGCACCCTGGAGAAATAGTGACTCAGTCAAAGCACAAAATTGGGAGTGCAGGAAAGCTAAGCGTATATGGCAAAAAATTGAGCTCTAGATTCACTACGAGATTTATAGAGAAAAGTTACATGTTTACAATCAGATCTTACTTAAAACCAGAGAGATGTAATTCTCTAAAATAATTGGGAACTGTAATAATAACTCACGTGCCCTATTTGCAACAATAATTAGATTAACGAATCCCCCAACTCAAATCATCGCTGAATTAGTTTTGACTTCAAAATGTAATGAGTTTTAATGACAAGGTTCAGAACATCAAAAACTCCATCAAAGCCACTGTTTAAATGACAGTCTTACCACCATCTAGATTGTTAAAGCTAAATGACTTCACCTCAGTAATAGAAACAAATGTTGAATAAATTATTACTAGTCTGAGTACATCTACTTGCTCTCTTGAAGTATTACCCACCAAATTTCTAAAATCTGTGTTAACCAGCGGGTTTGGCACTTCTTCTTCTTGTCCTTTCGGCATTTCCCTTCAGGGGTCGCCACAGCAAATTAGTTTCCTCCTTCTAACCCTTTCTGCTGCATCCTCTTCGTTCACGCCAACTATCTTCATGTCTTCCTTCACTGTATCCATGAACCTGCTCTTTGATCTTCATCTAGCCCTCTTTCCTGGTGGTTCCAAACCCGGCATCCTTCTGCCGATGTAATCGGTCTCTCTTCTCTCTACATGTCCAAACCACCTCAGTCTGGCCTCTAGGACTTTATCTACAAAACCTCTAACATGTGCTGTTCCTCTGATATACTCATTTCTGATCCTGTCCATCCCATTCACTCCCAGAGAGATCCTCAGCATCTTCATCTCTGCTACCTCCATCTCTGTTTCCTGTGTTTTCCTCAGTGCCACTGTCTCTAGACCAAACAGCATGGCCGGTCTCATCACAGTTTTGTACACTTTTCCTTTCATTTTAGCTGAAACTCTTCTGTCACACATCACACCTGATACTTCTCTCCACCCCTTCCAGTCTGCTTTAACACGCTTCTTCACCTCTTTTTCACACTCTCCATTGCTCTGGAATGTTGATCCTAAGTACTTAAAATCTTCCACCTTCTTTATCTCTTCTCCCTGTAACCTCACTTTTCCATTTGGATCCCTCTCATTCACACACATGTACTTTGTTTTACTCTGACTAATCTTCATTCCTCTTCTTTCTAGTGCAAACCTCCACCTCTCCAGCTTTTCCTCCTGATCATATTAGCTGTAGTTGTCCAGTCATCTGGAAGCATCTCCTGCCCACCGAGAGCCTGTCTCAACTCCTTTATAAAATTCGAGCGGCACTCTTCCTTTTTCAGTTTCCACCATTTAGTCTTCTGCACTCCCTTCATCTTCTTAAACTTCCTCACTGCTATGGTGATCTTACACACGACCATCCTGTGCTGTTTGGCTACACTGTCTCCTGCTACAACTTTGCAGTCATTAATCTCCTTCAGATTACACCGCCTACACAAAATGTAATCTACCTGTGTACTCCTTCCTCCACTCTTGTAAGTCACCCTGTGTTCCAGTCTTTTCTTGAAGAAAGTATTCACTACAGCCAATTCCATTCTTTTCGCAAAGTCGATCACCAGTGTGTTCACCGTTAACCAGCGTGTTGGCACCAATCACTCAAATAGTCAATGTGTCCCTTCAAACTGGAACTCTGTCTTGTTTTTTTTTTGTTTGTTTTTTTTTTTCTTTTTTTTAACCTGTCCTGTCTGGCATTGTGACAAGCATAATGATGATCTTTATTTCAAGTATTGCTGGACAGTTTTGCTCGACCAAGATCAGCACCTTGTGCCGACCTTGGCAAGCTCTTTTTGTTTATTCTAAATGCTTTACAAACAAAATGTCCATGCTGTCTTTGCTTCTATTTGCTGGACCTGATGGGACTTGACAGGGAATACTGAGGATGGAGATAGGCGGCCCATCCCTCACATCAGCTGGGATGAGCTGTGACACCCCTGCAATCCCATAAGGGGTAGAAGGTGACTGACATACATATACAACAACAATATAACAAAAGTTGAAATAAAAAAAACTTTTCTTTAACCAAAAAACTTTTCCCTCTTTTTTTTTCTTGCTAATTAAGTTAATATTTCTAGTAGATTATAATTTCTAGTATAAATGATCATTTCTTGTACATTATACAGATGGGTCTATAGTTGGTAGAAATATGTTAATCTCCACTTTTGAAAATAAGTATCACCTTTGCAGTTTTCATTTTAGATTGAAAAATACCAGTGCTAAAAGATTGATTACATAAGTAAGTGAAAGGCTTGCATTAAGGCTTATATTATTATTATTATTTTAATTCATCTTGGACAGGGTAGCATGTTTTTAAATGAACATAAGCATTCTTCTGTACATCAATTCAATAGGAGTAATAACAAAGTATAAACAAGTGCCAAAAGTCAAAGTTTCTAATGTCCACAAAGGAGTGTGGGGAAGAAAACTTATTTAACCCCACCCCAGTGCTCATGGATATGCATATTTAAAAATATTAATTCATTTTATATTTGTCCAACTGGAGACAATTAAAAGAAAGGATATGGACCTGGTTACTAATAACAACCTAAAAGAAAAGCAATGGTAAAGAAAAGCAAGTACAAAGGTAAGGAAAAAAAAAACAAATACAAAGAAAAGATATGAGCTAACTTTTTCCAAGTTATAACCTTACAGACGATATAATTACATCAAACATTTTATATACTGTGACCAGATCATGTGTTTATAATTTAGTTTGAACATATTTACATTCTGATATTGCTTGTAGGATTTGTCCAGACTATTCCAGAGTTTCACACCATGTACAGACATGTGTGTCTGTATTTTGTGTGTTGTTACACACAAAATAATTTATTTCAACAAGTTCATATCCTGTCCCCAAACTGCAAAAAATATTCAGCATTTTAGCAAAACATGCTGACCTCTTACTACCATAACTAAAATAGATTTTATAAGCCCAATGATTAGACCAGAATTTTATTATGTCTCATTGGAAAAGAAACATTAAGTATTTTCATTCTTACAAAACAGAAACATGCAATATTGTTTAGAAGTGTTCTGGTATGAGATGGTACATTGTGATGAAAGATAAAACATGGATTTAATTTAACTGGAAACACAGTTTAGAAAATAGTTGAAATTATTATTTTTTTGTTTTTGTTTTTCAAAGACCAACTAAAGCGAACGCACATCATAGGAACATTAAAAAAAAAAAAAATAAAGAGAAAAATAAAACAACCAGATTGATTCTTGTTGAAAAGGTTTACAGTTGGATGATACTAGTTATCGTTGAATGTTGTACTTTTCTAATAATCTGTATTTTTTACCAGCTTTTTTATTGTCAAGATGTGTTGTTTAATATCCTGATAAAAAATATTTCCAGTCATTTCTGGTTTATCTTTTCTCTCTCTTCTCTTTTCCTTCAAGTCATTTATTGTCTTAGAAGGGTGATATTGCTGAGTTTGGCTGGTAGGACCAGCTTCCTCCAATCTCCTCCCTAATCTTTTTTACCTGTGTCTCAAAACATGTTTACATAAACAGTCCCTTTCAGTAACTCGTTCAGGTTACTGGCTAAGGCCGGTCAATTTCTCTGATCATTCTCTAGAGCAATGACTTGAGTAATGGTCTATTTTTATTTTTGAAATCACAGGGGATTTCGGTTCCCTGTTAGGCGTAAAATACCAACACTGGTATCTCGCGGCATTCGATAAAGTAAGTAAAGTAACTCTGAGGTAGATTGTCTTATCCAGTGTGCATACCAGTTTATTGCCCTGATTGATCAATGAAATGAGATCTTATGACATTATGAGATTTCACTGCCAAATGATTCAAAATGTGGTACAGTAATGAGTTCTCCTAGTGCTGCCATCTGCTGTTACTTTGCATACATTACAGCATTTTCAACTAACACTTTAAATATTTGTAAAGGCCTGTATATAAATGATTTTATAAATAATAAAACATGTAAAACAATTCTGTTTCATTGAATTTTATTTTGAAATACAATTTTCTCAAGAGTTTTTGGACTCAGACTTTTTTTTTTTTTGTGAGAATGTCTCCAGCTTTTGAGAAGACTCTCGCAAGGGACAGAGGATGCTGAGGAGCAGAGAAAACTCTTAGAGAGCTCGTATAGGGTTGGGTAAAGCAGTTTTGATTTTGTCCAGTATATTATTGAGTTCTCAGTTCTTGGGATTGGAACCTCAGCCACGTAACGGTCCACGTCAATGACTGCATCGGCCACAATGCTGTTTGTTCTTCTACTCCTGTTTAACTCTTCAGTTGCCTGATGAAAAGGTGCAAGTATGTATAAAGCATTATTAACCAGCTCATGGTCAAGAGATTTTAAAGGCTCAATGTCTGTATTGAGGGACACCAAGGCTGCGCCGACTGCCTCCCTCAATTCATTGGCCCTTTCCAACATGTGAAAAGTGTTATTGCACCATGTATGTACGGCAATAATCATTTTTAAAGGCTTGCTTGCCCATCTGCATTTGAAGGGCCATTAGACGATCCTTGGCAGTTGTGCTGAAAGTATGTTTCCAACTTTCGTGTTTTTTCCCGCAGGTCATTCATGCCAACCGTATCGTCAAAAGATTTTTTAACAATCAAGTTGATAAGTTGAGAAGCGGGTTCGATTACCGCTGAGACCACCGTCTAGGGTCCTTAGAGAAGATACCTAACCCCCGCTTCGCCCACCATTGGCCCCGTCGAAGGGCAGCCTGCCTAAGGAGTGCAGCACACAAATTTCCACGGTGAGGGATGAATAGAGTAATTCATTATTATTATTATTATTATTATTATTATTATAACATGCGCAATGCAAATGGTGTTTCTTGAATTCAAACGCCGTGCACAAGCAATCATGTTTGCTGCCCTATCAGTGATGAAACATCTGACTTTATCTTTGATGCCCCACTCTTCCAACAGCCTCACATGCTGATCTGTCAAATGCTCAGCGTGTGGGACTGAGGAAAATGTTGAATTCCGAGGAGTGAGGTATTCAACTCTTTGAATTTGTCAATATAGTGGCACGTCACAGCCAGATATGAGTTCATCGACACTGATGTCCACATGTCCGATGTCAGACTCACAGCCACAGCCATGTGCACCTTCACCTTACTTATTCTTGTGCCTCTTGGCATATAGCCTCAACCATTAATTTAAGAGTCGGGCAAAGAACATAAAAAGACATTATTATGATTTCATAATGAAACAAACAAGAAAGAAGGCATGGCAGCACACCTTTTTACTTGGGAGAGTTTATGTGGGAGCAACACTATTCATGAGTTCTCATAATCCCACATCTTCCACAAGGTAAAATGGATGTAAATCCTTGATGATCATGTTTATAATTCCAACTTCCATTTTTTGGTTGCAGGGAATCTACAATAAAGCATAAGAAAAATATTTTATGCTTCAAATCACGTTGTATACTCTCATTTTTTTTCTCTTTAGTCTAAAAACATACTGCCATCTTTGGAAACTGAACCTTCTATGGATTCAGATGATGTAGAAGCTGTGGCAAAATGCTCAGCCCTGTTGTGGCAGAGCTTTAGGTTAATACTGCCTGCAAATGCCAGCTGTACATCGCAGATTCTGCAGTGTACCTTAATATAAACAGTTTAAAGTACTGGAGTAAAGAAGTGCAGTAGAATCAGAATCAGAATCAGAATATACTTTATTGATCCCACACAGGGGAAATTTGTGTGTCACAGCAACAACTTCCTATCTGCTAAGTGAGTCGTTGTAGAGCCCGATCACGTACGGAAAGAAAGACCTACGGTAACGAGATGTTCTCGAGCGGAGCTGTCTGAGCCTCTTGGAGAAGGAGCTCCGTTGTTCGTCCAGGAGTGGGTAGAGAGGATGGTCATGGTTTTCCATGATGGACAAAAGTTTGTTCAGTGACCTCCTCTCTACCACTGCCTCAAGTGAGTCCTGTTTGCTGCCAATGACAGAGCCAGCCAGTCTGATTAGTTTATTCAGTCTGTTGGTGTCACTGGCTGCGATGCTGCTCCCCCAGCAGATGACAGAGAAGAACAAGGTGCTGGCCACCACAGACTGGTAGAAGGTCTCCAGGATCTTGCCGCACACATTGAAGGACCTCAGCTTCCTTAGAAAGTAAAGTCGGCTGCAAGTCTTCTTGTACACAGCAGTACTGTTGCTCCTCCAGCTCAGTCTACTGTCGATGGTCACTCCAAGGTATTTGTACTCCTCAACCACCTCCACATCTCTACCCAGAATGCAGAGCGGCTGCAAAGCAGTCCTCCTCCTCTTCCGGAAGTCAATCACCATCTCCCTGGTCTTGTCCACATTGAGGAGCAGGTGATTCTCTCCCGCCCACACCACAAATCCATCCACCACCCTCCTGTACTCCTCCTCCTGCCCACCACTTATACACCCTACAACTGCAGAGTCATCAGAGAATTTCTGTAGGTGGCATGAATCGGAGTTGTGCTGGAAGTCTGAAGTGTACAATGTGAAGAGGAATGGAGAGAGCACAGTGCCCTGTGGGTCTCCCACACCACTTAAAACCACATCAGACCGGACTTTCCCCAGCCGGACGAACTGTGGCCTGTCCGTCAGGTAATCAGTGATCCAGGAGACGGCGGACGCACCAGCACCCATCAGCCGCAGCTTATCACCCAGTAATGAGGGCTGGATGGTGTTAAAGGCACTAGAGAAATCAAAGAAGGTGATTCTCACCATGCCTCCACCGCCATCCAGATGTGAATGAGCTCGCTGCAGCAGATGGATGACAGCGTCGTCAACACCCAGGCGTGGCTGGTAGGCAAACTGCAGGGGGTCCAGAGAGGAATTCACCAGCGGTCTCATGTGGGCTAACACCAGCCTCTCCAGCACTTTCATCACATGAGATGTGAGGGCAACTGGACGGAAATCCTTGAGGTCAGATGAAGATGGTTTCTTGGGTACAGGGACCAGGCAAGATGTCTTCCAGAGAAGCGGAACCCTCTCCAGCCTGAGGCTCAGGTTGAAGAGGTGCTGGAGAACCCCACACAGCTGGAGCGCACAGGTCCTCAGGGTATGGGGGTTGATGCCATCTGGGCCGGCTGCTTTGTGCTGGTTTAGCTTCTCCAGCTGTTTCTTCACCTGAAAGGTGGTCACAGTCAAACGGTTGGGTGGGGGGGGGTTCAGGCACTAGTCCATTGAATCGCTGAGAAGGAGCAGACGCTGGTAGCAGGTGTGGTGGAGGTAGGGAAGAAGAGGTAGTGGTGGTGGCATTTGTAGAGCTAAACCTGTTGAAGAAGGTATTAAAGTCATTAGCTCTATCTTTGCCACCACTTGTGGGTCTGCTTCTTCCCCCATATCCAGTGATCTTTTTCATTCCGGACCACACCGCCCTCATGTTGTCCTGCTGCAGTTTGGATTCCAGCTTCCTCCTGTATGCATCTTTTCCCTTCCTCAGCTGGTCTCGGAGTTGATGCTGCACCATCTTCTGCTCCTCCCGGTCTCCAGACCTGAAGGCTGCTTTCTTCCGGTTAAGGAGCGTCTTCAGGTCACAGGTGATCCAGGGTTTGTTGTTGGGGAAGCATCGAACAATCCGGGTGGGACAGACAGACTCCACACAGAACTTAATGTATTCTGTAATGCAGTCTGTCATGCCATCAATGTCTTCCCCGTGAGGTGTGCAGAGTGCATCCCAGTCCGTGGATCCGAGACAGTCCTGTAGAGCCCGCTCTGTTTCCGGAGTCCACTTCCTGACAGTCTTTTTGGACACGGGTTTTTGCAGGGCGATTGGGACATAACACGGCTTTAGATGGACCAGGTTGTGATCAGACCTGCCAAGGGGAGGAAGGGCTGTGGCTCTGTATGCATTTTGTATGTTTACATACAGAAGGTCCAACGTTTTATTCTCCCTCGTGGGGCAGTCCACGTACTGGGTGAAGTCAACAAGTGATCTGTTCATGTTGATGTGGTTGAAATCACCAGATACAGAAGGCGTTGGGCTGCTGTGTTTGTAGGCGGGAAACGGTGGTTAAAATGACGTCACCAGCAGTTTCAGCATCAGCCGACGGAGGAACATAAACGGTCACCACCATAACCGATGTAAATTCCCTCGGCAGATAGTAAGGCCGAAGTCCAACCGCCAGTAACTCCACATGCGGTGTACAGAGACGCTCCTTGACACAGACATGTCTGGGATTGCACCAGCGCTCACTCACATAGAGCACAATCCCACCTCCTCTCTTCTTACAGCTGCTGGTTGCATCTCTGTCCGCCCGCACAGTCTCAAAACCAGGAACCTCGACACTGTTGTCTGGGATGTGGGAATGCAGCCATGTCTCAGTGAAGCTCAGTAAACTGCATTCACGATATTCCGCTTGTGTGTTAATTAGCGTCGTTAGCTCCTCGGTCTTATTAGCCAGTGAGCGCACATTTCCCATTATAACTGCAGGCAGAGCAGGCTTGAATCTCCTCCTATTCATTTTAACGTGGGCCCCGGCTCTGCGTCCGCGACGTCTTTTCCGGATCTCTCTTGGAATTACATGCCGGGCTCCATGAAGCAGGCTAGGTTTACTCATAGCTAACAGTTGGTCGCGAGTGTAAACAATAGCCATACTTCTAGTATAAAAAAAAGACTTAGTTTTTAAAGAAAACATTCAAGAAAACATAAGTTTCCAAGTTGGAAAATAAACTAGCTAACACTAAAAAAATTTGGAAAAAGAACCCAATAACGACTGGATGACAGTTAGCAAAAGACGAGGAGCTGCTGTAACAGGCGTCCGTACACGGCGCCATCTTGGAAAAAAAAAAAAAAAAAAAAAAGAAGTACAAGCTTTACACTAAAAGTGATTCAAGCAGTGGCGGCTGGTGACGTGTGGTGCAGGGGCGCCGCCCCCCCGACCTGATGACCAAGAAACATATATGCATATATATCTATATATACATATACAAACATGTATGTGTTTATAAGTATGCAAAACTGTCGAGTGTGAAGATTACATGCACTTTAATAATGTTTTACACCATTTTATTTTATTTTCTTACTTCCTATGCAAACCGGAACGAGGGCGCGGGGTATCCACGCCCTACCAGGAAAACGTATTAGTGTGTATGTGGCTTCCGGTTTTTATGGAAAAAAACGTGACGTCAGCTCTAAATTTTTTCCCATTCATGTGTATTGCAAACCATAACCACGCCCGCGGGGCGCAGAGATTTTCCGCCCATCGGGTGTGTGATAGGTTATCCTCTCTGTCAGTCTGTTACATGAATCAATCAATTAGCTATAAGCTGACCTATAAATCCCACCCACGCCACGCCCTTTCTTTTCACTGCGGAATTCTGGGAGTCTTCATGATGGCGTTGGAAGCTAGTTCAGTTGCTAACAAAGCTAGTGGCTCTTTTAAAGAGAATTCAGTGTCCTCCCTTCTACAGAATCCGTTTTCTAAGCGTTCTAAAGAAGAAAAAAGAAGAGTGAAGGAGCTTTGACTGGACACCCCAGATTTGACTGTGCAACAAAACAGTGGAGATCGCGGCCGCTTTTATGTGAGAGGATAAGAAACACTGGATGAGAAACACTTTTTTTGTTTCCCCTGCTTATTGTTTAGTTCAGCAGCAACTAAAAAGGTGTGGATATCAACAGGGGTGAGTGATTTGAAGCATTTGTCTGAAAAGTGCAAACGTCATGAAACTTGCTGCACCTATCTTGATAGTAGCTATAAGCTAGGTGTTTTTGGCAGTAGTAACATCCTGGCACAATTAAATGAAGGCTACCGAACTGGCATAAGGAAACATAATGAAGAAGTCACCAAAAACAGACACATGTTGTCACGAATAATTTTATATTTATTATATATATATATAAACAGTACAGACCAAAAGTTTAGACACACCTTCTCATTCAAAGAGTTTTCTTTATTTTTGTGACTATGAACATTGTAGATTCACACTGAAGGCATCCAAACTATGAATTAACACATGTGGAAGTATAGTACATAACCAAAAAGTGTGAAACAACTGAAAATATGTCATATTCTAGATTCTTCAAAGTAGCCACCTTTTGCTTTGATTACTGCTTTGCACACTCTTGGCATTCTCTTGATGAGCTTCAAGAGGTAGTCACCTGAAATGGTTTTCACTTCACAGGTGTGCCCTGTCAGGTTTAATAAGTTGGATTTTTTGCCTTATAAATGGGGTCGGGACCATCAGTTGCATTGTGGAGAAGTCAGGTGGATACACAGCTGATAGTCCTACTGAATAGACTGTTAGAATTTGTATTATGGCAAGAAAGAAGCAGCTAAGTAAAGAAAAACGAGTGGCCATCATTACTTTAAGAAATGAACGTCAGTCAGTCCGAACAATTGGGAAAACTTTGAAAGTGTCCCCAAGTGCAGTCTCAAAAACCATCAAACGCTACAAAGAAACTGGCTCACATGCGGACCGCCCCAGGAAAGGAAGACAGAGAGTCACCTCTGCTGCGGAGGATAAGTTCATCCGAGTCACCAGCCTCAGAAATCGCAGGTTAACAGCAGCTCAGATTAGAGACCAGGTCAATGCCACACAGAGTTCTAGCAGCAGACACATCTCTCGAACAACAGTTAAGAGGAGACTGTGTGAATCAGGCCTTCGTGGTAGAATATCTGCCATGAAACCACTGCTAAGGACAGGCAACAAGCAGAAGAGGCTTGTTTGGGCTAAAGAACACAAGGAATGGACATTAGACCAGTGGAAATCTGTGCTTTGGTCTGATGAGTCCAAATTTGAGATTTTTGGTTCCAACCACCGTGTCTTTGTGCGACGTAGAAAAGGTGAACGGATGGTCTCTACATGCCTGGTTCCCACTGTGAAGCATGGAGGAGGAGGTGTGATGGTGTGGGGGTGCTTTGCTGGTGACACTGTTGGGGATTTATTCAACATTGAAGGCATACTGAACCAGCATGGCTACCACAGTATTTTGCAGCGGCATGCTATTCCATCCGGTTTGCATTTAGTTGGACCATCATTTATTTTTCAACAGGACAATGACCCCAAACACACCTCCAGGCTGTGTAAGGGCTATTTGAACAGGAAGGAGAGTGATGGGGTGCTGCGCCAGATGACATGGCCTCCACAGTCACTAGACCTGAACCCAATCGAGATGGTTTGGGGTGAGCTGGACCGCAGAGTGAAGGCAAAAGGGCCAACAAGTGCTAAGCATCTCTGGGAACTCCGTCAGGACTGTTGGAAGAGCATTTCAGGTGACTCCCTAGTGAAGCTCATCAAGAGAATGCCAAGAGTGTGCAAAGCAGTAATCAAAGCAAAAGGTGGCTACTTTGAAGAACCTAGAATATGACATATTTTCAGTTGTTTCACACTTTTTGGTTATGTACTATACTTCCACATGTGTTCATTCATAGTTTGGATGCCTTCAGTGTGAATCTACAATGTTCATAGTCACGAAAATAAAGAAAACTCTTTGAATGAGAAGGTGTGTCCAAACTTTTGGTCTGTACTGTATATATATATATATATATATATATATATATATATATATATACTTTTATATAATATATCTAAAATAAAAATTTTGTGTGTGTTTGAAAAATAGGCGCCCCCCCAGTTTTTTTTACCACCAGCCGCCACTGGATTCAAGTGTAATTATTAATGGGCTCTCAAACATGTACTTAAATGGAAGTGAACAAATATTACAAAGTATAGCATACATAAAAAGAAGTATGCCAAAAGTAATGAAATGAAATTACACATTGTTCTAATTAAGTGTCATAAGGCAAGTTTAAGGCAAGAAAAAAGCCATTACTGAAGAAAAATAAGACAACAAGACCAGACACAAATTAAACCATCCACTTTGATTAATTTTACCTTTCAACTAACAGAGTTATTGTGGTCGAGTGGTCAAGACGATGGACTAGAAATCCAATGGGGTCACCCTGTGTAGGTTTGAATCCTATCAACAACGAAGGAGTTGATTCCATTAACTTCATTTGGCATATGTCCATGGTGCTACCATGGCATTGTTTTTTTTTTTTTTTTTTCAAAATAGCTATGTTTATTTTGAAGCTTAATGTCGCCTTTTTCCAAAGAACCATTTAAAACATTTTCTTTTCACTACTAATTATTCAGATAGCTGGCACTATTTTTTTCCAAAACAGCAAAAAGACGTAGAGCATCTGTTATGCCAGGCAATGTCACCATCCACATACTGAGGAGGCCTGACCCTATTTTACTTCTGAGATAAGACAGGCTCAGGGCTGCGTAGAGCGGTGTGGTCGTAAGCCATATAACATTTTTCCAAATATGACTTTTCAACGTTTTTATCTGTAAGTTTGACCTCATTAGGCAGAAAAACATGACTAGATTTTAAGTCAAGAGGTTGTATTTCACTGTTGTAAGTATCCACTACATCTCTTATAAGCTCTTTGTGTCGATCACATTCTTGTAAGCGATTTTTCTTACTTTTTCAAACAGTCATCAGTTACTGTTTTCTGTGGCGATGGTGGTATAGTGGTTAGCATTGCTGCCTTCCAAGCAGTTGACCTGGGTTCGATTCCCAGCCATCGCATTACTCTTTTCCTACATTTCCTCACTTGCTCTGTGTCGAGATTTCAACACGTTTTGTCTCGTTATCATCCAATGCTGTCCAAGCAAAGTCTTTCATTTCATACTTTCACGAGGTCAGCTGACAAGAAAACTTTCTATACCAACAAACGTTAATAATGCAAGCAGCCATCTTCATGGGAACAAAGTTTTTCACTCTTATTTTGTCTTCCTTGATATTTACCAGTCTGCAAGATGTCCCTTTAGAATAATAATAATAATTCATTTTATTTATAATGCACTCTACACCAGAAATCAAGCCTCAGAGTGCTACATGGATTAAAACATTAAAACTCAAAACAATTAAAACAGTACAGTACAATAAAAACAAACATACAATGCAAACAAAATTTAAAAATTGATAAGCTTTTTTAAAAAGGTGGGTTTTTAGTCCTTTTTTAAAGGCATCCTCTGTCTGTGGGGCCCTGAGGTAGTCTGGGAGGGCTTTCCACAGGCGGGGAGCAGCAGCCTTGAAGGCCCTGTCGCCCATTGTTTTTAGCCGTATCCTGGGTGGGTTCAGACGATGCTGTTGGCCTGACCGGGTCCTGGTTGAGGTATTGAGTGTGAGTAGTTCTGAGAGGTAAGTGGGAGCCTCACCGTGCAGACAGTGATGGGTGTGAAGGAGGACCTTATATTCAATACGGAGGTGAACGGGAAGCCAGTGAAGGCTGTGAAGGATGGGTGTGATGTGCTCGTATTTCCGCACCCTCATCAGGACCCTGGCAGCGCTGTTCTGAACATACTAGAGCTTTTGAGTGCTCCTGCCAGGGATCCCGATGAGAAGCGCATTACAGTAATCCAGCCTGGAGGAGACAAAGGCATGGACGAGCTTCTCAGCAGCCGGGAGGGAGAGAGATGGACGAAGTTTTGAGATGTTACGGAGGTGAAAGAAGGAAGTTTTGCAAATGTGGGTGACATGATTGTCAAAGGTGAAGTGGGGGTCGAACTTAACCCCGAGGTTGGTAACAGAGGGAGAGAGGGGAATGTTGTGGCCAAAGAGGGAAATTGAGTTTATGGGGGGGGAGCGAAGTTGTTGAGGGGTACCAATTTGAATGGCTTCGGTTTTAGAGCCGTTCAACTGAAGAAAGTTTTGGCTCATCCATGCCTTTATGTCCTCCAGGCAGGAGCTGAGGTGTTTGAGAGT
This sequence comes from Neostethus bicornis, assembly GCA_902685375.1. Lineage (NCBI taxonomy): Eukaryota > Metazoa > Chordata > Actinopteri > Atheriniformes > Phallostethidae > Neostethus > Neostethus bicornis. Next base: position 4,811,651 of record CACRXE010000002.1, on the reverse strand, counting down.
GGCAGAGGGGGACCCAGAGGGAGTGACTTTGAGGTAGAGCTGTGTGTCGTCAGCATAGCAGTGGAAATTAATGCCATGTGTGCTGATGACACTACCAAGGAGGAGCATGTAAATTGTGAAGAGGGTAGGACCGAGCACGGAGCCCTGGAGGACCCCACAGGTGACTGTGTGGGTTCTGGATTTAGCTTCCCCCAGGACCACGCACTCGGTCCGATCAGTGAGGTAGGATTGAAACCATTGAGGGACAGTGCCTGAGAGTCCAATGTGGTGCTGAAGACAGTGGAGAAGGATGATGTGATCAATGGTGTCAAATGCAGCAGAGAGGTCGAGGAGAATAAGGAGGGATGTGGAACCGGAATCAGAGACCATCAGCAGGTCACTGGTGACTCTGATCAAAGCTGTCTCTGTGCTGTGGAACGGGCGAAAACCAGATTGAAATTTCTCATAGAGGTTATTTGATTTTAGATGATTATGAAGCTGAGAGGAGACAATTTTTTCAAGAATTTTGGATATGAAAGGAAGATTTGAGATTGGGCGGTAATTTGATAAGACTTCAGGGTCGAGGGTGGGTTTTTTGAGAAATGGTTTGACGAGAGCTGTTTTGAGGGATGGCGGGATGATGCCGGTATCGAGAGAGATTGATGATTTTGGTTATGAGGGGAGTGATCAGTTTGTTATGGTTTTTAAGCAGAGGGGATGGGAGGGGGTCCAAAGATGATGTGGATGATTTAGAGTTACGGATAGTCTTCTCGACCTCCTGCTGCGCTGTGGGGGAAAAGTGAGAAAAATGCTTTAGGAAAGACGGGGATGGAGTTTCATTTGTGAAACTCTGTGTCAGGGTAGAACGAATATTATCGATTTTGGAGGTGAAATAATCAAGGAACCGGTTGCAATTTGTTACTGTGGGAGTTTGATGTGTGGAAATCTGGGTTCTGAGAAGATGATTGATGGTTGAGAATAGTTTTTTTTGAGTTTCCTGAATTGTTATTGATGATTGAGGAGTAGTGTTCTGACCTGGCCGATGTGAGAGCTTTAGCGTAGGAGCGTTGGTGTTCCCGGTAGGCCAACTTATGCACCGTCAGGCCGGATGTTTGGTACGCACGCTCCAGGACACGGCCAGATCTTTTCATGACTCTGAGCCTGTCTGTGAACCAGGGAGCTGATCGAGTGAATGTGACAGTCCGGGTTTTAAGAGGGGCATGGAGATCCAGGATGGAGGTGAGACTGGAGTTGTATAAGTCCATGACATTGCTGACTGATGTAGTTGGAGGGATTTTGAGGAGCTGAAGATGCTGGGAAAATGAGTTGGAGTCAATGTTCTTAATGTTCCGGAAAGTTATCTGTCGTTTTGGTTTTATTATGGTGTTTTAAAGCGGAACCTGGATGTTTATTGCCTGGTGGTCAGAAACTCCAATGTCATATATATTGAGGTCTGTGAGTTTGAGGGTATCTGTTATTACTAAGTCCAGTATGTGTCCTTTGTTATGTGTGGGAGTATAAACAAGCTGTTGTAGATTAAGGCAGTCCAGTACCTGTTTGAATTCTGAGGTCAGTTGACATGTATTTGAGTCCATGTGAATGTTGAAGTCCCCTATAACCAGTATGTTTGAATATGTAGTACAGAGTGAGATGAGAAAATTGTGTTTGTCAGAAATGAATGTTGCTTGAGGTTTAGGTGGTCTGTAAATGAGGGCTATTGTTGCGGAAAATGGACGATTGCATTTAAAAACCAGACTTTCGAATGAGTTGATTTTTGGCATAGGAAGTTGAAGTATTTCCACATTATTGTTACGGAAGACTGCTAGACCCCCTCTGCGGCCAGTTGTGCGGGCCTCAGCCAGGTAGGAGTACCCTGGGGGGCAGGCCTCATTGAGGACTGAGTAGACCTCAGGTTGTTGCCAGGTCTCAGTGAGGCACATTAAATCAATGTTTTTGTCCAGGATGTGCTGGTGAATAAGTCTAGATTTATTTGACAGAGATTGTATATTAAGGTGTTCAATTGTGATGTGTGCCATAGAATCCGGTTTGTTTCGATAGCGGAGGACGCTGTGATCCACTCCGGATTTTCTGACATACCCGAGCTTCCCCACGCTATCTGTTGTGGAGATGACGGCGCTCTGATGGCGTCGTGGATGGTGACACGGCGGTTGTGCGACGGGACGCGCTGCAGTCCAGATGGATGTGATGGAGTCACAGTTCCTGGAAAAGATAAGCCGGCGACCCGATCCCCTGTTGATGTAGCGGGGTCTTGGTGGTAAATCCAGTTGCTGTGGAGCTCCGATGCTGTGGAGGCCTCGGGGCTGCGGCGGTGTGTTGCTCAGCATGCTGGAGGAGCTAGTTGTCGCTAGTGCCGGTTGCTAGATGTTGTTAGCCAGTAGGAGCTGCGGTTGGAAGACAGCAGCCCCCAGCCGCTGTGGAAGGACAGTTCGCGGAAGTCGTACACCACCTGGACAGCACTGGCCTGAGCAGCAATAATGCCCGATGACAAGTCCGGGGTCCAGGAGTAAGTTGTAAATCCAGATAGTGGAGGCCTCAGGTATTCGCAGAGAAGCGGCGAACAGTCAGCGCCAGCGTCCTCTCAGCGTAGATATCCCATTAGACTAGTAGTGATCCATTGATAGTGATACATTGAGGAGAAAGTGATTCTCTCTTGCCCACACCACAAATCCATCCACCACCCTCCTGTACTCCTCCTCCTGCCCACCACTTATACACCCTACAACTGCAGAGTCATCAGAGAATTTCTGTAGGTGGCATGAATCGGACTTGTGCTGGAAGTCTGAAGTGTACAATGTGAAGAGGAACGGAGAGAGCACAGTGCCCTGTGGGGCTCCCACACCACTTAGAACCACATCAGACCGGACTTTGCCCAGCCGGACAAACTGTGGCCTGTCCGTCAGGTAATCAGTGATCCAGGAGACGGCGGACGCACCAGCACCCATCAGCCGCAGCTTATCACCCAGTAATGAGGGCTGGATGGTGTTAAAGGCACTAGAGAAATCAAAGAAGGTGATTGTCACCATTCCTCCACCGCCATCCAGATGTGAATGAGCTAACTGCAGCAGATGGATGACAGCGTCGTCAACACCCAGGCGTGGCCGGTAGGCAAACTGCAGGGGTCCAGAGAGGAATTCACCAGCGGTCTCATGTGAGCTAACACCAGCCTCTCCAGCACCTTCATCACATGAGATATGAGGGCAACTGGACGGAAATCCTTGAGGTGAGATGAAGATGGTTTCTTAGGTACAGGGACCAGGCACGATGTCTTCCAGAGAAGAGGAACCCCCTCCAGCCTGAGGCTAAGGTTGAAGAGGTGCTGGAGAACCCAACACAGCTGGAGCGCACAGGTTCTCAGGGTACGGGGGCTGATGTCATCTGGGCCGGCTGCTTTGTGCTGGTTTAGCTTCTCCAGCCGTTTCTTCACCTGAAAGGCGGGATTTTGTATGTGCATTAATACACGGTTTGGTACAAGAGAAAAAAACTTGCCCCGTGTGAGGCTCGAACTCACGACCTTCAGATTATGAGACTGACACACTGCCACCTGTGCTAACGAGGCCTCTCCAAGTGGATGAAGTCTAACCTCTGAACTTTTGCACAACATTTCAATGCACTACTCTCAAAGTTCATCTTTGCTTTTTATCCATCATACAACATTCTTACATATTGTTTTTACAATCCATCAATAAACTCAACGAAAAGAAGACTTTCAGCACATCAAAAGCAGTGCAAGGTCTTCTTACTAAAATGATAACAAAACTCTTTACTACACCTTTCAGGGTGACATCAATAAAAACAAAATTCTCCAGCACTCACAACAATAAACAATTGTTGACAATAATAAAGAAAATGAAAACACTGAAAAGACATCCTTCATTACTGTTCTTCTTTGTTTATCCTCCTCAGTGACGAGTTGAACAGTTCGATGGAATTAACGGACATTTTTCTTACATTTTATAATTGTTATCATATCTTTGAGAATTTACTGACTATATTCCCTAAAATTTCCTCTTTTATTAACTTCCCGACTCCCACTCGTAAGACAGTCTCATTGGTAAAGCAAGAATGCATTGTACAGGACAGTGGCAATAAAAAAAAAAAAAAAAAAACACTCTGTGATGCTGAAAAGAGAAACATTTCCGTCAACTTAATCACACAACAACTTCACAATTCAAGGCACTGCCTAGTATTAAGACCTAATCTCACTGTCCACCTTAAAGAACTTTACCTCTGACAGAACAACCAACCCGGTGGCTGACTTGCACGCATGTGCCTGATGGTCTAATGGCTAGGATTTGGCGCTCTCACCGCCACGGTCCGGGTTCAATTCGCGGTCAGGGAATCTGATGCTGACACAGGTCTAGTTTGTGCTCAATTCGTCTGGCCAAAAAAGTTCATGTTTTGTTCCTTACACATTTGCACAGATTTCATTGTCGCTTTGGGGACACACTCAGAAAATGAGCATTTTAATGAACCCAGTTAACTTACATGTCAACTACCCTCCACCCTAAACATGGAAAATGAAGCACAAAATTTCATTTTTTCTTATACCATTTAGCACAATATCAGCGCTACACTACTACCACCCAGACGGTAGACTGGATGTTCAAAACTGCTTTAAGTCAACAATCTCCTGTCTGACGACTTTAATTCTACTGCCGTGCCTCATTTTCCAAAGAAACTTGCTTGTCCTGCATCTGCTGACTTTCTCCAAAAACTACTTTTGTGCTTCCACACTTTATTTGGACGAGCCAACGCTGGTTAGAAAGTATTTCATTGAGAACAAAGAGCACTCGTCTCTTTTTGCGTACGCTAGGTTTAGATAGCGTCTGCCGTACTGATGCAAGCTTATGGCAAGTTGACAGTAAAGACCATGGAGAAAAATCAAAAGATCAACCAAAGGCCTTTATTAGCCACACAGTGTGCTTACTAAGAAGGTGACCCACACCGCTGCAAAAGATCAGCCTGACAGAGGAAAATCCTGGCACTCCACTAAATTGGGTACTTCTTGGGCTTGAAGGCACAACTGGAATTCAAATACAGGTCAGACACATCAGAGATAGTCAGCAGCTTTCAAATACAACCGGCAGGCCTCGTGTAACTGTCCAAATAGTGAAGGGTTATCTCCAAGGCTAAAAAGCCTTGTGCTTGCCTTTTGCAGATGGGTGTCATGACCCCCTCTTCAACAGCCAAGAGGGAGCCATGTTTCTGAACGATCTGATTAGGATCACTTGGGGTGATTCTTCATTTCACTTACTTGTGCACCATACTATTTAAGGGGAACCATCCCTATCTTCCTTGTCAGGTTTTACTTTCACCTCCAGCTAGGTCACCCTGGTTGCCTGAACATGTTTTGCATTTTGGATTTAAGTTGGACTTTTGAAACCTTAAGCTAATCATGTTTTTTTTCCTTTACAGACTTTCATGAATTATGTTAATAAACTATGCTTGAAGTCCTGCATTTGGGTGACAATGGGTCTCTTATGTTCCAATGTCTAGAATTTGGTGCTCTCACCACCATTCTCCAGGTTTCAGAAATTTTGATAGAGTCACAGTAAGTGTTCATGATCGAGTCATTGGCCTGTGTACAGTTTACAATGAAGTAGAGGTTTTTGTTTTAGCAAGACAACTGTCGAGTGGTTTTAGCCGTCCGAGCCAAATTAAATGCGAGTAAACCTAGAAACAACCGATCAGCATTCGTGCGCCTGTAATATTTAACCGGTCAATATGTAGTCTGTGGACTAACTTCTAATCACATCTTGCGGTCTGCATAGAAGAGAGCATTTGAAACATCTCGATTACGACAAGAGGCTCACCTTGTTGTGAAATGAAGGGGTTGATTCTAAATCACAAAATATCTAGATATTCTAGATCACAAAATATCTTTGATTGTAAGTGCTGTAAAGACAAAAAAAAAGGTAAAAAAATATTCTTTTAAAGGTTTTAGTAAGAGATGTTACATTCATTTTGTGATGCAGAATTAATGATGCATCCTTTTCGAGAAGGAGAAACATTTTGAAGAGGGTAAATTGTCCACCCAGAGGATGTTGCTGATCTATTGTAAGAAATATGGGGCCACTGCGGGATTTTGCATGTGCATTAATACACGGTTTGGTACAAGAGAAAAAAACTTGCAACGTGTGAGGCTTGAACTCACGAACTTCAGACTGACACACTACCACCTGTGCTAACGAGGCCTCCCCAGTAGATGAGGTCTAACCTCTGAACTTTAGCACAACATTTCAATTTTCTACTCTCAAAGTTCATTTTTGCTTTAAATCCATCATACAACATTCTTACATATTGTTTTTACAATCCATCAATAAACTTAATGAAAAGAAGACTTTCAGCACTTCAAAAGCAGTGCAAGGTCTTCTTACTAAAATGATAACAAAACTTTTTACTTCGTCTTTCAGGGTGACATCAATAAAAACAAAATTCTCCAGCACTCACAACAATAAAATGTTGACAATAATAAAGAAATGAAAACACTGAAAAGACATCCTTCCTTACTGTTCTTCTTTGTTCACCCTCCTCCGATCCAGTGACTAGTTGAACAGTTTGATGGAATTAACGGACATTTTTCTTACATTTTGTAATTGTTATCATATCTTGGAGAATTTACTGACTATATTCCTTAAAGTTTCCTCTTTTATTAACTTCCCGACCCCCACTCGTAAGACAGTCTCATTGGTAAAGCAAGAATGCATTGTACAGGACAGTGAAAATAAAAAAAAAAAAAAAACACTCTGTGATGCTGAAAAGAGAAACATTTCCATAAACGTAATCACACAACAACTTCACAATTCAAGGCACTGCCTAGTATTAAAACCTAATCTCACTGTCCACCTTAAAGAACTTTACCTCTGACAGAACAACCAACCCGGTGGCTGACTTGCACGCATGTGCCTGATTGTCTAATGGCTAGGATTTGACGCTCTCACCGCCACGGTCTCGGTTCGATTCCCGGTCAGGGAATCTGATGCTGACACAGGTCTAGTTTGTGCTCAATTTGTCTGGCCAAAAAAGTACATGTTTTGTTTCCTACACAATTGCACAAAATCCATTGTTGCTTTGGGGACACACTCAGATAATGAGCATTTTAATGAACCCAGTTAACTTACAACATGTCAACTACCCTCCACCCTAAACATGGAAAATGAAGCACAAAATTTCATTTTTTCTTATACCATTTAGCACAATATCAGCGCTACACTACTACCACCCAGATGGTAGACTGGATGTTCAAAACTGCTTTAACCCTTGTATTATGTTACGGGTCAATTTGACCCATTTCAGTTTTTATTTTGTCCAAAGTACTGGTTAACCATTCTTTATCTTCCTAAAATGTTTTGACTTTTTCTCATTTTGGGTCATGAACTCATGTGCAAAATCTGGACTCTTTGATGTGTAGTACAATGTCTGTGTCGAGCTTGTATACAAATATGATCTTATGGGTCATTTTGACCCGTGCAGTGTAAATCCATGCAAAACAGTAAAAAAACAGGTTAAACCAATCAAATTTTTATTTTGGATTTTATGTACATTGTAAAAAGGAACAAACAATAACTTTTTTTTTTTTTTTAATAGAACTATTTGTGTGTCAACTTGCTTTATTGTCAATGTTCAACACTTTCCATGTTCTCCGCATGATGGACATAATGTAACTGTGTGTTTTCTGCAGATGTAATTCTTGCATTTCACACAAATGGTACTTGTTTTACTGTCATCTCGGGAGGGACAGACCTGGCATCTTTTCCGTTTCTTCACACCTGTATCCAGTGGATCATTTGCAGATTGGTTGGGTGGTATGAGCCTGACTTTTTCAATGACAGCTGCAGCTGCTGGAGTTTTGGGTGGTCTGGATCGACTGCATCCTCGGAGTGACAAGTGCTTTGCCAAGTTGCTCCAGGAAAAGCCGTCGTCGAAACAATTTGCCGGCATTCCATTCATGGTTGATATGAGTCCACAGGACATAGGCATTGTACGCAGACACATCGACAATGTTGAAGAAAATCAACATTGGTTGGCTCATACCACCCAACCAATCTGCAAATGATCCACTGGATACAGGTGTGAAGAAACGGAAAAGATGCCAGGTCTGTCCCTCCCGAGATGACAGTAAAACAAGTACCATTTGTGTGAAATGCAAGAATTACATCTGCAGAAAACACACAGTTACATTATGTCCATCATGCGGAGAACATGGAAAGTGTTGAACATTGACAATAAAGCAAGTTGACACACAAATAGTTCTGATGAAAAAAAAAAAAAGTTATTGTTTGTTCCTTTTTACAATGTACATAAAATCCAAAATAAAAATTTGATTGGTTTGACCTGTTTTTTTACTGTTTTGCATGGATTTACACTGCACGGGTCAAAATGACCCGCAACATAATCAATGTAATTATTTATCAACATAATACAAGGGTTAAGTCAACAATCTCCTGTCTGACGACTTTAATTCTCTTGCCCCAATAAGAAGCACTTTCTTCTTTCAAAGCGAAGTTCACGCTAATAGATCTGACCTTGCCTCATTTTCCAAAGAAACTTGCTTGTCCTGTATCTGCTGACTTTCTCCATAAACTACTTTTGTGCTTCCATACTTTATTTGGACGAGCCAACGCTGGTTAGAAAGTATTTCATTGAGAACAAAGAGCGGTTGTCTCTTTTTGCGTACGCTAGGTTTAGCTAGCGTCTGCCGTACTGATGCAAGCTTATGGCAAATTGAAAGTAAAGACCATGGAGAAAAATCAAAAGATTAACCAAAGGCCTGTATCAGCCACACAGTGTGCTCACTAAGAAGGTGACCCACACCCCTGCAAAAGATCAGCCTGACAGAGAAAAATCCTGGCACTCCACTAAATTGGGTGTGTCTCAGGCTTGAAGGCACAACTGGGATTCAAATACAGGTCAGACACATCAGAGATCGTCAGCAGCTTTCAAATACAACCGGTAGGCCTTGTGTAACTGTCCAAATAGTGAAGGGTTATCTCCAAGGCTAAAAAGCCTAGTGCTTGCCTTTTGCAGATGGGTCTCTTATGTTCCAATGGCTAGAGTTTGGTGCTCTCACCACCATACTCCAGGTTTCAGGAATTTTGATACGAGTCACAGTAAGTGTTTGTGATCGAGTCAATGGCCTGCGTACAGTTTACAATGAAGTAGAGGTTTTTTTTTTTTTAGCAAGACAACTGTCGAGTGGTTTTAGCCGTCCGAGCCAAATTCAATGCGAGTAAACCTAGAAACAACCGATCAGCATCCGCGCGCCTGTATTATTTAACTAGTCAATATGTAGTCTGTGGACTAACTTCTAATCACATCTTGCGGTCTGCATAGAAGAGAGCATTTGAAACATCTCGATTACAACAAGAGGCTCACTTTGTTGTGAAATGAAGGGGTTGATTCTAAATCACAAAATATCTAGATATTCTAGATCACAAAATATCTTTGATTGTAAGTGCTGTAAAGACAAAAAAAAGGTAAAAAAAGATTCTTTTAAAGGTTTTAGTAAGAGATGTGATGCAGAATTAATGATGCATCTCCTTCCAGAAGGAGAAACGTTTTGAAGAGGGTAAATTGTCCACCCAGAGGATGTTGCTGATCTATTGTAAGAAATATGGGGCCGCTGCAGGATTTTGCATGTGCATTAATACACGGTTTGGTACAAGAGAAAAAAAACTTGCCCCGTGTGAGGCTCGAACTCACGACCTTCAGATTATGAGACTGACACACTGCCACCTGTGCTAACGAGGCCTCCCCAAGTGAATGAAGTCTAACCTCTGAACTTTAGCACAACATTTCAATTTTCTACTCTCAAAGTTCATTTTTGCTTTTAATCCATCATACAACATTTTTACATATTGTTTTTACAATCCATCAATAAACTCAACGAAAAGAAGACTTTCAGCACATCAAAAGCAGTGCAAGGTCTTCTTACTAAAATGATAACAAAACTCTTTACTACACCTTTCAGGGTGACATCAATAAAAACAAAATTCTCCAGCACTCACAACAATAAAGTGTTGACAATAATAAAGAAATGAAAACACTGAAAAGACATCCTTCATTACTGTTCTTCTTTGTTCACCCTCCTCCGATCCAGTGACTAGTTGAACAGTTTGATGGAATTAACGGACATTTTTCTTACATTTTGTAATTGTTATCATATCTTGGAGAATTTACACACTATATTCCTTAAAGTTTCCTCTTTTATTAACTTCCCGACTCCCACTCGTAAGACAGTCTCATTGGTAAAGCAAGAATGCATTGTACAGGACAGTGAAAATAAAAAAAAAAAAAAAAAACACTGTGATGCTGAAAAGAGAAACATTTCCATAAACGTAATCACACAACAACTTCACAATTCAAGGGACTGTCTAGTATTAAAACCTAATCTCACTGTCCACCTTAAAGAACTTTACCTCTGACAGAACAACCAACCCGGTGGCTGACTTGCACGCATGTCCCTGATGGTCTAATGGCTAGGATTTGGCGCTCTCACCGCCACACGGTCAGGGAATCTGATGCTGACACAGGTCTAGTTTGTGCTCAATTCATCTGGCCAAAAAAGTTCATGTTTTGTTTCCTACACATTTGCACAAAATCCATTGTTGCTTTGGGGACACACTCAGAAAATGAGCATTTTAATGAACCCAGTTAACTTACAATATGTCAACTACCCTCCACCCTAAACATGGAAAATCAAGCACAAAACTTTCATTTTTTCTTATACCATTTAAGTAAGTTTCTCATATGTAGTTTTATTCTTAGTTTTAGTCGATCTTAATTGATGTTTTTACCTGAACATTTACCTGAACATTTCTTATAACATAAGAACATTTCTTATAACATAGCATAACATAAGCCCAAGTGATGCTGTAAACAGAAATCCTTTTACATTTTATTTAAACCCAACAAATGAAAATGAAATAATTAAAATAGTAAAGCAATTTAAATCAAAAACATCTAAAGATACACTTAACATTGATATGAATTTAATAAAGAATACAATAGAGCCTATTGCACAGCCTCTAACATATATTTGCAATAAGTCTTTTCAAATCGGTAAATTTCCTGAAAAAATGAAAATAACTAGAGTTATTCCAGTCTATAAAAATGGCAATAAACACTTATTTTCAAATTATCGGCCTATATCCATACTTCCACAGTTTTCAAAAATAATAGAAAAAGTATTTGTAATAAGATTAGATAAATTTATAGAGAAACACCAGCTCCTTAGTGACAAACAATATGGGTTTAGACAAAACCGATCCACTAATATGGCTGTTGCAGAACTAATAGAAAATATTTCTACATCAATAGACTCAAATAATTATGGCATCGGTATTTTCTTAGACCTTAAGAAAGCTTTCGACACCATAGATCATAATATATTACTGAGCAAACTAGACAGATTTGGTTTTCGAGGAGCTGCATATACATGGCTTCAGAGCTACTTAGAAAATAGATATCAGTATGTACAAATAAAGGAGGAAAAATCTGATTTATTAAAAGTCATATGTGGAATTCCACAAGGCTCAACGCTGGGGCCTAAACTCTTTATCCTGTACATCAATGATTTGTGTTACACATCCAAACTAATAAATTATGTACTATTTGCAGACGACACTACTCTTTACTTTTCAGGAAAAGACCTGAACCAAATAATACAATCAGTTGAAAGAGAATTGAGTAAAATGAAAATATGGTTTGACATAAATAAATTATCATTAAATATTGAAAAAACTAAATTTATAGTATTTACAAAATTAAAAGTACCTAAACAAATTCAAATTATGCTTAATAACACCCCATTGGAACGAGCTTACGACAGTAAGTTCCTTGGAATGATTCTAGATCACAAATTAAGCTGGAAATCACACATAAATTATACAAAAAATAAACTGTCTAAAGTAATAGCAATCATTTATAAATTCAGATTTGTCCTAAACAAAAAAAGTTTGTTTATGTTATATAATACATTAGTACTTCCATATATAACCTATTGTATCGAGATTTGGGGAAATACGTACAAAACTAACACAAAACCAATTTATATTTTACAAAAAAAAGCAATACGAGCAATAACATTCTCATCTTATAATCAACCTACCAATAATCTATTTATAAATTTATGATCTAGTGGAATTACACACTTTAAAATTTATGTTTAAGATAAAAAAAACATGATGTCAAACTCTCTACAAAATATGTTTAATATTAGGAAAAGTCCATACGAACTAAGAGGAAATGATGTGTTCATTAAAAATAAATTTAGAACAAATGTTAAAAAATTCTGTATTTCTATTAAAGGTGTGGATCTTTGGAATAATTGTGATGATGAACTTAAATTGTGTTTATATCTTTTATGTTTAAAAAAGAAATTTAAGTTATTATTACTTAAAAAATATGCAAGTCTTGATGGTTAAATTCAAGCTTATATAAAAAGTAAACAATTATAATGTGTTATGATTATGTTATGTGTTATGATTATGTGTTATGATTATGTTATATGTTATGTGTTATGTGTTATGATTATGTTATGTGTTATGATGTATTATGATATTATTATGTTATGTGTTATAACAATTATGATGACGACTTAGTATTTACTTATGTCTTTTTGCTTTTATGATGACATAAAAAAAAAAAAAAAAGGGTCGGCGTAATAAGCGTTTGCTTCAGCCGATACCTTTTCGGTCCTTTGCTAGAATATGGTTGTTTTCTATATTTCATTGATATGAGGTTGCACTGTGACCGAAATAAATAAATAAATAATAATATTACTTATTAGCTTTAGTTACTTTTATTTATGTCATTTAATCTTTTATCATCTCCAGTGTTTCCTCTGGCGGACCTCTGCAGCATGAGCCTTTGGTCATCGGTGGCTGCTGGTCCTGGCTCTTGGGCTCTGGTGGGGATCTGGCTCCGGCCTCGTCTTTAATCCGGGGCCTTGGATTCTGGCCGGTGATTGCAGGTGTGTCTCGGCTCCTGCTGCGGTGGCTCCTCAGATGCAGTTTTCTCAGGTGTTCCATCTGCATCCAGCCTGTTTGTACAAGTATGGATGTGTGTGTGGGTAAGTGGGTTTTTTATCTGTAGGGTGGTGGACTTATTTTGCTTTTGTGTTCTGGGGTTTTTAACTTGTAAAGCGCTTTGTGTTACATTTTATGTATGAAAAGTGCTTTATAAATAAAGTTTTATTGATTGAAAATGCAGACGCAGCAAATACTGTACTTATTTCCCTGCTGAATGAGTCAGTTGAGCATTAGAAAAAGGGATTTAGTAAAATTATGAAAAAATAATTAACAAAAACCCCTGACTGAACATATGAAGTTCTATCAATTTGAGAAAGAAAAGTCAGTCAGGTGATTAATTGATTATCTAAAAAAAAAAAAAAAAATCATCATTTTTTTCTTATTTTTTTTTTTTTTATTTTAAGTCGTGAACCAAAACAAAAACAGTTTTTTTTGTTTGGTTCACAAAACAAAAACAATTCACATAATTATTTATTACACATTACAGATAGTAGAAAAAGTAAAAGTCTTCTGGACAGTTTAATTCTTCAACGAGACGTTTCGACTTCTATCCGGAAATCATTTTCAATCTGAAAATATCCAGAAGACTTTTACTATTTTCTACTTTGGATCACTCCTGGATGAATGAGGGACTACACGGACACATTACAGATACTCATTTATACATTACAATATAATTTCTTAGATTACAAGTGCCAAAACTAAAATCCGAGAGCGAATTTTCACTCCGATACTTCCTGAAAAAAAAAAAAAACAGTAAAGAGAGAGAAAAGACAAATATTTCGGGCCACACAGGAACAAAAACAAAAAAAACCCAAAACAAACAAAATCACACTTACACTGTTACTCATTCCTTCTTTAATGACACACAACAGATAAAACAAACAAACAAAGAGCAGCATTTTAAATGAAACAAAACAAACTGTCACATTCTTAAGAATATATTTAAGGGGCATCAAATAATTAAATGTGTAAAATATGTCACAATTCAGTCTTTTTTTTAAACCAAAACCATAGCCACACTTCAAAATCCATAAAATCGACAGACCATGGAAAAAATACTCCCGTCTCAACATTGTTAATGATAACAACAACAAAAAAAATTAGCAGGTAAAACATGGTAGTCTGCTACATCTACTAGCAGAGGAGCTAGCTTAGTGTTGCTTCTTTTGGTCAATGTTTAAGTACACAAACCTTGAAAGCAAAAAAAAAAAACTCCTCTTAATAGTATCTATAACAAACTTTCAAACCAAAAACAACTACATCATCAGCAAAAAAAAATATAAATATACATTTATAGCATATTAGAATTTATATTTAATATTTTCTTAAGTGTTGTTTTGTATTAGTTTTAACATAAATAACAACAAAAAACTAATTCAGTGCATTTTTGTCAGTTATTTACCATCATTCTAGGGGGGCTTTTGGTTGGGATTTTGTATGGAAAACTACAGGACGTGGAAACAAGGTAAGTTAATGACGGCGATAGCAGCGTTACAAACAGACGTGCTCTAACCGGGCATACAAAGCGTGTCCGAGATAACTCGAGGCTGCAGCTCACGTTCAGAGACGCTTGTTTCTTAGGTAACCTTCACACAAAGATTTAAAATCTAAACATTATTAATAAATGTAAAAAATGAGAACATTGATTTTTAATTTGTTGTGAAATTATTTTGCACCAATTTTGAATAGAGTGATTTAAACTTTTAGTTGTTTAAACTACTAAATTAATCTGCTCTCTGATTAATGTCAGATTATTGACTTTTCTTTTTTGAAAGATGAGATATTTACTAGAGAAGGATTTGTACTGTAAATGTACACTGCTCACAAAAACTAAAAAGAACTCTTTTTTTTTTTCCGGATGGCTAACTACCCCAGACCACCTGCTTTGTGTGCAATCCACCCCTCCCAGATTTCTGCGAATCCTCCTCAGCAGCTGGTTGTTGGGCAGCTCAGCAGCTACCGGGTCAGCCAGTGGGTAAGGAGACCACCCATCCTCTGCCAGTAGCAATAGAAATTGCGAAATCCAAACACAAATAATTATAGTTTTTGTAACAGTAAAATTGTCCGTCTCAGACTCTAAAATCTGCATTTTCTTGTTTTTCGTTTAATAAGGGAATTTATTTATTAATCAATCCCTCTATAGGTTTTGACTTTTTGGGATGGATGTAGTTTTTTATATAAATAAACTTTGAAAAAACAATTCTCAGAACTAGATATGGCCGTAGAAGGTCTTCAAGGGAGACCAAAACCTGCTCCCTTGTGCAAGGCGGAACAACCTGAGCACTGCTCGTGCCCTAAAGAATGACTCTACAGGCCCACTGGTGGTCTCTACCCAAACAATCAGGAACAGACTTTGTAAAGGTGGCTGTAGTGGGCCCTGTGCTCACTGCCCCGCATTGTGGAGCTCGACTGGCATTTGCTCAAGAATACTAGAATTAGCAAGTCCGCCACTGGTGCCCTGGTGCCACACAAGATATTGAAAAGCATTTTGAGGTACAGAAATTAAGTTTTTGAAAAAAAATTAACGAGCCTGCCACATCTTCATTTCACTCTGATTTAAGGGTGTCTAAACAAGTGATCCCTCTGTCGGCTGAAAACTTTCATTTCCATTAAAAGACTTGGTATGCTTTAGTTCCTTAGACATTGGATATCCAACTTCATATTGAGATTTATGTATCTAATATGTTTCCTTAAACTGTTCCTTTAATTTTTGTGAGTAGTATATATGTTTGTACCCGAACGGAATCTTTAAACAGTGCAGCAACTTTGCTGGTTCGAACAGAATCGAGAGAAAAAAAAAGAAATGTCGTTTCTTTTACTCGAAAGCAAGATTGATGGCTTTCACTTAAATTTTGCATCATACAACCTTCTTGTTGGGATTTTCGCGAGTATTTTAAAATGATTCTTAGTACATAATTTACTGTGCATCTTCTATCTGCTAAAAGAGAAAGTAGCCTATCTTTTACATTCAATTTTTGATTATCTTATTTTTATTCTGATTCCAGTTAGAGTGCCTCTATCAGTGGAAGTAAAATCCACAGAATAGACTCATGGTTCAAAACCAAGAGAAAATGTAGTAGCTAACAGTCCAGAAAATATGGTAGTTAACCCAATATAAACTAGAATGGAAATCTGTGTCTAAATATTTTGCTTTTAAATTAAACCTTTCTTTGTACTTTTTGTTTTCAAGGTAAATATTGTATTAACGCTTCTCGCTTCAAACAAAAAAACAAACAAATGATACAGGGATTCCACAGGGGCTGGAATGTGGAACACTTTGCATTCAGATGGGTTTATATAATAAGGTGGTGACATATTTCTTCTTGTAGCGATGTGTCGCACTAAGCACCATCACTCCATCCTAGGAAGGTAAAAAAAAAAAAAAAAAGAGAAACCAAAAACAGATCAAAAAAACATTTCAAAAATTTTAAAACATACAGGTGAAAAAGACTTTCAGATTACTCATCTCGCATGTCCACATCAACACAAAAAGTGGTGTTTTTTCATCAAAATCAAAGGTGACTTTTGAAAAAAAACACAAAAATGTTTGTGTTTCAAAGTTTTTTTTTTTTATTTTATTTATGAGCTGAAATCATTATGATGATTTTGTTTCAATGAGAATCACGTATTATCTTATTTTTAGTGCTGTAATTTTAATGCGTTAATTTGATTAATTAATTACGCCGCATTCTAACCCGTTAAAAAAAAATAATGCAATTAATTATGACGTCATAACGGTGGCGAGCCAATGCTTGCGCATTTGAATTTTGGCCTGTTTAAGGACCCACGGTCCTCTCGGCTGTCCTACAACGCCTGCTCTGGCAAATTAACAAGGCAGCAGTGGTCCAACACAACAGACTCAGGAGGATGAGACAGTCGTAGGGGCAGGTCCAGGGTGAGCGTGGGGGCACACGTCGCCCACCCCGGCCCCCACCCCTTTTGGTCCAAAAATAAAAATGGTGTTCTTACTTCTTTAATTATTATAAACTTTGGGCAAAATATGCACCAAAATGCAGAAAAATGACTTATTTTTCAAAATGTTTTGGGGGGAGGGGATTGATTCTCCCCTGAGTCGAGCCACTGAAAGGCAAGTTTTTAAACAAAATTCAGAGAGACGGGACAAGATGGGACAATAAATTAAAACATAGTAATTTGTAGTTTTTTTCAAAAAGGAGTTCTCCTTCCACTGGAGCAACTTCATCTAAACGTAAAACATGTTCAGGTAAGTTTCTCTGTTGCGAGTGTGGCTACCGGGAGCTCGCTCCACCAAACCAAGCTAGCTGAATTTGGCAAGAGAATGAGCAAATCCAAAACAGAGAAATTGACAAATACTATCGGAAAGTGGGTTGTTGCTGATTACAGGCCAATTTCTATTGTTGAAGATAAGAACGAACCCTAACCCTTGTTTTACTTTTTTTTAATGATGCACCTGGCCTCATGAGCCACAGTTCACCAGTGATGGAACGTAACGAAGTATATGTACTTCGATACTGTACTCAAGTAAAAAAAATTGCGTATCTGTACTTAAGACCTGTACTTTTACTTCACAACATTTTTTGAGCAAATATCTGTACTTTTACTCCGTTACTTTTTAAAAGTGTGTTTTGCATTTTTTGTTACATTTTCGCTCAGGAATTTGAAAAATACACAGTATTTTTTAGCGCATCTTGAAGCCGCATCGCCAAAATCAAAAGGAGCAGTTGATCGGGAGAAGATGAAATGAATCGAGGACCAGTCAGAATTGAGAGTAAACATTTTCCGCATTCATTCAGCGCCAAAAAAACTAACATCAAATATAGAACAAATTAAAAAGAGTCAGAAGATCGTTGTTGGTTGTGTTTACTTTTAAATAAAAAGTTGAGCCATCGTTACACAGAGCAGAAGCAGGGGCGGATCTAGAATTTCTAAAGGAGGGAGGGGCGGCGTGAGGTCATTGAAAAAGCTAATATAGGGTGACGGGGGGCCTCCCCCCAAAACATTTTTAAAAATAAGTGTCATTTTCCTGCATTTTGGTGGCCCAATTGCTGGCCCTGCTAGGGGGTAGCTTGACTTGTCCCCTTTCCTTTCTTCTTTTCATTTTTGTGGACCAGAAAAGGCGAGAGAGGGGGGTTGTGACCCTACAGCACAAAAAATAACATTTGAATTATGATCGAATACTTTTACTTTTTACTTAAAAAGTAAAATTTACACCAATTACTTTTGTACTTCTACTTAAGTAATTTTTTGCCTAATTATCTGTACTTTTACGTAAGTACAAAAAGTGAGTACTTTATCCACCACTGCAGTTCACCAATAATAAATTAGATTTAAAATCTTCTCTTCTTACTGTATTCAATTGATTAGTCATACAGTACAAATTTTTAATATCCTAGAATTCAAATTCTTTATCAGGAGACCTTTAGAAAATATGACGTTAAAATGTGATTAATATGATTAATTAATTACTTCAATTATTTATTTTTATAATCAACAGACACCACTACTTACAGTATTTTACTTGCAAATGTGATCAATTGTAAAAGATAGCTGTGCTGTTTTTTTTTTTTATATTACTGTAGTTTTATTATTTTGTCCCTTGTTTAGGTTTATTTTACCCATTTCTCATCATATTTACTGCTGTGCGGTCTGGAAAAAAGCTCCTTGTCTTGGTTATGGATTCCTTCGTTCTTCCAGTTAGCTTATCTGCTAATTTTCATCTTTTTCTATTCTCCAGCTAGACCTTAGCTCCCACGGTTTGAACACGCTCAAGTTTTAGTTTTTATTCACCCATAAACTTTGGTAAATATAACCACTACCTGTTTGATTCCTAATAAGTCACAATCAGGTTTTTTAAAAAATTATTACACGGTTGTTTTGCAAACGTTACACTTCAAACTCACATTTTGAATGAAAGACTGAAATCTAGAAGGAACGTATCAGCGCGGCTTAAACACTAATGGAAAAAGTCAAAAATAGCACCGATCCGCGTGGAAAATAAGTGTTTGGTTTCGATGGGATTCCGCATGTGATACCGACTCAGCTTGTTTGCTCTTTATTTCTCTCCAATTGGTCTGATGCCACTGTTTGCATTTAGACCTTGAAATAAGTATGTGTATGTGTGTGTGTTTTAATGATGTCGTAAGAGCCAACCGTGCGGTCTTCAGCTGTGTGTTATCACTACTAGTTGACATAAGAGGCTTCAGTAGTAGCAACTCAAACTTCCCAAGTGGAAAAAAAAAAGTAATTTCTTAGATATTTCAACTAAATAAATAAACAAATACTCCACATGGTGTGCTGTTGAAAAATGAACAAACTGTTGAGGTCATTATGAAGCCTACCTTTATGGAAAGTGCGTACAGGTGGTTTAGCATGACGTGGTTGGGCTCAGGAAGTAACGCTGGATCACACTGCAGAAAAAAAAAAAAGTTTTAATGTGGTATTCAGATCAAAGACTAAAAGTTAAAAGTTTATTTTGCTCCAACACAAAATGTTGGTAAGAGCTGAACTGGTTTAAAATGAGTCCTACCACTTACTGAAATGCCAGTGTCTTTGTTGAGGATGACCTGGAGGAGGTGAGGGGGGAGGATGGGAGGAGACTTTAACTTCTCATCCTGTTTGGGAACGTAAGCGTCCTGATGATACGGGCCCGGAGGAGAGCTGGAGAGATCTGAGGGAGAATAAAACAATTCAGAATATCACATTTCTCCTCATTAGGTGTCTTCTTCGAGGACGTCTAGTGTCCTTGGAGTAGACACCTAACCCCTGCTTCTCCCACCATTGGCGCCATCAAAGGGCAGCCTGCTGCGGTGTAAGGAGTGCAGCACACAAATTTCCCCGGTGAGGGATGAATAGAGTAATTCATTTATTTATTTATAACACCATATTCTCACTCTTCTCTGTGGGAGTGAAGTCTGTCCCAGATTTCTGATTGATCTTCTTTAAAAATATGATTACCGTATTTTCCACACTATAAGGAGCACTGCATTATAAGGCGCACCTTCAATAAATGACATTTTTAAAACTTTTTCCATATATAAGTCGCACTGCATTATAAGGTGCTACAGTAAAGGCTGTTCAACTTTGTCCTCTAACTGTGGCCATCTCGCTTTGTTCCCGCGGAAACTCTGTTTAGTCTTGTTTACTTGGCGCAGCGCATCTTCTTGCGTCCTCCACTTCCTCATCATTGATTCATTGATGTTAAACTCTGTCGCTGCGGCCAGAGGTAAGATCGTAAGCCCGACCCAAAATTAGGGTCGGGCCTAAAAATGTCAATCATTACTTCGGGTCGGGCTTCTCTCTCGCTGACTTTTTTTTTTTTTTTTAATAAATATATGTTTATAAAATGTAAACTAAAACGAGGTGTGAGTACTAAACTATAAAATATTTGTTATAAAATTAATAATTTGGATAAAACAGAGAAGTAATGTTTAACTACTAACCAGGATCCGCAGAGCCAGGGCATGCTCTGCGCACGTGAACGCCTCCTCTTAATTTGGTAATCCTCTCCTGCGCACGTCTTTATTTTATTTATTTTGAACTGGTATCCCCAATATGAAGGAGTAAGAAGTTAAGGATAAACTAAAGGCAGAAGAACTGAAAAGACAAACACGCACCGGTAAGAGTGAGGTGTGGAAAAGATTCAAATTTATTGTTCAAAATGCTACAGAAACTTGCGTTGGCTTCGCTGAGTGTAGTCAATGTGGCGCATTGCTTTCATACGACACCAAAAAGACTGGCACATCGACGCTGAGCAGGCATTTAAACAGCTGGACTGGCAAAAGTGATGATCGCTATTTTATCATTTGTTTCAAAGACCGTCCCTCCTCTTCGTGCAACCCAGGCCATCACAGACAAGTGTGTTAGGGGTCCGATAGTGTGATTTTTATTTTTTTATTAAAAAAGCGTGTTCTTGAAAATGTTCCAATTTATACATTTTTATAAATAATTTTTTTTTTTTTATTTAACCGCGAGCCTGTGGTTTTAATATTCGCGGGCTCGGCTCAGGCTGGATTTTTTAGGCCCGATCTCACCACTGGCTGCGGCTCTATTCCCGTGTTCTACTGCGTGACCACTCGCCTTGAGTTTAAACTCTGCGGTGTAACAGTGTCTCTTGGTAGAAGCCATTTCCGTGTCTTTACACAAACACACAAATGGAAATGAGACGCCCTTTCATATATCCCAGCATGCACCGCGCACTACTTCTTCTACGGGGAAATGGAGTCGCCGGCTGCTTACCGCAGTTGCGACACCTGTTGTAGCTCAATATTAATCTCAATAAGCTCAATAAGCTCAATATTAAGGCGCTCCGGGTTAAAAGCCGCATCGCGGACTTTATAGAAAATTTAAGAGTTTTAGGTGCGCCTGATAGTACGGAAAATATGGTATTTTTTTTTTTCTATAATTTTATAGCCAATTTCTTTTCTAATAATTCATAATGTTGCTTAGATTCCGTCTTTGTATTCTTAAACTGGACAACACAAATGGAAGATTGATTAAATATCTTTTTCTAATCTGTTTTTTTTTGTTGTTTTTGTTGTACATTAAGGGGGATAGAGGAGGACTGTGGGATTTAAATCTTACATGTCTAAAGAACAAACAGAAAAGTAGCTACATTTGTTTGTTTTTTTTTAATTGGTAAGACTGGCAATGTTGGCATGTTGGCTACACACGGGACTCACCTGACATGTCGGAGCATTTCTGCGAATCCACCATCAGAGCATCAAACACCTCAAAGTCGGTTTTCTTCACCTGGATGATGTTGTTCACCGTGCCTACCTGACTGGTTACCACAGGCTGTGCAGAGCGAGGAGGAGGAGTGGGAGGCCGGGGGGAAACAGGTTGGATTAGCAGAAAACATGCGCAACGTCTCAAAAATATGATTCCACTCATCTCACTTCGGCAGGGTCGTGGGTCCACTGTCCGTCCACATAAAACTTATACTGATGCTCTCCTTCAGGTAAATCCACGATTGCCACAAACGTGTTCTGGCTGCAACAAAATTACAAAGCCCCCCCCAAAAAAGATATTTTAAAACAGAAAAAAAAAATGTTTTTTTTTTTTTTTTTAATTGAAAGTGTAAGAAATCCTGTATGTTTTAAACGTGCCGTCCACCTCATTCAGCGCTTCACAAGTGGAGAGAATATCTTTGAGGAAATCATCCACCTAAAAAAGGACCGTACCCTACACTTGACTCCCTTTCTCTCTCTCTGTGGAACTGCAAGTCTTTCTCATGACTTCCTGTCTTAATTTTGTTGCTTCAAGATACTGTGGGAAGCAGGGAGATTTCTTTATCTGTAAGTTGAAGAATGGAAGCCATGGAATAAACATATTGTCGTGATGGAGGTGCCCAGAGTTCCAAAGAAACACGATAAAGTGACTTTCTTTCGGAAACATTTACTAGTTAGCCAGTTTTGTTATCTTCTATTCCGTGTTTGTGCAGTGAGCCATGAGTGCCTTCAAAAAACAAGTACTTCTGAATCTTGCCGTGCTTTCGCACTAGCATTCAAGGTTAGGTGCCAATGCTGGCACCAAAACCTGTAGTTCATTACCCCGGACAGCAACTCCACGCCTGTTATCCCTTAGGTTACATTATTTATTCCTGGGTTGAACCTCCGGTCAGCGCCATATTATTCTTCACCTTAAGTCAAAGTTTTGTTCCGGGGTCGGGTCGCGGGGGCAACAGCCTCAAACGGGCAGCCCAGGCCTCTCTCTCCCCGGCTGCATCCTCTAGCTCACATGGAAGGATCCCAAGTCGTTCCCCAGCCAGCTGTGAGACATAGTCTCTCCAGCGGGTCCGGGGTCTGCCTCTTGGTCTCCTCCCGGTGGGACGTGCCCGAAACACCCCGCCCGCGAGGCGCTCGGGGGCATCCTGACCAGACGCTTTAACCACCCCGTCTGGCTCCTCTCAACCTGGAGGAGGAGCGGCTCGACACCGAGCTCCTCCCGGATGGCAGAGCTCCTCACCCGATCTCTGAGTGAGAGCCCAGCCACCCTGCGGAGGAAGCTCATTTCGGCCGCTTGTACCCGCGATCTCATTCTTTCGGTCACCACCCACAGCTGGTGACCATAGGTGAGGGTTGGAACGTAGATCGACTTGTAAATCGAAAGCTTTGCTTTTCGGCTCAGCTCTCTCTTTACCACGACGGACCGATGCAGCGTCCTAGTTATTGCTGATGCTGCACCCCCCACCCAGCAGAGGATGTACTTCCTGCGGCAGTTGAAGAAAGCCAAGCTGCCCGACCAGATGTTGGTGCAGTTTTACACAGCCATCATCGAGTCCATCCTCACCTCCTCCATCACTGTGTGGTACGCTGGAGCCACAGCCAGACTGCAGCGCATTGTGCGCTCCGCAGAGAAGGTGATCGGCTGCAACCTTCCATCTCTCGAAGACCTGTACGCCTCCAGGACTCGGGGGCATGCAGGTCGGATAGCAGCTGACCCTTCCCACCCTGGACATGGACGTTTTGAGCGACTCCCCTCGGGCAGGATGCTCCGGTCCATTCGGACCAGAACGTCCCGTCACAAAAACAGCTTCTTCCCTTCTGCCGTTGGACTAATGAATGCTTTATAACCTGGATCCCCACATCTCTTAGTCACTTTATAACCTGGATCCCCACATCTCTTAGTCACTTTATAACCTGGATCCCCACATCTCTTAATCACTTTATAACCCGGATCCCCACATCTCTTAGTCACTTTATAACCTGGATCCCCACATCTCTTAGTCACTTTATAACCTGGATCCCCACATCTCTTAGTCACTTTATAACCTGGATCCCCACATCTCTTAGTCACTTTATAACCTGGATCCCCACATCTCTTAGTCACTTTATAACCTGGATCCCCACATCTCTTAGTCACTTCCCTCTTGTCACTTTACTATCTTTATTATTTTTTATGACATTGCACTACTTTTCTTTTTCTTCTGAGCACTCTTAGTTTTGTTAAAATTATTTTTATTTATTTTATTTTTTATTATTTTTATTTTATATTTTAGCACACCTGTATCAAAGCAAGTTCCTAGTCTCTGATATTTTTCACTGACATGGCAATAAAAGCATTCTGATCTGATCCGAGTGTGCATGTTCTTCCTGTGTATGTGTGGGTTTCCTCCCACTCTCTGAAGACATGCATGTTAGGTTGTTTGGCCGTTAGAAAATTTCCCCTAGGAATGGATATGTGTGGCCCTGTGACAGACTGGCAACCTGTTCGGGGTGTACCCTGCCTCTCGCCTTAAATCAGCTGGGATAGAATCCAGCATCCCCCGCGACCCCATTAGGGATAAGCGGTTCAGAATACGAAACCCAAAAGGGACGAGAGCATCTCTCTTCATAAATGCAGCGCACGCTGATGTATTTTGGGTGTACACCTGATTATTTGAACTTTTTCATCACCTCCTGATGAGTGGAATCTTGTTAGCCCAGTTGTTAAAGGATCCAGAGATGAAAACCTCCTTTCCGTCTCCGATCCAACGGAAGACGGTTGGTCGATCTAAAGTTGGTCCTTTATCTTCGGCCTCCAAGTCCTGTTGCCACGCGAGATACTCGTCTTTTTCTAAAGGAGCCTGAAGAAGTAAAGAAAAGCAGGAATGAAGGCGTGTAGATTTACCCTCAGACTAGGAGGTGGGATTAAGGCATACTTTCATATCATCGCCATGAAAAATATCAGCGTCTTCCGGACTGTCCATCAGGATTTTTGGCCGCTCGCCTTCTTTGATCCCTCGGCTGTCCCTCCGCATAGCCTTCTCCCCGTGGCCCATAGCGGCCCGTTCACTGCTTGTGTTCCCCATGGCTTTGTTTTCTCCTAGGCCATTACAGGATCACTGAGGGAAAACAAAGTGGACTATCATTAACATCTCCAGTAGGAATACAAGGAAGATGGCAGCTCGGATGAGCATGATGGTTATTTATTAATACAAGTTGTAGAAATATTTTTACTAGACCAGATCTCATGACTTGTTCAACACTCGCACAGTTTGGGTTAGCTTTCAGCCTCTCCTGACAGCCTGTTTTGTTAGCATCCATGTCTCTCTGCATGATCTTTTCTCAGCAGCAGGTTAACTTTGGCTTTTACTGGCCAACAAACTGGGATTCATTAAATATCAGCATGTCATTTTTGCAAAGTCATTGCTTTTTAAAACAGCTTGACTTTTGTAAATATTAAAGATATCAATGCAATGTTTCAAAGGATGTAAACCAGCTCAAAGTGTTTATAAGTGTCCTGGTTAAGGCCTGATCTTCTGCATATAGGTGCTTATTTACTCTTTAATTATTGTGACGTCATCTTAACAAACAAAAGAGAAGTAAAAATAAATAAAGCGATATTTTTTTTAAAGAATTCTCAATCATTTACTAAATCTGACTAAACAAGTGACGTTTAAACAAATAAAAACACTAAATAATGTTGTTTATATCAACACCAGCCTTTATTATAAGCTCTTTGATCACATTTACTAAAATTAAACACTTTTGAGGACAAAAATAGAAAGATTGTTTGTATATTTTAGACAGATTCATTGTTTATGTGTGAATAGCATCACGCTGACATGCAGCAAACAATCAGCTAAACCAATCTCTTATGATTTAGTTTGAATCATTTTATTTGTGTTTTAATATTGAAACTTTCTAGCTTGTGCCTTGAGAAAGTTTGTAGTTGTTTCAGACTATGATCGCTTTGTTTTTAATGTTTTTGCTCAGCGTGTGAGAGCTAGCGCTCAGGATCCAAAGCTGTCAGCTGTCCAGCAAGATCGGTGCCGTAAAAATATCCAACCATCAACTAAAACTAACTCAAAATCGGTGGCTATGAATTTGTTAAAGGAAATCGACTTTTACCTGGGAAATGTCTAAAATCGCAGACACCGTTATAACGTCGTGCAGTCCATCTTATCGGAAGTGATGGCTTTAGGATAGATGATAAACAAACACATCCCCATTTTGTCATGCGCAGTGCAGCAGAGTGAATGGGGGCAGAGGGGGTATCTTTTTCACTCTTTCTTCTTCAGAAGAAAGTTTTACAAAACGTATAGTCACTTTTTTAAAAAGTCACCTGTTTTTACTTTAAAAGATTAATTCATTTTCCTATTTTTAAAAAAAATAAATTATTTTCTTTTCGATTAACATGTTGTTCGCAGTTTGACCACTAGATGACAATAAAGCAAATGATAGAAAATCGCTCTTTTTCCCCTCTTTATTCTTCACAAGAAAGATAGAAAAAAAGGTATGGTCACTTAAAAAACAAATTTATAACTGTTTCTACTTTAAACGATCAATTTATACGTCAGTTTTTCAAAAAAGTTTTTTATTTACCAAAGGACATGTTGTTCTGCAGTTTGCCCACCAGAGGGCAATAATGGGAACCAAAGAAAATAGGTCTTTTTTTTCTCTTTCTTCTTCATAAGAAAGTTCAGAAAAGGTATAGCCACTTAAAAAAAAACACCTTTCTAACTGTTTCATTTGAAATTATTAGTTTTTACCTAAATTTTTAAGTTTCTTTTTTTTTTAATTTCCCAAAGGACATGTTCAAAAGTTTGACCACCAGGTGGCGACAAAAGACAATTTAGAATCAGAATATACTTTAATGATCCCACACATGAGAAATTTGTGTGTCACAGAAACAGCTTCCTGTCTGCTAAGTGAGTCGTTGTAGAGCCCGATCACGTACGGGAAGAAAGACCTCCGGTAACGAGATGTTTTCGAGCGGAGCTGTCTGAGCCTCTTGGAGAAGGAGCTCCGATGTTCGTCCAGGAGTGGGTAGAGAGGATGGTCATGATTGTCCATGATGGATAAAAGTTTGTTCAGTGACCTGCTCTCTACCACTGCCTCAAGTGAGTCCTGTTTGCTGCCAATGACAGAGCCAGCCAGTCTGATTAGTTTATTCAGTCTGTTGGTGTCACAGGCTGCGATGCTGCTCCCCCAGCAGATGACAGAGAAGAACAAGGTGCTGGCCGCCACAGACTGGTAGAAGGTCTCCAGTATCTTGCTGCACACATTGAAGGACCTCAGCTTCCTTAGAAAGTAAATTCGGCTGCAGGTCTTCTTGTACAAAGCAGTGTTGCTCCTCCAGTTCAGTCTGCTGTCGATGGTCACTCCAAGGTATTTGCACTCATCCACCACCTCCACATCCTTACCCAGAATGCAGAGGGCCTGCAACGCAGTCCTCTTTTTCCGGAAGTCAATCACCTTCTCCCTGGTCTTATCTACATTGAGCAGCAGGTTATTCTCTCCCGCCCACACCACAAATCCATCCACCAGCCTCCTGTACTCTTCCTCCTGCTCACCACTTATTCATCCAATTCAATTAAATTTTATTTTTATAGCCCAAACTCACAGAATTTCTGTTTCCATGGACTTCACAAGAAAATACTTATTTATACAAGAATATACTTATTTCCTCCATATGGAAATTGTAAAGGGAGTCACTGAAGCAGATCAAATATCCAAAGTTTGGAGGCAGCACTACTCTGCTTTATTTAATAGTGACGAACGGTTGTCGAGAGTGAGGCTCCTTTGAGTTTTACACTCAAACCCAAAGTCCTCACCCTCTGGTGGTCGATATTCTCACCTCCTTCGTATTCTAGAGAGGCTCGGAAATCATCTAAAACTTAACCTTTGTTCAGATGTCTTGGTTTTACCTCCTCTCAGATTGTTCCAGAAAGACACTCAGCATTTCTGGATGAATCCCTGGTGACCTTCACAGGTGTGGGTGTGGTTGAAGATTTCCTTTAAGCAGACGTTTTATCAGGTTGCACAAATATAAAAATTTAATTGCCTCACCATGGTAACCAGGATCTACGTTTCTACCCTCACAATGGTAACCAGGATCTATACTTAAATATAATTAAATATAATTAAAAATATTTATAATAAAAATCCTAAAAGCAAAAATTTTATTTTCTAATATTAAGGCATTAGAAATTCCTATTCTAAATGTGTTCTTAAAGGCAGCACAGCTATCAGGAAACTTGTTAAAGCGCTAACTTCTAGCTAACACCCAATTTAGGTTAAAGGTAATTAAAAAAATATTTATTTCATTGCAATTTATTCATACATGTTTATTTATTCACTATGAATCTAATTTCTGAAATTTGATCCATTTTTAATGCTTAAATCTAAATGTTGCTACGCGAATTAGCATGCTAGCCAGGCTAGCACGCGTTGGTTTCAATGGAAATTGAACGGATCATTTTTTAAATAAATTATAAATTAAATAAATTAATAAATTTTTAATTTAAATTTAGTATCATTTTATTTAACATGACTTATTGTTTAATATGAATTATTTAATGCCGGGATAATTTCCCTCGGGATTAATAAAGTATTTGTCATTGTCAATATAAATTAGTCATTAAGACGTGTTTAAACAAGTTTTAATAAACATTTAAATGCATAAAAAATAGTATTTATATGGTGTTTTTGTTAATTTTCCATTTTTCTTTACATATTGTAACCAATTTTTTTTAAATTAACAGTTTAATTTTTTTAACATTTTATTTTTAAATATTTTTCTTTAAGTTTTTTTTTTTTTTTTTTTTTGGAAAATGTCCCAGTGATTAAATTTTAAGGATTCATGTGGCATTCGGTAGGCATCTTGACCAGATGCCTGAACTACCCCGTCTGGCTTCCCTCGATCTGGAGGAGCAATGGCTCTTCCCGACTTCCTCCTGGATGGCGGAGCTCCTCCCTCTATCTCTAAATGAGGACCCGTTCATCCTGCAGAGGAAGCTCAGTTCGGCCGCTTGTATCCCTGATCTTTTTCTTTCGGTCACCTCCCACACTGGTTACCATGGTGAGGGTAGGAACATAAATCCTGGTTACCATGGTGAGGGTAGGAATGCAGATCCTGGTTACCATGGTGAGGGTAGTAACGTAGATCCTGGTTACCATGGTGAGGGTAGGAATGCAGATCCTGGTTACCATGGTGAGTGTAGGAATGCAGATCCTGGTTACCATGGTGAGGGCGGTAACGTAGATCCTGGTTACCATGGTGAGGGCAGTAAGGTAGATCCTGGTTACGATGGTGAGGGTAGTAATGTAGATCCTGGTTACCATGGTGAGGGTAGTAACGTAGATCCTGGTTACCATGGTGAGGGTAGGAACATAAATCCTGGTTACCATGGTGAGGGTAGGAATGTAGATCCTGGTTACCATGGTGAGGGTAGGAACGTAGATCCTGGTTACCATGGTGAGGGTAGTAACGTAGATCCTGGTTACCATGGTGAGGGTAGGAATGTAGATCCTGGTTACCATGGTGAGGGTAGGAACATAAATCCTGGTTACCATGGTGAGGGTAGGAATGTAGATCCTGGTTACCATGGTGAGGGTAGGAACGTAGATCCTTTACCCGGTTTTGATTGTAATTAAATTTTTTTAACCTAGTTTTTCTTTATTTTGCTGTAATTTAACTCTTTATTTTCCTTCAGATGGCACAAATTGTTGACTGTGAACTGTTGGACTACGAGGATGACGCGGAGCCACAGGGTCTGCAGGAGAGTGGCATCATGGCCATTAAAAAGGAGATGAAAGGATCCTACGTTTCCATCCACAGCTCCGGATTCAGGGACTTCCTGCTCAAACCGGAGCTGCTTCGCGCCATCGTGGACTGCGGCTTCGAGCATCCGTCTGAAGGTGATCAGACGTTCATGTAGTAGTTTATATTAAACTACAAAACCAATCCTCCGGGTTGTTGCAGAGTTTCGACCATCTTTGATTTGGAACTCGACCGATTAGACGGTCTATTAAACCTGTCAATATGACACTCTCACGAGACGTACCTGTAACCAATCATTCATCTTCTAAACCGCCCATCCTTAACAGGATTGCAAAGGATGCTGGAGCCCTTATCTGGGCTCCAGCATCCCTCGCTGGAGCCCACAGAGGGATGGTTAGGGATGGTTAGGGTTACGATTAGCTACCCATTGATACCACCTTATCGATACCAGTACTCTTACTGATACAGCTTATCGATTCAATATCTTATTGATACTTTTTTAGTGTAAAAACAAGTCGAGGAAAACAAACTATATAAATGAACCAAAGCTTTTATTTTGAAATATAATTTAGAAATAAAATATTTAGACAAATCATTATGTTTAAATTTATACAAGAAATTTATCAGAAGTAATTGTCTTGACCAGGAAGAGAGGCGGCTCTGCGAATATAAGATAAACTTTCATCCTGTTAATATTTAATTATTTTACATCCTGGTATCTGGATTCTTATTTTGATAAACCAACACTATTATGAGGTGTGTCCATCCACAGCACACACCTGTACATTAAACAGCGCTGGTCTTATGAAACCGCCTTAGATCATCCATGAAAGACGTCGGGGCTAAATTTTACACGCTCTTAATCTAACGCGCTCTTTTAACTGCGTTTTTTTGGCCCTGACGACTTTCCGTAATATTTTTACGCAACTTCGCTGCTCTGCTTAGGCTCTCACTCAGAGATCAGGTGAGGAGTTCTGCCATCCGGGAGGAGCTTGGTGTCGAGCTGCTCCTCCTCCAGGTCGAGAGGAGCCAGATGGGGTGGTCAGATGCCCCCCGAGCACCTTGCTGGTGAGGTTTTTCAGGCACGTGCAACCGGGAGGAGACCCAGAGGCAGACCCCGGACCCGCTGGAGAGCCTATGTTTCACAGCTGGACAGGGAACGACTCGGGATCCTTACAGTTGAGCTGGAGGATGGAGCCGGGGTGAGAGAGACCTGGGCTTCCCGTCTGAGGCTGTTGCCCCCACGACCCGGCCCCAGATGAGCGGAAGACGACGAAACAGGGGAAAAACAGTAGTGCGCCCCGTGTTTGTTCTCTTGCCCCACCCCTCCTTGAAACTAAACATTTTCGATCCGGTAAAAAGTGCTAAATGGGTAACGGTGCCTGGCGGTATGGGTGTGGGTATCCGTACCTAGTTTTACTGTATTTGTGATTTTAGCAAATACAGACGTATCCTCGCTACTCTACGCCCCACCCCAAAAAAAAAATCCGGTGACCCTCGGCCTAGCATGGGAAGCTTGGCCACGGTTGTTCCCGTGGCGACCCAGCCCCGGATGAGCGGCAGACGACAGAACAGAACGGAACCATCGTATCCTAGTCTGTAAAAAAGCAGCCCTGTGGTTTAAAGTTAAAGTAAAATGAGTTTTAATACAAATAATTTTACTTTAAAGCTGATTTTTTAATAAAAAGAGTTAAATAAACAGATTCTAGCTTCTTTTTTTCATGTATTTTTGAGTTTAACATCTCGCCCTCTGTTTGTAGTTCAGCATGAGTGCATCCCGCAGGCCATCCTGGGCACGGACATCCTCTGCCAGGGAAAGTCTGGCATGGGAAAGACGGCGGTGTTCGTACTGGCAACGCTTCAACAGATTGAAGCCATGGAAGGCCAGGTGCGTACCTCTAGGACATCACCTAACATGAATGTAGTGGTGCAACGGATCAGTTCACATTGGCATTCTCAGTTCGAGGCGTCGAAGAAACGCGGACGCTCACTGCACGGTCATTGCAAACGGAGGTATTTGAACGCAGGATGTCATTTAAACTGCTGCAAATGGAGGTATTTGAACGCCACCTCCTTCCTCTAACTGTAGCCACTTAGCTTTTAGCCCGACATTAGCTTATTTTGTTTTCTTCATTCCAGTTAAAGTAACCCCCGCCCTCCTCAAGTCCCTTACAAGTTTATCACTAATTAAAAACCTTCTTTCTGCTGCTTAATTACCGTGTTTAGCTGCATATTTTACTATTTTCAGCTTTTTACTTCTTAACATCCAGCGGCCTGGCGCCGGTACGTTTTGTGTTTTGTTTTTTTTTTTCACTCATAAAGACACTTATTCTTTGTTCAATTCCAGTAAGTTATACCTCGTTTTAAAGCTAAGACATTCAAGAAAACGATCATAACATCTATTCTTATGTTTTCACTAGTTTCAAAAAGAAATATCTAATTATCCACAAACAAAATCAAACTGTTTAGAGCGCATTTCTTACCGGTAATCAAGTTCTGACGGCCTCAGACGGGCTCGATCTTTATGTAATTGGTCTCATTTTGTCCGTAATAATCCACAGAATAACTACAGGTAAAAGCCAGTAAATTAGAATATTTTGAAAAAGTTGATTTATTTCAGTAATTGCAGTCAAAAGGTGTAACTTGTACATTATAAGTATTCATTGCACACAGATTGATGCATTCAAATGTGTATTTCATTTAAGTGTGATGATTTGAAGCGGCAACAAATGAAAATCTAAAGTTCTGTGTGTCACAAAATTTTAATATTACTTAAGGCTAATACAAAAAAGGGATTTCCAGAAATGTTGGCCAACTGAAAAGTATGAAAATGAAAAATATGAGCATGTACAATACTCAATACTTGGTTGGAGCTCCTTTTGCCTCAATTACTGCATTAATGCGGCGTGGCATGGAGTCGATGGGTTTCTGGCACTGCTCAGGTGTTATGAGAGCCCAGGTTGCTCTGATAGTGGCCTTCAACTCTACTGCGTTTTCGGGTCTGGCATTCTGCATCTTCCTTTTCACAATACCCCACAGATTTTCTATGGGGCTAAGGTCAGGGTAGTTGACTGGCCAATTTAGAACAGAAATACCACGGTCCGTAAACCAGGGACGGGTAGATTTTGCGCTGTGTGCAGGCGCCAAGTCCTGTTGGAACTTGAATTCTCCATCTCCATAGAGCGGGTCAGCAGCAGGAAGCATTGAATTGCTCTAAAACTTGCTGGTAGACTGCTGCTTTGACCCTGGATCTCAGGAAACAGAGTGGACCGACACCGGCAGACGACATGGCACCCCAAACCATCACTGATGGTGTAAACTTTACACTAGACTTCAGACAACTGAAGTCTAGTATTTTGTATGTATTTTGTATAGTACAAGCATGTGAATTGAAAGATGTTGCTGTAATAAGCAATGGCATTTGGGTATGTCCAACTGTTGTGCACAGCCCAAAAATAGGTGGGTGTTAAGAGGTTAATTTTCTTTTCCAGTCTGTTCTTCCTCTTCAGTTGTTTTTATGTCACCTGCAAAGTCTAAACTAGAGCGCCTTCCGGTGGTAAAGTGTGGAAATGACATAAAATGATGGTAAAAATGTGTGAATAAGTCCTCATAAAAGTCGCTTCAGATTACAAGTCGCACCCACGACCAAACTTTAAAAAACACTGCGACTTATAGTCCGAAAAATACAGTAATTATTTTATAAAACTGTTTATTTGTTTATTTTTTGATCGATTTGTTATTGTTTGATCTGCTGCACCCCTACATCATGTCACCCATCGGTCATAAAATGACCTCAGGGACATACCGTGACCTCTGTGTGACCTCTGTGTGACCTTTCCCTAGGTATCCGTCCTGGTCATGTGCCACACGCGTGAGCTGGCCTTCCAGATTAGTAAAGAGTATGAGCGTTTCTCCAAGTACATGCAGGTGGTGAACATCTCGGTGTTTTTTGGGGGTTTATCCATACAAAAAGACAAGGACGTCCTGAATAAAAGATGCCCGCACATCGTCGTGGGAACGCCGGGACGCTTGCTGGCACTGATCCGCAGCAAATCGCTAAGTGTGAAAAACATTAAACACTTTGTCCTGGACGAGTGTGACAAGATGCTGCAGCAGCTAGGTAAGTGGGCGGGGCTAACGAGGCTCAGGAGGTGTGGTTTCTGTCGCAGTAAGTGATCTTTGGCTCCACCCGCAGACATGCGGCGCGACGTGCAGGAGATTTTCCGGCTGATGCCTCACGAGAAGCAGGTGATGATGTTCAGCGCCACGCTAAGTAAAGACATCCGACCGGTCTGCCGCAAGTTCATGCAGGACGTGAGTTTTTCCTACATTTCCAGTCTAACTCTGGGTCTCCTCCCGGTGGAACGAAACACCTCACCAGTGATGGAGGCATCCTAATCAGTTCCTGGTTACCATAGTGAGGGTAGGAACGTAGATCCTGGTTACCATGGTGAGGGTAGGAACGTAGATCCTGGTTACCATGGTTAGGGTAGGAACGTAGATCCTGGTTACCATTGTGAGGGTAGAAACGTAGATCCTGGTTACCATGGTGAGGGTAGGAACGTATATCCTGGTTACCATAGTGAGGGTAGGAAAGTAGAACCTGGTTACCTTGGTGAGGGTAGGAACGTAGATCCTGGTTACCATGGTGAGGGTAGGAACGTAGATCCTGGTTACCACGGTGAGGGTAGGAATGTAGATCTTGGTTACCCCGGTGAGGGTAGGAACGTAGATCCTGGTTAACACGGTGAGGGTACGAACGTAGATCCTGGTTACCATGGTACGGGTAGGAACATAGATCCTGGTTACCATAGTGAGGGTAGAAACATAGATCCTGGTTACCATAGTGAGGGTAGAAACGTAGATTCTGGTTACCATGGTGAGGGTAAGAACGTAGATCCTGGTTACCATGGTGAGGGTAGGAACGTAGATCCTGGTTACCGTGGTGACGGTAGGAACGTAGATCCTGGTTACCATAGTGAGGGTAGGAACGTAGATCCTGGTTACCATGGTGAGGGTAGGAACGTAGATCCTGGTTACCATGGTGAGGGTAGGAACGTAGATCCTGGTTACCATAGTGAGGGTAGGAACGTACTGTAGATCCTGGTTACCATGGTGAGGGTAGGAACGTAGATCTTGGTTACCATGGTGAGGGTAGGAACGTAGATCCTGGTTACTATGGTGAGGGTAGGAACATAGATCCTGGTTACCATGGTGACGGTAGGAACATAGATCCAGGTTACCATGGTGATGGTAGGAACGTAGATCCTGGTTACCATGGTGAGGGTAGGAACGCAGATCCTGGTTACCACGGTGAGAGTAGGAACTTAGATCTTGGTTACCACGGTAAGGGTAGAAACGTAGATCCTTGTTACCATGGTGAGGCTAGGAACGTGGATCCTGGTTACCCCGGTGAGGGTAGGAACGTAGATCCTGGTTACCATGGTGAGGTTAGGAACGTAGATCCTGGTTACCACGGTGAGGGTAGGAACGTAAATGGACTGGTAAACTCCTTAAACTTAAACTCCTCCACTTGGAGTATGAACCTGTTCCTGGCCTGCAGGGGTGACTCCACCCAGCGGCAAATCGGTCCAGTGAGAGTTGGTTATCACGGCCCGATGATGCCAACTGGAACACATCATCATTTGCTAAAAGCAAAGCCTCAATCCTGAGGAACCGGATCCCACTAACGCCTCAGCTGCTCCGAGAAATTTTGTCCATGAAAGTAATGAACAGAACTGGTGACGTAAGGAGCCGAGCGTGAACCCTAAACTTCTCCTCTTTTTGCAGCCCATGGAGTTTTTTGTGGACGATGAAACCAAGCTGACGCTTCACGGTTTGCAGCAGTATTACTGCGAACTGAAGGACAGCGAGAAGAACCGCAAACTGTTCGACCTGCTGGACGTGCTGGAGTTCAACCAGGTCGAGCTTTAAGTTGTAAACACAATCACCATAGCAACCAGAGTGAGGGGATCCCCGTAGTTAGAGCCTCCTTCTCAGGGTGAAACACTAACATTATTTACACCTTCAATGAACAGATAATGAGTATGTTATGTATGTTAGAGCGGTGCAGGACATGTATGAGGGCTGTAAGACAGTGGTGAGGTGTGCTGTAGGTGAGACAGAGGAGTTCAGTGTGGGGGTGGGACTGCACCAAGGATCTGCTCTGAGCCCTTTGCTGTTTGCTATGGTGAAGGACAGGCTGACAGATGAGGTCAGACAGGAATCTCCATGGACAATGATGTTTGCAGATGACATTGTGATCTGTAGTGAGAGGAGGGAAGAGGTGGAGGAAAAGCTGGAGAGGTGGAGGTTTGCTCCAGAAAGAAGAGGAATAAAGATTAGTCAGAGTAAGACAGAGTACATGTGTGTGAATGAGAGGGATCCAAATGGAAAAGTGAGGTTACAGGGGGAAGAGATAAAGAAGATGGAAGATTTTAAGTACTAGGATCGACAGTCCAGAGCAATGGAGAGTGTGGAAAAGAGGTGAAGAAGCGTGTTCAGGCAGGCTGGAACGGGTGGAGGAAAGTATCAAGTGTCATGTGTGACAGAAGAGTTTCAGCTAGAATGAAAGGAAAAGTGTACAAAACCGTAGTGAGACCGGCCATGCTGTTTGGTCTAGAGACAGTGTGGTGAGAGCGAGCATGCTGATTGGTCTAGAAACAGTAGCAGAGGAAAAGACAGGAAACAGAGATGGAGGTAGCGGAGATGAAGATGCAGAGGATCTCTCTGGGAGTGACCAGGATCGACATGATTAGAAATTAGTACATCAGGGGAACAGCACATGTTAGAGGTTTTGGGGATAAAGTTAGAGAGACAAGACTGAGATGGTTTGGGCACGTACAGAGGAGAGAGAGAGAGTACATCAGAGGAAGGATTCTGGGTTTGGAACCACCAGGAAAGAGGACTAGAGGAAGACCAAAGAGGAGGTTCATGGATACAGTGAAAGAAGACATGAAGATAGTTTTTGTGACCGAAGAAGATGCAGCAGATAGGGTTAGATGGAAGAAACTGACTTGCTGTGGCGCCCCCTGATGGGAAAAGCCGAAAGAAGAAGAAGAATGAACAGATAATGAGCATAGAATAGTAACATCTATAGCGGCTGTGGTTCAACCAGTTGCTTCTCTCCTCCTGACCAGCTTGTCCAGTTTCCTCTCGTACCTCTCTGTTGTTCCTCCACACCAGCAGGGCACTCCCTCCTCAGGGAGGGGACCCACTTTACCCCCTCTAGTATCTATAGACATCCATCCTTTCAATGTCAAGCCCCTGGGTGTTTTGGTGGGTCAGAGCGGACCACCATGTCCTTTGTCTTTGTGGCTTCGATGTGACGGTCATTGAGTTCACACCATTCAATAAAGTCCTCTACTTTCCGTTCGACTACTACCTGATCACACACGCATACCATGGTCGGTCAACCAGGTAGTCGGTAGTCCAACCATTCCCCCGGCTGTCGACCACAACACAAACTGTCCATTTTTGAGAAAACAAAAGGCTATCGAGGTTGTTTTTTAGTGTAGGAAACACTGTACAGAGTCCCAGTGTGCTTCCCCCCGCTAACCGCCTGCTAGCAGCTAGCGCTCTCTGAGTGTATCTCCTCTTCCGTCCTGCAGGTCTTGATCTTTGTCAAGTCTGTGAATCGCTGTGTCGCTCTGTCCCAGCTCTTGGTGGAGCAGAACTTCCCGGCCATCGCCATCCACAGTGGCATGGTGCAGGAGGAGAGGTGGGTGTCGAGCCAAGATGGCTGTGATAATGATGCTAACGTGGTTAATATTAATAAGTAGGTTACATGCTGTGTAATCCGGTGCTAACAACCCCTACCTTCCTTGCCCAGGTTGTCCAAGTACCAGCAGTTTAAGGACTTCCAGCAGCGGATCATGGTGGCCACCAACCTGTTCGGTCGAGGCATGGACATCGAGCGGGTCAACATTGTGTTTAACTACGACATGCCGGAGGATTCCGACACCTACCTTCACAGAGTTTGTTTGCTTTTTTATTCGCTCACGCCAACTCGTGTCGTCACGGCAACAAGGTGGTGGGTCTAAACATCTTCTTTGGTCCTCAGGTGGCTCGTGCCGGCAGGTTTGGCACCAAAGGTCTTGCCATAACATTTATCTCCGATGAGACCGATGCTAAAACCCTGAACAAAGTTCAAGGTCGCTTTGAGGTGAACATTTCCGTGTTGCCGGAAGAGATCGACATCACCTCCTACAGTAAGCATCGCATTCCGTGTGATTCGTGTTTGTTTACGATCCGCCACAAACACGGAAAGCTCGGCCAACGGTGAACCAATCTCAGACAGCAAATCCTCCCAAAATACCCAGCTGTTGGTATTCAAGCAGCCTTTTTCCGTTAAGTTGTCATCCGTTTATCCGGTACCAAGGCGCGGGGGCAGCAGCCTCAGACGGGAAGCCCAGGTTTCTCTAACCCCGGCTGTATCCTCCAGCTCACCCAGGAGGATCCTGAGGTGTTTCCTGTCCAGCTGTGAGACATAGTCTCTTCAGCAGGTCCGGGGTCTGACTCCTGATCTCCTCGTGATGGGACGTGCCCGAAACACCTAGTAGGAGTGTAGATCCTGGTTACCACGGTGAGAGTAGGAACGTAGATCCTGGTTAACACGGTGAGGGTAGGAACGTAGATCCTGGTTACCATGGTGAGGGTAGGAATAGATCCTGGTTACCATGGTGAGGGTAGGAACATAGATCCTGGTTACCATGGTGAGGGTAGGAACGTAGATCCTGGTTACCATGGTGAGGGTAGGAATAGATCCTGGTTACCATGGTGAGGGTAGGAACGTAGACCCTGGTTACCATGGTGAGGGTTGGAAGGTAGATCCTGGTTACAATGGTGAGGGTAGGAACATAGATCCTGGTTACCATGGTGAGGGTAGGAACGTAGATCCTGGTTACCATGGTGAGGGTAGGAAGGTAGATCCTGGTTACCATGGTGAGGGTAGGAATGTAGATCCTGGTTACCATGGTGAGGGTAGGAATAGATCCTGGTTACCATGGTGAGGGTAGGAACGTAGATCCTGGTTACCATGGTGAGGGTAGGAACGTAGATCCTGGTTACCATGAGAGGGTAGGAACATAAATCCTGGTTACCATGGTGAGGGTAGGAACGTAGATCCTGGTTACCATGGTGAGGGTAGAAACATAGATCCTGGTTACCATGGTGAAGGAGGAACATAGATCCTGGTTACCATGGTGAGGGTAGGAACGTAGATCCTGGTTACCATGGTGAGGGTAGGAACGTAGATCCTGGTTAACATGGTGAGGGTAGGAACCTAGATCCTGGTTACCATGGTGAGGGTAGGAACGTAGATCTTGGTTACCATGGTGAGGGTAGGAACGTAGATCCTGTTTACCATTGTGAGGGTAGGAACGTAGATCCTGGTTACCATGGTGAGGGTAGGAACGTAGATCCTGGTTACCATGGTGAGGGAAGGAATGTAGATCCTGGTTACCATGGTGAGGGTAGGAACATAGAATCTGGTTACCATGGTGAGGGTAGGAACGTAGATCCTGGTTACCATGGTGAGGGTAGGAACATAGATCCTGGTTACCATGGTGAGGGTAGGAACATAGAATCTGGTTACCATGGTGAGGGTAGGAACATAGATCCTGGTTACCATGGTGAGGGTAGGAATAGATCCTGGTTACCATGGTGAGGGTAGGAACGTAGATCCTGGTTACCATGGTGAGGGTTGGAAGGTAGATCCTGGTTACCATGGTGAGGGTAGGAATAGATCCTGGTTACCATGGTGAGGGTAGGAACGTAGATCCTGGTTACCATGGTGAGGGTTGGAAGGTAGATCCTGGTTACCATGGTGAGGGTAGGAAGGTAGATCCTGGTTACCATGGTGAGGGTAGGAACGTAGATCCTGGTTACCAAGGTGAGGGTAGGAATAGATCCTGGTTACCATGGTGAGGGTAGGAACGTAGATCCTGGTTACCATGGTGAGGGTTGGAAGGTATATCCTGGTTACCATGGTGAGGGTAGGAAGGTAGATCCTGGTTACCATGGTGAGGGTAGGAACGTAGATCCTGGTTACCATGGTGAGGGTAGAAACATAGATCCTGGTTACCATGGTGAAGGAGGAACATAGATCCTGGTTACCATGGTGAGGGTAGGAACTTAGATCCTGGTTACCATGGTGAGGGTAGGAACGTAGATCCTGGTTAACATGGTGAGGGTAGGAACCTAGATCCTGGTTACCATGGTAAGGGTAGGAACGTAGATCTTGGTTACCATGGTGAGGGTAGGAACGTAGATCCTGTTTACCATTGTGAGGGTAGGAACGTAGATCCTGGTTACCATGGTGAGGGTAGGAACGTAGATCCTGGTTACCATGGTGAGGGTAGGAACGTAGATCCTGGTTACCATGGTGAGGGTAGGAACATAGAATCTGGTTACCATGGTGAGGGTAGGAACGTAGATCCTGGTTACCATGGTGAGGGTAGGAACATAGATCCTGGTTACCATGGTGAGGGTAGGAACATAGATCCTGGTTACCATGGTGAGGGTAGGAATAGATCCTGGTTACCATGGTGAGGGTAGTAACGTAGATCCTGGTTACCATGGTGAGGGTTGGAAGGTAGATCCTGGTTACCATGGTGAGGGTAGGATAATAGATCCTGGTTACCATGGTGAGGGTAGGAACGTAGATCCTGGTTACCATGGTGAGGGTTGGAAGGTAGATCCTGGTTACCATGGTGAGGGTAGGAACATAGAATCTGGTTACCATGGTGAGGGTAGGAACGTAGATCCTGGTTACCATGGTGAGGGTAGGAACATAGATCCTTGTTACCATGGTGAGGGTAGGAACGTAGATCCTGGTTACCATGGTGAGGTTTGGAACATAGATCCTGGTTACCATGGTGAGGGAGGAACATAGATCATGGTTACCATGGTGAGGGTAGGAACGTAGATCCTGGTTACCATGGTGACGGTAGGAATGTAGATCCTGGTTAACACGGTGAGGGTAGGAACGTAGATCCTGGTTACCATGGTGAGGGTAGGAATAGATCATGGTTACCATGGTGAGGGTAGGAACGTAGATCCTGGTTACCATGGTGAGGTTTGGAAGGTAGATCCTGGTTACAATGGTGAGGGTAGGAACATGGATCCTGGTTACCATGGTGAGGGTAGGAACGTAGATCCTGGTTACCATGGTGAGGGTAGGAAGGTAGATCCTGGTTATCATGGTGAGGGTAGGAATGTAGATCCTGGTTACCATGGTGAGGGTAGGAATAGATCCTGGTTACCATGGTGAGGGTAGGAACGTAGATCCTGGTTACCATGGTGAGGGTAGGAACGTAGATCCTGGTTACCATGAGAGGGTAGGAACATAAATCCTGGTTACCATGGTGAGGGTAGGAACGTAGATCCTGGTTACCATGGTGAGGGTAGAAACATAGATCCTGGTTACCATGGTGAAGGAGGAACATAGATCCTGGTTACCATGGTGAGGGTAGGAACGTAGATCCTGGTTACCATGGTGAGGGTAGGAACGTAGATCCTGGTTAACATGGTGAGGGTAGGAACCTAGATCCTGGTTACCATGGTGAGGGTAGGAACGTAGATCTTGGTTACCATGGTGAGGGTAGGAACGTAGATCCTGTTTACCATTGTGAGGGTAGGATCGTAGATCCTGGTTACCATGGTGAGGGTAGGAACGTAGATCCTGGTTACCATGGTGAGGGTAGGAACGTAGATCCTGGTTACCATGGTGAGGGTAGGAACATAGAATCTGGTTACCATGGTGAGGGTAGGAACGGAGATCCTGGTTACCATGGTGAGGGTAGGAACATAGATCCTGGTTACCATGGTGAGGGTAGGAACATAGAATCTGGTTACCATGGTGAGGGTAGGAACATAGATCCTGGTTACCATGGTGAGGGTAGGAACATAGATCCTGGTTACCATGGTGAGGGTAGGAACGTAGATCCTGGTTACCATGGTGAGGGTTGGAAGGTAGATCCTGGTTACCATGGTGAGGGTAGGAATAGATCCTGGTTACCATGGTGAGGGTAGGAACGTAGATCCTGGTTACCATGGTGAGGGTTGGAAGGTAGATCCTGGTTACCATGGTGAGGGTAGGAAGGTAGATCCTGGTTACCATGGTGAGGGTAGGAACGTAGATCCTGGTTACCATGGTGAGGGTAGGAATAGATCCTGGTTACCATGGTGAGGGTAGGAACGTAGATCCTGGTTACCATGGTGAGGGTTGGAAGGTATATCCTGGTTACCATGGTGAGGGTAGGAAGGTAGATCCTGGTTACCATGGTGAGGGTAGGAACGTAGATCCTGGTTACCATGGTGAGGGTAGGAAACATAGATCCTGGTTACCATGGTGAAGGGTAGGAACATAGAATCCTGGTTACCATGGTGAGGGTAGGAACTTAGATCCTGGTTACCATGGTGAGGGTAGGAACAGTAGATCCTGGTTACCATGGTGAGGGTAGGAACATAGATCCTGGTTACCATGGTGAAGGGTAGGAATAGATCCTGGTTACCATGGTGAGGGTAGTAACGTAGATCCTGGTTACCATGGTGAGGGTTGGAAGGTAGATCCTGGTTACCATGGTGAGGGTAGGATAATAGATCCTGGTTACCATGGTGAGGGTAGGAACGTAGATCCTGGTTACCATGGTGAGGGTTGGAAGGTAGATCCTGGTTACCATGGTGAGGGTAGGAACATAGAATCTGGTTACCATGGTGAGGGTAGGAACGTAGATCCTGGTTACCATGGTGAGGGTAGGAACATAGATCCTTGTTACCATGGTGAGGGTAGGAACGTAGATCCTGGTTACCATGGTGAGGTTTGGAACATAGATCCTGGTTACCATGGTGAGGGAGGAACATAGATCATGGTTACCATGGTGAGGGTAGGAACGTAGATCCTGGTTACCATGGTGACGGTAGGAATGTAGATCCTGGTTAACACGGTGAGGGTAGGAACGTAGATCCTGGTTACCATGGTGAGGGTAGGAATAGATCATGGTTACCATGGTGAGGGTAGGAACGTAGATCCTGGTTACCATGGTGAGGGTTGGAAGGTAGATCCTGGTTACAATGGTGAGGGTAGGAACATAGATCCTGGTTACCATGGTGAGGGTAGGAACGTAGATCCTGGTTACCATGGTGAGGGTAGGAAGGTAGATCCTGGTTATCATGGTGAGGGTAGGAATGTAGATCCTGGTTACCATGGTGAGGGTAGGAATAGATCCTGGTTACCATGGTGAGGGTAGGAACGTAGATCCTGGTTACCATGGTGAGGGTAGGAACGTAGATCCTGGTTACCATGAGAGGGTAGGAACATAAATCCTGGTTACCATGGTGAGGGTAGGAACGTAGATCCTGGTTACCATGGTGAGGGTAGAAACATAGATCCTGGTTACCATGGTGAAGGAGGAACATAGATCCTGGTTACCATGGTGAGGGTAGGAACGTAGATCCTGGTTACCATGGTGAGGGTAGGAACGTAGATCCTGGTTAACATGGTGAGGGTAGGAACCTAGATCCTGGTTACCATGGTGAGGGTAGGAACGTAGATCTTGGTTACCATGGTGAGGGTAGGAACGTAGATCCTGTTTACCATTGTGAGGGTAGGATCGTAGATCCTGGTTACCATGGTGAGGGTAGGAACGTAGATCCTGGTTACCATGGTGAGGGTAGGAATGTAGATCCTGGTTACCATGGTGAGGGTAGGAACATAGAATCTGGTTACCATGGTGAGGGTAGGAACGGAGATCCTGGTTACCATGGTGAGGGTAGGAACATAGATCCTGGTTACCATGGTGAGGGTAGGAACATAGAATCTGGTTACCATGGTGAGGGTAGGAACATAGATCCTGGTTACCATGGTGAGGGTAGGAACGTAGATCCTGGTTACCATGGTGAGGGTAGGAATAGATCCTGGTTACCATGGTGAGGGTAGGAACATAGATCCTGGTTACCATGGTGAGGGTAGGAACGTAGATCCTGGTTACCATGGTGAGGGTAGGAATAGATCCTGGTTACCATGGTGAGGGTAGGAACGTAGATCCTGGTTACCATGGTGAGGGTTGGAAGGTAGATCCTGGTTACCATGGTGAGGGTAGGAAGGTAGATCCTGGTTACCATGGTGAGGGTAGGAACGTAGATCCTGGTTACCATGGTGAGGGTAGGAATAGATCCTGGTTACCATGGTGAGGGTAGGAACGTAGATCCTGGTTACCATGGTGAGGGTTGGAAGGTATATCCTGGTTACCATGGTGAGGGTAGGAAGGTAGATCCTGGTTACCATGGTGAGGGTAGGAACGTAGATCCTGGTTACCATGGTGAGGGTAGAAACATAGATCCTGGTTACCATGGTGAAGGAGGAACATAGATCCTGGTTACCATGGTGAGGGTAGGAACTTAGATCCTGG
Organism: Neostethus bicornis; assembly: GCA_902685375.1. Lineage (NCBI taxonomy): Eukaryota > Metazoa > Chordata > Actinopteri > Atheriniformes > Phallostethidae > Neostethus > Neostethus bicornis. The sequence continues at coordinate 4,767,742 of CACRXE010000002.1, read as the reverse complement.
TTACCATGGTGAGGGTAGGAACGTAGATCCTGGTTAACATGGTGAGGGTAGGAACCTAGATCCTGGTTACCATGGTAAGGGTAGGAACGTAGATCTTGGTTACCATGGTGAGGGTAGGAACGTAGATCCTGTTTACCATTGTGAGGGTAGGAACGTAGATCCTGGTTACCATGGTGAGGGTAGGAACGTAGATCCTGGTTACCATGGTGAGGGTAGGAACGTAGATCCTGGTTACCATGGTGAGGGTAGGAACATAGAATCTGGTTACCATGGTGAGGGTAGGAACGTAGATCCTGGTTACCATGGTGAGGGTAGGAACATAGATCCTGGTTACCATGGTGAGGGTAGGAACATAGATCCTGGTTACCATGGTGAGGGTAGGAATAGATCCTGGTTACCATGGTGAGGGTAGTAACGTAGATCCTGGTTACCATGGTGAGGGTTGGAAGGTAGATCCTGGTTACCATGGTGAGGGTTGGAAGGTAGATCCTGGTTACCATGGTGAGGGTAGGAACATAGATCCTAGTTACCATGGTGAGGGTAGGAACGTAGATCCTGGTTACCATGGTGAGGGTAGGAAGGTAGATCCTGGTTACCATGGTGAGGGTTGGAAGGTAGATCCTGGTTACTATGGTGAGGGTAGGAACATAGATCCTGGTTACCATGGTGAGGGTAGGAACATAGAATCTGGTTACCATGGTGAGGGTAGGAACGTAGATCCTGGTTACCATGGTGAGGGTAGGAACATAGATCCTGGTTACCATGGTGAGGGTAGGAACGTAGATCCTGGTTACCATGGTGAGGTTTGGAACATAGATCCTGGTTACGATGGTGAGGGAGGAACATAGATCCTGGTTACCATGGTGAGGGTAGGAACGTAGATCCTGGTTACCATGGTGAGGGTAGGAATGTAGATCCTGGTTAACACGGTGAGGGTAGGAACGTAGATCCTGGTTACCATGGTGAGGGTAGGAATAGATCCTGGTTACCATGGTGAGGGTAGGAACATAGATCCTGGTTACCATGGTGAGGGTAGGAACGTAGATCCTTGTTACCATGGTGAGGGTAGGAATAGATCCTGGTTACCATGGTGAGGGTAGGAACGTAGATCTTGGTTACCATGGTGAGGGTAGGAACGTAGATCCTGTTTACCATGGTAAGGGTAGGAACATAGATCCTGGTTACCATGGTGAGGGTAGGAACGTAGATCCTGGTTACCATGGTGAGGGTAGGCATGTAGATCCTGGTTACCATGGTGAGGGTAGGAACATAGAATCTGGTTACCATGGTGAGGGTAGGAACGTAGATCCTGGTTACCATGGTGAGGGTAGGAACATAGATCCTGGTTACCATGGTGAGGGTAGGAACGTAGATCCTGGTTACCATGGTGAGGGTAGGAACGTAGATCCTGTTTACCATGGTGAGGGTAGGAACGTAGATCCTGTTTACCATGGTGAGGGTAGGAACGTAGATCCTGTTTACCATGGTGAGGGTGGGAACGTAGATCCTGGTTACCATGGTGAGGGTGGGAACGTAGATCTTGGTTACCATGGTGAGGGTAGGAACGTAGAACGACTTGTTAATTGAGAGCTTTGCTTTTCGGCTCAGCTCTCTCTTTACCACAACAGCTCGATGCAGCGTCCTGATTATTGCGGGCGCCGCACCGATCAGAGTGTTTATAGTAGAGAATGAACCAGATCATGACCTCAAACACATCTTTAAACCTCTCATGTTGAGTCTGTAAATGAACATGTTCTTTTTTTTTTCGTTGCACTTGAACAGTAGAGATGAGTGGAACACGTCGTGAAGGACGTCCTCAGTAACCGTTAAAGTTTCTAATTATTTTTATCTCTCATGTCCCTGCAGAGTGCTTCTTTTCTCATAAATGTATCGTTTTGATTTGAAGTGAATAAATTTTGTTTTGTAACTTATTTCCTGTCTGATCTGGTTCATTATAAAACCTCACCAGCAGGAGGGGCTGTCGCCCTGCTTCAGACCAATCAGTGAGTCAGTCGCCTTCTTAACCATCTATCCCTTACGGGGTTCCGGGGGCTGACGGAGCCCATCCCAGCTGATTCAAGGCGAAGCGCAGGGTACACCCCGAACAGGTTGTCACACCATTCCTCGGGGCAATTTGGCACTGGCGACTCTACCTGACACGCATGTATTAGGTGGGTGGTAGGTAACCGGAGGAAACCCACACAGACACGGAGAGAACATGCAAACTCCACACAGAAAGGCCAGTGTTCCAAGCCTCGTCCACACCCAGGACTTGAATCCCTGACCTGCTTGCTGTGAAGCCACTGTGCTACCCACTGTGCCACCGTGCCACCCTAGACGAATCATTATTTATCTTCTGATCCGTCCATCCCTAACAGGCTGGCGGGGGATGCAGGAGCCTATCCCTGCTGATTCAAGGCGAAGGGCAGGATAGACCCCGGACAGGTCACTGATCTGTCGTGGGGCAACACACACTGACAACCATCCACACACACAAATTCCTAGGGGCAATTTCATAGCAGTCTAACATGTATGTTTTAAGAGGGCAGGAGGAAACACACACATACATGGGGAGAACATGCAAACTACACACAGAAAGGCTACTGTTTCAAACGCTGTCCCACCTAGCACTTGAACCCTGACCTTCTTGCTGCGAGGCCACTGTGTTTGATTTTCTTGATTCACATTCACACACATTCATACCTGATGATGGAAGCTGGAAGCCACCATCGGGAGACATTGGGGGTTTTCTTCAGGGAATCTTTGGTCAACTCCGGCCGTGGAATCGAGCCAGCTCTCTGGTCACAACTCAGTCGCCCTACACACTCACACTGAGCGGTCGTTACGTTAATATGGATCAACTTAATATCATCAAAACGATGTCTTCATGACACATCGTCGTGTCTGGTGGATGACTGGTTATAAACTATCTGGTACAAAGTGCCTTCTACCTCTGTCGAGGTTCCGTTTCCGTTTCGTCGTCTTACGCTTATCCGGCCGGGTCGGACGGGCAACAGCCTCAGACGGGAAAACCAGGGTTCTCTCACTCCAGCTCAATCGGAAGGATCCCGAGTCGTTCCCCGGCCAGCTGTGAGACATAGTCTCTCCAGCAGGTCCAGGGTCTGTTTACCATTGTGAGGGTAGGAACGTAGATCCTGGTTACCATGGTGAGGGTAGGAACGTAGATCCTGGTTACCATGGTGAGGGTAGGAACGTAGATCCTGGTTACCATGGTGAGGGTAGGAACATAGAATCTGGTTACCATGGTGAGGGTAGGAACGTAGATCCTGGTTACCATGGTGAGGGTAGGAACATAGATCCTGGTTACCATGGTGAGGGTAGGAACATAGATCCTGGTTACCATGGTGAGGGTAGGAATAGATCCTGGTTACCATGGTGAGGGTAGTAACGTAGATCCTGGTTACCATGGTGAGGGTTGGAAGGTAGATCCTGGTTACCATGGTGAGGGTAGGATAATAGATCCTGGTTACCATGGTGAGGGTAGGAACGTAGATCCTGGTTACCATGGTGAGGGTTGGAAGGTAGATCCTGGTTACCATGGTGAGGGTAGGAACATAGAATCTGGTTACCATGGTGAGGGTAGGAACGTAGATCCTGGTTACCATGGTGAGGGTAGGAACATAGATCCTTGTTACCATGGTGAGGGTAGGAACGTAGATCCTGGTTACCATGGTGAGGTTTGGAACATAGATCCTGGTTACCATGGTGAGGGAGGAACATAGATCATGGTTACCATGGTGAGGGTAGGAACGTAGATCCTGGTTACCATGGTGACGGTAGGAATGTAGATCCTGGTTAACACGGTGAGGGTAGGAACGTAGATCCTGGTTACCATGGTGAGGGTAGGAATAGATCATGGTTACCATGGTGAGGGTAGGAACGTAGATCCTGGTTACCATGGTGAGGGTTGGAAGGTAGATCCTGGTTACAATGGTGAGGGTAGGAACATAGATCCTGGTTACCATGGTGAGGGTAGGAACGTAGATCCTGGTTACCATGGTGAGGGTAGGAAGGTAGATCCTGGTTATCATGGTGAGGGTAGGAATGTAGATCCTGGTTACCATGGTGAGGGTAGGAATAGATCCTGGTTACCATGGTGAGGGTAGGAACGTAGATCCTGGTTACCATGGTGAGGGTAGGAACGTAGATCCTGGTTACCATGAGAGGGTAGGAACATAAATCCTGGTTACCATGGTGAGGGTAGGAACGTAGATCCTGGTTACCATGGTGAGGGTAGAAACATAGATCCTGGTTACCATGGTGAAGGAGGAACATAGATCCTGGTTACCATGGTGAGGGTAGGAACGTAGATCCTGGTTACCATGGTGAGGGTAGGAACGTAGATCCTGGTTAACATGGTGAGGGTAGGAACCTAGATCCTGGTTACCATGGTGAGGGTAGGAACGTAGATCTTGGTTACCATGGTGAGGGTAGGAACGTAGATCCTGTTTACCATGGTGAGGGTAGGATCGTAGATCCTGGTTACCATGGTGAGGGTAGGAACGTAGATCCTGGTTACCATGGTGAGGGTAGGAATGTAGATCCTGGTTACCATGGTGAGGGTAGGAACATAGAATCTGGTTACCATGGTGAGGGTAGGAACGGAGATCCTGGTTACCATGGTGAGGGTAGGAACATAGATCCTGGTTACCATGGTGAGGGTAGGAACATAGAATCTGGTTACCATGGTGAGGGTAGGAACATAGATCCTGGTTACCATGGTGAGGGTAGGAACATAGATCCTGGTTACCATGGTGAGGGTAGGAACGTAGATCCTGGTTACCATGGTGAGGGTAGGAATAGATCCTGGTTACCATGGTGAGGGTAGGAACGTAGATCCTGGTTACCATGGTGAGGGTTGGAAGGTAGATCCTGGTTACCATGGTGAGGGTAGGAAGGTAGATCCTGGTTACCATGGTGAGGGTAGGAACGTAGATCCTGGTTACCATGGTGAGGGTAGGAATAGATCCTGGTTACCATGGTGAGGGTAGGAACGTAGATCCTGGTTACCATGGTGAGGGTAGGAACGTAGATCCTGGTTACCATGGTGAGGGTAGGAATAGATCCTGGTTACCATGGTGAGGGTAGGAACGTAGATCCTGGTTACCATGGTGAGGGTTGGAAGGTATATCCTGGTTACCATGGTGAGGGTAGGAAGGTAGATCCTGGTTACCATGGTGAGGGTAGGAACGTAGATCCTGGTTACCATGGTGAGGGTAGAAACATAGATCCTGGTTACCATGGTGAAGGAGGAACATAGATCCTGGTTACCATGGTGAGGGTAGGAACTTAGATCCTGGTTACCATGGTGAGGGTAGGAACGTAGATCCTGGTTAACATGGTGAGGGTAGGAACCTAGATCCTGGTTACCATGGTAAGGGTAGGAACGTAGATCTTGGTTACCATGGTGAGGGTAGGAACGTAGATCCTGTTTACCATTGTGAGGGTAGGAACGTAGATCCTGGTTACCATGGTGAGGGTAGGAACGTAGATCCTGGTTACCATGGTGAGGGTAGGAACGTAGATCCTGGTTACCATGGTGAGGGTAGGAACATAGAATCTGGTTACCATGGTGAGGGTAGGAACGTAGATCCTGGTTACCATGGTGAGGGTAGTAACGTAGATCCTGGTTACCATGGTGAGGGTTGGAAGGTAGATCCTGGTTACCATGGTGAGGGTTGGAAGGTAGATCCTGGTTACCATGGTGAGGGTAGGAACATAGAATCTGGTTACCATGGTGAGGGTAGGAACGTAGATCCTGGTTACCATGGTGAGGGTAGGAAGGTAGATCCTGGTTACCATGGTGAGGGTTGGAAGGTAGATCCTGGTTACTATGGTGAGGGTAGGAACATAGATCCTGGTTACCATGGTGAGGGTAGGAACATAGAATCTGGTTACCATGGTGAGGGTAGGAACGTAGATCCTGGTTACCATGGTGAGGGTAGGAACATAGATCCTGGTTACCATGGTGAGGGTAGGAACGTAGATCCTGGTTACCATGGTGAGGTTTGGAACATAGATCCTGGTTACGATGGTGAGGGAGGAACATAGATCCTGGTTACCATGGTGAGGGTAAGAACGTAGATCCTGGTTACCATGGTGAGGGTAGGAATGTAGATCCTGGTTAACACGGTGAGGGTAGGAACGTAGATCCTGGTTACCATGGTGAGGTTAGGAACGTAGATCCTGGTTACCTTGGTGAGGGTAGGAATGTAGATCCTGGTTAACACGGTGAGGGTAGGAACGTAGATCCTGGTTACCATGGTGAGGGTAGGAATAGATCCTGGTTACCATGGTGAGGGTAGGAACATAGATCCTGGTTACCATGGTGAGGGTAGGAACGTAGATCCTTGTTACCATGGTGAGGGTAGGAATAGATCCTGGTTACCATGGTGAGGGTAGGAACGTAGATCTTGGTTACCATGGTGAGGGTAGGAACGTAGATCCTGTTTACCATGGTAAGGGTAGGAACATAGATCCTGGTTACCATGGTGAGGGTAGGAACGTAGATCCTGGTTACCATGGTGAGGGTAGGCATGTAGATCCTGGTTACCATGGTGAGGGTAGGAACATAGAATCTGGTTACCATGGTGAGGGTAGGAACGTAGATCCTGGTTACCATGGTGAGGGTAGGAACATAGATCCTGGTTACCATGGTGAGGGTAGGAACGTAGATCCTGGTTACCATGGTGAGGGTAGGAACGTAGATCCTGTTTACCATGGTGAGGGTAGGAACGTAGATCCTGTTTACCATGGTGAGGGTAGGAACGTAGATCCTGTTTACCATGGTGAGGGTGGGAACGTAGATCCTGGTTACCATGGTGAGGGTGGGAACGTAGATCTTGGTTACCATGGTGAGGGTAGGAACGTAGAACGACTTGTTAATTGAGAGCTTTGCTTTTCGGCTCAGCTCTCTCTTTACCACAACAGCTCGATGCAGCGTCCTGATTATTGCGGGCGCCGCACCGATCAGAGTGTTTATAGTAGAGAATGAACCAGATCATGACCTCAAACACATCTTTAAACCTCTCATGTTGAGTCTGTAAATGAACATGTTCTTTTTTTTTTCGTTGCACTTGAACAGTAGAGATGAGTGGAACACGTCGTGAAGGACGTCCTCAGTAACCGTTAAAGTTTCTAATTATTTTTATCTCTCATGTCCCTGCAGAGTGCTTCTTTTCTCATAAATGTATCGTTTTGATTTGAAGTGAATAAATTTTGTTTTGTAACTTATTTCCTGTCTGATCTGGTTCATTATAAAACCTCACCAGCAGGAGGGGCTGTCGCCCTGCTTCAGACCAATCAGTGAGTCAGTCGCCTTCTTAACCATCTATCCCTTACGGGGTTCCGGGGGCTGACGGAGCCCATCCCAGCTGATTCAAGGCGAAGCGCAGGGTACACCCCGAACAGGTTGTCACACCATTCCTCGGGGCAATTTGGCACTGGCGACTCTACCTGACACGCATGTATTAGGTGGGTGGTAGGTAACCGGAGGAAACCCACACAGACACGGAGAGAACATGCAAACTCCACACAGAAAGGCCAGTGTTCCAAGCCTCGTCCACACCCAGGACTTGAATCCCTGACCTGCTTGCTGTGAAGCCACTGTGCTACCCACTGTGCCACCGTGCCACCCTAGACGAATCATTATTTATCTTCTGATCCGTCCATCCCTAACAGGCTGGCGGGGGATGCAGGAGCCTATCCCTGCTGATTCAAGGCGAAGGGCAGGATAGACCCCGGACAGGTCACTGATCTGTCGTGGGGCAACACACACTGACAACCATCCACACACACAAATTCCTAGGGGCAATTTCATAGCAGTCTAACATGTATGTTTTAAGAGGGCAGGAGGAAACACACACATACATGGGGAGAACATGCAAACTACACACAGAAAGGCTACTGTTTCAAACGCTGTCCCACCTAGCACTTGAACCCTGACCTTCTTGCTGCGAGGCCACTGTGTTTGATTTTCTTGATTCACATTCACACACATTCATACCTGATGATGGAAGCTGGAAGCCACCATCGGGAGACATTGGGGGTTTTCTTCAGGGAATCTTTGGTCAACTCCGGCCGTGGAATCGAGCCAGCTCTCTGGTCACAACTCAGTCGCCCTACACACTCACACTGAGCGGTCGTTACGTTAATATGGATCAACTTAATATCATCAAAACGATGTCTTCATGACACATCGTCGTGTCTGGTGGATGACTGGTTATAAACTATCTGGTACAAAGTGCCTTCTACCTCTGTCGAGGTTCCGTTTCCGTTTCGTCGTCTTACGCTTATCCGGCCGGGTCGGACGGGCAACAGCCTCAGACGGGAAAACCAGGGTTCTCTCACTCCAGCTCAATCGGAAGGATCCCGAGTCGTTCCCCGGCCAGCTGTGAGACATAGTCTCTCCAGCAGGTCCAGGGTCTGTTTACCATTGTGAGGGTAGGAACGTAGATCCTGGTTACCATGGTGAGGGTAGGAACGTAGATCCTGGTTACCATGGTGAGGGTAGGAACGTAGATCCTGGTTACCATGGTGAGGGTAGGAACATAGAATCTGGTTACCATGGTGAGGGTAGGAACGTAGATCCTGGTTACCATGGTGAGGGTAGGAACATAGATCCTGGTTACCATGGTGAGGGTAGGAACATAGATCCTGGTTACCATGGTGAGGGTAGGAATAGATCCTGGTTACCATGGTGAGGGTAGTAACGTAGATCCTGGTTACCATGGTGAGGGTTGGAAGGTAGATCCTGGTTACCATGGTGAGGGTAGGATAATAGATCCTGGTTACCATGGTGAGGGTAGGAACGTAGATCCTGGTTACCATGGTGAGGGTTGGAAGGTAGATCCTGGTTACCATGGTGAGGGTAGGAACATAGAATCTGGTTACCATGGTGAGGGTAGGAACGTAGATCCTGGTTACCATGGTGAGGGTAGGAACATAGATCCTTGTTACCATGGTGAGGGTAGGAACGTAGATCCTGGTTACCATGGTGAGGTTTGGAACATAGATCCTGGTTACCATGGTGAGGGAGGAACATAGATCATGGTTACCATGGTGAGGGTAGGAACGTAGATCCTGGTTACCATGGTGACGGTAGGAATGTAGATCCTGGTTAACACGGTGAGGGTAGGAACGTAGATCCTGGTTACCATGGTGAGGGTAGGAATAGATCATGGTTACCATGGTGAGGGTAGGAACGTAGATCCTGGTTACCATGGTGAGGGTTGGAAGGTAGATCCTGGTTACAATGGTGAGGGTAGGAACATAGATCCTGGTTACCATGGTGAGGGTAGGAACGTAGATCCTGGTTACCATGGTGAGGGTAGGAAGGTAGATCCTGGTTATCATGGTGAGGGTAGGAATGTAGATCCTGGTTACCATGGTGAGGGTAGGAATAGATCCTGGTTACCATGGTGAGGGTAGGAACGTAGATCCTGGTTACCATGGTGAGGGTAGGAACGTAGATCCTGGTTACCATGAGAGGGTAGGAACATAAATCCTGGTTACCATGGTGAGGGTAGGAACGTAGATCCTGGTTACCATGGTGAGGGTAGAAACATAGATCCTGGTTACCATGGTGAAGGAGGAACATAGATCCTGGTTACCATGGTGAGGGTAGGAACGTAGATCCTGGTTACCATGGTGAGGGTAGGAACGTAGATCCTGGTTAACATGGTGAGGGTAGGAACCTAGATCCTGGTTACCATGGTGAGGGTAGGAACGTAGATCTTGGTTACCATGGTGAGGGTAGGAACGTAGATCCTGTTTACCATTGTGAGGGTAGGATCGTAGATCCTGGTTACCATGGTGAGGGTAGGAACGTAGATCCTGGTTACCATGGTGAGGGTAGGAATGTAGATCCTGGTTACCATGGTGAGGGTAGGAACATAGAATCTGGTTACCATGGTGAGGGTAGGAACGGAGATCCTGGTTACCATGGTGAGGGTAGGAACATAGATCCTGGTTACCATGGTGAGGGTAGGAACATAGAATCTGGTTACCATGGTGAGGGTAGGAACATAGATCCTGGTTACCATGGTGAGGGTAGGAACATAGATCCTGGTTACCATGGTGAGGGTAGGAACGTAGATCCTGGTTACCATGGTGAGGGTAGGAATAGATCCTGGTTACCATGGTGAGGGTAGGAACGTAGATACTGGTTACCATGGTGAGGGTTGGAAGGTAGATCCTGGTTACCATGGTGAGGGTAGGAAGGTAGATCCTGGTTACCATGGTGAGGGTAGGAACGTAGATCCTGGTTACCATGGTGAGGGTAGGAATAGATCCTGGTTACCATGGTGAGGGTAGGAACGTAGATCCTGGTTACCATGGTGAGGGTAGGAACGTAGATCCTGGTTACCATGGTGAGGGTAGGAATAGATCCTGGTTACCATGGTGAGGGTAGGAACGTAGATCCTGGTTACCATGGTGAGGGTTGGAAGGTATATCCTGGTTACCATGGTGAGGGTAGGAAGGTAGATCCTGGTTACCATGGTGAGGGTAGGAACGTAGATCCTGGTTACCATGGTGAGGGTAGAAACATAGATCCTGGTTACCATGGTGAAGGAGGAACATAGATCCTGGTTACCATGGTGAGGGTAGGAACGTAGATCCTGGTTACCATGGTGAGGGTAGGAACGTAGATCCTGGTTAACATGGTGAGGGTAGGAACCTAGATCCTGGTTACCATGGTAAGGGTAGGAACGTAGATCTTGGTTACCATGGTGAGGGTAGGAACGTAGATCCTGTTTACCATTGTGAGGGTAGGAACGTAGATCCTGGTTACCATGGTGAGGGTAGGAACGTAGATCCTGGTTACCATGGTGAGGGTAGGAACGTAGATCCTGGTTACCATGGTGAGGGTAGGAACATAGAATCTGGTTACCATGGTGAGGGTAGGAACGTAGATCCTGGTTACCATGGTGAGGGTAGTAACGTAGATCCTGGTTACCATGGTGAGGGTTGGAAGGTAGATCCTGGTTACCATGGTGAGGGTTGGAAGGTAGATCCTGGTTACCATGGTGAGGGTAGGAACATAGAACCTAGTTACCATGGTGAGGGTAGGAACGTAGATCCTGGTTACCATGGTGAGGGTAGGAAGGTAGATCCTGGTTACCATGGTGAGGGTTGGAAGGTAGATCCTGGTTACTATGGTGAGGGTAGGAACATAGATCCTGGTTACCATGGTGAGGGTAGGAACATAGAATCTGGTTACCATGGTGAGGGTAGGAACGTAGATCCTGGTTACCATGGTGAGGGTAGGAACATAGATCCTGGTTACCATGGTGAGGGTAGGAACGTAGATCCTGGTTACCATGGTGAGGTTTGGAACATAGATCCTGGTTACGATGGTGAGGGAGGAACATAGATCCTGGTTACCATGGTGAGGGTAAGAACGTAGATCCTGGTTACCATGGTGAGGGTAGGAATGTAGATCCTGGTTAACACGGTGAGGGTAGGAACGTAGATCCTGGTTACCATGGTGAGGTTAGGAACGTAGATCCTGGTTACCTTGGTGAGGGTAGGAATGTAGATCCTGGTTAACACGGTGAGGGTAGGAACGTAGATCCTGGTTACCATGGTGAGGGTAGGAATAGATCCTGGTTACCATGGTGAGGGTAGGAACATAGATCCTGGTTACCATGGTGAGGGTAGGAACGTAGATCCTTGTTACCATGGTGAGGGTAGGAATAGATCCTGGTTACCATGGTGAGGGTAGGAACGTAGATCTTGGTTACCATGGTGAGGGTAGGAACGTAGATCCTGTTTACCATGGTAAGGGTAGGAACATAGATCCTGGTTACCATGGTGAGGGTAGGAACGTAGATCCTGGTTACCATGGTGAGGGTAGGCATGTAGATCCTGGTTACCATGGTGAGGGTAGGAACATAGAATCTGGTTACCATGGTGAGGGTAGGAACGTAGATCCTGGTTACCATGGTGAGGGTAGGAACATAGATCCTGGTTACCATGGTGAGGGTAGGAACGTAGATCCTGGTTACCATGGTGAGGGTAGGAACGTAGATCCTGTTTACCATGGTGAGGGTAGGAACGTAGATCCTGTTTACCATGGTGAGGGTAGGAACGTAGATCCTGTTTACCATGGTGAGGGTGGGAACGTAGATCCTGGTTACCATGGTGAGGGTGGGAACGTAGATCTTGGTTACCATGGTGAGGGTAGGAACGTAGAACGACTTGTTAATTGAGAGCTTTGCTTTTCGGCTCAGCTCTCTCTTTACCACAACAGCTCGATGCAGCGTCCTGATTATTGCGGGCGCCGCACCGATCAGAGTGTTTATAGTAGAGAATGAACCAGATCATGACCTCAAACACATCTTTAAACCTCTCATGTTGAGTCTGTAAATGAACATGTTCTTTTTTTTTTCGTTGCACTTGAACAGTAGAGATGAGTGGAACACGTCGTGAAGGACGTCCTCAGTAACCGTTAAAGTTTCTAATTATTTTTATCTCTCATGTCCCTGCAGAGTGCTTCTTTTCTCATAAATGTATCGTTTTGATTTGAAGTGAATAAATTTTGTTTTGTAACTTATTTCCTGTCTGATCTGGTTCATTATAAAACCTCACCAGCAGGAGGGGCTGTCGCCCTGCTTCAGACCAATCAGTGAGTCAGTCGCCTTCTTAACCATCTATCCCTTACGGGGTTCCGGGGGCTGACGGAGCCCATCCCAGCTGATTCAAGGCGAAGCGCAGGGTACACCCCGAACAGGTTGTCACACCATTCCTCGGGGCAATTTGGCACTGGCGACTCTACCTGACACGCATGTATTAGGTGGGTGGTAGGTAACCGGAGGAAACCCACACAGACACGGAGAGAACATGCAAACTCCACACAGAAAGGCCAGTGTTCCAAGCCTCGTCCACACCCAGGACTTGAATCCCTGACCTGCTTGCTGTGAAGCCACTGTGCTACCCACTGTGCCACCGTGCCACCCTAGACGAATCATTATTTATCTTCTGATCCGTCCATCCCTAACAGGCTGGCGGGGGATGCAGGAGCCTATCCCTGCTGATTCAAGGCGAAGGGCAGGATAGACCCCGGACAGGTCACTGATCTGTCGTGGGGCAACACACACTGACAACCATCCACACACACAAATTCCTAGGGGCAATTTCATAGCAGTCTAACATGTATGTTTTAAGAGGGCAGGAGGAAACACACACATACATGGGGAGAACATGCAAACTACACACAGAAAGGCTACTGTTTCAAACGCTGTCCCACCTAGCACTTGAACCCTGACCTTCTTGCTGCGAGGCCACTGTGTTTGATTTTCTTGATTCACATTCACACACATTCATACCTGATGATGGAAGCTGGAAGCCACCATCGGGAGACATTGGGGGTTTTCTTCAGGGAATCTTTGGTCAACTCCGGCCGTGGAATCGAGCCAGCTCTCTGGTCACAACTCAGTCGCCCTACACACTCACACTGAGCGGTCGTTACGTTAATATGGATCAACTTAATATCATCAAAACGATGTCTTCATGACACATCGTCGTGTCTGGTGGATGACTGGTTATAAACTATCTGGTACAAAGTGCCTTCTACCTCTGTCGAGGTTCCGTTTCCGTTTCGTCGTCTTACGCTTATCCGGCCGGGTCGGACGGGCAACAGCCTCAGACGGGAAAACCAGGGTTCTCTCACTCCAGCTCAATCGGAAGGATCCCGAGTCGTTCCCCGGCCAGCTGTGAGACATAGTCTCTCCAGCAGGTCCAGGGTCTGTTTACCATTGTGAGGGTAGGAAAGTAGATCCTGGTTACCATGGTGAGGGTAGGAACGTAGATCCTGGTTACCATGGTGAGGGTAGGAACGTAGATCCTGGTTACCATGGTGAGGGTAGGAACATAGAATCTGGTTACCATGGTGAGGGTAGGAACGTAGATCCTGGTTACCATGGTGAGGGTAGGAACATAGATCCTGGTTACCATGGTGAGGGTAGGAACATAGATCCTGGTTACCATGGTGAGGGTAGGAATAGATCCTGGTTACCATGGTGAGGGTAGTAACGTAGATCCTGGTTACCATGGTGAGGGTTGGAAGGTAGATCCTGGTTACCATGGTGAGGGTAGGAATAGATCCTGGTTACCATGGTGAGGGTAGGATAATAGATCCTGGTTACCATGGTGAGGGTAGGAACGTAGATCCTGGTTACCATGGTGAGGGTTGGAAGGTAGATCCTGGTTACCATGGTGAGGGTAGGAACATAGAATCTGGTTACCATGGTGAGGGTAGGAACGTAGATCCTGGTTACCATGGTGAGGGTAGGAACATAGATCCTTGTTACCATGGTGAGGGTAGGAACGTAGATCCTGGTTACCATGGTGAGGTTTGGAACATAGATCCTGGTTACCATGGTGAGGGAGGAACATAGATCATGGTTACCATGGTGAGGGTAGGAACGTAGATCCTGGTTACCATGGTGACGGTAGGAATGTAGATCCTGGTTAACACGGTGAGGGTAGGAACGTAGATCCTGGTTACCATGGTGAGGGTAGGAATAGATCCTGGTTACCATGGTGAGGGTAGGAACATAGAATCTGGTTACCATGGTGAGGGTAGGAACATAGATCCTGGTTACCATGGTGAGGGTAGGAAGGTAGATCCTGGTTATCATGGTGAGGGTAGGAATGTAGATCCTGGTTACCATGGTGAGGGTAGGAATAGATCCTGGTTACCATGGTGAGGGTAGGAACGTAGATCCTGGTTACCATGGTGAGGGTAGGAACGTAGATCCTGGTTACCATGAGAGGGTAGGAACATAAATCCTGGTTACCATGGTGAGGGTAGGAACGTAGATCCTGGTTACCATGGTGAGGGTAGAAACATAGATCCTGGTTACCATGGTGAAGGAGGAACATAGATCCTGGTTACCATGGTGAGGGTAGGAACGTAGATCCTGGTTACCATGGTGAGGGTAGGAACGTAGATCCTGGTTAACATGGTGAGGGTAGGAACCTAGATCCTGGTTACCATGGTGAGGGTAGGAACGTAGATCTTGGTTACCATGGTGAGGGTAGGAACGTAGATCCTGTTTACCATTGTGAGGGTAGGATCGTAGATCCTGGTTACCATGGTGAGGGTAGGAACGTAGATCCTGGTTACCATGGTGAGGGTAGGAATGTAGATCCTGGTTACCATGGTGAGGGTAGGAACATAGAATCTGGTTACCATGGTGAGGGTAGGAACGGAGATCCTGGTTACCATGGTGAGGGTAGGAACATAGATCCTGGTTACCATGGTGAGGGTAGGAACATAGAATCTGGTTACCATGGTGAGGGTAGGAACATAGATCCTGGTTACCATGGTGAGGGTAGGAACATAGATCCTGGTTACCATGGTGAGGGTAGGAACGTAGATCCTGGTTACCATGGTGAGGGTAGGAATAGATCCTGGTTACCATGGTGAGGGTAGGAACGTAGATCCTGGTTACCATGGTGAGGGTTGGAAGGTAGATCCTGGTTACCATGGTGAGGGTAGGAAGGTAGATCCTGGTTACCATGGTGAGGGTAGGAACGTAGATCCTGGTTACCATGGTGAGGGTAGGAATAGATCCTGGTTACCATGGTGAGGGTAGGAACGTAGATCCTGGTTACCATGGTGAGGGTTGGAAGGTATATCCTGGTTACCATGGTGAGGGTAGGAAGGTAGATCCTGGTTACCATGGTGAGGGTAGGAACGTAGATCCTGGTTACCATGGTGAGGGTAGAAACATAGATCCTGGTTACCATGGTGAAGGAGGAACATAGATCCTGGTTACCATGGTGAGGGTAGGAACTTAGATCCTGGTTACCATGGTGAGGGTAGGAACGTAGATCCTGGTTAACATGGTGAGGGTAGGAACCTAGATCCTGGTTACCATGGTAAGGGTAGGAACGTAGATCTTGGTTACCATGGTGAGGGTAGGAACGTAGATCCTGTTTACCATTGTGAGGGTAGGAACGTAGATCCTGGTTACCATGGTGAGGGTAGGAACGTAGATCCTGGTTACCATGGTGAGGGTAGGAACGTAGATCCTGGTTACCATGGTGAGGGTAGGAACATAGAATCTGGTTACCATGGTGAGGGTAGGAACGTAGATCCTGGTTACCATGGTGAGGGTAGGAACATAGATCCTGGTTACCATGGTGAGGGTAGGAACATAGATCCTGGTTACCATGGTGAGGGTAGGAATAGATCCTGGTTACCATGGTGAGGGTAGTAACGTAGATCCTGGTTACCATGGTGAGGGTTGGAAGGTAGATCCTGGTTACCATGGTGAGGGTTGGAAGGTAGATCCTGGTTACCATGGTGAGGGTAGGAACATAGATCCTAGTTACCATGGTGAGGGTAGGAACGTAGATCCTGGTTACCATGGTGAGGGTAGGAAGGTAGATCCTGGTTACCATGGTGAGGGTTGGAAGGTAGATCCTGGTTACTATGGTGAGGGTAGGAACATAGATCCTGGTTACCATGGTGAGGGTAGGAACATAGAATCTGGTTACCATGGTGAGGGTAGGAACGTAGATCCTGGTTACCATGGTGAGGGTAGGAACATAGATCCTGGTTACCATGGTGAGGGTAGGAACGTAGATCCTGGTTACCATGGTGAGGTTTGGAACATAGATCCTGGTTACGATGGTGAGGGAGGAACATAGATCCTGGTTACCATGGTGAGGGTAGGAACGTAGATCCTGGTTACCATGGTGAGGGTAGGAATGTAGATCCTGGTTAACACGGTGAGGGTAGGAACGTAGATCCTGGTTACCATGGTGAGGGTAGGAATAGATCCTGGTTACCATGGTGAGGGTAGGAACATAGATCCTGGTTACCATGGTGAGGGTAGGAACGTAGATCCTTGTTACCATGGTGAGGGTAGGAATAGATCCTGGTTACCATGGTGAGGGTAGGAACGTAGATCTTGGTTACCATGGTGAGGGTAGGAACGTAGATCCTGTTTACCATGGTAAGGGTAGGAACATAGATCCTGGTTACCATGGTGAGGGTAGGAACGTAGATCCTGGTTACCATGGTGAGGGTAGGCATGTAGATCCTGGTTACCATGGTGAGGGTAGGAACATAGAATCTGGTTACCATGGTGAGGGTAGGAACGTAGATCCTGGTTACCATGGTGAGGGTAGGAACGTAGATCCTGGTTACCATGGTGAGGGTAGGAACGTAGATCCTGTTTACCATGGTGAGGGTAGGAACGTAGATCCTGTTTACCATGGTGAGGGTAGGAACGTAGATCCTGGTTACCATGGTGAGGGTAGGAATAGATCATGGTTACCATGGTGAGGGTAGGAACGTAGATCCTGGTTACCATGGTGAGGGTTGGAAGGTAGATCCTGGTTACAATGGTGAGGGTAGGAACATAGATCCTGGTTACCATGGTGAGGGTAGGAACGTAGATCCTGGTTACCATGGTGAGGGTAGGAAGGTAGATCCTGGTTATCATGGTGAGGGTAGGAATGTAGATCCTGGTTACCATGGTGAGGGTAGGAATAGATCCTGGTTACCATGGTGAGGGTAGGAACGTAGATCCTGGTTACCATGGTGAGGGTAGGAACGTAGATCCTGGTTACCATGAGAGGGTAGGAACATAAATCCTGGTTACCATGGTGAGGGTAGGAACGTAGATCCTGGTTACCATGGTGAGGGTAGAAACATAGATCCTGGTTACCATGGTGAAGGAGGAACATAGATCCTGGTTACCATGGTGAGGGTAGGAACGTAGATCCTGGTTACCATGGTGAGGGTAGGAACGTAGATCCTGGTTAACATGGTGAGGGTAGGAACCTAGATCCTGGTTACCATGGTGAGGGTAGGAACGTAGATCTTGGTTACCATGGTGAGGGTAGGAACGTAGATCCTGTTTACCATTGTGAGGGTAGGATCGTAGATCCTGGTTACCATGGTGAGGGTAGGAACGTAGATCCTGGTTACCATGGTGAGGGTAGGAATGTAGATCCTGGTTACCATGGTGAGGGTAGGAACATAGAATCTGGTTACCATGGTGAGGGTAGGAACGTAGATCCTGGTTACCATGGTGAGGGTAGGAACATAGATCCTGGTTACCATGGTGAGGGTAGGAACATAGAATCTGGTTACCATGGTGAGGGTAGGAACATAGATCCTGGTTACCATGGTGAGGGTAGGAACATAGATCCTGGTTACCATGGTGAGGGTAGGAACGTAGATCCTGGTTACCATGGTGAGGGTAGGAATAGATCCTGGTTACCATGGTGAGGGTAGGAACGTAGATCCTGGTTACCATGGTGAGGGTTGGAAGGTAGATCCTGGTTACCATGGTGAGGGTAGGAAGGTAGATCCTGGTTACCATGGTGAGGGTAGGAACGTAGATCCTGGTTACCATGGTGAGGGTAGGAATAGATCCTGGTTACCATGGTGAGGGTAGGAACGTAGATCCTGGTTACCATGGTGAGGGTTGGAAGGTATATCCTGGTTACCATGGTGAGGGTAGGAAGGTAGATCCTGGTTACCATGGTGAGGGTAGGAACGTAGATCCTGGTTACCATGGTGAGGGTAGAAACATAGATCCTGGTTACCATGGTGAAGGAGGAACATAGATCCTGGTTACCATGGTGAGGGTAGGAACGTAGATCCTGGTTACCATGGTGAGGGTAGGAACGTAGATCCTGGTTAACATGGTGAGGGTAGGAACCTAGATCCTGGTTACCATGGTGAGGGTAGGAACGTAGATCTTGGTTACCATGGTGAGGGTAGGAACGTAGATCCTGTTTACCATTGTGAGGGTAGGAACGTAGATCCTGGTTACCATGGTGAGGGTAGGAACGTAGATCCTGGTTACCATGGTGAGGGTAGGAACGTAGATCCTGGTTACCATGGTGAGGGTAGGAACATAGAATCTGGTTACCATGGTGAGGGTAGGAACGTAGATCCTGGTTACCATGGTGAGGGTAGGAACATAGATCCTGGTTACCATGGTGAGGGTAGGAACATAGATCCTGGTTACCATGGTGAGGGTAGGAATAGATCCTGGTTACCATGGTGAGGGTAGTAACGTAGATCCTGGTTACCATGGTGAGGGTTGGAAGGTAGATCCTGGTTACCATGGTGAGGGTTGGAAGGTAGATCCTGGTTACCATGGTGAGGGTAGGAACATAGATCCTAGTTACCATGGTGAGGGTAGGAACGTAGATCCTGGTTACCATGGTGAGGGTAGGAAGGTAGATCCTGGTTACCATGGTGAGGGTTGGAAGGTAGATCCTGGTTACTATGGTGAGGGTAGGAACATAGATCCTGGTTACCATGGTGAGGGTAGGAACATAGAATCTGGTTACCATGGTGAGGGTAGGAACGTAGATCCTGGTTACCATGGTGAGGGTAGGAACATAGATCCTGGTTACCATGGTGAGGGTAGGAACGTAGATCCTGGTTACCATGGTGAGGTTTGGAACATAGATCCTGGTTACGATGGTGAGGGAGGAACATAGATCCTGGTTACCATGGTGAGGGTAGGAACGTAGATCCTGGTTACCATGGTGAGGGTAGGAATGTAGATCCTGGTTAACACGGTGAGGGTAGGAACGTAGATCCTGGTTACCATGGTGAGGGTAGGAATAGATCCTGGTTACCATGGTGAGGGTAGGAACATAGATCCTGGTTACCATGGTGAGGGTAGGAACGTAGATCCTTGTTACCATGGTGAGGGTAGGAATAGATCCTGGTTACCATGGTGAGGGTAGGAACGTAGATCTTGGTTACCATGGTGAGGGTAGGAACGTAGATCCTGTTTACCATGGTAAGGGTAGGAACATAGATCCTGGTTACCATGGTGAGGGTAGGAACGTAGATCCTGGTTACCATGGTGAGGGTAGGCATGTAGATCCTGGTTACCATGGTGAGGGTAGGAACATAGAATCTGGTTACCATGGTGAGGGTAGGAACGTAGATCCTGGTTACCATGGTGAGGGTAGGAACGTAGATCCTGGTTACCATGGTGAGGGTAGGAACGTAGATCCTGTTTACCATGGTGAGGGTAGGAACGTAGATCCTGTTTACCATGGTGAGGGTAGGAACGTAGATCCTGTTTACCATGGTGAGGGTGGGAACGTAGATCCTGGTTACCATGGTGAGGGTGGGAACGTAGATCTTGGTTACCATGGTGAGGGTAGGAACGTAGAACGACTTGTTAATTGAGAGCTTTGCTTTTCGGCTCAGCTCTCTCTTTACCACAACAGCTCGATGCAGCGTCCTGATTATTGCGGGCGCCGCACCGATCAGAGTGTTTATAGTAGAGAATGAACCAGATCATGACCTCAAACACATCTTTAAACCTCTCATGTTGAGTCTGTAAATGAACATGTTCTTTTTTTTTTTCGTTGCACTTGAACAGTAGAGATGAGTGGAACACGTCGTGAAGGACGTCCTCAGTAACCGTTAAAGTTTCTAATTATTTTTATCTCTCATGTCCCTGCAGAGTGCTTCTTTTCTCATAAATGTATCGTTTTGATTTGAAGTGAATAAATTTTGTTTTGTAACTTATTTCCTGTCTGATCTGGTTCATTATAAAACCTCACCAGCAGGAGGGGCTGTCGCCCTGCTTCAGACCAATCAGTGAGTCAGTCGCCTTCTTAACCATCTATCCCTTACGGGGTTCCGGGGGCTGACGGAGCCCATCCCAGCTGATTCAAGGCGAAGCGCAGGGTACACCCCGAACAGGTTGTCACACCATTCCTCGGGGCAATTTGGCACTGGCGACTCTACCTGACACGCATGTATTAGGTGGGTGGTAGGTAACCGGAGGAAACCCACACAGACACGGAGAGAACATGCAAACTCCACACAGAAAGGCCAGTGTTCCAAGCCTCGTCCACACCCAGGACTTGAATCCCTGACCTGCTTGCTGTGAAGCCACTGTGCTACCCACTGTGCCACCGTGCCACCCGAGACGAATCATTATTTATCTTCTGATCCGTCCATCCCTAACAGGCTGGCGGGGGATGCAGGAGCCTATCCCTGCTGATTCAAGGCGAAGGGCAGGATAGACCCCGGACAGGTCACTGATCTGTCGTGGGGCAACACACACTGACAACCATCCACACACACAAATTCCTAGGGGCAATTTCATAGCAGTCTAACATGTATGTTTTAAGAGGGCAGGAGGAAACACACACATACATGGGGAGAACATGCAAACTACACACAGAAAGGCTACTGTTTCAAACGCTGTCCCACCTAGCACTTGAACCCTGACCTTCTTGCTGCGAGGCCACTGTGTTTGATTTTCTTGATTCACATTCACACACATTCATACCTGATGATGGAAGCTGGAAGCCACCATCGGGAGACATTGGGGGTTTTCTTCAGGGAATCTTTGGTCAACTCCGGCCGTGGAATCGAGCCAGCTCTCTGGTCACAACTCAGTCGCCCTACACACTCACACTGAGCGGTCGTTACGTTAATATGGATCAACTTAATATCATCAAAACGATGTCTTCATGACACATCGTCGTGTCTGGTGGATGACTGGTTATAAACTATCTGGTACAAAGTGCCTTCTACCTCTGTCGAGGTTCCGTTTCCGTTTCGTCGTCTTACGCTTATCCGGCCGGGTCGGACGGGCAACAGCCTCAGACGGGAAAACCAGGGTTCTCTCACTCCAGCTCAATCGGAAGGATCCCGAGTCGTTCCCCGGCCAGCTGTGAGACATAGTCTCTCCAGCAGGTCCAGGGTCTGCTTCTTGGTCTCCTCCCGGTGGGACGTGCCCGAAACACCTCACCAGCGAGGCGCTCGGGTGCATCCTAACCAGATGCCTGAACCACCCCATCTGACTCGTCTCGACCTGGAGGAGGAGCAGCTCGACCCCAAGCTCCTCCCAGATGGCAGAGCGTCTCACCGCATCTCTGAGTGAGAGCCCAGCCATCCTGCGGAGGAAGCTCATGTCGGCAGCTTGTATCGTCGGCCTGCTTGTTACCATGTCTTATTTCCTGTCTCTACCCAAAACCCCATAGCTCCCCCACAGACTCTGCTGTGCCTCTCCACCCTCAGCCTGCCACCCTCCACTGTCATTCCCCTTAAAAACCGTTTAACCTTGGCCGTCTATGGAACCAGATTTCGTCTCTCCTCCATCTCACCCACGTAGCTGCAGGTGTAACATGAATCTGAGTGGAGGTGGTAAGGACTGCTGGCATGGCTGTTTAGAGTGAGACCCACGTGAAAGAGTCTGTTATTGTTCACTGTGACCATCAAAGGTCAGGTTTAAGAGACAGAAGGCGTCTGTGTGACGCTGCGTGTAAACACCGCTCTCTCTGTGATGGCTTTATGGTAGTACTTACATACGTGAAACACGACCGTTCGCCTGCTCAGATGAAACAAGAGGTTATTATTTTATCCGAGCTCATCAGCTCGACTTCAGTGGAAAGGTCTATTTTTAATCACTCCTGTTTAGTTCAGTGGAAAAGCCGCAGGACGGTCGTTTGGACGCTCGATCGAGCTCAACTTATTTTAGTTAAGAAACATTTTCGATTCGTCAGAATGAATAAAAACAAATGAAAAGGATCTACTTTGTCTAAACCAGGGATGGGCAAACTACGACCCGCGGGGCACATGAGGCCCGTTAAACGTTTTAATCCGGCCGGTCGAACTTAAAAAAATTACAGAAATAAACCTTATTAATGTTTTATTTTTCTGTAATTCTGATGTTTCATGGCGCCAAAGATACAACAACACTGATCCCATTAAAATGTGTGTGTCTCCGTGATGCCCACGCTCTGTGCACAGATATGGAAAGCCATCGGGGCCAATACACACTCGTAAACAAACCTAGCACCGCTAGATTTGAAATTTAACGCTCTTGATGTAACATTTAGCACTTGTTTAAAATCTAGCATCATTCTATCGGTCTAATCTAGAGGTTACCAAAGCATGCCATCCATCTGATCCTGTTACGCCCCCTGGTTACATGTTAGAACGCAATGTGGCCCACGAACCAAAAAGTTTGCCCACCTCTGATCTAAACAAAGAAACAAAACGTGTTTAGGAAGCATGGCAGCTTTCTGATCGAGGCTAAGATCGTCATTTACTGCCCAAAGTTTCTCGGGAACAACTTGAGTTTAACTGGTTGTTTTCAAGGTCATGTCACCCATGAGTAAACGACTGTATGACCGGTGCCAGAGCTTGGTTTGTATCGCCAGTGTCCTGACGAGATCTGTGACCATCGAGATCTGCGACTTTGCACCTCTGCACATGCCCAGAACGCTCCCCCTCGCTTACGGATGACCCAACCATCAAGATCTGTGACCTGCCATACTTCTATTGGAATTAGCGTTAGGGTTAGTTTATGAAACTCCGATCTGCGACCGGTCGTAGATCTCGATAAAACACCGGCTTTAAGTTGACTCCATTTCCGCTCAGAGTCAGACTCCACCAAGCCTGCCTTTTGTCACTGATTCTGTTCATTATGGACAGAGTTTCTCGGTGCAGCCGAGTCAGCGGAGGGATCCGGTACGTCCGGATTGGGTCTCTGCTTTTTCTAAATGATGGGGTCCTGTTGTCTTCATCGGGTCGTGATCGACAACTTTTACTGGACCAATTTGGGGCCTGGATGGTAATCAGAGCCTCTAAATCAGAGACTCTGGTCCTTGCCAACCTTTTTGGTGAAATGAAAGAGAACCCCATCTCTTCTGAGGAACACCGTCATCTGATTGGTTCATCGTGTTGGCGCCAGAGGACCTCAACGGCACAGATTGAAGACCCACTTTTAAACCTGGCTTTTACTTGCTTTTATTTTTGTTTATTATAATTGTTTAAAGTTTAATCATTTATTTTTACACAGTTTTATTTGTCTGTTTTTTTCGGTCACCAGCTGTGGGCGGCGACCGAATGAACGAGATCATGGATAGAAGCGGCAGATATGAGCTTCCTCTGCAGGGTGGCAGGGCTCTCACTCAGAGATCGGGTGAGGAGCTCTGCCATCTGGGAGGAGCTCGGAGTAGAGCCGCTCCTCCTACAGGTCGAGAAAAGCCAGATGGGGTGATTCGGGCATCTGGTCAGGATGCCCCCCTTAGCGCCTCGGTGGTGAGTTGTTTTGGGCACGTCCCACCAGGAGGAGACCAAGAGGCAGACCCCAGACCTGCTGGAGAGACCTGTTGGCCGGGGAACGACTTGGGATCCTTCTGGGCGAGCTGGAGAAAGCACCCAGGGTGAGAGAAGCCTGAGCTTCCCGTCTGAGTCTGTCGCCCCCGCGACCCGGCCCCGGATGAGCGGAAGACGACGGAACGATACGGAACCAGCTGTGGGTGGTGACTGAAAGAACGAGATCACGGATACAAGCAGCAGAAATGAGCTTCCTCTCCCGGGTGGCTGAGCTCTTATTCAGAGATTGGGTGAGGAGCTCTGCCATCTGGGAGGAGCTCGGTGTCGAGCCGTTGCTCCTTTGGGGAGAGAGAATTGGGAGGTTTGAGGATTTGGTTGGGATGCCCCCCAAACACCGCACTGGTGAGGTGTTTAGGGCACGTCCCACTAGGAGGAAACCCAGAGTTAGACCCCAGACCTGCTGGAGAGACTATGTCCCCCATCTCAGGATCCTTCTGGGTGAGCTGGAGGATGTAGCCGGGGTGAGAGAAGCCTGGGCTGTTAGCTTGCTCTGGGGGTCTGACTGGCCTGCGTGATGTGGGTCTCTCACTTCAGCCAGGTGTCTTTTCCGGATCCAGGTGACCTCCTGATGTTGTGACCTCTGCAGTCATGAGCAGGTCGTCTCCTGGTGTGGATCAATCCCAAGTTATTGTTTCCTCACATCAGGCCAGTTAAAGAGACAGTGTCTGTGGTTCAGGAGGAATCAGAGAGGCAATAAAACCTAACATGGAGGAAACCATAAAAAACACATACACAGGTAGAACATGCAAACTACACACAGAAAGACCAGTGACCATGTCGTGGTTCCCTCGAGCCACCACCAGAGGGAGCCAGGGACCACCTCATCTTTCCCCCAATTCTGGCTAATTAGACATTCAGCACCTGTGGGCTCACCTGGATCCAATCTCCTGGCTGCCTATTTAAGGGCAGCCTCACCAGCCTTCTTTGTCAGGTCTTACAATCACCTTTCCCAGCCAGGTCACCCTGGTTGCCTGACCATGTTTATTATTTTGGATTTATTTGGACTTATGAAAACCTTAAGTCAATTATGTTTTTCTTTACAGAATTTCCTGATTTAAGAAATAAACCATGTTCCAAGTCCTGCATTTGGGTCCTCTTCTTTCCACCATCCCTTCCCCTCACCACGACAGACCAAGTATTTTTCAGAATTATCAAGTCTATTTTTGTCATTATTATGGGATGTTTCCTCAACCAGAACACAGATTTGCATTTTTCCAGATGCGACAAACTGCTGCGTGAATTTACAATTCAAATGATTTAAAGAGAATAAAAAAAAAAAATGAGAAGCTTTGTTTTTATCTTAAACCAACGAGCGACTTCATCAGAGACGGGCAGAGAGGTCAGAGGGAACGACGAGACGGTGAGTTTAGATCAAATTTAAAACAGAATACCTTAAGGGCCTGCGGTGTGTGAGGATATTAAACCTATTAGAAAACTTATTCTAATGCAATAATAACCAGAACTCAAGAGACCTTTAGATTTTCACAAACTACTTCTAAGTTTATTTATTAGACAAATCTCACAAGCAAAATGATAAAAACAGTAAAAAGAAAAGGAATTGGGAAAAAAAAGTTGTGGAACAATCTCTTTGTGAAGCAACGATTCTCTTTCTCTGTCTCTCTGCGTAATTTTCTGTTTCTGTCCTTCTGTGTGCCAGTTAGTTCTTCTTTTCTGCTCCATTTATAACCATTAAGCGCTGTTCTGGCGCGCAATAACGACCGATGCACATGCCATCTGGGTGGGGGAAGGATGGAGCGGGAGATCGACAGGCGGATCGGTGCGGCATCAGCAATAACTAGGACGCTGCATCGGTCCGTCGTGGTAAAGAGAGAGCTGAGCCGAAAAGCAAAGCTCTCGATTTACAAGTCGATCTACGTTCCAACCCTCACCTATGGTCACCAGCTGTGGGTGATGACCGAAAGAATGAGATCGCGGGTGCAAGCGGCCGAAATGAGCTTCCTCCGCAGGGTGGCTGGGCTTTCACTCAGAGATCGGGTGAGGAGCTCTGCCATCCGGGAGGAGCTCGGTGTCGAGCCGCTCCTCCTCCAGGTCGAGAGAAGCCAGATGGGGTGTTTCGGGCATCTGGTCAGGATGCCTCCCGAGCGCATCGCGGGCGAGTTGTTTCGGGCACGTCCCACCGGGAGGAGACCAAGGGGCAGACCCCGGACCCGCTGGAGAGACTATGTCTCACAGCTGGCCGGGGAACGACTTGGGATCCTTCCGGGTGAGCTGGATGATGCAGCCGGGGAGAGAGATCCCTGGGCTGCCCGCTTGAGGCTGTTGCCCCCGCGACCCGACCCCGGAAAAGCGGAAGATGACGGAATGGAACGGCACATGCGATCTTCCTGTGTCTTAACCACAGTGTTCTTTCTATCTACCTGACTCCTTGTAAGAGAAAAAAAAAACAAGCATGTATCTCAGATGCTCATGAGGATGTGGTTAACATTTCTGAAAACATCAGTTTGAACATTAACAAAAACGGTAATCGTTTTACACCTAACTTCTGAGCTGGGAATTATTTGTGACCCTGATTTCACCCAGAGAGTGCTAATCTCTCAACAATAATGTTAGAGGGGTCTAGTGTAATAGCGTTGAAAAATCACAAACAGGGAAGCTGTGACTATCACCCCATGTGACGTTCGGCAGGCCACAGCTCGTTTGGCTGACAAAAAGTTCTCAGGCTCAGACAATATCACTGCAGAACATCTGATATACACTAGTCCAAACACTGCCATTCTGCTTGCATTATACTTTTCAGGGTTCATGACCCATGGAGATTTTGCCTTACTCTCTATTGTCTGTCATCTTGGTACCTTTTATTAAGAACGAAGCAGGCCAATTAGGAAGTCAACTACAGGCCAATAGCATTAGCTAGTGTCATCTCTAAAGTCCTGGAAAAAATACTGTTTAATAGACTTGAACAATTCATCAGTAACACAGAAAATCAGTTTGGTTTTAAATCCAGACTGGGAACTGACTTCTGCATACTGTATATGGCAGAACGAACAGCACGCCATAACTTTGTGTTACGCTGGAAAAGGCTGAAAGGCGGAAATTTCTCCGATATGTCTGAAAGTGCTGAGGGTTGAGAGGGGAGAGAAATAGTCATTTTTTGTGGTCTTGAAATTTATTCTGGCATTCTAAAATCATTCTGCCATTGTGGGTTAAAAAATGAGTAATTATTTCAGATTTTTCTGCTAAAGGTCTTAGGTCTGGCTCTGGTGTAGTTTTGTTGACATGCAAAGCGTTGCTTTCGCTTACGTCAAGTGAGTATCCAATCACAAGATGCGTACATGTCATGTTTAATGTAAGGGCTTCCAGAAGGCCTAAATGTCAACAACTCATTATCTGATTGGCTGTCACAACTACACATGCTCGTTCATTTGCAGTGCACAAAATTAAAACAAGGAGGTGTACCTGACTGTAACATACAGATTCAGGCTTATTGGTACACTAACCAGAAGATGCAGGTGAAATGGGAGGATATGATCTCTGATTCTTTTGGAATAACTAATGGAGTGTGCCAAGGGAGGGGGCGGGGGCCTGTTGTCTCTAGCTCTGTTTAATTTGTACATAGCTGAGCTATCTCATAATCTGAATAATTGTAAAACAGGCTGTGTGATCGGCAACACCCTGATAAATCATTTCATGTATGCAGATGGTCTGGAAGTTATCTCCCCTAGTAGTGCAGGATTTCAGCAGCTGCTGAACATCTGCTCTGACTATGGACTTGAACGTGACATCATCTATCATCCTAAAAAGAGTGTAGTCCTTATATGCCAGACCAAAGTGGACGAGGACCTTTGCTTCTCTGACTTTTTTTTGTCGGCGCAAACAATCAGTGTTTGCAACAAAACCAAGTATCTGGGCCAGATAATCACAGACTACTGTACGTCTGTGATTGGTCTCAAATTTCCATCCTAAGTGCATGACCACTGTGGGAGACATAGTCTCAAAAAAATCCGGAAATCCCATTGTATATATTTTTTAAATAATTTATTTGTATGTTACCACCACAAATAAGTATTTGAACACCTGGGAAAATCAATGTTAATATTTGATACAGCAGCCTTTGTTGGCATTTATAGAGGTCAAAAGTTTCCTGTATTTTTTCACAAAGTTTGCACAGACTGCAGGAGGAATTTTGGCCCCCTTCTCTACACAGCTCTTCCCTGGATCAGTCAGATTTCTGGGCTGTCACCGGGAAATAGAGTTTGAACTCCCACCAAAAATTTTAAGGTCAGGGACTGGCTAGGCCACTCCAGAACCCTGAAATGCTTCTTATGTAGCCACTCCTTGGTGATCCTGGGTGTGTGTTTTGGGTCATTGTCATGTTGGAAGACCCAGTCATGACTCATCTTCAATGCTCTAACTGAGAAAAGGTGGTTGTTCCGCAAAATCTCACAATATATGACCCCGGTCATCCTCTACTAAATACCGTGCAGTTGTCCTTTCAGAAACCACTCCAAAGCATGATGCTACCAGCCCCGTGCTTCACAGTAGGGATAGTGTTCTTGGGCTGATAGCCAGTCTCATCTGACTACATGGTTGACTACCGGATATCCAGATGGTCATTGGTAAACTTAAGATGGACCTGGACATAGAATGCTTTAAGCAGAATAACCTTCCATGTCATGCATGATTTTAAACCTAGATGTCTTAGTGAATTATATCAAAGGAACCTTGGAAATGGTGAACCCAGCTCTTTTCAGGTCATTGACCAGCTCCCCCTGGAGTTCTAGTATGATTCATCACCTTTCTTAGAATCATTGAGACCGCACAGGGGGACGTCTTGCATGGAGGCCCTGTCTATGGGAGATTGACAGTCATATTTATCTTCTTCAATTGTCTAATAATTGCTTCAACAGGGGATCGTTTTTAACCGAGTTGCTTGGAAATTGCCCCATAACCTCTTCCTGCTTTGTAAATATCAGCTTTGTATCTGGTGTCTTTGGACAGCTGTGTGGTCTTGGTGTTGTTAGTAGTTGCAATTCCACTGACTTTATGAGGTGGACATGTGTCTTTATGTGGCTAGCGCCCTCAACAGTCACTTCTAAAGTAGGATAATAAATAAAATAGAGGTGGAATTTATAGACAAACTAACAGGTCTTTGACTATCAGAATTCTAGCTGATAGAAAGGTGTTCATTACTTTTTTGCAGCAGTAGCACAAATTTATTTTTTAAATAGTATTTAATAATAAAACCTAATTTCAATGTCCGCTTAAAAGAACGTTACCTCTGACAAAAAACAAACAAACAAAAAAACAACCCGGTTGTAGGCTTACAATGTGTCCCTGATGGTTTAATGGCTAGGATTTGGTGCCTTCGGCATAACTGCGATTCATAGTCAGCAGCTGTCACATAATGCAGACCGTGCCACATTTTCCGAAGAAACTTGCTTGTCCTGTATCTGCTGACTTTCTCTAGAAACTACGTGTTGTACTTCCACACTTTATTTGGACGAGCCAACGATGGTTAGAAAATATTTCATTGAGAACAAAGAGTGCTTGTCTCTTCTCGCTTACGCCAGGTTTAGATACCGTCTGCCGTACTGATGCAAGCTTACGGCAAGTTGAAAGTAAAGACCATGGAGAAGAAGCAAAAGATCAACCAAAGGCCTTTATCAGCCACACAGTGTGCTCACTAAGAAGGTGACCCACACCCCTGCAAAAGATCAGCCTGACAGAGAAAAATCCTGGCACTCCACTAATTTGGGTGTGTCTTGGGCTTGAAGGCACAACTGGGATTCAAATACAGGTCAGACACATCAGAGATAGTCAGCAGCTTTCAAATACAACCGGCAGGCCTTGTGTAACTGTCCAAATAGTGAAGGGTTATTCCCAAGGCTAAAAAGCCTAGTGCTTGTTTTTTGCAGATGGGTCTGTAATGTTCCAATGGCTAGAGTTTGGTGCTCTCACCACCGTGCTCCAGGTTTCAGGGAATCAAATAGAGTCACAGTAAGTGTTGGTGATCGAGTCAATGGCCTGTGTACAGTTTACAATGACGTAGAATTTTTTTTTTTCTGCAAGGCAACTGCCGAGTGGTTTTAGCCATGCAGGCCAAATTAAATGCGAGTAAACCTAGAAACAACCGATTAGCAACTGTGCGCTTGATATATTTAACCAATCAATATGTAGTTCTCTTCTTCTTCTCCTTTCGGCATTTCCCTTCAGGGGTCGCCACAGTAAGTCAATTTCTTCCATCTAACCCTACCTGCTGCATCTTCTTCGGTCACGCCAACTATCTTCATGTCTTCCTTCACTGTATCCATGAACCTCCTCTTTGGTCTTCCTCTAGCCCTCTTTCCTGGGGGTTCCAAACCCATCATCCTTCTGCCATTGTACTCGGTCTCTCTTCTCTGTACATGTCCAAACCATCTCAGCCTGGCCTCTCACACTTTGTCTCCAAAACCTCTAACATGTGCTGTTCCCCTGATATACTCATTTCTAATCCTGTCCATCCTGGTCACTCCCAGAGAGATCCTCAGCATCTTCATCTCTGCTACCTCCATCTCTGTTTCCTGTCTTTTCCTCTGCTACTTTTTCTAGACCAATCAGCACTCTCTCACTACAGATCACAATGTCATCTGCAAACATCATTGTCCATCGAGATTCCTGTCTAACCTTGTCTGTCAGCCTGTCCATTACCACAGCAAACAGCAAAGGACTCAGAGCAGATCCCTGGTGCAGTCCCACCCCCACATTGAACCCCTCTGTCACACCTACAGCACACCTCATCACTGTCTTACAGCCCTCATACGTGTCCTGCTCCGCTCTAACATACTTCTCAGTCACACCAGACTTCCTCATACAATACCATAGTTCTTCTCTCGGTACCCTGTCATAGATCGATAGATGGATAGATAGATTTACTTTATTGATCCCACAGATGGGAAATTTGTGCATTACAGCAGCAACAAGAAAGAAATAGACAGTACATATACAAGAAGATAAATAAAAAATAATAAAATATTAAAATAATAAAATAGAGGGAATAATGTGACAAAACATTGAGGTCAATACAGACTGTAAGTGCAAAGAGGGTAAAAAAAAAAAGCACAACACAAGAAGCATGAAGTGACAAACAGTGATGAATTACATGAGCATGAACCAGTTATTTGCTATTCTGTGAGTTATTAAAAAGTGTTATTGTGTTGGGAATAAAAGATTACTGGTACCGGGCGGTTTTTGAGCGGAGCTGTCTCAGCCTCTTGGAGAAGGAGCTCCGCTGCTTGTTCAGAAGTGGGTAGAGAGGATGGTCAGGGTTGTCCATGATGGATAAAAGTTTATTCAGTGACCTCCTCTCCATCACTGCTTCGAGTGGGTCCTCTTGGCAGCTAATGACAGAGCCAGCCTTTCTTATCAGTTTATTAAGTCTGTTGGCGTCACTGGCTGCAGTGCTGCTCCTCCAGCAGATGACGGAGAAGAACAAGGTGCTGGCCACCACAGACTGATAGAAGGTCTCCAGCATCTTGCAGCACACATTGAAGGACCTCAGCTTCCTTAGGAAGTAAAGTCGGCTGCAGGTCTTCTTGTACACAGTAGTACTGTTGCTCCTCCAGCTCAGTCTGCTGTCGATGGTCACTCCCAGGTATTTGTACTCCTCCACAACCTCCACATCCTAACCAGAATGTAGAGGGGCCGCAAGGCAGATCTGTTCTTCCGGAAGTCAATCACCATCTCCCTGGTCTTGTCTACATTGAGCAGGAGGTGATTCTCTCCCGCCCACTCCACAAATCCATCCACCACCCTCCTGTACTCCTCCTCCTGTCCACCACTTATACACCCTACAACTGCGGAGTCATCGGAGAATTTCTGTTGGTGGCATGATTCTGAGTTGTGCTGGAAGTCTGAGGTGTACAATGTGAAGAGGAATGGCGAGAGCACAGTGCCCTGTGGGGCTCCAACACCACTCAGAACCACATCAGACAGGACTTTGCCCAGCCGGACGAACTGTGGCCTGTCCGTCAGGTAATCAGTGATCCAGGAGATGATGGACGTATCAGCACCCATCAGCCGCAGCTTATCACCCAGTAATGAAGGCTGGATGGTGTTAAAGGCACTAGAGAATGTTAATGAGCTCGCTGCAGCAGATGGATGACGGCATCCTCGACTCCCAGGCGTGGCCGGTAGGCAAACTGCAGGGGGTCCAGAGAGGAATTCACCAGCGGTCTCGTGAGCTAACACCAGCCTCTCCAGCACTTTCATCACATGAGATGTGAGGGCAACTGGACGGAAATCCTTGAGGTGAGATGAAGATGGTTTCTTGGGTACAGGGACCAGGCACGATGTCTTCCAGAGAAGAGGAACCCCCTCCAGCCTGAGGCTCAGGTTGAAGAGGTGCTGGAGAACCCCACACAGCTGGAGCGCACAGGTTCTCAGGGTACGGGGGCTGATGCCATCTGGGCCGGCTGCTTTGTGCTGGTTTAGCTTCTCCAGCTGTTTCTTCACCTGGTAGGTGGTCACAGTCAGACTGGGGGTGAACGAGTGGGTAGGCGGAATGGAGGGAGGGGTGATGGTCTGAGGTCCTAGCAAGCTTAGTGTGACAGAGGAAGGTGAGTGGCAGTTGGGTGAGGGGGGTTCATCAGCGAGTCGGTTGAATAGCTGAGAAGGAGCAGACGCTGGTGGCAGGTGTGATGGAGGTAGGGAAGGGGAGGCAGAGGCATTCAGCTAAACCTATTGAAAAAGGTATTAAAGTCATTTGCTCTATCTTTGCCACCACTAGTGGGTCTGCTTCTCGCTCCAAATCCAGTGATCTTTTTCATTCCGGACCACACCTCACTCATGTTGTCCTGCTGTAGTTTGGATTCCAGCTTCTTATATGCTTCTTTTCCCTTCCTCAGCTGGTCTCGGAGTTGATGCTGCACCATCTTCAGTTCCTCCCGGTCTCCAGACCTGAAGGCTGCTTTCTTCCTCTTAAGGAGAGTCTTTTGGTCACAGGTGATCCAGGGTTTGTTGTTGGGGAAGCATCGGACAGTCCGGGTGGGACAGACAGACTCCTCACAGAACTTAATGTATTCTGTAATGCAGTCTGTCATGCCATCAATGTCTTCTCAGTGAGGTGTGCAGAGTGCATCCCAGTTCGTGGATCCAAGACAGTCCTGGAGGGCCCGCTCTGCTTCCGGAGTCCACTTCCTGACAGTCTTTTTGGACACAGGTTTTTGCAGGGCGATTGGGACATAACACGGCTTTAGATGGACCAGGTTGTGATCAGAGGTTGTCATCAGACCTGCCGAGGGGTGGAAGGGCTGTGGCTCTGTATGCATTCAGTATGTTTGCATACAGGAGGTCCAGAATTTTATTCTCCCTTGTGGGGCGGTCCACATACTGGGTGAAGTCCACAAGTGGTCTGTCCATGTTGATGTGGTTGAAGTCACCAGTTATGATACAGAAGGCGTTGAGCTGCTGTGTTTGCAGGCGGGAAACGGTGGTTGCAATGATGTCACTGGCGGTCTCAGTGTGCTCTCTCTCTCTAGATCTCTCTCTCTATATCTAGATCTCTCTCTCTCTAGATCTACAAAGACACAGTGCAGCTCCCTCTGACCTTCCCTGTACTTCTCTATCAGCATCCTCAAGGCAAATACTGCATCTGTAGTGCAGTTAGTCTGTGAAATAAGTCTTGACAACACATCTTGTGGTCTGCATAAAAGAGAGCATTTGAAACATCTCGATTACGACAAGATGCTCACTTTGCTGTGAAATGAAGGGATTGATTCTAAATGTTGTGGCGCAGATAAAAGAGAAACATCTGGAAGAACAAGGCCACAACATATATTTGATTGTAGGTGCTGTAAAAGTCCCCCAGCAGCTCATTCACTAATCACTCTTTTTTTAAAAAATCACCTGTTTTTGCTTTAAAAGATAAATTTATTTATTTATTTATTTTTTAAATAAATTATATTCATTTCGATTGACATGTTGTTTTGTAGTTTGACCACTAGATGACAATAGTGCAAATGATAGAAAATTGCTCTTTTTTTCCCTCTTTCTTCAGAAGAAGAAAGATAGTTCATTTCATGTGGCTGGAACAAGATGTGAATGTGCATCTTTAACAGTTTTTTAAAAAGTTTTTTGAGTCCAAAAAGTTTTTAGTCTGAACTATAAAAAAGTAGCAATAAATACACTTAGTAAAATCTAAAATTGTTTTATTTAATTAATCCTCATGATTCTTTAGGGAACAATTTCACCCCATTCAATGTTTATCAATCAAATTTTATTAGTGTGATTAATTAATTTATTTTTTTTTTAACTTTTTTCACTTTGATGTGGATATTTTAATATCTCCCCAAAACGTAATAAAATAATGGTTTTGTGGTTCTGAACACGGATGGAAAGTTTGGGGTATTTTTTTTTTTTTTAAAGCTGTTAATGATTTCAAAAAATGCTGAAGAGCACGAACACCCAATCCTGTAGCAGGATATGTCGTTGTATGGGCGTGTACTTGAACAGGATTGGTGGTTCTGGTCTTTAACACTCTAGACAGCAACCGCACTGGCCTTTTTTCAAGGATCTAATGTCAACCTCTGGTTTACCTGTGGAGGGCAGCATTGCGCACTCGACCGTATAGCCTGCCGGAAATGATTTGAAGAGGAAGAAAGTTCAGTCGGAGGATTTTGAGGAGTGATGAGCTGAGGGAAGATCAGAGAAATGTTTTGGTGCTGTTGTCACTTTTCTAAGTTGGATATGAGAATATTTGTTTAGGATCTAGTAGGAGGCAATAATGCACATTTATTGAGTGCCTCATGCCTTTAAAAAAAAAAAGAAAGTTCAGTCATTTTTTATTTTACTCTGTGAGAACTGTTTTCTTTTCTAACTCTGAACTCCTTTTTTTTTGGCATTAAATGAGACAAGTGGTTTAACTAGACTACAGGCAAATAAAATGTTTAAATAGAACCTGTTAGCAAGTGAGAATAATAGTAAACTGCTGTTGAAAGATCTTTTGTAAAGTTTTGAGAATTTGGCTATCCAAACAGTATTATTACTGGAGTGTCTGGTGGAGTTTTTTTTAGTTATTTCATTATGGTATAGTTGTATTTCTGCCTTACAGAAAGATGGTATGTCACTGATGGTTAGATCTCCTTAGTCTATGAACTCATTACTGCTGAGTTCGTACAAACAGTTTCCTAAATGAACTAATAACTCCTGAGTTTGTCTGAAGAGCAGCTTGGACTGCCGCCGCTCCACATTTTTGATGGACTCGTTGATGTCCCATATCTATTCAAAAATGTATTTGTTTACTTTGTACAGTCTCTGAGTAATCTCCACACTGTCAGTTGTCTCCTGAGACACCCTGTCATAGAGATTAGATTGTCACATTCATTGAAAAAGTTATAAACTAAAACAGACATGTTGGTCATTTGAACGATGTTTCTGAGTTTGTCTACTAACTCAGAAATCCTGAAAACAGTTTTTGCTTTGTCTGAAAACAGACTATGTGCTCTGAAATAGCCACACATTCCTGAGTTCGTACAGTTTCTTAAATGAACTAATAACTCCTGAGTTTGTACAAACAGTATCCTAAGGTGAACTCCAACTCCTAAGTTCGTAGCTTTGAAAAAAGAATTGTACCTTTATTTTATTAAAGTCCATGTTCACTTCATGTTTAAAGAATGTCCTGCTCATGTTATGTATCTCATGGACCGGACTGATTAACAGAAGATAAAAGTTATATTCAGTATTTTTGTTGGTTTAATAACTCGAGGGACACTTTACGTGAATGAAGAATATCTATAGATACGTCATAATATGTTTAACAGTGAAAGTATTAATACTGTAATGTTCGAATTGAAACTAAAACATTTTTTCTTGATTTTTGAAGTTTTAGATCAGCTTTAAGCAAAATTTGCTGAAATGACTCATCTAGTTGACCTATTGTGACAAAACTCTTGTGAATAAAGGTTTTAATGGTTGGGAGAAACTTCTCCTCGGTGCACATTTCTTTTCCGATACTTTTCGCATTCTTCTCTTTTGTCACGTGGGCTTCCGCCATCCTCTATGCTGGCGATAACCTTTGTCCATACAAAGTAGGATGAAGGTGGCTATGCGATAGTCCACAATAATTATTTTGACTGTGGTGTTCTGTGTGGGTATTCGGTGCTTCGCTGCCGCCGCTCCACATTTCTGATGGACTCGTTGATGTCCCTTATCTATTCGAAAATGTATTTGTTTACTTTGTACAGTCTCTGAGTAATCTCCACACTGTCAGTTGTCTCCTGAGACACCCTGTCATAGAGAATTGAAATTGTCACATTCATTGAAAAAGTTATAAACTAAAACAGACATGTTTGTCATTTGAACGTTGTTTATGAGTTTGTCTACTAACTCAGAAATCCTGAAAACAGTTTGTCCCTCAGATTAGAATGGATTTTCCACTGAAAGATTACTCCTGAGTTCGTATGAACAGTATGCGGAATGAACTAAGTTCGTAGACTTGTACAAGAAATTATATCTTTATAATATTACAGTCTATGTTCACTTTAATGTTTGGAGAATGTCCAGCAAATGAGACGGTTGCTTTATAAGATGTGAGGAAGGACCTGTCAAAACATTTCAAAATGAGAAAATTTAAGTGATGGCTTTTGGAAACAATCACAGCTGCCCATGCCTACCCAAACCAAGTCCCATTGTATTCTGCAGACCACAGAGATGGTGAGGGGTAGAAAGTGCTGACATAACACCCTATCACTATATCCCATCAAAGCTGTCCATCTTTACTGTCTGTCTGAAGAGCAGCTTCAGTCTACTTCGACTACTGTCGCTCCACGTTTGATGGACTTGTTGATGTCCATTATTTTTCAAAAATGTATTTGTTTACTTTGGACAGTCTCTGAGTAATGTTCACACTTTCAGTTGTCTCCTGAGACACCCTGTCATAGAGACACTCTCTGTCAAGCCATTAAATTAAAAAGTTATTAACTAAAACAGACCTGGTAGATTTATTTATCTTTTCATGACTACTGGAGATGAGCCAACCAGTTTCCCTCATGCTTTTTAAAGTTTCCTGTATTAATGAGTACTAAAGGGATTTGGGAAGTCTCTGAGTAATCTCCACACTGTCAGTTGTCTCCTGAGACACCCTGTCATAGAGATTAGATTGTCACATTCATTGAAAAAGTTATAAACTAAAACAGACTTGTTGGTCATTTGAACGATGTTTCTGAGTTTGTCTACTAACTCAGAAATCCTGAAAACAGTTTTTGCTTTGTCTGAAAACAGACTATGTGCTCTTAAATAGCCACACATTCCTGAGTTCGTACAGTTTCTTAAATGAACTAATAACTCCTGAGTTTGTACAAACAGTATCCTAAGGTGAACTCCAACTCCTAAGTTCGTAGCTTTGAAAAAAGAATTGTACCTTTATTTTATTAAAGTCCATGTTCACTTCATGTTTAAAGAATGTCCTGCTCATGTTATGTATCTCATGGACCGGACTGATTAACAGAAGATAAAAGTTATATTCAGTATTTTTGTTGGTTTAATAACTCGAGGGACACTTTACGTGAATGAAGAATATCTATAGATACGTCATAATATGTTTAACAGTGAAAGTATTAATACTGTAATGTTCGAATTGAAACTAAAACATTTTTTCTTGATTTTTGAATTTTTAGATCAGCTTTAAGCAAAATTTGCTGAAATGACTCATCTAGTTGACCTATTGTGACAAAACTCTTGTGAATAAAGGTTTTAATGGTTGGGAGAAACTTCTCCTCGGTGCACATTTCTTTTCCGATACTTTTCGCATTCTTCTCTTTTGCCACGTGGGCTTCCGCCATCCTCTATGCTGGCGATAACCTTTGTCCATACAAAGTAGGATGAAGGTGGCTATGCGATAGTCCACAATAATTATTTTGACTGTGGTGTTCTGTGTGGGTATTCGGTGCTTCGCTGCCGCCGCTCCACATTTCTGATGGACTCGTTGATGTCCCTTATCTATTCGAAAATGTATTTGTTTACTTTGTACAGTCTCTGAGTAATCTCCACACTGTCAGTTGTCTCCTGAGACACCCTGTCATAGAGAATTGAAATTGTCACATTCATTGAAAAAGTTATAAACTAAAACAGACATGTTTGTCATTTGAACGTTGTTTATGAGTTTGTCTACTAACTCAGAAATCCTGAAAACAGTTTGTCCCTCAGATTAGAATGGATTTTCCACTGAAAGATTACTCCTGAGTTCGTATGAACAGTATGCGGAATGAACTAAGTTCGTAGACTTGTACAAGAAATTATATCTTTATAATATTACAGTCTATGTTCACTTTAATGTTTGGAGAATGTCCAGCAAATGAGACGGTTGCTTTATAAGATGTGAGGAAGGACCTGTCAAAACATTTCAAAATGAGAAAATTTAAGTGATGGCTTTTGGAAACAATCACAGCTGCCCATGCCTACCCAAACCAAGTCCCATTGTATTCTGCAGACCACAGAGATGGTGAGGGGTAGAAAGTGCTGACATAACACCCTATCATTATATCCCATCAAAGGAGAAGCTGTCCATCTTTACTGTCTGTCTGAAGAGCAGCTTCAGTCTACTTCGACTACTGTCGCTCCACGTTTGATGGACTTGTTGATGTCCATTATTTTTCAAAAATGTATTTGTTTACTTTGGACAGTCTCTGAGTAATGTTCACACTGTCAGTTGTCTCCTGAGACACCCTGTCATAGAGACACTCTCTGTCAAGCCATTAAATTAAAAAGTTATTAACTAAAACAGACCTGGTAGATTTATTTATCTTTTCATGACTACTGGAGATGAGCCAACCAGTTTCCCTCATGCTTTTTAAAGTTTCCTGTATTAATGAGTACTAAAGGGATTTGGGAAGTCTCTGAGTAATCTCCACACTGTCAGTTGTCTCCTGAGACACCCTGTCATAGAGATTAGATTGTCACATTCATTGAAAAAGTTCTTAACTACAACAGACATGTTGGTCATTTGAACGTTGGAGTAGTAATTCTGGATGTGATAATAGAAAACTTAAATGCATCTTTCATGCTTTGCCTTGACTCTGCCTCAAATGGGCTTTCTCACGTTTGCATGCCACGGCATCATTCAGTTAAAACTGATTTTTTTCACGCACTTGTCATTAGCTGGCTTGATGACTATTGTCGATGATGTGCTTTAAAGAAACGGTTCCTCTATCTAAGAAGAAAAGTTGGAGGGTGTGCCCCACCACAGAGGGATCATGTCAAGTGGGACTTGTTTTTAGGTGTGTTCTGTTTTTTTGGGGAAAGCAATCTTTAAAGCTTGTCAAGCATATATGACCAGGTTGAAGTCTTTATTTGCAAATGGATGAAATATTGAAACATCCATTATATTTAAAATAGTCTTTCTTTCTTTTACAGTTCTGTAGCACAGAGCAGGGGGATTTGCTTAAATGACAGTTTTCTCGGATCCTAGTTCTTTAAGGATGAAGTTCAACACCCTCTGTCTCTAAATAGGCAGATAGAGTAAAGAGCCTTCGGTGCACATTTCCTCCCTGACACTTTTCGCATTCTCTCTTTAACTAGGTCGGCTTTGGCGATCCCCCATTCAGGCAATGTCCATGATCTTCGTGATACAAAGCAGGATGACGGTGGCTTTGCGATAGCCTCCAAAAATGACTTTGACTGTGGTGTTCTGTGTTGGTCTGTTCAAACTAAAACAGTTTTTTGTCTTTTTAATCCCTGATCTCTGCCTGCCATGGTGCCTGTAGGAACGCTGCTACTGTATCAATGCTGCTACTGTATTCGGACTTTTATTTTTAAATGGCCAGTGAATTGGCTGGGGAACTCTCTCCTGCTTTCAGATGGTGAAACTCATTACATTTGAAAAGTTTTTCAAAGTTGAAGTAGTACGTATTTTGCTACAGTTTAAAAAAATATGTATTTTTTAAATCTGTGGATTTGAGTCCTCTTCTTACGCTGTGTTCTGTAGGATTTTACAGGATATGAAACAAACATACATCTGTATGTATTCAGATGTGGTATAGTTTTAGTAATATGCTAAACACAAGAGTTAATCTTGTTTCTAATAACTGCTGTCATGTTTATGTTAATAAGTAATATATTGTATTAAAAACTCAGGGAGCAAATGATGGGATTGCTGTAATGTTCATTAAACTCCCCTTCCACTACAGATTTTGATTTTGTCCTCTGCTTCCATGTTAAAAAATTTCTTGGAACGAGAGAGGCTGCTCATGCTCTCAGTAAGCCTCATGTTGTATCAATGCTGCTACTGTATTCAAACTTTTATCTTTAAATGGCCAGTGAATTGGCTGGGGAACTCAATCCTGCTTTTCAAGAACATTGATATCCCATAAACAATACAGTTGTCTTTTATAAAAAGAATCTATGTAAACCCGATGCAGACACGCGTTCGTCCTTCACAGTTTGCCTATTTTAGCCACTGTTTCCAACGTTTTCCCTCAAACAGCGTTTGATAGAAATTGGAATCAGAAAAGAAACTGTGGGTTTCACTTGTTTAAAACATTTAATTTACCCTCTTCTTCACAATCATTAAAGCATCATCTTTCAAACTGATTAAACTAAAGAGCCTCCACTGTACATTTGTACGCATGTTTAGACCATAGCTTCAGTATCTTCACTGATAGGCTCCTCATTGCTATGGTTATTGGCAATTTAAATATTCGATATTAATAATTTAAATATTTAAGAAAATCTGCACGTCTCTTATCAAATTCAGTTCTTTAAGGAGGAAGTTCAACACCCTCTGTCTCTAAATAGGCAAATAGAGTAAAGAGGCTTCTGTGCACGTTTCCTTGCTGATACTTTTTGCCTTGGCATCATTCATTTTAAACTAATTTTTTTCACGTGGTTGTCTGTATCTTAGCTTGCTGGATATCTATTGTTGATTGTCTATTATGTGCTTTAAAAAAATGGTGACAGCAGTCTTTAAAGCTTGTCAAGCATCTATG
Source organism: Neostethus bicornis (assembly GCA_902685375.1). Lineage (NCBI taxonomy): Eukaryota > Metazoa > Chordata > Actinopteri > Atheriniformes > Phallostethidae > Neostethus > Neostethus bicornis. Next base: position 4,726,660 of record CACRXE010000002.1, on the reverse strand, counting down.
ACCAGGTTGAAGTCTTTATTTGCAAATGGATGAAATATTGAAACATCCATTATATTTAAAATAGTCTTTCTTTCTTTTACAGTTCTGTAGCACAGAGCAGGGGGATTTGCTTAAATGACAGTTTTCTCGGATCCTAGTTCTTTAAGGATGAAGTTCAACACCCTCTGTCTCTAAATAGGCAGATAGAGTAAAGAGCCTTCGGTGCACATTTCCTCCCTGACACTTTTCGCATTCTCTCTTTAACTAGGTCGGCTTTGGCGATCCCCCATTCAGGCAATGTCCATGATCTTCGTGATACAAAGCAGGATGACGGTGGCTTTGCGATAGCCTCCAAAAATGACTTTGACTGTGGTGTTCTGTGTTGGTCTGTTCAAACTAAAACAGTTTTTTGTCTTTTTAATCCCTGATCTCTGCCTGCCATGGTGCCTGTAGGAACGCTGCTACTGTATCAATGCTGCTACTGTATTCGGACTTTTATTTTTAAATGGCCAGTGAATTGGCTGGGGAACTCTCTCCTGCTTTCAGATGGTGAAACTCATTACATTTGAAAAGTTTTTCAAAGTTGAAGTAGTACGTATTTTGCTACAGTTTAAAAAAATATGTATTTTTTAAATCTGTGGATTTGAGTCCTCTTCTTACGCTGTGTTCTGTAGGATTTTACAGGATATGAAACAAACATACATCTGTATGTATTCAGATGTGGTATAGTTTTAGTAATATGCTAAACACAAGAGTTAATCTTGTTTCTAATAACTGCTGTCATGTTTATGTTAATAAGTAATATATTGTATTAAAAACTCAGGGAGCAAATGATGGGATTGCTGTAATGTTCATTAAACTCCCCTTCCACTACAGATTTTGATTTTGTCCTCTGCTTCCATGTTAAAAAATTTCTTGGAACGAGAGAGGCTGCTCATGCTCTCAGTAAGCCTCATGTTGTATCAATGCTGCTACTGTATTCAAACTTTTATCTTTAAATGGCCAGTGAATTGGCTGGGGAACTCAAGCCTGCTTTTCAAGAACATTGATATCCCATAAACAATACAGTTGTTTTTTATAAAAAGAATCTATGTAAACCCGATGCAGACACGCGTTCGTCCTTCACAGTTTGCCTATTTTAGCCACTGTTTCCAACGTTTTCCCTCAAACAGCGTTTGATAGAAATTGGAATCAGAAAAGAAACTGTGGGTTTCACTTGTTTAAAACATTTAATTTACCCTCTTCTTCACAATCATTAAAGCATCATCTTTCAAACTGATTAAACTAAAGAGCCTCCACTGTACATTTGTACGCATGTTTAGACCATAGCTTCAGTATCTTCACTGATAGGCTCCTCATTGCTATGGTTATTGGCAATTTAAATATTCGATATTAATAATTTAAATATTTAAGAAAATCTGCACGTCTCTTATCAAATTCAGTTCTTTAAGGAGGAAGTTCAATACCCTCTGTCTCTAAATAGGCAAATAGAGTAAAGAGGCTTCTGTGCACGTTTCCTCGCTGATACTTTTTGCCTTGGCATCATTCATTTTAAACTAATTTTTTTCACGTGGTTGTCTGTATCTTAGCTTGCTGGATATCTATTGTTGATTGTCTATTATGTGCTTTAAAAAAATGGTGACAGCAGTCTTTAAAGCTTGTCAAGCATCTATGACCAGGTTGAAGTCTTTATATGCAAATGGGTGAAACGCTCAAACATCCATTATATCTAAAGTAGTCTTTTTTTATTTTTTGACAGTTCTGTAGCACTTGCGCAGAGCAAGAGGAGGGTCACAGCTTGTGTATTTCATGTTTATTGAAGTAATCCAACAAAGCTTTATAACGCTCATCCTCAATAAGAACATGGATGTTTCCCACCACTATCAGCAGAACTTTGTAACGGATTAAGTCAGTGGCCTGACACATGGAAGTACGCCTTTCAGATGTTGTACAGTTGACCACGTTTTCAAAATAGGAGTAGTCATTTTGGGCGAGTTTAATAGAAAACTCAAGTGTATCGTGCCTTCCATGGGAACATTTCCACCCATCGCTTCATTTCAGCCCTTTTACTGTTGCTAGGAGAATTGCTTGACTTGAAGTCAGTATCAGAGGTGATTTGGTTAACCTCCTTGGGGCGGTCTTCCACCTGGGCGCTAATTGTTTGCTCGGAGGGCTTGGGCACAGAACATTTAAGGTTTTCACGAAGTTGATTCACCAAACAGCGCAGACACTCCTGGAACTACTTCCACACTTTATAGACGAGCCAACGCTGGTTAGAAAGTAATTCATGTAGAACTAAGAGCTCTCGCCTCGCTTACGCTAGGTTTAGATAGCGTCTGCCATGCTGATGGCAAGCTAAGAGTACAGCGCATGTAAAGGTTGTAAACTTAAACAGGATTGGTGGTTCTTGCCTTTAAAACTCAAGACAGCAGAAAGAAAGTTCAGTCGAATTCGGAATCCATTTTTTTCCTATTTCAAACAATGGAAAATATTTTGATCTGTTCCACAACAACAACAAAAAACCAGTGAACCCAAGCAAAAATATTTTCAAATCATTTTGATTTTAACGAATCAAAGACAACACATCAAAGATCATGTGAAAAAACCTAGCAAAAACGTTTTCTTTAATTGTAAAACAAAAAGTGCAGACATTTTGTTAATAGATAACAGTAGTTTTCTCGGATCCTAGTTCTTTAAGGAGGAAGTTCAATACCCTCTGTCTCTAAATAGGCAAATAGAGTAAAGAGGCTTCTGTGCACGTTTCCTCGCTGATACTTTTTCATGTTTGCGTGCCTCGGCATCATTCATTTTGAACAGATTTTTTTCACGTGGTTGTCTGTATCTTAGCTTGCTGGATATCTATTGTTGATTGTCTATTATGTGCTTTAAAGAAATTGTGACATCAGTCTTTAAAGCTTGTCAAGCATCTACTGTATGACCAGGTTTAAGTCTTTATATGGAAATGGGTGAAACACTCAAACATCCGTTACATTTAAAGTAGTCTTTTTCATTTTTTGACAGTTCTGTAGCACTTGCGCAGAGCAACAGGAGGGTCACAGCTTGTGTATTTCATGTTTATTGAAGTAATCCAACAATGCTTTATAACGCTCATCCTCAATAAGAACATGGATGTTTCCCACCACTATCAGCAGAGCTTTGATAATGAATAAATATATATTTTTTTGTCATTACTTAAATGATCTCTGCCTGCCATTGCAGAGTGTTTGCACCGTGGCATTTTTAAACCATCTCAGTCCGGTCCTAAGCCTAGGCCTGACACATGAAAGTACGCCTTTCAGATGTAGTACTGTTGAGACCTTTTTTCTAGAGGAATTGCTTTGGATACCCTTTTTGTTCTATGTATTTAGTGCTGTTGTCAGTAACCATCCCTCCTGTTAAGACATGGGCAACCCCATGGCTCAATTTTGCAGCTGCTGGAGATAGGCTTCAAGGGTTTGTTGTGTGCAATAGTCCATCTTCAGCCTGTAGGGCCCCTGCCTCAATCCACTTGTCTGTCTCCTTCTGTAGTGCCTTATTTTGCATATCTATGAGGATCTTTCTTGGGATTGGTTTGCAAATGGCATTTGGCAAATGGCTACCACGATTTTAGCCATTTGCTGTGATTTGTTTTGTGCTGCCTGTTTAGCTGCCTGGTCTGCTTTTGTGGTTTCCTCTGGCAACCCTGTCTGCCCCCATGGTGTGTGCTTTGCATTTGCATACAGCTACTGTCTTTGGCAGCAGGATGGCTTGCAACAGACCTGTAGGAGAGACGCATGCTCGACTGGTTTTCCAGATGACGTCTTCATTCCTCATCCAGCCCATTGGGCTGCAAATACAGTTTATGCAGCGTGGAGTAAGCACATTAACTTCAGCATAACTAGGTGGCTGCCAGGCATCAAGCAGCTGTTTTTCTAAAACAGCACATTTAAAGTTTTTAATTACATTCAGGCAATCAGTTGTATAAGCAGATGCATATAATGCAGTATCATCTGCAAATACAGCCATGGACGCATGTTCCATTACAAATGGGAGGTAATTTTTGAAGACAGAAAACAGAACAAACAGGACTGGCAGCAAACAGGACTCACTTGAGCCAGTGGTAGAGAGGAGGTCACTGAACAAACTTTTGTCCATCATGGAAAACCATGACCATCCTCTCTACCCACTCCTGGACGAACAGCAGAGCTCCTTCTCCAAGAGGCTCAGACAGCTAGTGATGGGGGAAATGAGATCTCATGAGATGATGAGATCTCTCTGCTTAATGATTCAAAAAGTGATGCAGAAATGAGATCTCATAGTGCTGCCATCTGCAGCTACTCTGCAAACATTACTGCAGCACTCAAATTTCCCCTTGGGGATAAGTAAAGTATTTTCAATTACGACTTTTTCAACTTACACTAAATATTCATAAAAGCCTGTATAAAATTATTATTGGACAACCATGACCATCCTCTCTACCCACTTCTGAACAAACAGCGGAGCTCCTTCTCCATGAGGCTCAACTCAAAAACCACTTGGTACTGGATGTCTTTCTTTCTCTACACGGTCAGGCTGTACGACCACTGAAAGTCTGCAAATCACTGGTTGTTGCTATAACACACAAATTCTCCATGTGGGATCATTAAAGCTATGTCCTGTTGGCTTCATCGGACCGTGATCTCCAGCTCTCGCTGGATCAATTTGCTGCCGAGTGTGAAACAGCCAGGATGGGAATTAGTGCCTCCAAATCTGAGACCATGGTCCTCGCCTGGAAAATGGTAGAATGCCCCTGTGGGTCAGGGACAGGGTCCTGCCCCAAGTGAAGGAGTTTAAGTATCTCGGGGTCTTGTTCACGAGTGGGGGAAGGATGGAGCGGGAGATTGACAGGCGGATCAGTGCGTCATCAGCAATAACTAGGACGCTGCATCGGTCCGTCGTGGTAAAGAGAGAGCTGAGCCAAAAAGCAAAGCTCTCAATTTACAGGTCGATCTACGTTCCAACCCTCACCATGGTAACCAGGATCTACGTTCCTACACTCACCAAAAGAATGAGATCGCAGATACAAGCGGCCGAAATGAGCTTCCTTCGCAGGGTGGCTGGGCTCTCACTCTTCCAGGACGAGAGGAGCCAGATGGGGTGGTTCGGGCATCTGGTCGGGATGCCCCCCGAGCGCCTCGCGGGCAAGGTGTTTCGGGAGGAGACCAAGAGGCAGACCCCGGACCTGCTGGAGAGACTATGTCTCACAGCTGGCCGGGGAACGACTTGGGATCCTTCCGGGTGAGCTGGAGGATGCAGCCAGGGAGAGAGAAGCCTGGGCTTCTCGTCTGAAGCTGTTGCCCCCGCGAGTTGGACAGTAAAATCCAGGAGAAAGCTATGAAGGTGGACATGGACATCTGCAGGACTGCAGATGTTTGCATGACGAAACGGATCATTAAAGTATTTTCTGATTCTCTGCTCATAAACACAATTCTGTATGATTTTTATTTAAAAATACAACTTTCTCAAGGGTTTTTGGACTCAGACCATTTCTTTTTTTTTAAAAAAAAAAAAAAAGAATGTTTCCATCTTTTGAGAAAACTCTCTCATATGGACAGATGATGCTGGGGAGCAGAGAAAACTCTCGTATAGGGTTGGGTAAAGAAGATTTGATTTTGTCATCAGGTTTTATAATAAATACTGTATGTACTTTATGAGTATCTGTCTTTTTTCTGATTTGTAAGATTGTTAAACTTAAGAAAGTCATTAATTTAATTAATTCAAACCTTATTATGACCAGACACTATGAAATGCTCCCACATTGTGGAGGATTTCCTTGATAACTGCATCTGTAAATAGATTTGATTAACTAGTACATTAACTAGTACTGAGACCAGCCAGGTGATCATTCAGAGTTTAAATTCAGAGCGCTCATGCGCGCTGGTTGAGTGAGAACCACTCTGACGTCACACTCTCTAGATGAGATCTCATCACGTGATCGGCTTGTTCATGATGCATGCCTCTGTGTGAGACTCCACTGGGAACGCCCACTTTTGTTCGGTACAGATCTCAAGATCTCATCTCATTTCGCCCATCCCTACAGACAGCTCCGCTCGAGAACATCTCGATACCGGATGTCTTTCTTCCCGTACGTGATCGGGCTCTACAACGACTCACTCAGCAGATAGAAAGTTGTTGCTGTGACACACAAATTTCCCATGTGTGGTATGATTAAAGTAGATTCTGGTTCTGAAAAGCGGTCCTGGCAACCAACTAATTGGTTGACTATTTTTTACCCGACAGTGGTTCTTTATCAAGAATTAAGAAAGGGAATTTCGGTGTTCTATGTCAATGTGCTTGTTGCGGAGATGAGCTATTATAATAAATAATAGATCATTAATCAATAGACTAATGAGACACAAAAAGAAAAGACTGTATCCTCATGTTCAGGCGAAAAGCATACAAACCACAGCTATTTAGACAGATTTAGAAGAACTTTCCCTCTTTTTTTAAAGAGAAAATTAGAAAAAAAAGGTTTTGATCTTTTCATTTTTTAAAAATTTGCTCAAATGGTCTTGATACACATTTACACTTAAAACTATTCATTTTGTTAAACAATATTATTTATTTACAAAAGAACACCAGCAAGATGGCAGCTTCTGATCTGTTTTATATCTGTTCACAGTCGTTTTGAATGTGTATAAAATTACACATACACAGATAAAAGATCTTTTGCCAAACTTTTCTATGGTTTTAATGAAATGTTTAAATAATTGGGTTTGAAAAGAAGCAGCATGTAGAGTGATGTTATTGATTAAATATTTTTGTCAAGTGGAAACATATTTATTAGGACAGATTAAAGTGTACCAAAAAAAACTCCCTTTTTTGTGTACAAACCTACATGGAGTCATATCCTGCAAACCAAAGAGGATACAGCAGATAGGATTAGATGGAAGAAACTGACTTGCTGTGGCGACCCCTAAAGGGAAAAGCCGAAAGAAAAAGAAGTCATATCCTGCAAAACACAGAAAAACAAATACATGAATATATTCAGTAAAAATAAATTTTACTATATGCCCATATGTTAGCCTGTGAAACCATTACTGTAGTAACATAAGTCTGAGCCAGCTTATGCATGGATGTTTCTCTGCAGATAAAAAAAAAAAAAGATATATGATTCATGCTATGCAATGAAGCAAATTTATGACCCACCCTAAACAATAACAGAATGAGATATAAATAGTTGGCTTTGGAGCTCACAGCCTGATGAGGTTTACAGGATGACATCATCTGCAAAGAGACTAAATCAGTATATTTGATCAATAAAAGTAACAAACAGAACCAGAGACAATTAGTGAAAAACACATTTTTAACCATTTTATATGTCTGAAAACTAAAATAAATAAATGAATTACTCTATTCATCCCTCACCGGGGAAATCTGTGTGCTGCACTCTTTACACCGCAGCAGGCTGCCCTTCGACGGCGCCAATGGTGGGAGAAGCGGGGGTTAGGTATCTTCTCTAAGACACCTAAAACTAACTGGGGGACTTATAAAAATTCTCCAAGAGCATCTGCATGGATTTTAAGTAGCATAAAAATAGCATGAATGCACATTCTCAGTTTTACAACTTGTGGTTTTTCATTCTGTGGTTGAGAGCAAAACAATCCTCCACCATTTGGAAACACACTGTAGTGGTATGTACTGGGTTTAACTTTCAAATATTAATAAAAAAAATCTAAATTTTTTGGTTAATTTTCAGAATTATCTAGTTAGGATGCAACGCTGGTGTGCACCTCGCTGGCGAGGTGTTTCAGGCATGTACCAACGGAAGGAGAACCGGGGGAGAGACGGTCTCACAGCTGGCTGGGGGAACACCTCGGCTAGGGAGAGGACTACCTCTCCCTGGTTAGCTGGAGGATGAAGCAGGGTTGAGGGAAGCCTGAGTTTCCTGTCTGAGGCTGTTGCACCCGCCACCGGCCCCGGATAAACGGAAGGCGATGGGACAAAACAGAATTTTTTGTTGATTTTCAAAACAAAAGACTTAAAGTAAAGGAAAAAAAATGCTTAAATTCTTTTTGACCACAAATTGATTTCACGTTTTGATTAAGAACTGAAGAGGAAATAAAAAGAAAAACAAGTTATTGAATTTCAAATGTGTTTAATATGTTTTGGCCAAAAAGTAAAGAATGGAAAAAAAAAAGACTTGTAACATGCTTTTCTATTTTATCTCATAGCAACATTTTTTGGGTTGTCAGCGGAATGGAGATGATCTAACAAGGGGAAATTTGGCAACTGTGGTCCTGCAATTAATAACAGTAAAAACCACAACTAGATAGGCCCTGGTCTAAAATACATTCATGGAGACACAAAAATCAAGATTGGTTTATAAATGTCAAATCCTCTATTATCATTTAATATTTTTGACCTTTTTGGATCAGAACCTAAAAAGAGAAACATATAAAACAATAAAGCTTTTTTTTTTTTTTGCGATACATGGTTTTCTTTCTAAGCAATCAGTTTAAAGAAGCAATAAACAAAAAGCAAAACAAACAAAAAAAACCCCAAACGAGCTGGTTTATTTCCGCTTGTTGTCTCCCCTAGCATCGGTGGTTGGAGCTGGTGTGGTATCGACTGGGCTCATCGTAGAAGATGTCATAGTTTTCTTAAAGCGTCGTGTAGGCTCTGGTGTAGGAGTGGGCTTGATGGTTGTGGTGGTCGTGGTGGTCGTGCTGGTCGTGGTGGGCGTGGTCGTGGTGGGCTTGGTCGTGGTGGTAGTAGTGGTGGTGGATGTGGTCGTTGGCTTTTTCGACACCTCCTCAGAGGAGATGGAAGAGTCCGAGGAATCAGACGAATCACTTTGAGAGGATTCCAATGAGCGTTGTGACAGGCGAGGCACAAGTTTCTGAGGATGATGCCTACGACCCTAAAGAAGAGAAAAGAAACAGAGATTTCAGCTTTCTCTGGATCATTAAGAGGTGGGGTACACTTTGTACAGGTCACCAGTCCGTCACTAAGTTCTAAATATGACTTGCAACTGATTGAGAGCGTTAAAATTACAAATATTGGCATGATAATAAATATCAAACATCTTATCAAAGTTATATTTGTATGTATTTTATGTTAAACACTGTACAGATTTTTTTTTTTAAAACCGGAGTTTCTAATGCTGGGTATTTCATACGCTTTATAACAAATATTTACCATTTTTATTCAATTCAAAATTTTTGAATTATTTTGCATTTGCGACCTCTCAAAATGCAAAGTAAAAAAAAATTTGAAAATTCTACAGCTATGTTGCATAACACACAAGAAAAAGTCAATAAATGATACTGTTCAGCTCTCATTCATTCTACATTCAATATTATTTTAAAGTTTAAATAAAATGGGGAAAAAAAGTCAAGATAATAAATATGACGTTATTTGTTACAAATAACTGAGTTATTAGTCACAAATTTCCCATGTGTGGGATGATTAAAGTATAGTCTCATTCTGATTCGAGGAAAAGGATCCAGCGAGAAAAAAACTTCCAATTAATGTAAAAACAGTCATAAAATAGCAAAGAAGGTAAAAAAAAAATCTTACTGGTTTTGCAGACACAGTCGCCAGAAGGATAACGAGAAAAATGACTTTCAGCAGATTCATCTTTTTGTCTGAGAAGAAAAAGGATAAAAACACAGCTAAAAAAATATGTATATTTGCAAGTTTGTGTTTACATTCACAGAAAAGAAAGTAAAACAATGAAGTCATTTTACAGCCTTAAATAAAATCCCACATGAGCTCGTCATGTCTGAGCAGAGATGTAAACAGACCTGATGTTTGCTCGTCCAGATGTGGAACCGATTTGCTCAGCTGGATGTGAAGGACATGTTGAGGAGATGCTGCCTTTATGCTGCCAGGCCAGGAGGCTGGTGAAGGGAGGGACTCCAATGAGCAGAGAAGCCTGAGGCCATGATTGTGTAAGACTGGTGTTTCCGGCCCTGAGGTGAAAGGGAGGAACAGAACAAAGATTTACAACACAAACAATAACAGAAGCAAAACTGTTTTGACAAGTTATTAATTTTGTGTAAAATACATACAGGACATCCAAAATGGAGTAAAGATTTCACATTAACAATTCCTCTTTGCTTTATCTGTAATACAAACCTAAGACACGACTGAGCGCTGCAAGGTTTTGCTTCTGATTACCTAAGCAACCATGTGGAAAGACACATCCTTATGGTTTTGGGAAAAATATTAGTCCGTCTGAGAAAAGTCACATCAGCTGAGAAAATGTTTAAGATGACAAAAATGTTATAAACTCTCTGACAGGTACAGTTTAAACATTTGGTGAGACTAAATAGAGTTAAAAGTACAGTAGAAGTTAAGGTACTATTTTTTTTTTCTAACAGTACGAGCGTTTATTCAGTTGTGGATGAAGTACCCACTTCTTCTTCTTTCGGCTTTTCCCTTTAGGGGGCGCCACAGCAAGTCAGTTTCTTCTATCTAACCCTATCTGCTGCATCCTCTTTGGTCACACCAACTATCTTCATGTCTTCCTTCACTGTATCCATGAACCTCCTCTTTGGTCTTCCTCTAGGCCTCTTTCCTGGTGGTTCCAAACCCAGAATCCTTCCTCTGATGTACTCTCTTCTCTGTACATGCCCAAACCATCTCAGTCTTGCCTCTCTAACTTTATCCCCAAAACCTCTAACATGTGCTGTTCCCCTGATGTACTAATTTCTAATCCTGTCCATCCTGGTCACTACCAGAGAGATCCTCAGCATCTTCATCTCTGCTACTTCCATCTCTGCTTCCTGTCTTTTCCTCAGTGCTACTGTCTCTAGACCAAACAGCATGGCGGGTCTCACCACGGTTTTGTACACTTTCCCTTTAATTTTGCTGAAACTCTTCTGTCACACATCACACCTGATACTTTCCTCCACCCGTTCCAGCCTGCCTGAACATGCTTCTTCACCTCTTTTCCACACTCTCCATTGCTCTGAACTGTTGATCCTAGATACTTAAAATCTTCCACCTTCTTTATCTCTTCTCCCTGTAACCTCACTTTTCCATTTGGATCCCTCTCATTCACACACATGTACTCTGTCTTACTCTGACTAATCTTCATTCCTCTTCTTTCTAGTGCAAACCTCCACCTCTCCAGCTTTTCCTCCACCTCTTCCCTCCTCTCACTACAGATCACAATGTCATCTGCAAACATCATTGTCCATGGAAATTCCTGTCTGACCTCGTCTGTCAGCCTGTCCATCACCATAGCAAACAGCAAAGGACTCAGATCAGATCCTTGGTGCAGTCCCACCCCCACACTGAACTCCTCTGTCTCACCTACAGCACACCTCACCACTGTCTTACAGCCCTCATACATGTCCTGAACCGCTCTAACATACTTCTCTGTCACACCAGACTTCCTCATACAATACTATAGATGAAGTACCCACTATTTGTACTAAAGTAAAAGTCAGTCAGTCACTGTCTATCCCTTCCGGCGTTGCGGGGGGTTGCTGCAACCCATCACAGCTGATTTAAGGCAAAGGGCTCGGTACACCCCGAAAACTGTCAAAGGGCCACACACATATAACCATACACACATTCCTAGGGGCAATCATGTAGTGGCCAATCAATCTAGCATGCATATTTTTGGAGAGTGGGAGAAAAACAAAGTACTCAGGGAAATCCCACGCATACACGGGGAGAACATGCACACTCCACACAGAAAGACCAGTGTTTCAAGCCTCGTCTCCTGCCGGGACTCAAACCCACAACCCTCTTGCCGTAAGGCCGCTCCGCCACCGACTGCGCCTCCATGCCACCACAAAGTAAAAGTTCCGTTTGTTCCGTCATCTTCCACTTGTTCTGGGGTCGGGTCGCGGGGGCAACAGCCTCAAGCGGGCAGCCCAGGCTTCTCTCACCCCGGCTGCATCCTCTAGCTCACCTGGAAGGATCCCAAGTCATTCCCCGGCCAGCTGTGAGACATAGCCTTTCCAGTGGGTTTGGGGTCTGCCCCTTGGTCTCCTCCCGGTGGGACGTGCCCAAAACACCTCGCCCGCGAGGCGCTCGGGGGCATCCTGACCAAATGCCCGAACCACCCCATCTGGCTCATCTCGACCTGGAGGAGAAGCGGCTCGACACCGAGCTCCTCCCGGATGGCAGAGTTCCTCACCCGATCTCTGAGTGAGAGCCCAGCCACCCTGCGGAGGAAGCTCATTTCGGCCGCTTGTATCCACGATCTCATTATTTTGGTCACCACCCACAGCTGGTGACCATAGGTGAGGGTTGGAACGTAGATCGACTTGTAAATCGAGAGCTTTGCTTTTCAGCTCAGCTCTCTCTTTACCACGACTGACTGATGCAGCGTCCTAGTTATTGCTGATGCCGCACCGATCCGCCCGTCGATCTCCCGCTCCATCCTTCCCTCACTCGTGAACAAGACCCCGAGATACTTAAACTCCTCCACTTGGGGCAGGACCCTGTCTCTGACCCGCAGGGGGCATTCCAAGTAAAAGTATTGTTTTAAAAAATACTTAGTAAAGATAATGTTTTAAGGAAATATAATTGTATATATATTTAATATTTACTGTTAAACTTAGACATCAGTTTGCTTTTAAAGGGTTTTTTTTTTTAGTGAGGGTCCACCTGGCTGTGCAAAATAGTGTTGAGTTTGCAGCAGAAGCAGGTAAAGGTGGGTTTAATTTTAGAGACAAATTGCAAACCTTTTGGAATGACTTTGTGATGTCTTACAAGGTACTTTTATTGTTCAGTTTTTTGCTTCTCTTTAAAGGGTCCATCTCATGCAAAATTGACTTTCCAGAGTTTTCTACCTTGTAAGAGTGATGTCCGGACCTTGTATATGTCACCAAAGGGGTTTCTAGATTAATTTAGCCCGTTTTTCACAAATTGCTGTGGATTTCTGGTACGCTCAGACAAAACAACCAATGAGCAGATGTCTAAAGGATGACGCATTTGACGTAGCCAGGATGGACTTCGCACACCCTTCCTCCTCGCCACCCGCCCGCCCTCCTCACCCGCCTCCACTCCGGCTTTACGCCCTCACCAACTCGCTTTCAACGTCCGATATACAGGCTGGTTCGCTGCTCTGCATCTTTTTTATTTTCTTGCTTGAAACACGCTTTTTTGATGAATCGACATGATAAAATCTTATTTCAGACGCCACCAAACCGCTACGCCTGCCTTCCCCCTCCCGCTCAGAGATGGGCGGAGGAATAGCGGCTCAGTGAGAGCAGAGGGCGGAGCTTGTACTTTCTCAGGACGGGTGGGGGGATGATCAATACCCGGCCTTTCATAGTTCCGGGTCTGTGACTGCGCTCCACCAAATCAATATATTTTCATAACTATCGTGTAATGCATGTTGCAAACCCCACATTTTGCGTGTGTATGTGCAGAGGATACAATGTGAAAAGAATTATTTTGCATGAGATGGGTCCTTTAACATTTCTCTTAATGTAGTTTTTAAAAGAGTCATATTCCGCCCAGCAGCATGAGATGTTTTACCTGGAACTGTACCTGTTCCTTCTCTATTTGGCCAGTCATGTTATTGAAACCATATAAAATAAGTATAACATGGTAAATAATGAACAATGTTTACATATACATTTAATTGATAAACACAAGTTTATGTTAAAGTTACATTTGTTGAACTTTTTTTTATGTATTTATAAAATAAAGAATTTCACGTCCTTGAAGGATATATAAGGCATGATCAATAACTGTCAATAATGCTAAACTTATCTATTCATCTTTTTAGAGTTGAGAACAGGCACGGACAAACTACGGCCCTCGGGCCACATGCGGCCCGTTAAACGTTTTATCCCGGCCCGCCGAACTTGAAAAAATTAAATAAATAAACTTTGTTAATGTTTTATTTCCCTGCAATTCTGATGTTTCCTCACTAGATGGTGCACTCTAGATATATTGGCTTTGTTGAGAAAACAACAACACTGTTCCCATTAAAATGTGTGCATCTCTGTGATGCGCACGTTGTCAAAATAAGTTGTGCGTACTGATATGGAAAGTCATCAGGTTCTACTACAAACACGTAAACAAGTGAGTTAGATTTCAAACCTTGTGCGCTACTATGAAAATACATTGGGGACGCTACATGTGCGTAGTCTAGCACTGAATGTGCATTTGAAATGCAGCGCACTTGCCAGTCTTGAGGAGAGTGATGGTGACTTCCTGAAGAACCAGAGACCTTAAAAATAAAACAGTTATTCATTTGATTTTCAGTGTTTAAAAATCATTACAAAGTGAGAAATTTTGTTTTAATGCTTTTTTTTTCCATTTTCATCAGAAATTAAAGCACATATTTTCTCCACATTACAAGATGGAGGTGAGTTTACCAATGCACACCATCCATCTGCTCCTGTTCTGGCCCTTCTGTCAAATGTTAGAACTCAATGTGGCCGACGAATCAAAAAGTTTGCCAAGAACACAATCTGTGTAAAAGGGCCCATCTCATGCAAAATAACTCTTTTCACATTGTATCCTCTGCACATACACACGCAAAATGTGGGGTTTGCAACATGCATTACATGATAGTTATGAAAATATATTGATTTGGTGGAGCGCAGTCACAGACCCGGAACTATGAAAGGCCGGGTATTGCTCATCCCCCTGCCCGTCCTGAGAAAGTACAAGCTCCGCCCTCTGCTCTCACTGAGCTACTATTCCTCCGCCCATCTCTGAGCGGGAGGGGGAAGATAGGCGTAAACCTGTGCGTAGCAACAAAAAGCGTGTTTCAATCAAGAAAATAAAAAAGTTGCAGAGCAGCGAACCAGCCTGTATATTGGACGTTGAAAGCGAGTTTGTGAGGGCGTAAGGCCGGAGTGGAGGCGGGTGAGGAGGGCGGGCGGGTGGTGAGGAGGGAGGGTTTGCTGCGGAGGGGGGCGTGTGCGAAGTCCGTCCCGGCTACGTCAAATGCGTCATACTTTAGACAGCCGCGTCATACTTTAGACATCTGAAAACCTATAAAAAAACCTATAAGTAAATATTCAGAAATCCATCATAATACATAAAGTGAAAATTAGAACATCAAATGAAAAAGTTATACAAGTACAAAAGTAATACAATTGTTACTTTAGATTCATTATATATAAGCTTGAATTTAACCATCAATACTTGCATATTTTTAAGTAATAATAACTTAAATTTCTTCTTTAAACAGAAAATATTGAAAAATAATTTAAGTTCATCATCACAATTATTCCAAAGATCCACACCTTTAATAGAATTACAGAATTTTTTAACATTTGTTCTAAATCTATTTTTAATAAACACATCACTTCCTCTAAGTTCATACGGAATTTCCCTAATGTTGAACATATTTTGTAGAGAGTTTGACATCAAATTATTTTTTATCGTATACATAAATTTTAAAGTATATAATTCCACTAAATCATAGAACTTTAATGTTTCTAAATTTATAAATAGATTAATGGTTGGTTGATTATAAGATGAGAATGTTATTGCTCACTTGTGGCACTTATTACTTGTGGCAAAATATGAGCGCAACACTCAATGGAAATGATTCTTGTGGCTTTGCAAAAACGTGTGAAAAACAGCCTCAAATGTTGTAATCAAAGCTAAAAACTGAACAATAACATTTTAGCTTGCCCCTTTTTTGGTAGTGACTTTTTTTCTTAGTGACTGTCACATTATGACAGAGTTTTTTGTTCGTCATTACCATATTAAAAGTGATGAAAACTTGACTCTCCATCTGGTGATGAACATGTAACAGCATTCTTGTGAAGAAGTTGCAGATGTGGAAGTGAAACAAAGCTTTCGACATTGTTATTTCATCCAAACACCATTTTGTAACTTCCTTTTTAGGAAAAAAAAAAGTCTATTAACTTTTCATTCTGCTTTTTGATAACTCCCCATGCACACCCATCATATTTAAGTTTAAAAACAATCCCAATAATACATGACATATTCATGCTGTATGTAAAAAATATTAAAAGCCAAATAAACAATTAATATAAATAGCCAATATCTTTTTTGTAATTTTTCTTTGTTTTTTCAAGAGTTGGTCTAATAATGTTGTAGAAGCAACAGTGATCATTCATTCATTCATCTTCTGAGCCGTATATTATTCCTAATAGGGTTGCGGGGGGTGTTGGAGCCTGTCCCAGCTGATTTAAGGCGAGAAGCAAGGTACACCCCAAACTGGTCGCCAGTCTGTTGTGGGGCAACACATACACAGATAACTATCTGCACATACACTCATTCCCCACGGCAATTTTCCAGTGGCCAATTAACCAAAAATGCGTGTTTTTGGAGGGTGTGAGGAAACCGGAGTACCTGGAGAAAACCCACACATACATGGGGAGGATTAGCCCATCTACTCATCTCCATCCTGAGGGTCACCAGGCCTCAGAGGCCTCGGTGCTTGCTTAACCATCCCGTTGCCATCAGGATGAGGCCCATCTTCTGATTTCTTCAGATAGCAAGCTGTAGAATAGAATAAGCTAAAATTTAAACAATAGTCTTAGACACATTGGATGCTCGTCCAGGGGGAGGGATCTCTCTTTCATCTGGATCCTCATGAGGTTTCTTATTTTGGACGGGTTTTTAGGAGTTTTCCTCACTGTGAAGGAGAGTCTAGGGCCAGGCTTGTGCTGACATGTGCTGTTTAGCTAGCATTTGTTAGTCTGATTTTTGCTGGTTATTTGTGTTTATACGTTCTTCTTTTTTTCCCCTTGTTTTTTGTACATTAAAATCTGCAATGTGAAGTCCGCTGAGACAAAAAATGTTGTGACTTTGGGCAATACAAATAAAATGTATTGCCACCCCAACAGTGATCAATTACTGGTAAATAATCTGGAAAAGGGAGAGATGTCCAGGCACTTTCTTGCAGGATACCACTTAGAAATTAGTTGAAAAAATTGCTCATTTGTGAGGAGATCATAGTTTTTCAGTTCATCTTTGTTTACTTTAATGAATAAAATAAATTTAATATCAGTAGAGACACACTAGATTTGCTGGTGAAAATTTGTTTTTTTGGTCTACAATATATTTCTTTATTTAAATGTAATATTCACTTTGCAGGAATTAGCCTCCAAATCCAAGACCATGGTCCTTGTCTAGAAAAGGATGGAGTGTTCCCAGGAGAGCCGTTGTCCCTCTTAGTTGAGAGAAGCCAGATGGGGTGGTTATGGCATCTGATTAGGATGCCTCCCAATAGCCTGCTGGTGAGGTGTTTCAGAGGAGTTCCACCAGGAGGAGACCCGGGGCAGATCTCAAACCCGCTGGAACCCACTTCTCAAGTAAGCTGAAAGATGCATCCGGGGTAAGAGAAGCCTGGGTTTCCCGTCTGAGGGTGTTGTCCCTGTGACCTAGCCCTGAATAAGCGGAAGACAAAGGAACGAAAATGTGAGTTGTTTATTTTGTTCCAGTTAGCTGGCCCGCAACACCAACACTTACTCTATCCCAAGACAGTACTTTGCCCTGTATGGTAATAAAACAGAAATGGCAGCTTTAAGCAGCAACAAAACCAGAAACAGCCTATCACTTTTTTTTTTTTTCCATTTTAACTTTTGTTAATAGTTCAAATACTGAAAAACAAATTTGTCTTTATGCTATTTTGATTGGCCAACAGGCAATAGTTGCATAAAATTCTTGAAGGAACATCAGTAGCAAATACTTACCCCTTTTTAAAAAAAGTTCCCGCCTGGTTTACTTCAGTACTTTGGTTCAAGCCTCTCATTGGATCATTTCTGCGAGACCAATTATCTTTCAGGTGGCAACAAGTTGTTTTGTTCCGTTCCGTCATCTTCTGCTTGTTCTGGGGTCGGGTCGCGGGGGCAACAGCCTCAAACGGGCAGCCCAGGCCTCTCTCACCCCAGCTGCATCCTCTAGCTCACCTGGAAGGATCCCAAGTCGTTCCCCGGCCAGCTGTGAGACATAGTCTTTCCAGTGGGTTCGGGGTCTGCGTCTTGGTCTCCTCCCGGTGGGACGTGCCCGAAACACCTCGCCTGCGAGGCACTCGGAGGGCATCCTGACCAGATGCCCGAACCACCCCATCTGGCTCCTCTCGACCTGGAGGAGGAGCGGCTCGACACCGAGCTCCTCCCGAGAGTTTAAACAAGTTGTTTAAACCCAAATGATGCTTCAAACAATACTTGTAAAAAAAAAAAAAAAACATTCTAAAGCAGAAAAATCAGCTCTGTATACAGAAACTCCTCACATTGGGTTAAGAACCGTCCAACTTCATTGTAAAAACTGGAACAACTGAGGGGACACACAGTCCCCCCCAAAAAAAGTGGAGAAAATTTGAACGATCAGAGATATCATTCAATATTTGATACAGTATGTGTGTTAAAATCAAGTAAAAGAAAAACAACAGTAAAACTCTATGCTTCATAGTGAAAGTAAGGGTCTTTTAAAAAGAGGCATGCAACTACGACCGGCGAGGCTGACCAGAAATGTTTAATGTGTCGGAGAGCATGAAGGCTGGACATGAGCAACAGAACGTTACGGTATGTGGTCGGATGTAGATTTTTTTTTTTTTTGTATCCTCCAAAAGGAACATGTGCTGAAACCTAAAAGCTTGTTTTAATGTGTGTTTTACACATTTGGAAATTGTTGGGGAAAAAAGTAAACTAAGGATTAATAATGAGCAAATTCTTCATTTGTCAGCCTATAAACAGTCTTCCTCTCTCAAAATAATGATAAATCTTTTTTTTTTTTTTTTTTTTTTGCTTTCTATGGTTTCCATTGGATTAAAAATACTACCATGTTTCTATTTCAGATTCATGTTCAAGTCATAGCTTTCATGTCTGCAGTGATGGTATACCCAATAATAAAGTTATCAGGAAAATAAAGATATAACAAAAAAACTTTCACTTTGTTTTGACATTCCTAATTGATGAATCAAAATTTGATCAGACGATAAAATTGATTGGCACGCTGATTCAGAATTTGAACCAGACAGAGGAAGTGATGAGCAGCCAGTGGAATGTAAAACCAAAACCACAACAGAGCCACACCTTGATCAGACCTCATTACGTGAGGATGGTACAAAAACACCGTAATCGTTGTAAACATAAAACACAGTGACACAAGCGTTCTACGCACCCATGGCTGTACACAACAAATAATAAAAGGTTTTTCCCTTTGTTAAATGAGTCATTTTTCTCTTATAAATTAGGCGATAGGAAGGATACATCCTGGAAAGTTTGTGTTACTTGTAGCTCAATAAGTATATTTTTTAATTTATGTACTGATTCAAGACAACCATGTTCCAAATTCTTTGGGCTCAAAAGTTGTGAAATCCACATCAGAACAAAATGACAGTAAAATGTTCGTCCACTATTCTCAAATGACGTTTCATTTAGTAGAGTAGAATATTTTCTCCCAAGGAATGAGTGTGTATGTGTGTGTGTGTGTGTGTGTGTGTGTGTGTGTGTGTGTAGTTGTCTACATATGTGGTCCTGCAACAGACTGATGACCTGCTCTGGGTGCATCCTGCCTCTTGCCTGAAATCGGCTGGATTAGGTTCTGACACCCCCCATTTTCCCATTAAAAATAAGTGGTTCGAAGACGAAGTAAATATGTTGTCCCCGTCTCTCTTTAACTATGCCTTTTTTTAATCGTTTTACTGCATGGGGCTGCATGGTAGCCCAGTGGCTAGCACAGTGGCCTCACAGCTAGAAGGTCAAGATTCGAGTCCCGGGGTGTGGGCGAGGTTTGAAATATTGGCCTATGTTTGTGGAGTTTGCGTGGTCCCCCTTTGTATGCGTGGGTTTTCACCAGGTTTCTTCCCACCCTCCAAAAACATGCGAGTTAGGTTTATTGGCCAGTATAAAATTGCCCCTAGGAATGAGTGTGTGTGTGTGGCCCCACAACAGACTGGTGACGTGTTGGGAGTGTACCCTCAACAACCCCATAAATTAAATTCAATTTTCAATTCAATTTTATTTGTATAGCCCAAAATCACAGAATTTCCGTCTCAATGGGCTTCACAAGAAAAAGAGGAATGTATCAAAACAAATACACAACAAGAAAAATAACTAACAAATGCTAACTAAACAAGACTAGCACATTTATGCACTTAGACTCTCCTTCTCGGTGAGGAAAAACTCCTAAAAAACCCATCAGTGGGGAAAAAATAAGAAACCTCGTGGGGATCCGCATGAAGGAGAGATCCCTCCCCCGGGATGAGCAAACAATGTGTCAAAGAATATTGTTTAAATATTAGCTTATTCTACTCTACAGCTAAATATCTAAAGAAGTCAATAGATGTTCTTCATCCTGATGGTTACACGCGGGACTCCTCAGCCCAGCGACGCCCTGGATGGGGATGAGTAGATGGATTTCATCCTGATGGAGCGGGGATGATGAAGGGGTTAGGAGTTCAATAGACAAAACATTTACTGTGTGAAACCCGTTGAAACAACTGTGTACTGAAATTGAGCTATCCAAAAAAATTTGATTTGAATTAAAAGTGTTAACTTGTAGTCTTAAAAAACTGAGGGTTTTTTCCAGTTGCAGCTCAGAAGCATGTAGAATATTGACACAACATAAAACATGCAATATCACTGCGACATTAAATGGTGCAATCTGTGGTTATTACAACATGTGTGTCTATTACAAAAATCTCCAATTCACAACCTTCTTTGCTATTTATCTTTATACTGTATATACGTATATATATATATATATATATATATATATACGTATACGTATATGTATATGTATGAGAAGCATCATTTTTGGAATGGAAAAGTGAGGTTACAGGGAGAAGAGATAAAGAAGATGGAAGATTTTAAGTATCTAGGATCAACAGTCCAGAGCAATGGAGAGTGTGGAAAAGAGGTGAAGAAGCGTGTTCAGGCAGGCTGGAACGGGAGGAGAAAAGTATCAAAAGAGTCAGAAGAGACAGAAGAGTTTCAGCTAGAATGAAAGGGAAAGTGTACAAAACCATAGTGAGAGCGGCCATGCTGCTTGGTCTAGAAACAGTAGCACTGAAGAAAAGACAGGAAGCAGAGATGGAGGTAGCAGAGAGGAAGATGTTGAGGATCTCTCTGAGAGTGACCAGGATGGACTGGATTAGAAATGAGTACATCAGGGGAACAGCACATGTTAGAGGTTTTGGAGATAAAGTTCGAGAGGCAAGACTGAGATGGTTTGGACATGCGCAGAGGAGAGAGAGAGAGTACATAGGAAGAAGGATGCTGGGTTTGGAACCACCAGGAAAGAAGACTAGAGGAAGACCAAAGAGGAGGTTCATGGATACAGTGAAGGAAGACATGAAGATAGTTGGTGTGACCAAAGAGGACACAGGAGATAGGGTTAGATGGAAGAAACTGATTTGCTGTGGTGACCCTTGAAGGGAAATGCAGAAAGAAGAAGAATAATTTTTGGAATTGTTTTATTATTTGGTCCGTCTACTCTCTTTAATCATTAAATGAAAATCTTTTTAGAAAAAGGGACCAGGCCTAGAAAAAACATAAAGTTTCTAAAAATCTAGCTGACTGGGACACTAATAAATCACTGAGAAATGCTAAGTGCAACTTTTATAAAGAGGGTTTCGCTAAAAATTGAACGATCCTAAAAAGTTCTGGTCTCACCTTAATTTACTTTTTAATAAAGGTAAAAGTAAAATGACTAATCACAATATTTGCAACAATGAAATAATATCTGACCCCTTAAAAATTTCTCAGGCATTTAATCTACATTTTTCCTCCATCAGTTCTATTGTTAATTCTAATTATATTTCTGAATGTTCATTTAATTATCCATCCTCCGGTCATTCTTTTTCGTTTATGAAAATTTCTCCTCTGGATGTTTATCATACACTGATTAATTTGAATTCTAACTGCAGTGTCGGTCCAGATGGTTTGGATGTGAAATTTTTAAAAGTCGCAGCCCATATATTCATGTTTCCTTTGGCCGATCTGTTTAATTTGTCTTTGCAAACGTCTCAATTTCCCATCATGTGGAAGACAGCCAGAGTTACGCCTCTTTTTAAAGGTGGAGATATTTCTGATTTAAATAATTATAGACCCATATCCATTATTTGTTGTGTCGCTGAAGTTCTTTGTAAAAAAATATTTTTAAACAGCTTTTCAACCACCTAAATGTATATAACATTTTATCTCAATTACAGTCTGGCTTTTGACCTGGGTTTTCCACTACCACTGCTTTATTAAAATTTACCAATGATCTGTTTACTTCTTTTGACCAAAATCAATATCTTGACTCTATTTTTCTTGACTTTTCAAAAGCTTTTGATTTTGTGCATCATACTTACTTTTAGACAAATTGCATGCTGTAGGTCTGGATTCTACTGTAACCTTATGGTTTAATTCTCATCTTCATTTCAGAACTCTATTTGTGATTACTCATGGTGTTCAGTCTGATAAATGTCTCATGGAAAAGGGTGTGCCTCAAGGCTCTACTCTTGGGCCCATTTTGTTTTCTATTTTTATTAATGATCTTCCGCAAGTTATTTCACATTGTTCTTGTGAAGCCCATTGAGACGGACATTCTGTGATTTTGGGCTATACAAATAAAATTGAATTGAATTGTTCTGTAAATCTTTATGTTGACAACACAGTTATCTACACTTCTCATTCTGATCTTTCATTTTTACAAACTAAGTTGCAGTTTGATTTTGATTTAGTCCAAAACTGGCTGTTAATTATGAAAAAATCTTGCTGTTTACTTTTTGGTACCCATCAGAAATTACTTAACTGCTCTGATCTCACAATAAAGTTTATTAATGGTTCCCTGATGCTAAATACTGACCGTGTTAAATATCTTGGTCTCTGGCTGGACTCTGAGCTTAATTTTAAACCTCACATTGATCACATAAATAAAAGAACATATGCCATATTAAGTCCTCTTTTTCGATCTTCTAAGTGTTTTATATTTGATGTTAAAAAAAGAATAATTACCCAGTTAGTTTTACCAATTATTGATTATGCAGATACAATATATCAAAATACATATGCCTCAAATCTGAAACCAATGATTGTTCTCTTTAATACACTTTGCAGATTTATTTTAAATTGTCCTTATTTAAATCATCATCATTTTTTATTTGATCAACTTAACTGGTTACAGCCTTCCCAGAGGCATCAACTACACTGGATTCAACTCATTTTTAAATTTAATTATATTTCTTGTCCCTATTATCTGACACAATTTTTAGTTCCAGTAGCCTGTTGATTCTTGCTTAAGAGTACTCACTGTCTCACCTTTTCAGTTCCACACATTCACAAGGAAGTCGGTCGTAGAGCATTTCAACACAAAGCTCCCTCTGACTGGTATAAGTTGCCCACCACGTTAAGATCAATAACATCATTTAGTTTATTTAAGTCATCTTTATTCATATATTTGAAAATCTCCTGTCAATATCTTTAGTTTTGTTTTGTTTTTTAATCATAACCTTATTTTAACTTGATAGTTACTTTGAAAATGTTTATTTTGTGATTTCTATACATGTACAAATTAAGCAAACTTACTTGTATCAGATTGAGTGTCCTTGTATTGACTGTTTATTTTATCATTTTGATTGTCTATATACGTATGTATTTGTATATATATACATATATTCTATACATATATTCTAATTTTTTTTGTTTCTCTTTATGACCTACGTATTGGTAGCTGGTGTGAAGTTTAAAGTTTGGAGCAAGTTTGTTTGTTGCTTTTTTGTTTGTTTGTTTCACTTATTTGTTAAACTGTTTTGTAATGTTGTTTTTTGTTGTTTTCTGGACCCTCTTGAAAATGAGATGTTACATCTCAAGGGGCATTCCACTAATAAACTAACTAAACTAAACTAAAATGGTGGAATGAACAGGCAATAAGAATCTGCTTCGTATTATTTCCCAATACCTGACCAAGATTGAGGAAACATTGCCTAAAAATAATCTGCGTCAGTACTATTGTACAAATCCAGTTTACATGGCTTCTCGGAAATGATCATCAAACCAATACGGAGCTTAAACTCAAAAGAGACAGAAAACACCTCAAACATTCCCTTATTTTCTTCTATATAAAGCCGGTTTTGTTTATCACATCTCACCTGTGTCATGTTTCACCCGTCTTATAGCCATGTTTAGCTTGACCTGTCTTCTCAGCATCATGTGTCAGCTATCTTGTAGTCAAGTTTAGCTCATGCCCTTCCTAAAATGATGTGTCAGCGATCATGAAGACAAGTTTTTCTTGTCGGGCCTTCCCAGCACTATTTGGCCATGTTTCGCTGTCCTATTTTAGTAGCATTGTGCGGAAGGATGACTCGGTGGGTAGGGTGACCGCTCCATAACCTGAAGGTCGCAGGTTCGATCCCCGCCCAGAGTCCCTGCTGAGGTGTCCTTGAGCAAAACACCGAACCCCCAGTTGCTTCTGATGATATTGGTCTGCGCCTCACCTTGGTAGCTCCCATCATCAGGAATGAATGCTGTGTGTGGGATTGATTGTATGGAGTGAATGAATAATGCATATATACAGTATACGTATATGTACGTAAAGCGTCTTTGAATGTCTACAAAAAGTGCCATTAAAGTTCAATGCGTCATCATTATGCTTGAGCCGTCATGTAGCCATGCTTAGCTTTTCATAATGCTTAGCATTGTGTGTTAGGTATTATGTAGACATGTTCACCTTGTCAATAATTCTTAGACTATGTGTTAGCTATCAAGTACATATGTTTGAGCAAAGTGTTTTAGCTATCATTTAGCCATGTCTAGCCTTTAAGGTATTCTTAGCTTTACGTGTTAGCTGTCATATAGACATTATTAGCTTGTCTCGTATACTTAGCATTATGTATCAGTTATCACACTGCCATATTTAGCTTGCCCTGTCTTCTCAGCAATATGTGTTAGCTATCATATAGGCATGATTACCTTGTCAGGCCCTCATAGCATTATTTGGCCATGTTTAGCTTGTCCAGTGTTCTTAGCATAGCGTTATATGTTAGCTATCATATAACCATATTGAACTTATCATATGTTATTAGCATTGTTCACCATGACATATCCATGTTTGGCTTGTCCTGTCTATTTTGCATTATTTGTTAGCTATTTTGTGGCATTATCATGTAGCAATGTTAGCCCTGTCATACATTCTTACATTATGTATTAGCTATCAGGTAGCCATATTTATCTTGTCCCATTTTCTTAGCATCATTTTATAGGTACCAGGGAGCCATATGTGTCAGCCTGTCTCAATTTTTTTCTGTTTATGTCCATGAAGATGCTTTCTTAGCACCACACTGTACCCTGCGTTTTATCTAGTATTGTAACTAGATCTTTCACATTTATTTTTCAAATTTGAACTGTTCTCCCTGCTTTAGGACAAAACAAACCAGAGAGTCAGCTGATGATGGGTGTAATTTTCTGCTTTTACAACATTATAAATACCTCACTCATCCGTGACTCAGACAGCAACACACTTTTTTCAACATTTTATTACATATAATGGTTGAGTCATAGTGTCAGTCATACCAATTGAGTTTACGAGACAACTCTGTTTATGAACATATCCCATCCTGTCAAAGAAAACAGTCAAATGAGCAAGTAATAACCTGAGAGTGACCCAACAAAAGTTCTCGAGGAAGTGAAAATGAAAGAAAAAAACGTCAGATGGAATTTATCTATTTATTTCGGTCACATTGTAATTTCACATTGAAGAAAGAAAAATTGTATTTTACCAACGGACCGAAAAGGTATCGGCTGAAGCAAACGCTTGTCACGCCGACCCTTTTTCAAATCACCATGAAAGCAAATACCAATCAAAGTCGATTTTTTTTTTTTTGCAAACTTATTCAGTGAGACTGATTTGTTAAATTTTAAACATTTTCCTCAAATATCTGAAAGTTTGAAGTGGAATACTTTATTTGGTCAAATTGGTTTATTTTGACATCCCAAGACTCTGTAATCTTTGTGGTGTTGATTAAAAAAATGCAAGTTGGGTGCAAATAGTTAAAATGTTAAGTTCCAAACAAAAAACACCCAGCTTTTTCAACAAATATACCAAAGGAACAACATCCACAGCATTGTTTGTCTTTCGTATATATATATATATACATATATATATATATATATATATATATAGAGAGAGAGAGAGAGAGAGAGAGAGAGAAAGCTCTGCGCTCCATGAGGAAAGCTCAGCTGTCCCCCTCACCGGTCTCTTGAAAATGTTCTTTTCCTGTCCCCCATGGTGTTTTCATGACCCTGGATCTGCTTTAGAATGTACAAGTCCAGTTTTGAGTTTACTGATCTGGTACATCCTTGAGCGTCTTTTTTTTTTTTTGTTTGATTTGTCAGTTTATCTAAATTCTTAAAAAAAATAGAAGCCTGTGTTTTAAATTCTTGAGCAGACAATAATATATATATATATGTATATATATATTAGCACTTTTTCCATAATAAAATGAAAATTTACAACAGTGACTACTTTGTACTTTTTAACAAAGCACTCGCCTCACTTAAAATGTGATAAATACTGATCTCTAGTGGTGACTTTTATGAACAGCTAAACACTTAAAGGTATTTAGAATCGTATGGCTCAGGAAGGAGAGAACAGCCTATCCTGGCTGATTTCAGGCAAGAGGCAGGGTATGCCCTGAACAGGTCATCAGTCTGTTGCAGGGCCACACACACACAACCATCAACACACACGCACTTATTCCTAGGGAAAATTTTCTTGTGGCCAATCAACCTGACATGCTTCCTTTTGAAGAGTAGGAGGAAACCGGAGGACCGGGAGAAAACCCACACATGCACGGAGAGAACATGCAAACTCCAAAACATTTAAACTATTTTAAATGAAGTTATATGAATCTGAATCAAAAAGGGGTTTTAAAATATTTGACATGCTTTTAAAATACCATTTCATCTCTCAGAACAATAAAAAATGTTAAACAAGGGATGCTAACATGGTTAACTAGGTGTTAAGTACGTACATTTGAAGACAGGTCTTGTTTACTTTATCCTAATGACTTTCATCCTAAACATTTCCTTCTAACGCAGTTAACAGCAATTAATAAACTCCAACTACTTTAATGAAGATGGATGGAAGCCAAGAGTCATTATTTATTGTTTTTATTTCACAGCATAGGATTCACTCGTGTTAAAACAATTCTAATTCATGAGTCGAGAAAAAAAAAATCACTTAATGTAACAGCAGAAATTACAAGTACAAAAAAAATTACAATAAAACACAACCTGAAAACTTTCTAATCCAAAAACAATTAACGTGCAGGCAGTTTTTCCAAGTGAAAAGCTTCCTGGGTTTTGGAAGTTTTTTTTTTAATGCTAAACTGTCATCCATTTGTCTTTTATACATTCATTTATCAAACCAAATACCTATTCATACATACTGTACATACATTTGTACTTTTCTTCTTAAGGCTGATACATAGGATTGCTGAAGTTTCCTAACATGATTACTTCATGGCGATCATCGAGAGTACCGTATGAACCTTGCCTGAAATGACAAAGAGGAAAATTTAACATGAGGGCCAAAATCAGATGGTGTCAAACTTTTCGTCTGTAAATGACACTTTGTTAACAGAAGGAAGAATAATTCTTTGGTACAATTTTGGAGAGAATAGAAGTAGCGCGAAAAAAAAAAGTCAATATGAAATAAAAATTTTGTTTGGACGATTGATTATATATATATATTTTTTTCCAAAATAATGGAAATGTTTGTGTATGTTTGGGCTCAGAGGCGTTTTAAAACTGCGAAGGTCTCTAAATGCTCTGCCGTGGATAAACTATATACTATGCTCCTGAATTTTACCATGACACTGCAGTCATTCAGTTTTGTATGACTGAATGTTTGTATGTTCATACAAAAAAAAAAAGACTAAACCAAGACAATAAACCCCACAACTGTACCAACATGCTGAACTTAGTAATAATACATTTTATTTATGAGGCGTCTTTCAAGGTACTTAACGTCTCATGATCCTCGGTACTTCTGGAACTTCTCTATTCCTCATATTCCTCCCCTTTTGCCCTAATTCCTCACACCTTGTCGAATGAGTTTCTGGCCGTCATACAACTCATATATAAAATACATGGAGCAGTTAAACAATAGTTAAAATGCATACAAATTGAAATAAAAAATATGGTATTCAAAATATTTACGTTAACATTCATTGGTAACTGTTGGAGCCAAAAACATAATTCCTTTTTTAAAATCTTTAGGGTCTTCTCCACCAGGTAGAGGCAAAAAGAGGTTACTCTTTTTTTCTCTGTGTCAGCGAGAAATCTGAAGAGGGGCGTGTGTGATGGCTACAGCTACACAACCATTTCGTTTGTAAACTTTATCATTTATTCACTTTATGAATATAATTTAGATATTTTGTTTGTTAAACCACTTTTCTTTACTTTGGGTTTAATACAGGTTTAGATTAGTGCACATGTTTGATTTATGTTGTTGATTCACACTAATTTGATTTTCTTAAGTTTTGCAGGTGCTCCAATTCCTGGGCTGAATGATCACCTGCTGTCCTGGGCTGAAGCTACTTAATTGGACTGAACAATTTATTTTCTTTAGGGGTGAAATTGATTTTTGTTAGCTTAGATTTAGTTAAGCTGTTTTGTTAACCCCCTTTTTTTGTTGGCAGTGGTTTAGTATTCTTTCATTTAAGGTCTTGCTTTTCTCAGTCTGAAAGGTCTGCTTTTTGTAGTTAATTCTCTTTTGTTAAACCTTATCTTGAGTTGAATAAGTTATTTTGACCTCTTTTATAATTGCTAAACACTTTTGACATTTTTTGGGTTAAATAAAAACAACCTTTTTTTACTTAAAATCCTGTGCCTGTCTATTTGCACTGCTTGGTCCATCCCAGTAGGTTATTGATTTTTTTCAATCTTACCTGATCTTGAGATAGTATAACACTCCAACCCCTGCAATCACACTGAAAAGTAGGGTACATGCGATGATTGCAATTGTTCCTGTAGGGGAGAAAGAGAAGATACTTTGAAGAAAATGTGTGGCATTAGTTGAATGAAAAAGTTACAGGTTTAACAGTGAAAATGTTTTAAAAAAGACAAAACATGAGAAAACTAACAGTAATGCACTCCTGTTATAAGTAGGTTCTGTGCAATGCAATTTTTTTTAACTTATTTTAAAAATAAGTTAATAAAGCAGATAATTTAGTTTTACTTTCTTTGAAACTTTCATTCGAAATTAAACGCTGGAAAGTTGTGATCCCATGCTGTTCCCCAGCGCTCTTTCTTCACCTGCAACTCATGCGGTTCTAACACCTGCTCCACGTCAGCTCTACTAGTTCTTCACCAGAAGAATCTTCAACCAATGCTGGACTATTGTTCACTGTGCAAAATCCAGCCCTGCTTCTCCATTTGCCTGCCTGCTCGTCTAGTCTGTCTGCCGAACACAGAAACTCATCATCACCATCCCTGCCAGCCAGGGGTTCCTTGTTCCCTGACCATAAGTGTAATCTTTGAACTGTTGTATCATTTGAACATTTGATCCTGAGTTAATCCTGTCACATTTACCTTACAGCATTGCTGGACTTTTGGTTAATAAATCCTGTTTTGTTGTCCTGGAATTGGGTCCCCCTTGCTTCCACATCCCCACACCGAGACATGGAGGGTGGCGATTTTGAAAATGTTTTTCTTCTGCTCATTGTTTTGTATCAGATTACTTAGTTAACTGTAGTTAGGCTTCCTTATTTGGCTTCCTGTTTTGATTTACCATAAAACAGAAGTGGAGAAAAGTATCAGGTGTGAAAAAAGAGTTTTGGTTAAAAAAAACAAACAAGACATGGACAAACCATTGTCTGTTGATGAACTAGTTAGATCTGCATGGGACTGGTCCTTTTTTATCAATACAACCATTGTCACATTCACAGTCCCGCCCACAAACTAGTGGCTGTTTTCAGCGACTTGAACTTACAAACATGGTTGCTGCATCAAAGTGCTGTGATCCTAAATGTATTTTTCTATCCAACCAAACTGTGACCTTTACGCTTTAAAATTATTTTGTAAACTCATTGGTAGAAACAAGATCTAACTCGTTTTTATTTAATAGTTGGAGAATCAGTTTCTAAACCAAGATGTTTTAGGTAGGCGAGCACCACTTACTGTAGTACCTCTTCTCAATTTCATTTTACTCCACTAGCTATTCCAGGCATTAGTTTAATTTTAGTTTAGTTTTAGCATTTAACATTAGTTTAGTTTTTGCAAAGAATTTGAAATGAAAAAGAATTGAAAACAATTTCATATGTTTTCAAAAATACAAAAAAAAAAAATCATTAAGACTGGCAGTATATCCTTGAAACAGCTGCAGTTTATTCAAAATGCTGCTGCTCGAGTCCTAACAATAACTAGAATGTATGTATGATCACATTAGTATGATCACAAGTATGATCACATCCTGTGCTCAAGTCTCTGCACTGGCTTCCTGTGGCTCAGAGAATAGACTTTAAAGCTGCTCTGCTTGTGTTTAAGTCTCTCCATGGTCTAGCACCAAAGTACATCTGTGATATGTTAGTACCATATGAACCATCTAGAACTCTGAGGACCTCTGGGGCCACCCTCCTGCTGGTGCCTAGAGTCAGGACTAAACATGGAGAAGCTGCATTTCAATTTTATGCTGCAAAAGTCTGGAACAAACTTCCTGAGGCCGTGAGACAGGCCTCTACTGTGACAATGTTTAAATCTAGACTGAAAACAGTTCTGTTTAACTGTGCTTTTGATTAATTACTCTTTTTATCTGTTTTAATGATTTTATTTATTTATTTTTTAAACTTTTTGTTTCTATGTTTTGTGATTTTAATGCATTCTTTCTTTTCCTTCTTGTGAAGCACTTTGAATTGTATGAAATGTGCTATACAAATAAACTTGCCTTGCCTTGCCTATATCCAAAAGCACATCATAGTTAGCCTTATAAGTTTATCGCAGTCTGATCTGTAGCTGTAGTTCTGATTTGGTTTATACTTATTATGTTCAACAAATTGTGGATTTGGTTTCTATAAAAGTCCAAACAAATATTCTAGATGACTTGACAGATGGAAAAACTGACGTGTAACTTCGGACAAAAATTAACTTTGCCCTTTAATTCTAATCTGCTATCTTGTCCTTTTTTGGTACTGCCAAGGCTCCCAGAACTCAGGCCTGCCCACCTTCACTAACGGGATATACCTACCTTTTTCTTTTCCCTGAACTCCCCTTCCTCACTAAACTGGTTAAACTTGGCTGTGCATCTCGGTCCAACCTTACACCTTCACTTTGTGACAGTGTTGTACAACCATCATACCATACCAATACTATTTGTCTAACATTCCACAAAAATCTTGGATAACGGATGAGGTACCTGCTTAATGGCCTACTACTGAGTTTGGTACACATTAATGATAATTCAAACTTCCATTTTGTATCCTTTTTCTTCAAAAGCCCTCTTGTTCAAAAGAGACATTTGTTGATTCTTGTCTTTAACCTTTTAATGACTGTTCTTTCATTTCTTTCTATTTTTAATGCTTTACTAACAGTTTTCAAAGTGATAAGCTAAGTGAGTTCTAAAACACAAGTTTTCAGCAAAAACAACTATTTCCTCCCATTTTGCCTTGAGAGTTACATGTAACACAATTTTAAAACAAATAAAATGGGAAAAAAACAAAGACTGGTAAAAAACAAAAAAAAAACAAAACAAAAAAACCTACTTATTCTGGCCAGTGCTTAAATATTGTAACACTTGTGAAATTTGACATTTTAACTAACCCACATAATTCACATTGACATTTTTTTTTCCACGAAGTCTTCACACCCATCAATCTTCTATACCGGTTTTCCACCCTGGCCCGCAAAGTTGTCTATTCCAACTAGTATAGGCAAGAGACAAGGCTGTACTCTGAACAGGTTGCCAGTCTTTTGGATCACTTATAAGACAGACAAAGATGCATGCACACTCTCACCCAGCGGGACAATTTCCCAGTAACCAATTTGCCTAATATACATGTTTTTGGACACAGGGATAAAATCGGAGCACCCTGAGAGAACTCACTCATGCAAACTCCACTCAGAAAAGCCGCTGTTTAAAGACTCAAGTCAAGTCTAAAGTTAGACTATAAAGACTAACCCAGATTATCCCAGACCAGGCTCAAATCAGCAACCTTCTTGTTGTGAGGCCAAAGTGCTAACCACCGCACTACCTGCAGTCCGAAATAGTTTTCTCAAGGTTATTTTCAGTGGCACAAAACTGCATCATAAGTTAATCTTTGCTTAATCAGCTTGCTTTGCTGTCTTTGTGATATCATGAACCCACTTCTGTTTCTCTTTGAGAAAAACAATAACTCCCATGTTAACTAGTTGTCAAATGCTGACGGAATACCAAACCAATAGAAATGTTGAAAGGCAGGAAGTTCATCACATCAAATGAAAGCCTTGCCTACCTGGACTCAGAGCGTTACTTTGAACTAGATTGTCTTCCGCTACTGCAGCTTTGCTGGTGATGTCACTGTTGATCTCTGTTGAGGTGATTGTTTGTGCAGATTCAGTAGTGAGGCTGTCATAGTCGTAGTAGTCATCCGTGAATCCAGTTGTCAATTCCGTAGGATCAGTTGTCTGAACAGTGTCGGGGATACTGGAGGTGGGTTTAGTAATTGTCGCTGATGATGGAGCGCTTGAGTTTGGAGTGCTTGGTTTCAATGATGTGGAGGACTTTGTGACAACAGTTTGAGTAAGTGTGGAGCTGAGACTAGTTACGCTGGTAGGGCTAGTCATGGGAAACATGAGGGTGGTGGTGCTAGTTTGGCTAGTAGGACTAGTTGTGGAAAATGTAGTAGTGGTGGTGCTAGTTTGACTAGTAGGACTAGTTGTGGAAAATGTAGTAGTGGTGGTGCTAGTTTGGCTAGTAGGACTAGTCTGGGGAAATGTAGCAGTCGGAGTGCTAGTTGGAGCAGTGGGACCAGTCGTAGGAAATATAGTAGGAGTGGTGTTGGTTTGGCTTGTAGGGCCAGCTGTGTCAAACGTAGCAGTGGTGGTGCTAGTTAAACTAGTGGGATCATCAGTGGAAACTGTATCGAAGGACAATGTAGTAGAGTCGATGATAGTTTGGCTTTTTGGATCCTCAATGAACAATGTTGCTGGATTGGCAGAAGTCCCAGATGTACTTTTGAGAATGACATGAGAGGCTGTCGTCATAGTGTCTGAAGGATGAGGGGATTGTAGCTCTGTCTGCATTGGTGTGGAACATAACAGCAGACCTGCAAAAAAAAGACAAAATATATGTTTTTTTTACAGAAGGTGTTACTACAGGGGACAAAGCTTCATGCCAAACATCCATGCCAAACATCTGCTGGAGCCCATCTTTGAATAAATCTCTAAAAAAAAAGTCTAGTTTTTTGTTTTTTTGTAAAGGAGATTGGCTCTATGTTCCTGAGAATTTAGATTTGTACAAGAAAGTAAGTTACCGGAGCCCAAGCCGAGGGCGCAACCACCCAGGACCCACCCACGCAGGACCCAGCAAGACAGAGAAGAGGCCCCCCTACAGGAAACTTTACGGCACCATGAAGCACAGGCATCCCCAGTGCCAGGAACCCCAGGCTATAGGGCAGATGTGTCATCTGTACCCGGTGCCAGAAGCTGAAGAGAGCAAGCACCCAAGAGACCCCCACCACCCTCCTGGGGTCCCAGCCCGAGCCCAAAAAAGGACCAGGCCGCCACAGACGAAGCCACCACAAGCCAAAGCATGAGCAGGAGACTTGACCCTGGCTGCCCAGAGACCACCATGCACCATCAACTCTGCCCCCACAGCCTCTTCTCGCTTCCTTAATCCCTCACCTGAATCCTGTCCAACTTCTACTAGCTACTATCCACCCTCCGTCAAATAAACCCTAGGCCTGACCCCCCTAACTGCCAACTCTCTACCGATCATCCTTCTTATCCACTCCACCAGATCAACCCTACATACACCTCCACATCTTGTGCTAGAGATGGGGGCCCTCAAGCAAAACAGACCCCAGGCCTGTCTTTAGCTTGCTTTGTTTTACTGTGACAAAGCAGGACCTTTGTCACATATCTTTATTCTGTGCTTTTCATCCCGTCAATTGCACTAAGACACATCTATAATTGACCCCTACCAATATTGCAATGCTTAATTGGATCCAAAATTTCCATTGAATATTAAAAATAAAATCAGTCAAGAAATCCACTAAATGTTAATGGAAACAACTAAACTTATTATGTGAAGGAAGGAATTGGGGTGTTTACACACCGAAATACAAACTAAAAGGTAGCATATTTATACAAAACATTTCAACAGTTTAAAACTAGAACTACCAAAGCTGTCTTTTTGACATGTCTTAGAAGTTGACGTCTAATTACTGTTATTACATTGATTTTTATGTTCCTGGGCTTTTGACTTTTCCTACATTTTTTGTATAGTGTTCATATGTTGTAATTAAACTGAAATAAAACACTAAAAACAAGTTCTGATTAATTCTTTCTCCGACTCCCACACTTGTCATTTTGACGCCTCTACAAAATATGTTGTAACTTCGTCCAATTTTCTAAGCAAAGCCAGACCCTGTGTTTTATTATAATCACACAAAGGTTGGCGTGAATGTGCTGAATCAAATACTGAAGAAGTATTCAGTCAAAGCAGCAACGAGGAGGTGGCCAGTCACTGTATTTTCTAACCTGCTGGACATGGCAGCAGTCAATTTCTGGATTTTGTGCAGGAATTGACTTGGTGCAAAAATATCCAAACACGACTTCCTTGCTGAGCTCGCTGATGTGCTGAGAGCCAACCACATGCGCACATAGGAGCTGCCTGCAGCCCCTCCTCCAGTAATTAAGTGAGGAGAAGATTCGGAAAGAAGAAGGATGTGCCTGTTGTGACGAAGCTGCGTCAGCGTGACCTGTGTAAATTTTAAATAAACAAATAAATAATACTTCATGTAGTAATGTTCTTCTTATCTAGATTTTAAAGTTTATTATTCTGTTATTTTAATTGTGTTAATTGTTAAATTGACGGCCGTGAGAGTTCTAGTAGTTCTAGAATTCTGGTATTCCTACTGTTAAAGAAAAAGTTATTGGTGCTCATTTACTCAGACTGCTGCTTCACCCCCAACTATAAGAAAACTTTTATTGTTGCAAAAAAAGTCTGACTAAAATGCTAAATTAGTTCCTTTCTGGACTTCTTTCTTGTAGAATCAGCTCACTTATCCTTTTTATTTTCCTTCTTTACTTTTAGTTCTAGGCAGCACGGTGGCGCAGTGGGTAAAACAGTGGCCTCACAGCAAGAAGGTTGTGGGTTCAAGTCCCGGGTGCAGGCAAGGCTTGGAACACTGTCCTTTCTGTGTGGAGTTTGCATGTTCTCCTAGTGTATGCATGGGTTTCCTCCCACCCTCCAGAGACATGCATGCTAGGTTGATTGGCTGGTGCCAAATTGCCCCTAGGAATGAATGTGTGTGTGTGGATGGTTGTACGTGTGCCCCTGTGACAGACTGGCGACCTGTTCTGGGTGTACCCTGCGCTTTGCCTTAAATCAGCTGGGATGGGCTCCGGCAACCCCGAAAGGGACAGATGGATAAGAAAATGACTGACTTTTAGTTCTCTTAGACTTTTTTTTTTTTGCTGTTTACCTTGTCGCTCATTTGCACGTCTCTTTGGGAAAAAAAAGGTTAATAACTGAATGTCGAATTGAAAACGAGTTTAGCAGCGTTAAGTTTAATATGTCCAATATTCTCAGTCGTGTCTAATAAAAAAAGTGAGAAAAAGACTGAATATTAAAAGTACTGAATGTGGATGAAAGTCATGAAGACAATGCTGCTGGTTGTTTTGCTGATTCTCCTGGCTTCTCTGATATGGTCTTTCAGAAGGGTCACTTGGTGCTATCTGTTGCCAAAGTTTGGTTTGTCTCACAATTTTTCGTCCATTTCCTTGTCTTTACCTTTTCTTCCAAATTATTTAAGTTAAAATGACTTATTCCCAGCTACTACTGTGCTTGGGTTAGTGTCTTCTTGTTTTGCTGAGAGTGGATCATTGAGTGGATGCTGATGTTCTAGGGCAGTGGTGGAACGTAACGAAGTAAATGTACTTCGTTACTGTACTTAAGTAAAAAAAAATTGTGTATCTGTACTTTACTTAAGTAAAATTTAAGACCGGTACTTTTACTTTTACTTCACTACATTTTTAGAGCAAATATCTGTACTTTTACTTCACTACGTTTTAAAAGTGTGTTTTACACTTTTCGTTACATTTTCGTTCAGGAATTTGAAAAATACACAGGTTTTTTAGCGTGTCTTGAAGCCGCATCGCCAAAATCAAAAGAAGCAGTTGATCGGGAGAAGAAGTAATGAATCGAGAAACATTTTCCGCAGTCATTCAAAAAACTAACATCAAATATAGAACAAATTAAAAAGAGTCAGAAGATCGTTGTTCGTTGTGTTTACTTCTAAATAAAAAGTTGAGCCATCATTACACAGAGCAGGGGTGGATCTAGAATTTTCCAAAGGGGGGTGGGGCTTTGACAAAGCCAATATATAGTGACTGGGGGCCTCCCCCCCAAAACATTTTAAAAAATAAGTGTCATTTTTCTCCATTTTGGCGGCCCATTCACTGGACCTTCTCGGGTATAGCTTGACTTGTCCCCTTTCCTTTTATTTTATTTTATTTTTTATTTTTTGTGGACCAAAAGAGGCGGGAGAGGGGGGGTCACACCCCTGCAGAGTATTTATCCTGGTTACCATGGTGACACCCTATGGCACAAAAAATAACACTTGAATTATGATCGAATACTTTTACTTGTTACTGAAAAAGTACAATTTATACCAACTACTTTTGTACTTTTACTTAAGTAGATTTTTAGTGGTACTTTTACTTTTATTTAAGTACAAAAAGTGAGTAATTCATCCACCACTGTTCTAGGGGTTTAAAACCATAATGTGGGCTCTACTTTTTAGGCATGCAATTTGCTTTTGATTGTAAAAAAACGTTATTTTCAAGTTTTATTTATAAAAAAACTACAGGTACACATTGGCGTATGTTTACTAAACAGCAACAAACCTTCCTGTTTTCTCAGGTTCCACCTCAGCAGCACACTAATATCACCTATCCAGCCAGGAAATAATTTCAGTACAAATTATTTAAATGAGGCACACATGAACATGCCACCCAATACTGGGGATTG
The DNA here is from genome assembly GCA_902685375.1 of Neostethus bicornis. NCBI lineage: Eukaryota > Metazoa > Chordata > Actinopteri > Atheriniformes > Phallostethidae > Neostethus > Neostethus bicornis. Next base: position 4,689,595 of record CACRXE010000002.1, on the reverse strand, counting down.
AATGTAAAGAGGCCAACCTGTTCCTAGTTTCACCTTCATGAGATGTATCAGCTGCTGTCGATACAAAAAGAAGAAAAAATGCACGCTGAACTTTTTTTTTTTTTGGGACTTGCTTGTTAAAGTAGAATTTTTTCAGCTCAAATGTTTTTTATTATTTACCTACAAGCTCAGTTATCAGCATGTGAAGCACGACCAGATTGTTTGTCTCTACACAAAGTGGAATTGTGTCGTTCGTGTTTCAGTGCAGAGGAAGTCAGAGCAGAAGTTTAGATGTGATGCTTAAAATAAAAATCAACAAAATAATGGATCTTTGTTCCAGAAAGTGAGTGGTAATAATTCTATAAGAACTTTATCAAACAGTAAAGACGCTTTCTGCGGTTAAAAAAAAAGTTGTCTGTAAGTTTCACTTTCTGGAATTGAAGTTTACCTTCAGCATCTTTTAACATTAAAGTCTCATACAGCAAGAGGAAGATTACAGGTAAAAAAATGTCTGCTTTCTATTTTTTCTCCACATGAATGAATGACTTTCTGAAGTGGTTCCAGAATCAGAAGGTGAAAGTGGATGGTTTACTTACATGTGATCAGACTTTGCAGGCTGGCTCTCATTGTCTATCTCTTTTTAATCTATTTCTTCTCCAACTCTGACGTAGCTGGTGAGCTGTGTTCTGTTTGTTCTCTGAAGACAGGTGGAGTGTGCGTGGCTGCAGCTATCTGGAGGTGACTGATTAAAAGTTGTAGGAAGCATGTGGGTGGGGCCATGACCAAGTCATATGGTCAAAACCTCCAAAATTTCTAACAAAACTTCTATTAATTATTATCTCTGTGATAAACTATGTTTATGTTATGTTCTTAAATAATAATAGTAAATAACAATAATAATACATTTTGTTTATAAGGCCCTTTACATTTTCAGTGAAGACCTCAAAAACAGGGAAAGGGTCCCGCCCCAAGAGGAGGAGTTTAAGTATCTCGGGGTCTTGTTCACGAGTGGGGGAAAGATGGAGCGGGAGATCGACAGGCGGATCGGTGCAGCGTCAACAATAACTAGGACGCTGCATCGGTCCGTCGTGGTAAAGAGAGAGCTGAGCCAAAAAGCAAAGCTCTCGATTTACAAGTCGATCTACGTTCCAACCCTCACCTATGGTCACCAGCTGTGGGTGGTGACCGAAAGAATGAGATCGCGGGTACAAGCGGGCAAAATGAGCTTCCTCCGCAGGGTGGCTGGGCTCTCACTCAAAGATCGGGTGAGGAGCTCTGCCATCCGGGAGGAGCTTGGTGTCGAGCCGCTCCTCCTCCAGGTCGAGAGGAGCCAGATGGGGTGGTTCGGGCATCTGGTCAGGATGCCTCCCGAGCGCCTCGCGGGCGAGGTGTTTTGGCCACGTCCCACCGGGAGGAGACCAAGGGGCAGACCCCGGACCCGCTGGAGAGACTATGTCTCACAGCTGGCTGGGGAACGACTTGGGATCCTTCTGGGTGAGCTGGAGGATGCAGCCGGGGTGAGAGAGGCTTGGGCTGCCCGTTTGAGGCTGTTGCCCCCGCGACCCGGGTTGGAACAAGATGACGGAATGGAACGGAACCTCAAAGTGCAAAGAACCACTCAGCACTGGTCCTACTGAGTTCCTTTGCCACCCAGTCCCACCGGGCTCATCTCCACTCCTACATGGATACCTTTTTTTTAGTTCAATAAATGATTTACTCCTGATCTTTGACCTGTGTCTGGATCTTTTTCTGACCCATGGCAAGAAATGTTTTTCTCTCCATAGATCTATGTCAAGTTTTTAACAGAATTTGTAAAGGGTGTCCAGATTTACCAATCTCTTTTTTTTTTTTGTAGAATGATGAAGGCCGAAGTGTGCTTGCAGAACTTGAATTGAATTGAATTATATTTGTATGGCCTAAAATCACAGAATTTATGTTTATTTGTACCATTATGAGAAAGAGGAAAACAGCTTTGCTGACATTGGAGTTCATTTGAGGAACCATCATTCACAAAAACGTTCCATTTGAACCCATAATGTGTAGCTTGATGCTGGGTGTAATTTATGATTTTAATTTTGCTTATCCCAAACAACTAAAATATCATTACAAATTTATTCAAACACTCACTCTGCAGTTGAAGAGTGGAAAGCTCTCACTAACAGCACTCAAACAGAAAAATAAGTGTAACAGAATATTCTTTGACGCTCACTTAGTAAAACGGTGTCCTGAAGAAAAAATCTTCATCATTAATTTTAAATAATATATATTCTAGCATCTGAAGATCTATCTGAGAAAGTTGTAAAAAAAAAAAAAAAATCAATTTGATTCAACACAATCCGGGGTCAGGAACAGGGTCCTGCCCCAAGTGGAGGAGTTTAAGTATCTCGGTGTCTTGTTCACGAGTGAGGGAAGGATGGAGCGGGAGATCAACAGGCGGATCGGTGCGGCATCAGCAATAACTAGGACGCTGCATCGGTCCGTCGTGGTAAAGAGAGAACTGAGTCAAAAAGCAAAGCTCTCAATTTACAAGTCGATCTACGTTCCAACCCTCACCTATGGTCACCAGCTGTGGGTGGTGACCGAAAGAATGAGATCGCGGATACAAGCGGCCGAAGTGAGCTTCCTCCGCAGGGTGGCTGGGCTCTCACTCAGAGATCAGGTGAGGAGCTCTGCCATCCAGGAGGAGCTCGGTGTCGAGCCGCTCCTCCTCCAGGTCGAGAGGAGCCAGATGGGGTGGTTCGGGCATCTGGTCAGGATGCCCCCCGTGCGCCCCTGTCTCACAGCTGGCCGGGGAATGACTTGGGATCCTTCCAGGTGAGCTGGAGGATGCAGCCGGGGAGAGAGAGGCCTGGGCTGCCCGTCTGAAGCTGTTGCCCCCGCGACCTGACCCCGGAACAAGCGGAAGATGACGGAACGGAACAATCCTGATACAAATAATTTGATTATGTGCAGTGTTTTTATTCATTATTTTTCAATAGAGTGTAAATCCATATCAGCACATGTAGCAATTATTAACACTAGGACAGACGCTATCTAAATCTACCTGCAAGCGCCACGACCGTCAATGTGACTGCTTATTTAATTATTCATGTTTTGCATTTGTATATTGCATAAATAAACTTTTACACCACTCAATTTTTAAAGTAATACTAATGATAAAATGTTAAATATTTTTAAAACGTAGAATAAAAAAGGAAAAACCAAAGTAAAATGATCTAATTTGACAATAGACTGCTTTATTTCTGCATTTTTTGCTGCTGCTTCTAAAAAATGTTCTTGTTATAAATTGGCTATCGGTTATGTTTCAATATGTTAACCTGAACTTTCAAGACTTATCTAGAAAACATGGCATACTTTATTCAGACAACAATTTTCTTACTCTCTTTATGGCATCTCTTCCACATTGTCTCACTCAACCTTTCTAAAATGTTTCTGTAATGACGTCAGATTACTCGCTCCACAAATATAAACACACACACACACTTCTGTGTGGCCATAGTGTTGTGGAATGTTCTTAATAAGATGTCACAGAAATGAGAAGAGAAAAAAAAAGAATGTAATAATTTAAAAAAGATTAAATGCTGCAACATCTGAAGGTCATACAAACGAAAGTTTGGTCAGCAGAAGTTTAACAAATTTCCCTCAAACATACTTTATTTTTGAAGGATTCCCGTTGTCAGGGTGAGCTTTTTCGTTGCTGGGCATTCTGGTTGGCTGTGCAACTTTGGTTGGGCTGCCCATTTTGTTTGATTTATTAATATTTATCACTGGGCTGAGCAAACTAAACATGTTCTTATCTTGCACCTGCATTCTTGCTGGACAGAGGCTGCATATTTGGATAGAGTTTGTAAAAATGTATCTTTGCTTGTCCTTGAGCAGCTTGGAGTTGGTGAACAGGCTGGAGTAATATTCTCACACCATGGATGTTAGATAGAAGTTCTGTTTCAGCACATCATGTTATTTCAAGTTCAAGTTTTATTTATTTCGGTCACAGTGTAATTTCACATTAAAGAAAGAAAGGAAAAAAAATACCATCAAGACTTGCATATTTTTAAATAATAATAACTTAAATTTCTTCTTTAAACAGAAAAGATTTAAACACACTATTAAAGTCACTTATTGTCATTAAGATGTTTTCAAAGTCAATATTAACCTAACTCAATCCTACATTTTATACCACGATAGCAATGTGTTTGTTGCCATAGCAACAACTTCTAATGTGTGTTTCCTCCCAGCATTTTGAAATGTTCATTTTTAGAACACAAAAACTACATGAAAAAATAGAAAACATGTTTATATTAAAAGTCATAAAAGATCCGCCTCCTAGGTTGTGTTTTATTTATTCTAATTTGCATATTAAAAGGATTATAGTGGAGAAAGTTTTAGAAGGAAAAAGACACTCAGTTGTAACAGAAATTTATAGATAAAAATCTAGAGTAAAAGTTCACAAAAAGTTCATTTGTGTTGTGATCCCCTCGCCTGCTGCTGAGGGGTGCCCTGGATGGTCCTAGTCACCCTGATTGGAGGACACCTGAAGATGATTCATGATTCCCCACATCTGTGCACCCTGCCATCTATTTAAGGGGAATCACCCCGGACTTCCCGGTCGGGTCTTACTATCCTTTCCAGCCAGGTCACCCTGGTTGCCTGACCATGTTTGAACTTTGTTATTATTTGAACTTTTGAAACCTTAAGTTAATCCTGTGCTTCTATCTTTACAGACTTCCTGATTTGAGTTAATAAATCTTGTTTGATGTCCTGCATTTGGCTCCTCCTCGTTCCACATCACAACAATTTGTCTGTAATCCAGATGTTCAAGACAAAAACAATCCAGACTCAAATAAAAGAAAACATTTTATTATTGAAATGTATTCAACATATATCAAATAACAGAAAGAAAAACTTTTTTTTGGAGAACAAAGACAGATTTTTATTTTTCTCTAATAAAAGGTTGTTTTACGGCTTTTATGGACATTGAACCAGGATGTCCATTTCAATCGTCCCGTCCCTGTAAAGGAAAGAAATCCTGGTTAGTGGTGAGAAAGTTCATGTAGTATATTAGCCAAAGAGATTACCTCACCTGCTTTTTCTTGTATATGTGCATCTTTGGGCATTTTTTTTCCCAATAGAAGGTGACTCCTTCAATATTAGCCAGTGGGGGGTGTACAAGAGCCAGGGGACAGAACTGGTACGCCAGGAGGATCTCTTTCTTGTACATGATTCTGATCGCTACCAGTTGCAAAGTGAAAGCAAAGTTGTTGTTGTTTTTTTTTTTTTTTTAAAGAAAAAAAAAAAAAAAAAATTAATAATTAAATAATTAAAAAAATTCTAAGATCGCACCCTTTTCAGTGATCAGTATTGGGTTTCACTTTATAATTTTTACGTATAAAGTTACATATGTTTTATTTATAAAGTAACATATATTCATAAAATATAATCAGAATCAGAATCAGAATATACTTTATTGATCCCACACATGAGAAAATTGTGTGTCACAGCAACAACTTCCTATCTGCTAAGTGAGTCGTTGTAGAGCCCGATCACGTACAGGAAGAAAGACCTCCGGTAACGAGATGTTCTCGAGCGGAGCTGTCTGAGCCTCTTGGAGAAGGAGCTCCGTTGTTCGTCCAGGAGTGGGTAGAGAGGATGGTCATGGTTGTCCATGATGGACAAAAGTTTGTTCAGTGACCTGCTCTCCACCACTGCCTCAAGTGAGTCCTGTTTGCTGCCAATGACAGAGCCAGCCAGTCTGATTAGTTTATTCAGTCTGTTGGCGTCACTGGCTGCGATGGTGCTCCCCCAGCAGATGACAGAGAAGAACAAGGAGCTGGCCACCACAGACTGATAGAAGGTCTCCAGAATCTTGCCGCACACGTTGAAGGACCTCAGCTTCCTTAGGAAGTAAAGTCGGCTGCAGGTCTTCTTGTACACAGCAGTACTGTTGCTCCTCCAGCTCAGTCTACTGTTGATGGTCACTCCCAGGTATTTGTACTCCTCCACCACCTCCACATCCCTACCCAGAATGCAGAGGGACTGCAAAGCAGTCCTCCTCTTCGGGAAGTCAATCACCATCTCCCTGGTCTTGTCCACATTGAGGAGCAAGTGATTCTCTCCTGCCCACACCACAAATCCATCCACCACACTCCTGTACCCGTCCTCCTGCCCACCACTTATACACCCTACAACTGCAGAGTCATCAGAGAATTTCTGTAGGTGGCATGAATCGGAGTTGTGCTGGAAGTCTGAAGTGTACAATGTGAAGAGGAATGGAGAGAGCACAGTGCCCTGTGGGGCTCCCACACCACTTAAAACCACATCAGACCGGACTTTGCCCAGCCGGACGAACTGTGGCCTGTCCTTCAGGTAATCAGTGATCCAGGAGACGGCGGACGCACCGTCGGGAGTCAGGCGTCCGTACATGGCGCCATCTTGGACAAAAAAAAAATATCATGACACTAATCAATCTGTAGAATATAGATCAGGGGTGGGCTATATTTTGACTCGCAAGCCACTTTGAAGCAGTGGTGGAGAGGAGGTCACTGAATAAACTTTTATCCATCATGGACAACCCTGAACATCCTCTCTACCCACTTCTGGACAAGCAGCGAAGCTCCTTCTCCAAGAGGCTAAGACAGCTCCATTCAAAAACCGCCCATACCGGAAATCTTTCATTCCCAACACAATAACACTTTATAATAACTCACAGAATGACAAATAACTGGTTCATACTCATGTAATTTATCACTGTTTGTCACTTTATGCTTCTTATGTATGTCACTTTTTTACCTCCTTATGCACTTTCAGTCCACATTGACCTCAATGTTTTGTCACATTATTCCTTCTATTTTATTAGTTTAATGTTTTAATATTTTTTATTTTCCTTCTTGTATGTACTGTTTACTGTCTATTTCTTTCTTGTTTGCTGCTGTAACACACAAATTTCCCAAGTGTGGGATCAATAAAGTAATTCTCATATAATCTAATCTAACATTCAATTCAATTTTATTTGTATAGCCCAAAATCACAGAATTTCCGTCTCAGTGGGCTTCACAAGAAAAAGAGGAATGTATTAACACAAATACACAGCAAGAAAAGTAACTAACAAATGCTAACTAAACAAGACTAGCACATTTCTGCCCTTAGACTCTCCTTCACGGTGAGGAAAAACTTCTTAAAAAACCCACCAGTGGGGAAAAAATAAGAAACCTCGTGGCGATCCACATGAAAGAGAGATCCCTCCCCCATGATGAGCAACCAGTGTGTCAAAGATTATTGTTTGAATATTAGCTTATTCTACTCTACAGCTAAATATCTAAAGAAGTCAATAGATGTTCTTCATGCTGAAGGAAACACGGGGACTCCTCAGCCCGGCGATGTCCAGTGCGGGGATGAGTAGATGTTCTTCATCCTGATGGTTACACGGGGGGACTCCTCAGCCCAGCGATGACCTGGACGGGGATGAGTAGATGTATTTCATCCTGATGGAGCGGAGATGATGAAGCATGGAGGTCTCCTCGGTGTGGCCATGCCCAGGACAGGTACGCAGAGTCCTGAATGGGGCTCTCTCCCAGAGAGGAGGGAGAGAGGTGGACAACATGTGAATTGTATTGTACCAACTAGCAGTGTAATTCTAAATAAACAGACAATAGAGAACAATGAATGAGATAGAAAGCCAAGGGTTAGGGAGGGGGAAAGGGGATATAGACCCTGGTTGGGGTAGAGGGTAAGGGGAAAGAGGGATACAGACCCTGGTTAGGTTAGGGGGATGAGGTACAGACCCTGGTTAGCGTAGGGGGTGAGGGGGAAACGGCCAAGGCAGTCTGGCAGAGAATAGTAGATAGAATTAGAGGACAGAACCCCAATGTACCATACTTTCCCCAGCTTCTACTATCTAGCAGCCAACTAGTAATTATATTACTAGTTGGGTTAATTATATCACTACATTGAGTTCCAACATTTGACATGCAGGCCAAATGTACATGCCATTGTAAGATAAGCTCGATTTTGAAGTATTTGTGTGTTTTTTACATCAGACATAACCAATGTGTTTAACTTCTGCTTTTAATACTAGAATGTGCAAATCTTCTCATCATCATTTTATAAACAACATTTCAGCTAGCTCTCCCACATACAGTACTGTTCACACGCCTTCTTATCAGCATCTGGCCTTCAAGGCCACTTTTGGCTATTCCCTTTTGCTAACTAAAGGGAAGAAAGCTGGAGACAGAGAGCTAGGTGACCATCCAGAGTGTGATCTCGCCTCTGTCTTTCCTGCTGCAGCAGAAAAAGACAATTGTCAATCTCTGTTTTGGGAATTTTATTGTTGGTTTTGATTCTGAAACTACTATTTTGAATAAAAGTCTTTTTGGACTTAACAGCCATGCATGTAGATGGATGGCATGCTTTTGTAACCGCTAGATTAGACCGATGGAATGGCACGCTAGATTTTAAATGTCACATTAAGAGTGTTAAATTTCAAATCTAGCGGCACTAGGTCTGAAATCTAGTGCGATAGCACTTGAAAATGTGCATTTAGTGGTGCTAGGTTTGAAATCTAAGCGCTTGATGTGACATTTTGCTCGTTTCATTCAGTTCCTACGGACCATTTTAAAATTGAAAGTATCTCTATACTTTAGACAATCATTTACGTAGTTCTGTTAATCTATATTTAAGATTTTGCCCTTTGGTTTTTCATTGCTTGATCCGGAATTTGACATTTTGTCATGTCTCTGTTGTCTCGACGTCTGATGCTAATGTTGGAAAGCTAATGCTGCTTACAGCCGCTCATGGGTTTTTATAGCTAATCAATGGTCCGCTCAGAGAACGTTCTACGTGACCGTTGAATGAAAAAAGAAAACTGGTGAAATGAAGCAATTGGGGCCCGGACAATAAAAAAAATTAAACAAAAATTAATTACACTACATTTATAAAACACTTTTAATGCTTATTTTTATTTTCAAAATAAAAAAAAACTTTAGTTTTTTTTTTTTGTTGTGAAATTAGTTTCTGTAAATTTGTGCGCAAGAGGCCATATTTTACCATTAGCAAAAATGACTTTAAGGTATTGAGAACAAAGTATTATTTGTAAACTTTAAACTAATCTTTAAAACACTGTTAGGTTGGATCTTAGTCGCTTGATGCTTTGAAAAGGCAGCAAATATTGTTTTCCATTTTTACCTCATTATTGCATGATGCCTTAAAACAGGAGTCACCAACCCGGTGCATACGGGCACCTGGTCGCCCGCAACGACCGCATCAGTCGCCCACTGGCCAGTTCTAAAAATAGCACTAATCACAAATTAGCTCTGTCCAAAATTTTATTTAACTGTGTTGCTATTCTTTTTGAATTTCATTTACAGTGATGTAAATTTAAAAACGAATACATAAAAATGTAAACGTGAGCACTGCAAAGATGAGTTTACGAACGCGTTTTCTACCCACAAAAACATGGCAGAAAAAAGGAAGAAAACTTATCATTTTCACAGTGAATGGGAGGAAGAGTTCTTTTTTACTAACGTGAAAGAAAACAGTGTGTGTCTCATCTGCGGTGCGACTGTGGCGACGCACAGTCTCATCTGCGGTGCGACTGCGCACAGTCCTTATTTTGAAAGGAGTAGATTTTTGTTAAATATTACATAATTGATCATTTGTACAAACATGGTTCAGAGTTTATAATTTGATAACTGTTGGTGGCAAGTAAAAATTGAAAAAGATTTCCTGCAAAATGTTGTGGAAGTGATCATTTGAAAATGAACCACTTGGATATTGCATATTGATGTATCTGTTTCCTACCTTGTTTAATCATACTGAAATAATTATTGTGATGGATCATTAACAATCAGTATCTTCACATAGAATATCATTAATAACAATATCAAATTTAAGGTACACTGTGTAACTTTGTTATTTCAGAAGTGTATTATCAAAGTGGCAGCCCTTTGCATTACTCAGTGCCCTTGAAGTAGCTCTCAGTTTCAAAAAGGTTGGTGACCTCTGCCTTAAAAGAACACTGGACAGCAGTTATTTTTACTTTAAAAACTATAAATATGAAATGAGTGTCTGGGATGAATAGGTTTCATTTTTGAACTCTACCTGCAGCACACCACACAATACTCATCTGCATATCGTACAACAGAATGATTGAAACTGGCTTTTTTTTAACATGAAACAATCCATGTGAAGTCCATTCAATAATAATTTAGCAGAAGCTCAGCAAATCCCAGTCATCCCGACCACATAAACTCCAAGCAAGAACACGTCCAGGCAGCTGGCCCAAGCAGCCCAGACACCGTGACGTGCCCACAGCTCAACTCCTTTGTCACTCCATATCTCACCCCCCCACTCTACTCCCTACCAGCCCTTACCCAGCCACACCGGGCTCCAATCATAACCTAGTCATATTAGGCCTGGAATGAGGAAGGACCCAAATGCAGAAAGTAACTTAATAACTTTTATTTTCTAACATGAGAAACTAGACAAACAGTCAAAACAATCTGGCACAAGACAAGGGGAGACGCAGACTTTTATAACATGAGGAAAACACAGGGAGGATTAGACAATCACACCTGAGGGAAACACACCAGGGCAGGAAGTAACACGGCCTGAAAGGAGAGGAGAGTTTGTGTTTTAAAATAAAACAGGAAGCAAGACAAGGCAACACAAGCGAGACATGGACCATAAAATGCAAAAACAAAACGGAAGATGGACGAGACATGACATGTCAGTTGAAAGTTAAACCTGGTACATGTTTTCAATAGTTACAATCATTTTACAATTGCTGCAGCTTGTTAAACAATAAAAAGGTAAAAATATCAACTTGATAGTGCGATATCCAACAGCTGAACATCTTTTAATGAAGTGTATGACATACACACAAGAATTTTAAATTTCATTACAGCTGGTCAAATAAAAAAATGAAAATCTCAGAAACTTCAAGTTTAAATTGCTTTATTAAATGCAATGGAAATAAAAAAGGGGCCAAAACAGAAAAAGGAAACAAAAGTGATGAGGCTAACAAGATTATTAACTTGTTAAAGCTCAGAGGTTTGTGAAGCTTTTGACCTTTAAAAGCCTCAAAAGCTCTCTACCACGCAAAAACTTCAACAGCGGTTTTGGGAAACCATGAGTTGTTTTGTCAATCTTCCGAACCCCCTTTTGGGGCTGCTCAATGCTTTTCTGAGGATCCATTTTTACTTTGTCCTTGGGGTTTTTAGAAACCTTGGTAACTGGCTGCGGTAGAATAGATGCCATCTCCCTGTTTTTGTTTCTGGGAATTTGATCCCTCACTTTCTCTGTTTTTCCATTAAGTTTGAACTGAATTTCTGTTACAATATTTGTCGGCTCATCGTCCACTTCTTTTTGCCTTATCTGTTGCCCGTCTTTAGAGATTTGAGTCTTAACTTGATTCTTTCTCATGACATTTGTATGTTCCTCATCTTCAGATGCTGGAGTTGTTTCTTTGTTTTTGTCATCTGTCTTTATGATTGTTTTTTCTTTTTTAAACAGATTTATTTTTTTCAGAAAGGCAGGCTTAATTTCAAGAGATTCTGCCTTCTGTTCCCACTTTCGCATCTTTCTCACAAAGGTTTGTTGTATCCATTTTATCCAAACTTTTATCTTTCTGACTGTCCGCTATTCTCTCATATCTGGCATGTAATTTACTTTGTAATTCTTCAATATATTCATTATTTCTTTCAATAATTTCTTGCAGTTGTGCTGTTTCTCTTTCAAAGTCTTTTGTGAGCATTTCCAGATTGGACAGCATCGGATGTACATAGTTAACAACATTTACTCCATCCAGAAACAAACCCAAGTGGTTCCACATTGAGTTCTCAAAACCACACCTGGAGTACATTTTACCTTTCTTCTTTTGCAAATGTTCTCCCCGTTCACTCGCCTCCTCTACTGCTAAAAAGTGACTTTTTCCTCTCAGCTTTTCGAACTGACCGTTAAGGTGTTTTCCAACAGCACATTGTGTTTCAAGAAACCTTTTAAGATCCTTAATTTTTTTCCTTATCTTCATACTGTTGAACTCTGATGTGTTCGTAGCTGCTTTCAAGGTATTTTTTGTGTTGGCAGGTTTGCCCGGCTGGTTTGCCAATGATTGTGTGGGTGGATGTCTGCTTTCCATTCTTGCTTTGGCTATCTTTAAGAATAGTGATGTTTTCATAAAACTTAAACACTGCAAGATTTGTTTGTAAATGCAAAGTTATCAAAGGACAATTCTTTCCTCTGTACTTTAAACATACCCTGGAATGATGGCATTCTATTCTATGACATCATTGATAGAGTGGTGTCAGAGGGTATTGGTTGCCATGGTTAGGAGTTGCCCTGGTTAAGAGTTGCTATGAATATTCTATTTAAAGAGGTTTTTTTTCTATTATAAACTAAATTAATAGTGTTGGCACTTGAAAAAAAAAAGTGTTTAGCATGAATAGTTTTTCCTCTACTGGTGATTATGACCATAAAATAATACTCAGGTTTCGCTTTTGTTTTTAAGGCTTAAAACAGATTTAATTCATCCACAAAAGCGATTGACAAATAAGATGCAGCTTCAGAATTGAAACAAATTGCTCTGAAACACTGCCTCTGAGCTTTTTTACCAGCAGCTGCTCACGTCACAAAAGTTTGTACCTTGTAGCTTTAATTGATGGAGAGTTTGTAAAAGAAAATGCATGAACGCTGTTGTAAAGGAGGTTTGTCCCGAGAAAATAAAGATGTCTTTTATGCTGTGAGACAATCAGCGAGTACAGTAACCAGGCACATTGAAGAAATACTGACTAATGTAAATTTCCAGCTGCAGCAGAAGATGGAAGAATTAGATTTTTTTCATTATTATTGGATACGAGTACGGACGTGCAGGACACGTGGAGTTAGTGCAAACTTTGTGATGGGTGAGGACCTGGCGGCCCTCCAAAGCCTCAAAGGGACAAACAACAGAGGCAAAGTGTACCAAACCACGGAAGAGTTTGACCAGGACTGGTCAAAACTGGCCAGCATCACAAATGATGGGGATCCGAGTATGAAGGGCACGTCTCGGGGTCTGACACTGGAACCGGGAGATGGAAGTACGGGGTCTCACCGCCTTGCTACAAGTCCACTGTCTAATTTACCAGCAAACACTGTCCTGCAAAATGTTGAAGTGCGAATCTGTCATGAACATTATTGTGTCAGGCAGAAACTTCATCAAAGCACAGAAACTTCAATACAGGCAGTTCTCTCACTCTCGCGCACTGTACCATACTGTTTCCTGTTCGCTATGTCCTTTGCTCCTAACCAATAATATTATAGCTTTAGTACCATGGGTTTGTGTTGTACATCATTTGTTATAGAAGGTTTTGTTGTGTATGTCAGCTTTATCTCCGGTTTAAACTCTTGTTTGTTCGTTTTTCCAGATAATTCAGCAGGTTGGTTGTAGTGCTGAATATTGTGACTACAGATTATCTCTTCACTTTGTACCCCTCTCTTTTTCTTCTGAACCCTATTCCTCTTCTTGTTCACTTCTACCCACCCACCCCCTTCCCTCTTTCCTCAGTTCCTGTCAAGTCCAGCAAGCACAGCACAGAAAGCACTGACATTTTTGGTGTCAAGCATTTAAAAATACAAATAGAGATTGCCAGGGTCGGCACATGGGTTGGCGCAGAGCAAAACTGTCCAGCAACACTTGACAGATCATCATTCTGCTTGTCACAACGCCGGACTTGACAGGGTTAAAAAAAAAAAAAAAAACACACAGGCAGTGCCCTGCTACACAAAATCGATATTGATGAAGTCCTCCAATCAGTTTGAGTTGGTGGAGTCGCAGAACTGTGATATGGAAAGCCATTGGGGCAACCATTTGTGTTAAAACAAAAGCGTTAGATTTTGAAAGAAAGTTTTTTAAGACCGTAAAATATGCAGTTTCATACTGAGGTGTTCTGAAAGATGCACAAGCCCAACAGTCTCACTGACTTTTATACCGCCCTCCCAAACTACACGTTTCCTGAAATCAGAAATCAGGCAATGAAGATGTGCACACTTTTTGGCAGCACATACTGTATATCTGTGAGTATATTTTTTTTATTTATTTAACCCTTGTTTAACCAGGTAGGTTGATTGAGAACAACTTCTTTCTTTACAACAACGACCTGGGCCAGAGCAGCACAACCAATGAAAAAGTACTGTATTTATACTTTTTCTGGCATGAAACTGCTGAAAACTCCATCCAATCAGATCAAGATTGACAGATGAACATCTGCATCAGTGTTTGACTTTTTTCTGTGAAGAACCCAGAGAGGGTTATTTGGTTATTATTTATTTAATTAATAATGCTATTTTTTATTTTCTGACCTTTTTTTTGTGAAGAACAAAGAAAGAGTTATTTGATTGTTCTCTTTGGAAAACACAACATTTTTAAATATTTGGACACTCCTGTGATTTTTCTATTACAAAACAACCCGGCCGCCCATCAGAAAAGGGAAAAGTCATGTGGCCTCACAGGAACAAGGTTGGGGACCCCTGATTTAACACAAATGGAGGGGGATCTTAGGCAGATACAATAAATTGAGATTTGACGATCTCAAATCAACCACTTGAGCATTCGTGTGCTTGAGCCCTTAAAGACTAAATGACGTCACATGCATAAATGCTCGAGTGTGAGAGGCTTCAAAAGCTCCAGTTGTTTTCAATAGAAATGGGACACCACTTTAAAACCTGCACCGCAAGGAGACAGGTGAGAGTGCCCAATAAAAACGTGATGAAATCTGAGGATTTTCTTTATTTTTGTTTATTCAACCAGTTAGGTCGATTGAGAGCACAATCAATAAATTAAAACACTATGAGATTACAAACAAATAAAACATGACATAATACACTTTTTACAATAAGACTTCTTAAGAGACAAAAGATTACTTTTTACAGGTATGAAAAGGTATAAACTACACGTAAAAACAACTGCATTCATCACAAACTAAATGTGTTATCAATGACTCAAAGGCAGCAAAGGAGACCATCAAACAAAGTTTCAATGTTATCTGCCGCTCATTCCAGTCATTTGGAGCAGAAAAAGCGAATGAGGAGCAACCCAGAGAGCGCTATTTACAGCGTTCCGGAAGTAGGCAGTCAGTTTCTGTAATTTATGAAAATTGAATTTGACCAAAACCGTTAATGAGAACTACAGTTAATGTGTGTTTTTCTTAACTTTTTTTTTGTGCGTACTTAGTGTCAATATTTCAGATATGGGACTGAAGAAACCCATGAACCCCAGCCAGGTTGCCAAAAAATGGGACAACCTAAAGAAAAAAAATATTGGGTTAACTATCTTTAATGTGTATGCACTGGTGAATGGGTTGCTGAGTCACGTGTGGAATGCTCCTCTGTGGTTTCAATTTAACAATGATGGTGATTCTCTCTGATCTGTCCTATTAAAATCAGCAATTATAAATCAACCCTTTTTAAAGTGTATTATGTCATGTTTTATTTGTTTGTAATCTTATATTGTTTTAGACCATGTCCAAAAGTAGCCGGGTATTTTTGAAAATGTATATCCGCTGTCGTCCGTTTTAGAAAAACCTTCGCGTACACACACAACCGGTTTCAGTATAACTGCATCCACACAAACCCGGATAATGACGCTTCTGAGTGCGGTTATAAGCATATTTAAATGTAAGCTCTGAGCTAGAAAAGCTTATGTGATGACAAATAGCCAACTGTAACTTATTTCTACTTTTTATGCTCCTCAGTAAGAAGCAAGAGCAGTTCAGTGTGTAAAAAAAAAAAAAAAAAGTGTTTTTTTTTTTTCAGAGTATCCATGCAGTCCACTTTCTGATATTAAAAACAAGGACACACACAAATTATGTTTATGCATTAATTGTCGCAGGTAGTGACATTTAAAAAAACAAAACGCCGGTTATGCATGTCCACACGCAAACGCAAAACCGAAGTTTTCCAAAATCTTCACTTTGGTTGAAGTTTTCAAAAACAACGGTTTGTAGTAAAAAAAAAACAAAAAACGACGGGTTCGTGTGGATTACAGGCCAAAATGGATGAAAATATTTTCGTTTTATCGGATACCTGGCTTGGTGTGGACAGGGCCTTAATTTATTGGTAGTATTGCTCCAACTCAGATCGTTATTGCAAATGAGAAATTGTTCTCAATCGACCTATCTGGTTAAATAAAGGTTAAATAAAAATTAAATAAATAAAATTAATAAAAATCATGTGTCACCACACTAAATTTGATTTGTGACCTTATCTTACAGTTAGTAGGATCCAGGGCTCCCCTGAACAACTTCTGGTGGGACAGGGACATCAGGGTCGTGTGGCTATTGCTCCGGCTCCTAAATAATATCTCCCGCTGGTCAATTGTCAAAATGAAGAGGAGACAACAGAAACAGGAAGACAACCAAGCAGATCACTCCACTCACAAAATGCAGGGCTGTTAGTGGTTCCTAGGATTTCTAAAAGTACAGTCGGAGGTAGAGCATTTTGCCACCAAGCTCCAGTTTTATGGAATAAGCTCCCAGCTCAAGTGAGAGAGGCAGACACTGTTCCTACATTTAAAGGTAGGCTTAAAGTATTCCTGTTTGAACAAGCTTATCACCAGGCCAGATAGAAACAGAGACTCTAGTACTATCCCCACTTTCTTATCTGACTCCAATGCTGAGATCATTCTGAACTTCTGTTGAACTGTCTAAAGGCAGGATGCGAGTTGGGTCCGCAAAGTATAGTGAATAGATGTCACAATATACGCGGTGTGTTTTCTGTACGATAAAAATATATATTATTTATGAATAGTGCAGCAAATTATAGAGTGTTTTGTGTGTTACAGTTTCTCTATCTCGTGTGTAAGTTACAATGTTTATAATAATTGAAAGGGGAGAGTGTGGTAGAAAAATTAAGATTAAGTAAGATTAATATTCACTTTGAAAACATTGTACTGACAATAGATGTCTTTAGTTAACTTGATGTGCTGAAACAAGACATCTATCTAACATCCATGGTGTGAGAATCTTGTTCCAGCCTGTTTACACCAACTTAAAGCTGCTCAAGGACAAGCAAAGATCGCATTTTACAAACTCTATCCAAATAAGGCAGCCTCTGTCCGGCAAGTTGGTGGTGCAAGATTAGGACATGTTTAGTTTGACTGCCCAGTAATAAATATTAATAAATAATAATACATATTAATAAATATATCAGCATAAATTATCAACATAATGGTCAGCCCAACCAAAGTTGCATAGCCTATCGGAATGCCTACCAAGGAAAAAGGACTCTCAGACCACAAGAAACAAAGTTTTTGGTCTGATGAGTCTAAAATTGAACTGTTTGGGGTGAATATCAGGTGTTTTTTTTGGAGAAGAACAAGCACTGCTCATCTCCAGACTAAAATCATCCATTCAGTGAATTATGGTGGTGGCAGCATCATACTGTGGGGATGTTGTGGGGAATGCTGCAATGTACAGAGACATCCTGGATGAAAACCTGCTTCAGAGTGCTATAGACCTTAGACTGGGGAAATGGTTCATGTTTCAGGAGGACAATGACCCAAGGCACACAGCCAAGGTAATCAATGGAGTGGCCTCACAACAACTTGGTTAATGTCCTGGAGTGGCCCAGCCAGAGCCTGGTCCTAAATCCCATTGAACATCTCCGGAGTGATCTAAAAATGACTCTGCACCGACGGTCACCATCAAAACTGATAGAACTTGAAAGATACTGCAAAGAGGAATGGCCAAAACTTAACCAAGGACAGGTGTTCCAAGCTTGTGGCATCTAATTAAAATGGAGTGGCCTCACAACAACTTGGTTAATGTCCTGGAGTGGCCCAGCCAGAGCCTGGTCCTAAATCCCATTGAACATCTCCGGAGTGATCTAAAAATGACTCTGCACCGACGGTCACCATCAAAACTGATAGAACTTGAAAGATACTGCAAAGAGGAATGGCCAAAACTTAACCAAGGACAGGTGTTCCAAGCTTGTGGCATCTAATTAAAAAAAACTTGAGGCTGTAATTGGTGCCAAAGGAGCATCAACAAAGTATTGAGCTATTATCTGTCAATCAGCAACTCTCGAGACAAATGTCTGAACTCACTCATCAACTCTCAGACTATCTGTCTCTCCAAGCTGACAGGGCAGCAGCTCAATCCAGCTCCCCAGTTGAATTACCAGCAACACGGGATTTTGTTACAACAAATCCAGAACCATTGTCAGGTCAGTCTGACTTATGCCGGGAATATTCGTTCCAATGTGCCACTGTTTTTGATCAAAGACCAAACACTTTTACCTCAGACATCAGCAGGATTTGATACATGTTGGGACTTATGAGAGGAAAAGCACTCAAGTGGGCTGAAGCTAGATTCTCCAATAGACCTATGGACCAGACCAGCTACTGTATGTGGCTTTTGTGAAGGAAGTCAAACTTGTATTTGATCACGCAGATTTACAATCTGATGCTTCATCTCGATTGATGTCTTTATCACAAGTTCCTCTATCTGTTTCGGATTGTTCCATTGCGTTCTGGACTTTGGCAGCTGAAGTAGACTGGACCGAGCAGGCCTTGCAGGCAGCCTTCAAGAAGGGTTTAAATTAGCAATTAAAGGATGAGTTTATGTCCAGGGATGAACCTCCCAACTTGGATTCTGTGGTCGCTCTAGCCCCTGCTCCAGAACCCATGCAGCTTAGAAGAGCACGCTTAACCCCTGAGGAGCGCCAAAGGCGAAGGCTGTCAGGTGAATGTCTGTATTGTGGAAAGCTTTCTGGCATCTTGTCCAACGCGGCCAAAAGAGAGGGCTCATCAGTAAGCGTGGGGGTGAAGATGAGCCAATCCAACCCCACTGGGAGAACTAAAAAGGGGTTCCAGATAGAGGCCACACTATGTTACAAGACTGTCACACTGCCACTGTTGGCCATAATTGACTCGGGTGCTGAAGAGAACTTCTTGGATAAATGGATAGCAGAGCAAACTGGATATGGCTGGAGGCCCTGGAAAATCCAGTTTCTGCACTGGCTCTTGATGGTAGGTTTCTGGCCAAGATAACTCATCGTTTAGAACCTGTCACACTCATTTTGTCTGGCAACCACCGAGAGGAAATACGGTTTAACATCCTGTCTGCTCCTATCACGCCTTTGAGCCTCGGTTTTCCCTGGTTGTTCAAGCACAACCCTGTTATTGACTGGACAGAAGGAAGGGTGAGTAGCTGGAGCAACAACTGTCATGCTAACTGTCTTGCATCTGCACTAACTCCAGCAAAGAGAGACAATGCCCCAGTGGAACCCATTCTAGAAGTAGTGGATCTATCCAACGTCCCTGATGAGTACCATGATCTGAGCAACATTTTCAGTAAATCCAAGGCTCTGTCCCTGCCCCCTCATCGTCCGTATGACTGTTCCATAGTTTTGACTCCTGGTGCTAAACTACCTACCAGCAGGTTGTACAATTTGTCCAGGACTGAAGGGGAGGCTATGGAGAAGTATATTAAAGAGTCTCTAGGCTCTGGTTTGATACGGCCCTCCACTTCCCCACTCGGTGCTGGTTTCTTTTTTGTTCTCAAGAAAGAGTCATCACTAAGACTTTGTGTTGATTATCGGGGACTCAATGATGTCCCTGTTAAAAACAAATACCCTTTGCCACTCCTGCATTCAGCTTTCACACCCCTCCAGGGATCCACCATATTTACGAAATCGGACCTCAGAAATGCTTATCATCTGGTACGCATAAAGGAAGGTGATGAGTGGAAAACATCTTTCAAAACGGCCCTTTGACACTTTGAATATTTGCTTATGCCATTCAATTCAATTCAGTTCAATTTTGTTTGTATAGCCCAAAATCCCAGAATTTCTGTCTCAATGGGCTTCACATGAAAGATTCAGGAGGAAAAATACAAGAAAAAGAGGAATGTATTAACACAAATACACAGCAAGAAAAATAACCAACAATTACTAAGTAAACAAGACTAGCACATTTCTGCCCTTAGACTCTCCTTCACGGTGAGGAAAAACTTCTAAAAAACCCATCAGGTGGGAAAAAATAAGAAACCTCGTGGGGCTCCACACAAAAGTCAGGCTAACTAATGCTCCAGCTGTTTTTCAGTCTCTGATTAATGACGTGCTGCGGGATTTTTGTGTTTTGTGTTTGTTTACCTAGATGACATTTTGATTTTTCGCGGACCAAGGAGGAGCATCAGGTTCATGTTTGTCAGGTCTTACAGAGACTGCTGGAAAACAAACTATTCGTGAAAGCTGAGAAATGTGTTTTTCATTCATCTAAGGTCAGTTTTCTGGGTTTCATCATTGAGAGTGGGCAGGTTAAGCCTGACCCAGAGAAGGTCAGGGCAGTAACAGATTGGCCATTCCCAGATAGCAGGAAGAAGCTCCAACGATTCATTGGTTTTGCAAATTTCTACAGAAGGTTCATGAGAGGCTTCAGTTCTGTAGTAGTTCCTTTGACTAAACTTACCTCTCCCTCTGTAGAGTATATTTGGAATCCAGAAGCTGATGCAGCCTTTGGACATCTGAAGAGTCTCTTTACAACTGCACCAGTCCTGAAGAATCCAGATTCCATTCAGCAGTTTATTGTTTAAGTGGATGCCTCTGACATCGGAGTTGTGGCTGTGTTGTCTCAAAGGTCAGACCTAGATGGACACGTGCATCCATGCGCTTTCTTCTCTCGACTTCTTTCCCCAGCCGAGAGAAATTACGATGTTGGAAACCGTGAGTTATTAGCTGTGAAGATGTCTTTGGAGGAGTGGAGACATTGGCTGGAGGGGGCTGAGCATCCTTTTTTGGTCTGGACAGATCACAAGAACTTGGCTTATATTCATCCTCTTCAGTGCCCTCTTTATTTCTACCTCACGAATCCTAGCCACTTTCCGGTCCACTATGATAACATCTTCTAGTCTTCTTCTTAGCCAGTCTTTTTATTTTGATACAATCCTGTACCTCCTCATTCCACCACCAAGTCTCTCTATCTATCTTCCTTCCAGATGACACACCAAGTACTCTCTTGCCTGTCTCCCTGATCGCATTAGCTGTAGTTGTCCAGTCATCTGGAAGCTTCTCCTGCCCACCAATAGCCTGTCTCAACTCCGTTATAAAGTTCAAGCAGCACTCTTCCTTTTTCAGCTTCCACCATTTAGTCTTCTGCACTCCCTTCATCTTTTTACACTTCCTCACTGCTATGGTCATCTTACACACGGCCATCCTGTGCTGTTTGGCTACACTGTCTCCTGCTACAACTTTGCAGTCACTGATCTCTTTCAGATTACACCGCCTACACAAAATGTAAAGAGTTAATGGTGTAATAAACAGTTTTATCATGTCACATGTGTCGAGGTTTTATGAAGTGTATCAGAAAACCTGTCTCATATAATCCCTGTTTAAGGAGATCCAGGAACCCCGCCCCCTACCTAAAACCTAGAATATTCCTTGAGTATTTCATAAAGAGAGGATCCTATTCTTTCCGGTATAAAAGATCTTACGATTCTGCCACTTACACACATGGAAAAAAATGTTGTTACCCCTCAGTTAAAGAAGAAAAAAAACACAATTCTTACTGAAACCACTTGAAACTCACAAAAGTAACAAAAAATAAAAATTTATTGAAAATGAAACAATCAAAATCAGCCATTACTTTTGAATTGTTGATTAACATAATTTAAAAAAATAATAAAAAAAACAAACTAATGAAATAGGGCTGGACAAAAATGATGGTACCCATAACTCAATATTTTGTTTCACAACCTTTTGAGGCAATCACTGCAATTAAACAATTTCTGTATTTGTCAATGAGTGTTCTGTAGCTGTCAACAGGTATTTCTAGCCCACTCCTCATGAGCAAACACCTCCAGTTGTCTCAGGTTTGATGGGTGTCTTCTCCAAATGGCATGTTTCAGCTCGTTCCACATGTGTTCAATGGGATTCAAATCTGGGCTCATGGAAGGCCACTTTAGAATAGTCCAACACTTTTCTCAGCAATTCTTAGGAGTTTTTGGCTGTGAGTTTTGGATCGTTGTCCTGTTGGAAGACTCATGACTTGCGACTAAGACCAAGCTTTCTGACACCTCAAAGAAGCTTTCGGGTAGTTAGGTCAACTGACCCCATCATGAGGCTGCTGGTGTTAAAGTGATGTGCGGTCAAATTGACTGCTGCGGCAGACCGACTGTTAGTAAAAAAAAAATCCCAAAACACTACATAATAACTAGAAAAGGTAAAAGCAATAAAAACTATTTATAAACCAAAATCTACAGATAGAAAACAAAGAACCATAAAATCACAAATTAAAAGCC
Source organism: Neostethus bicornis (assembly GCA_902685375.1). Taxonomy (NCBI): domain Eukaryota; kingdom Metazoa; phylum Chordata; class Actinopteri; order Atheriniformes; family Phallostethidae; genus Neostethus; species Neostethus bicornis. The sequence continues at coordinate 4,667,354 of CACRXE010000002.1, read as the reverse complement.
TTATTAAAAATGATTGTCTTTAGGTCTTTTTTTCAATGTGACCAGGCTTTGTGGAGTTCTGGGAGCTCTTTTCAGAGTCGTGGGACAATGTCCTGGAAGGCTCAGTCCCCCATTGTGGTCAGCCTGGTCCTGGGCTGGTGGAGGCTGTGGGTAGAATTTGAGCGAAGGTGTCTTAAGTTGCAACAAAATATCCAAAATATCCCTCAAGATGCTATATACAGTAAATGACTAAAATGCAGTTAAAAGTAGAGTAAAGGATGGGTGTAGATGACGAAGTAAAGTGGGGGCCTTCCTACCATTCCGTTCCGTCATCTTCCGCTTGTTCCGGGGTCGGGTCGTGGGGGCAACAGCCTCAAACGGGTAGCCCAGGCCTCTCTCTCCCCGGCTACATCCTCCAGCTCATCTGGTAGGATCCCAAGTCGTTCCCCGGCCAGCTGTGAGACATAGTCTCTCCAGCGGGTCTGCCCCTTGGTCTCCTCCCGGTGGGACGTGCCCGAAACACCTCGCCCGCGAGGCGCTTGGGGGGCATCCCCAAGCGCTTCGCTGAGCTTTTCGGCTCAGCTGTCTCTTTACCACGATGGACCGATGCAGCGTCCTAGTTATTGCTGATGCTGCACCGATCCGCCTGTCGATCTCCCGCTCCATCTTTCCCCCACTCGTGAACAAGACCCCGAGATACTTAAACTCCTCCACTTGGGGCAGAGGAGAAGGCACTTAGCCTTCCTCACAATTATCAAATTTGGAAAAGGAAGAATCAGATGGGCAAATGTACAAAATGACTTAAAATTCAAAACATGTGCGTAAAGAAAATAAACAGGCATCAGGATAAATGAGCAGAAGCTGGAGAAATATTGAAAATTTACAAGAGAGTTTGTTTTTCCAGGACCCTCACAGTTTCGCCAGAGGACGATGTGTTCCTGTCTCAACGGAATGAATGTTTTTACATTGCATTGCAAAACTCATTTTTATTTAAAAAATTATTTAAAAAAAAATAGTGCTGGGATGTTCCTTGTCAAGTGAATTTTTGAAGAAATGTCACAAAATATTGCCGAAATCAGGGGTTTTGTGTCCAATACCGACCTAAAGGTTCTAATCCATACATTTGTTTCCGACCTACTGGAAACAGTAGGTTTCCAGTAGGTTAGACTATTGCAACGGTCTACTCACTGGTTTGAACAAAAAGGTCTTAAAGGGCCCATCTCATGCAAAATAAGTCTTTTCACATTGTATCTAATGCACATACACACGCAAAATGGTTGCATAGTTATGAAAATATATTGATTTGGTGGAGCGCAGTCACAGACCCGGAACTATGAAATGCCGGGTATTGTTAATCCCCCCGCCCGTCCTAAGAAAGTACAAGCTCCGCCCTCTGCTCTCACTGAGCCGCTATTCCTCCGCCCATCTCTGAGCGGGAGGGGGAAGGCAGGCGTAAACCCGTAGGTAGCGGTTTGGTAGCGTCTGAAATAAGATTTATTTCAGACGCTACCAAATATATTAAGCTAAATATAATTATTTAGCTTTAGCAGGACTAAGCTGTTAACTCACTGGTCTTCGCTCATCATCACTGGGCAGTGTGGGCACTGTTATCATGGGAACAGCATCCTTATTCAGAGTCAGCTTATCCTTCGTTGTAAGCCCAGCTTTGAAATATCCGTAATTATTGAAGCAGCGTTCGGTGAAGTGCAGGTCGCAAACAAAAATATTTTTGGGAACGTTTTTCTTTGTGTTCCCAGAAATAAATTCCATCCATTTAGCACGTCTTGCTTTTTCTGTTGGCATGCAAAATAACTTCGACCAGCCAACGCAACCAAAAACGCACTTTCTCCTTGAAGACATATGTAGCTACAAAAAGTGTGTTTCAAGCAAGAAAATAAAAAAGACGCAGAGCAGCGAACCAGCCTGTATATCGGACGTTGAAAGCGAGTTTGTGAGAGCGTAAGGCCGGAGTGGAGGCGGGTGAGGAGGGCGGGCGGGTGGTGAGGAGGGAGGGTTTGCTGCAGAGGGGGGCGTGTGCGAAGTCCGTCCTGGCTACGTCAAATGCATCATACTTTAGACATCTGCTCATTCGTTATTTTGTCTGAGCGTCCCAGAAATCCACAGCAATTTGTGAAAAACGGGCTAAATCAATCTAGAAAGCCCTTTGGTGACATATACAAGGCCCGGACATCACTCTTACAAGGTAGAAAACTCTGGAAAGTCCATTTTGCATGAGATGGGCCATTTAAAACAGCTGCAGTTTATTCAATATGCTGCTGCTCGAGTCCTAACAAGAACTAGAAAATATGATCACATTAGTCCTGTGCTTAGGTTTCTTCACTGGCTTCCTGTGGCTCAGAGAATAGACTTTAAAGCTGCTCTGCTTATGTGTAAGTGTGAAATATTAATGCCTTATGAACCATCTGGAACTCTGATCTTGGGTCAGGACTAAACATTGGAACAAACTTCATGAGCCCAATTGACAATTTTTAAATCTAGGCTGAAATGACCTGATCCAGCTTATTGAGTCACTATGCCAAACATGATTAACTGTTGATTTTCACTTTTTGTGAATCAGCTGTATTGAACCAGGAACAGAATGAAAACATTTCACGGTTATTGAGAAAAGTTTTGTTCAGAAATGATAGCAACTTTACATTGTACTGTTATCCATGAGCCAACAGAGGGCAGCAGTTCCCTCAGTGGGATCGTGTTCTCTGAGGCAGACTCGCTGTTGCTGGTTTACTACATCACAAGCCTGTCTGCTAAAAGCTCGGAGTAAGACAAAACAAATGAGGCTGATTGCAATTTACAGCTGGTGAACCCAAACAACAGGGTGAGCTTCCTTCTTGTCTTTGACTTTCAGACAAGTGGATCTTTTATATTTGTGGACGGTGTGGATGCTGGCCCCGCACTCTTTATTCTAACTTATTCTAAAAAAAAAAAATCCTTTTGCTTTTACAACACAAAGGCCATGTTGCTCCTACAAAATACAAAGAGGCTAAAACATTAAAGGGATTTTCAGGTGCCACTTGATCAATAGAATAATGAGGGTAATTATCTCTGAAGTGGAGAAAGGTCCGCAATTTAAACAGACTGTTTGATTGAGGTTGGAGTTAAGCCACCTCTAGATTAGCCCAAAAACTAAGGTGTGTGTTTGTGTGTATGTGCTCTTTTTGTTGTGATACATTTACAAAAATAAATCTTGAGGTCTTGTTTAGAGACAAAGATTGACGGGCAGATTGATCCAGTAGCTCTAATAATTAGAAGACTTTATTGTTTTGAAGAGAGATGAGCCAAAAAGTGAAGCTGTTGACTTACCAGTTGATTTCTCCATGTGTCCTGAGGGGGTTTCTATGTGTTCGTGAATCTACACACCTGATCATTGTACAACATTTGATTGATTATTGATTTCCCTTTATGTGTGTCAGCTGCATTGAACCAGGAACACAATGAAAAACATAGCAGTAACCAGACCGATCCTCCAGGACCAGAGTTTGACACCCCAAAGAAGATGTGTCCAATGTGTGGGAAGCCTTGCTAAGGCTGTTGGCCCTGTGGACCGACCCCGGATAAAAGTGTTACAGTACAGCAGTGGTGGATGAAGTACTCACTTTTTGTACTTAAGTAAATATACAGATAATTAGGCAAAAAATTTACTTAAGTAAAAGTAAAAGTACCAATAAAAAAAATCTACTTAAGTAAAAGTACAAAAGTAGTTGGTGTAAATTTTACTTTTTAAGTAAAAAATAAAAGTATTCCATCAAAATTCAAATGTTATTTGTTGTGCTATAGGGTGTCACCATGGTAACCACGATAAATACTCTGCAGGGGTGTGACCCCCCCTCTCCCGCCTCTTTTGGTCCACAAAAAAAATAAATAAATAAAATAAAAGGAAAGGGGACAAGTCAAGCTATCCCTTTGAAGGGCCAGCAAATGGGCCACTAAAATGGTGGATAATGACACTTATTTTTTAAAATGTTTTGGGGGGGAGGCCCCCAGTCAAAGCTTTGTCAAAGCCCCACCCCCCTTTGGAAAATTCTAGATCCGCCCCTGCTCTGTGTAATGATGGCTCAACTTTTTATTTAGAAGTAAACACAACAATCTTCTGATTTTTTTTAATTTGTACTAGATTTGATGTTAGGTTTTTGGCGCTGAATGAATGCAGAAAATGTTTCTCGATTCATTACTTCTTCTCCCGATCAACTGCTTCTTTTATTTTTGGCGATGCGGCTTTAAGATGCGCTAAAAAAACCCTATGTATTTTTCAAATTCCTGAACGAAAATGTAACAAAAAATGTAAAACACACTTTTAAAAAGTATCGAAGTAAAAGTACAGATATTCGTCCTAAAAATGTAGTGAAGTAAAAGTAAAAGTACCGGTCTCAAATTTTACTTAAGTAAAGTACAGATACACAATTTTTTTTACTTAAGTACAGTAACAAAGTACATTTACTTCGTTACGTTCTACTACAACAGTACAGTACCTTGACCATAATCCCCTTCAATTGTTTCTCTTTTAAACTTTGATTAAATAAGCTTTGCCAAAAGTTGTGCTGCTGAGGTTGGCCAGCTTGTGTGTTACACATAAGGATCCATGAACATTCAATAAACTTTCTCTAACAGTGTTGCTTTTTGCAGTGCAGAGAAAATCAGCAGCTCTCTTCGTGCTTTACGTTCTCCTTCTGGCAATCACCCAAACTTAATGAGCCCTGACCTTTACTCACATTTACATAGACAGACTGCCGCCAAGTTCAGCACCAGATTGTATGATTTGCATTTATATTGATGGGGTAGATATGATGATTGATGATTACATTGGTTGCAGAAGCCATAGTCTGGACGCTGTCAGATGGAATAAAGTCCAGACTCATTCAGACACTTTACCAGATTTCAGCCACTGCCTAAGGAGATGTTTAAAAATTTCGCTTTTAGATATTTTTCCAACTGTGTGCCAATTCTCCCACACGATTGGGGTTAAGGATGGTTTGCAATCTGCATCTTCAAAAGGAGATGTTAAGAAAAGGAGTTCAGATATGTTGAGTTTAATATTATATTTTCTGTTAAAAAAAGACAAGTATCTTACATTATCTAATTGTTCTCCTTTTTTATTTGTTCTATTAGAAATCTCAGACATACTGCCGGCTATACGGACCAAGCTCTGGCTCTGGTCGTACAAAGATCGGACAGCCCGTACTAAGGGTACTAAGAGTACTCCGTACTCCCGGAGCACCCCTCTCAGGAGTCCCCTAGGGACACGATCAAATGCCTTCTCCAGATCCACAAAACACATGTAGACTGGTTGGGCAAACTCCCATGACCCCTCCAGGATCCTCATGACGGTATAGAGCAGGTCCGTAGTTCCACGTCCGGGACGGAAACCACACTGCTCCTCTTCAATGAGAGACTTGACAATCCGACGGACCCTCCTCTCCAGTACCTCTGAATAGACCTTCCCAGGGAGGCTGAGGAGTGTGATCCCTCGGTAGTTGGAGCACACCCTCCGATCCCCCTTCTTGTAAAGAGGGAGCTTGGTCCGTATAGCCGGCAGTATGTCGATTCCATTTCCAGTGAGAGTTGGACTCCGCCAAGGCTGCCCTTTGTCACCGATTCTGTTCATCACCTTTATGGACAGAATATCTATGCATAGCCGAGGCATTAGAGGGATCCAGTTTGGTGACCTCAGGATCGGATCTCTGCTTTTTGCGGATGATGTGGTCCTGTTGGCTTCATCGGACCGTGATCTCCAGCTCTCGCTGGATCGATTTGCTGCCGAGTGTGAAGCGGCCGGGATGGGAATTAGCGTCTCCAAATCCGAGACCATGGTCCTCGCCCGGAAAAGGGTGGAATGCCCCCTGCGGGTCAGGGACAGGGTCCTGCCCCAAGTGGAGGAGTTTAAGTATCTCGGGGTCTTGTTCACGATTGAGGGAAGGATGGAGCGGGAGATCGACAGGCGGATCGGTGCGGCATCAGCAATAACTAGGATGCTGCATCGATCCGTCGTGGTAAAGAGAGAGCTGAGCCGAAAAGCAAAGCTCTCGATTTACAAGTCGACCTACGTTCCAACCCTCACCTATGGTCACCAGCTGTGGGTGGTGACCAAAAGAATGAGATTGCGGGTACAAGTGACCGAAATGAGCTTCCTCCGCAGGGTGGCTGGGCTCTCACTCAGAGATCAAGTGAGGAGCTCTGCCATCCGGGAGGAGCTCGGTGTCGAGCCGCTCCTCCTTTAGGTCGAGAGGAGCCAGATGGGGTGGTTCGGGCATCTGGTCAGGATGCCCCCCGAGCACCTCGCAGGCGAGGTGTTTCGGGCACGTCCCACCGGGAGGAGACCATGGGGCAGACCCCGGACCCGCTGGAGAGACTATGTCTCACAGCTGGCCGGGGAACGACTTGGGATCCTTCCAGGTGAGCTGGAGGATGCAGCCGGGGTGAGAGAGGCCTGGGCTGCCCGTTTGAGGCTGTTGCCCCCGCGACCTGACCCCGGAACAAGCGGAAGATGACGGAACAGAAATCTCAGAACTATGTGGTTATGTGTGGACTACATCAGGACCAGCTCCAACATCACAATTTACCTCAAAATTCTATTTGTGCTGTGTTATTGTTTTTCTTTCACAACTTTTAACACTGATCACCCAAATTTAATGGGTCTTTGATTATCGTAGACATTTGTATAGAAATACTTCAACCAAGTCATCAGTGCTGGACATGCTTTAAGACTGCTTCCACTACGTCCTCAGCAGCCCTCCCTCCACCAGCTCAGATAAACACCCACACCAGCGTTACCTTAAACTGTGACATCATCATTTTCAATTGATCATGTGATATTTGCAGGCAATGCTTATGGAATCGTGCTTTAAAAGGAGCAGGTTGCGTTTTGGCTTGTTCCAAAAGCTGCTAAATCTTCAACAATCTTTACAACCTTTTCACTGGAACACAGTAAGCTCTAAGGAACTCATTCTCTGGATGGCCTGGAAATGATGGACCTTCAAGGGACAAGCAGATGCTTTTTCATACTTTCCCTGCTGATTAATCCAAGGCCAAAAGGAACTATGGGCTATTTATTTTCCTCCTTCCCCCCGTGAGCATTGCCTCCTGATCAGCAGATGGGTTCTAACTTCACAATAAATTATATACATATGGAAACAGAAACAGCAACGTTGTGTTATCACACACTCAGTGTTATCATGCAAACAACAAAACCCTTTCTATCAACCATGTTCAGATCTCAAATAGCTGTCTCATTTCTGTAGGAGCAAGGTTGACATGAAACCAGAGGATCAAAGAGCTTGGTTCCTAAGTATTTCCCACCAAGATATTTCCACCTGCCCACAGTCAGAAAAGAGGTGATCTATTCAGAATGTTTTCCCTAGACAGAAGCTTAGAACTCCAACAGCTGTCTTTAGTTCTGAAGGATAAAAGCTGACATTTGGAGAGAAATTAGAAATGAGATCGGGCCTAAAAAATCCAGCCCGACCCAACCCGGCCCGGTATTAAAACCCGACCTGGCCCGAGCCCGACCAATTAACTTGATTTGCGGGACCTAGCCCGAAACAAGCCCAAAATGTCATATTTTATTTGTGAGGACTCGGGAGTAGGAGGGTTATTTATGAATAGGAACACTTTCAGAATTAGTTTTTGACACTTTCAATGTTTGTGGTTAAACTTCAACATCAGTTTCCTTTAAAGATTTTTAGTGAGGGTCCACCTGGCTTTGCAGCAGAAGCATGTAAAGGAGGCTTTTATTTTAGGGAAAAATAGCAATCCGTGAGGAATGACTTCAAAATCATCATCATCTTTGTTTTCAGACCATTAAATTCACAGATCGAGAACAAACAGACAAATTAAAAGAATTCATTTGAATTGAAGAAACCAGTTGTAATAAACAGCTGTACCAATGTTTTTATAACAAGGATTGATACCTGATTGCACTGACGCTCAGATTCACAAAGACTCACTACGTATGGTGGTTACAGAGTCATTTATCTGGCATGTGAACTTGTACATCAGAGTTCTCATAAGAGCCTGAAAACTGCTGACTCTGGCCTGTCAGAACACAAAACTCACACTGCTTTACGTAGGCTTTTTTAACGCCATCCTGTAATGCATCAATATAGGCTACATTTAGTTTCTGTAATATAGTATTTTTATTTGTGTCCACGGTGGGGCTCTGCAGTATGTTTTAAATAGATTTTTTTTTTTTTTTCATTCATTTTTGGATTTATTGATTTGTTTATGATATCTTTATTTTTTATTTATATTTATTTAAAAAAAGTTATTTTATTTTTTGTTTATGTATTTTTATACATACATGGACAGGATCAAAAATGAATATATCAGAGGAACAGCACATGTTAGAGGTTTTGGAGATAAAGTCCTAGAGGCCAGACTGAGATGGTTTGGACATGTACAAAGGAGAGAGAGAGAGAGTAGATCGGAAGAAGGATGCTGGGTTTGGAACCACCAGGAAAGAGGACTAGAGGAAGACCATAAAGAAAGTTCATGGATACAGTGAAGGAAGACATGAAGATAGTTGGTGTGACCGAAAAGGATACAGCAGATAGGGTTAGATGGAAGAAACTGACTTGCTGTGCCGACCCCTGAAGGGAAATGCCGAAAGAAGAAGAAGAAGAAGATTGATGTATTTTTATAATGTTAAACAAGGTATCTTTGTTCTCCAATTTCATTTCTCTTCAACATTTCTCTTCATGCAGTTTAACACTTGGACAACCAGAATGCTAAAGCTACTAGAATTCCCACGGCCGTCAATTTGACAATTAGCACTATGGTGATGACATCATACACTGAAGTGTCTGAGGGACTCAGAACTTGTCTTTAGTGTTTTATTTCAGTTTAATTACAACATAAGATTAATATACAAAAAAAAAAAAACGAAAAAAAGGCAAACGCTAAGGAACGTCAAAGATCAACGTAACTACAGTAATTAGACGTCAATTTCTGAGAACGGTCAAATTGACGGCTTTGGTAGGTCTAGTGTTAAAAGAAAGACTTTTTCAGCCCAGCAGCCTGAGAAGTTTCCCTGGAACTGTTCTTGTTCCATCTCTGTTTGGCCTGTCATATTATAAAAACCTTCCTCTCACCCTCCAAAAACATGCATGTTAGGCTGATTACCCCTTGGAAGGAATTTGTATGTGAATGGTTGTGAGTGTGTGGCCCTGCACAAGACTGGCAACCTGTTCGGGGTGTATCACGCCTCTTGCTTGAAATCAGCCGGGATAGGCTCCAGCAGTAGTCAGTGTACTAACACAAAAAATACAAAAACACAAATAAACAAACAAACATACAAAAAAAGCCAAAGTCCAAATAGTGAGACTAATTGTTGTAATTTCACTATCTTATATTAAAAATATGTTTTTTTTATATGACATATTTTGTTCTGTGACATCCATAACATGTAAGATTCTCACCTAATGTTATTTTCAACAAACAGGTTAGCTTTTTATATCAAATAATAATAAAAAAAAACAATGTTAAGCAATATTAAGAACAATAAAAATAATTCAGAACAATTTTAAGTTACAATCCATACAACTTCAATGGAAAGATTTTTGTAAAAGAAAAAAAAAAGTAACTTTTAATGAGAACAGTTCGTAGTTCAAAGAGACTCTTCAGAATAAACACAGCATGATTTACCAGTGTTAAAACCTGCCCTATGTGACATTCAATGGTTGTTACGTTGTCTGTCCTTAAGACATAAAATGAATGAAAACGTCTTTAGATTGCCAAAAAAAACCTAAATACTGAATTTGTAAAAATGTCAGGACTCATGTTTCTACGTAATATATATTGAGTAAAGAGTATTTTCCCAGTGTCTTTGTGTGGGTGGTTCTGCCTGGCTGGAGCCACCTTGATGTCTTTCGATTGTAGGACAACGGCTGACTGAAAATGAATGTAGACAGCTGAGCAACCGCGGGGCAGCCCTGGCCAAGGGTCACAATTTGATGACCTTGTGCTGTCTCCCATGGAAAGCTGATCTGACAGCACCAGGCCCTCGGCCACACAGACACATGAAGAAGCACAGATAGCCATCAGGACTCCGACAGGCTGACTGATAGATATGGCTGTTAGAGAGGTGTGAGGACTGGGAGGTGTTGAGCCGCTAACACTGGTACTTTACACATCAATTAAACAATTAGCTCCTGCTTTGTTCCTTTAGAAATGGCACATGTGGGGAAACATGAAACAGCATTTCACAGCCATTTGAAGATTTCCGTCAGTTTTGGTTCAAATCAAAGCATATGAAAGTTGTATCAAAAAGGATTCAGCATCAGAAGTCAAAGAGATTGTTTGAGAAAGCAAGAAAAAAAAGGTGATAGGTGTTGATATTTTGCACACATAGAAACTTCGTTTGACTTAATGCCACAACCAACATACGAAGCCTCTCTAGAGAAAACAAAAAGTGGCTTCCTGTTTTAAGGGTTAGTGAGGAGTCTGATGTAAAAGGCATGTATACAGTGAGTTGTAATAGTATCACAGTTCCGTTCCGTCATCTTCCGCTTGTTCCGGGGTCGGGTCGTGGGGGCAACAGCCTCAAACGGGCAGCCCAGGCCTCTCTCTCCCCGGCTGCATCCTCCAGCTCACCTGGAAGGATCCCAAGTCGTTCCCCAGCCAGCTGTGAGACATAGTCTCTCCAGCGGGTCCGGGGTCTGCCCCTTGGTCTCCTCCCGGTGGAACGTGCCCAAAACACCTCGCCCGCGAGGCGCTCGGGGGGGCATCCTGACCAGATGCCCGAACCACCCCATCTGGCTCCTCTCGACCTGGAGGAGGAGCGGCTCGACACCGAGCTCCTCCCGGATGGCAGAGCTCCTCACCCGATCTCTGAGTGAGAGCCCAGCCACCCTGCAGAGGAAGCTCATTTCGGCCGCTTTTACCCGTGATCTCATTCTTTCGGTCGTCACCCACAGCTGGTGACCATAGGTGAGGGTTGGAGCGTAAATCGACAGATCGTAGTATCACAGTTTTCAGGTTTAAAATATGATGCCATATTTGGTGTGGCTTTCCAACTTACAGCAGCTACTAGATAAATTATCTTTCAAACACTAGTCAAGAGATGGACAAGCTAGGTTCAGGCAGCCTTTTTTCATCATTTGGACACTATATGAATTGTTATTGAAGGTGAAAACAGTTAAAAATAAGCAGAAAGCACCTTGGAGAAACGATGAGTCAGTCAAAGCACAAAAACGGGAGTGCAGGAAAGCTGAGCGTAAATGGCGCAAACTTAAGCTCCAGATTCACTACGAGATTTCATAGAGAAAACTTACATGTCTTCAATCAAATCTTACTTAAAACTCGAGAGATGTATTTCTCTAAAATAATTGGGAACTGTAATAATAACTCACGTGTACTTTTTGCAACAATAAATAGATTAACAAATCCCCCAACTCAAATCGTCGCTGAATTGGTTTCGACTTCAAAATGTAATGAGTTCGCTGTATTTTTTTAATGATAAGGTTCAGAACATCAAAAATTCCATCAAAGCCACGGTTCAAATGACAATCTTACCACCATCTAGATTGTTAAAGCTAAATGACTTCACCTCAGTAACAGAAACAACTGTTGAAGAAATTATCACTAGTCTGAGTTCATCTACTTGCTCTCTTGATATATTACCAACCAGATTTCTAAAATCTGTGTTAACCAGCATGTTGGCACCAGTCACTCAAATAGTCAATGTGTCACTTCAAACCGGAACCTTCCCAAGTGCCTTTAAAACTGCGGTCATCACGCCACTCTTAAAGAAGAGTAGTCTTGATGCTACAGTACTTAAAAACTATCGGCCTATTTCAAACTTACCGTTTACAGGAAAAATTCTTGAGAAAGTTGTTTACCAACAACTGACAAAATTTATTTTAGTGAACAACTCATTTGATGTCTTCCAGTCAGGTTTTAGACCTACCCAAGAACACGAACTCCTAATGGGGGATCGAACCGGCAAGCCCTCTAGGTACAGGGTGGTCACCCTATTCCCTGAGCCATCCTTCCCCTGATTCTCATACGTGAATTCAGCCAGGATAGGCTGCTGCAATTAACTATTGTTTGTGTGTTTTTTATTATTTGTAAATCCCGTTGAGACAACTGTAGTATGATATTGGGCTGCCAAAAAAAAAAAGAGTAAAAATTGGGATAATTAGGGACTGGAGCCAGGTGTGGACATGAGGAATGAGGAATGAGAAAGAGCTGTTAGGAGGGGTGGATGGAGTAAAAGATGGACTTAAAGATGGTCTTTAACGGTGGTTTTGTTGTTATTTAGGTTTACTTCTTGTTTTTTATTTATTTGTTTTTTTATTCTGACCTCCTTCTCATCTCAGATGTCTCGATTTCCCCTTCCCCGTGTTCTTCCTTCATTTTGGTGATTGCCAGCTCCCTTCCTAATGTGTCACACATGTCTTTTTGTCTCTCCCTCCTGTCTGCCAGGTTGTCTGTTTTCTTTTGACCACAGGTTGTCTTCGTTGTTTATTCTCCAGATGTTTAGTGACTGACCTATGTACCTTATTGTCTGAGATGTTTTGCGTAGTTTCAAGATATAAAACTGTTTTTGTTAAAACTGCTTACGACCCTGCAATCTTATACCTAACCTGACACTTTTTTTCTGTTTAAATCCTTGTTTCTTTTTATGTAATCATTTAAGGAAACCCCCCATGTTGTTGAAGTGACGACAATTTCTTCTAAATGTATAAAAATAGTTGTAACATTTTGCAAAACCCATAAACTGACCTGAGATGGCTTGTTTTCTCTGTACAAAATAACTAAATCAAAACTGTAAAAAAATCTTTAGGACATTAGTCAGACAAAGAAATGATTTTAATTTCTAATAAATATGTCAAATCCAGTGAAGTTTTAAAAAACATCGGTATCTTCCACAGTCGCTTTAGGTTCTCCATCTCCTTCCTGCATGATCAGTTCTTCCCCTTCAGATGGTGAAGTAAATGAAATACAGGAGTGTTTAGTGTGGTGGGCAATCACTGAATGTTGATTGATTTCTTCGCCTACATGCAGTATTTGCTCATGAGAGCCTGACAAAAGACAGTCAGATGCAAATGAAAGAGAAATGGGTGTAATTCTAGTATGAATGTCTACTTGGAGTTATGATATAATTGTATTGAGATCTGCATCCAGATCGACTGACAGTATTAATCCCATTAAACTTAGAAAAAAAAAGTTCTGTTTCTCACTTCTATCCAGCATTAAACTGGGTTTTACACTGGTGCCTGTTTGATAGGTTGAGCTTTGTTTGAATGGATGTAAGATATTTCAGGCAATACTTTTACGACCGTAAATAAATAAGAAATTATTCTTATTTTTTTGCAGTTGTGAACTCTTCTTCTTCTTTCGGCTTTTCCCTTCAGGGGTCACCACAGCAAATCAGTTTCTTCCATCTAACCCTATCTGCTGAATCCTTTTTGGTCACATTAATCATCTTCATGTCTTCCTTCACTGTATCCATGAACCTCCTCTTTGGTCTTCCTCTAGTCCTGGTGGTTCCAAATCCAGCACCCTTCTGCCGACGTACTCTCTCTCTCTCCTCTGCACATGTCCAAACCATCTCAGTCTTGCGTCTCGAACTTTATCCCCAAAATCTCTAACATGTGAACAAAAACAATAATTTTTTAAAGGCAACTTTCAGGTGTCAGAGGAGGAGTAAATACCAGAAAAGAAAACATTGTCCTCATGTCTGTCCAGAGTCTGTTATTGAATGGCCATGGCGTCATTTTGACTTGATGTAACACATGAAGCAGCTTATATAAACATGTCATCTTCTTCCGATGTTTCGAACCAGGCTTCAGGAGTGACCAATTCATTTGAGCTGCTTGTACTTACAATTTTTTGGATAGCATGGAATGCATTGTGATGGGTCCTCAGACCGGCGATTCCCTGGATCGCCGGGCTGAGGAGTCCCCCGTGTAACCATCAGGATGAAGAACATCTACTCATCCCCGTACTGGACATCTCCGGGCTGAGGAGTCTCCGGTGTTTCCATCAGGATGAAGAACATCTATTGACTTCTTTAGATATTTAGCTGTAGATTAGATTAAGCTAATATTTAAACAATAATCTGAGACACATTGTTTGCTCGTCCCGGGGAGGGATCTCTCTTTCCTGTGGATCCCCACGAGGTTTCTTATTTTTTCCCCACTGATGGGTTTTTTAGGAGTTTTTTCTCACCGTGAAGGAGAGTCTAAGTGCATAAATGTGCTAGTCTTGTTTAGTTAGCATTTGTTAGTTATTTTTCTTGTTGTGTATTTGTGTTAATACATTCCTCTTTTTCTTGTGAAGCCCATTGAGACGGAAATTCTGTGATTTGGGGCTATATGAATAAAATTGAATTGAATTGAATTAATGAACAGAATCTATGAGAAAGTGCAGCCTTGCCGGAGTTCCACTCTTACTGTTTAATGATCTGACTTATTTCAAAATGCAATAAAAGCCAGGTTAAATGTATTTCTTTCTGTTTTTTTGTAAGTCCTAGTGACTGGGCCATAAATCATTCGAATTCAAAGCCTCTTCTTTTTTTTTTTTTTTTGTAGCCCTCTGCTGATTATATGTTTCTGTGTGATGACAAAGTCCTTATCACAGCATCATATAGAGTTTTGATGGGGCCTTTAGAGGGCAGGAATTGATGGGCATTCTTGGATGTAACAGCGTGGCCAGCCAAAGAGCACTCAGAGGCTTCTTGGTAGTCTTTAGTCATACACAGAAAGAATAAATTGTAATCACTTATCTCCTACTTCAGCCGTCTGTTAGCATCATCAGACTGTCATACTGAGGAAAAAAAAAGGGGCACATTAGCCCTTCACAGCGAGGACACATGCATAGATTTACATCTCCAGGCTCATTAACAGGAATTCTTTGCTGGACTTGCGCCACAATTGCTATCACCAGTTTTAATATAATATTACCATGTTCGTCCTCTTTATTCTAATAATTATCATATCACCTTCATCAGGCTGGTCACACTCATCCTTATTCCTTTTGTTATCATTGTTTCCATAATAGTTTTCAGCACATCCCCATCATCACCTGACTCCTAATTATCATCATCAAGCTTGTTACTCCTATCACAAACTCAGTCTCATTAGCTGTGCTGAATCTTGATGATCAGTCTTTTTTCCACTCTAATTATCAATGTCACTGTCCTCATCATCAGCGTGGTTAACGTCTATAGTGTCACACATTTTAATCATCCCCACAGCCACCGATTTTGTAAGTGATTGAACATTTTTCCAACATTTTTATTGATCTGGTTACCACGAATCATTCTTAACTTCCATAATATTTCACCTCCTTCATTATTCTCACTCTGTGAACTCATTTGTCAGGTATCACACACAAGCTGGACTTCATTAATCTTTATTTTGTGTTGTGAAAGTGTTCATATAGATGTATGGAAGTCAGATCGTATTTTTATACAAGGTGAGCTTTTATAGGGAACACAAAGAAAGAAAGATCTTAGAACCAACAGTCCAGAGCAATGGAGAGTGTGGAAAAGAGGTGAAGAAGCAAGTACAGGCAGGCTGGAATGGGTGGAGAAAAGGATGAAAGTTTCATTTGATTTGTTTTGTACATCGCAGTCTAAAACGGGTCTCAAAAGGTTTTACACATGGTAGATTAAACATAAAGTTCGAACCAAAACCAAACAAAGCCAAAACTATCAGCTTAGAACAGGGGTGGCAAACTTTTTGGTTTGAGGGCCATGTTGAGTTCTAACATTTGACAAGGGGGCTGGAACAGGAGCAGATGGCATGCTTTAGTACCCACTAGGTTAGACCGATAGAATGGAGCGCTAGATTTTAAACAACCACTAAATGTTACATCAAGAGCATTAAATTTCAAATACAGCTCCGCTAGGTCTGAAATCTAGTGCGATAGCACTTAAAAACGTGCATTTAGCAGCGCTAGGTTTGAAATCTAAGCGTTTGATGTAATTTTGCTTGTTTTAACATCTAACACATTTGTTTACGTGCGTGTATTGGGCCTGATTTCTTTCCATATCTGTGCACATTGTTTATTTTGACAGCATGCGCATCACGAAGACACACTCATTTTAAGCATTGTTGTTGTATCTTAGGCGCCGTCTAGTGACGAAACATCAGAATAGCAGGATAAATAAAACATTAATAAGATTAATTATTTAATTTATTTCAAGTTCGGTGGGCCGGCCGCATATGGCCCGCGGGCCGTAGTTTGCCCATGTCTGGTTTAGAAGGTAACACTCTGTTCATTCATTGTTTTATTTTTATAAAGCAAATTTTCATCCTTTAATTATGTTGTGTTAACAATAAATCTCTTGTATTTACAATCATTATCTTTACAGTGTTTATCATCCTTCAACTTCTCGGTCGTATTTCCACTAACACTCAATATCATCTTCGTCATCCATCATTTTCATTATTTTCTCGGCAAAATCAGCATCACGCAGCTGCTCCACTACTATAACCAAAAGAACAACAACATTAAAATACTCATTACCACACGTACCTTTCTTGTTTTCTGTTTGGTTTTATAAAAAAAAAAAAAAAAAATGACAGATTAATAAGAACGCTCAGCTTAGTTAAAAAAAAAAAATACAAACATTTTACTCGTATTCACTGATTTGTTTTGTCACCAAATCAAGTCCATAAAGTCCTTTTTTCCCCTTCATTATGTGATTTCAGTAGAGTAAAAACTGAGTCACAATGAAGAAATTACACACCCAGGTTAATTGATGGGCAAATACCTCAGAAAGAGGGCATCGTATTCTTTTTGTTATAAGAAATTTTGCTTCTGACTCATTTTCTTTGACTTAGTAAACATTGTTTATCTAATAGAGACCTATTCTGAACAAATTACATCCAGTAGTAGACATGATAGACGACTTATCCTCCAATAAATGGGGAACTTGGAATAGATTTTGTGAAAGAAATCGAGAGTTGTGGCAGTTTGTTTGCCATCTGTTTCATTGGATTAGATTGAATCTGATCACAAATGAGCGAGTGCCTTGTTCAAACTCCTACTCCGGAGTTCATAAGAAAAGATATCCTTGACCAGTTTCCTGTAACCATAGCAACATAGGAAGTGCTCTCCAATCACATTTTTTTTCCGATGTGTTAGGGAAGTGCTCTGTTTCCGGCTGTTTTCACTGGTTTCCTCTCCTTTAGGGAGGAACTCAAGATTTGACATTTAGTCCTGGGTGAGCACACGGTTCTTCACCAGAGCATTTTCTTCTCCTTTTTCATGAGTTTACCTACAACGCTGCCATATCGAGATGATGTAAGTTGGAGACTTCTTGTCGGATTTAAAGAAAAGTCGCAGGGAGTGGTCGTTTTGAAGTCATCTTCATAAAAGGCAGAGCTGTTTGGATTTTTACATGTATGTTTTGGAACTTTAATCTAAAAATAATTGTTGATCTATTCTGAAAGAACACACAAAGAAATAGTAAAAAATACTGTCTCTAAAGAAAGAAATTGTTTTTGGTAAACGGTTGATATTTGCTTTTTGTTTCATGCAAAACACTGATGTTTCTGATTTAGTGACATTTTGTCCACAGACGGCAAACTGCAAAAACGTTTTAAAAAAATGGAAATATTATTTTGAAGATGAAAAAAAAAATAGTCAAAGACAATATAATTTCTCTCTAAAGCAGGCAATTAATGATAAAAAAAAACCATCCCACTTTTTTCTGTCAGACATCCTTCTTTTTGTTGTCATGTACCCTATTGAACATGTCATTAGCTGATAATCCGTAATCCAAGGACATTATTTCTTGAATTTCAATATATTTTCTTAATATTAATCTGTTGTTTTCGTATTGAACATTTTAGAATAAACTACTTTAAAAGATTTACAGTATTGCCATTAAGGTGGAGGAGGTGGAGAGATAGCACCCAGATACAAATCCAGTTTTAACAATTTTTAATGAGAAGAGAGAGGCCTGGTATTCAGCCTGGGCAAGGTTGTGTCCTGGGCCGGCATTTACAGGCGGAATCAGGGGCCTTTCCAACTTGGGGGAAAAGAGAAGGACAAGAAACCACGATAACTGTAGACGACCTGACCAAAGTGTAATGAACACCAGGGTTTATATAACAAGAGCAAAGATGAGACACATCAGAGAGAGGCAATAATGACCAGATGTGAGGAATTAGGGCAAAGGGCAAATCAATGAGAAAAACTAAGTACCAGAAAGATGGATGATTGTGATTTAATATCTTATGTAGTCTTCCCAAACCAAACATCTGCTTCAGGCTCGTAAGTGGCTATTTGAGCTTTCCACAAAGGCCCCGTGGTAACTTTGTCAACAAAATAATATTTGACAAACTGTGACTAAAATTGTAAATATAGAAAAGTAATCGCAAACATCAGTTTTTAATTTAATTATTGCCTTGACCACATTTAAATAAATTAAAACCAAAAATTTTTAAGTGAGGCAACCTAACTCGACTGTTATAAACAAGGTGACACAAATAGCGGCACCCTGAATGTTGCTGGGTTATATTCTAGGGGAGTTTGACAAAAAAATATCTTTTAGACCCCTCAAACATTTTTAGGAAAGTCAGGCTAGAAATAGCACTCTCCCTAACATGAGCAACCCTCCCTGACCCCTCTGACACTTTCATCTCCAAATCTGACTGGCATCCCTCTTTGCCTTTTATTTCACTGAATAAGTCTTTGAAATGACTTTTTACCAACTAGATGCCAGCATAATTTTTTTAAATTTCCTTTAAATACTGAAAGGTGAACTTGTCACTATTTCACCACGTCTCTGACCTTATTGCTGTAGAGTGACAGTTTAAAGATTGTAAATGGTGCACTAACAGAGATTTATAATTTGTAATCTTGCCAGATAAAAGCTCTGAATGTTACTGGAGACGTATTCTATTTGCAATTAAAGGAAAAGTCAACGTAACTTGTGTGAATAGTGCTTTCACAGGGAACATATTTCAGGTTTCTGACGTTATTAAAAAACAGTCCTCTGAGAGAATGCCCTTGTAACAGAAAAAAACTCCTCATAATTGACCAGCTTAAACAAACAGAAAATTAAAAATGATTCATTTAAATAAATTAAATAAAGCAGAAATAACATTAATCTATTATGAAACACATTAATTTGTGCTGTCTTGTATCATGTTTATTTTTATAAAAATGGCGGCACGGTGGCGCCGTGGGTAACACAGTGGGTAGCACAGTCGCCTTTAGACTTCAGGTTGTCTTCGTTGTTTAGTGACTGACCAAAGTAGTTTCTAGAAATTAATCTATTTTTGTTAAAACTGCAAACTGTCCTGCGCCTGTGTCCGCAAGCTTACACCCAACCTGACACTTCCTGATAGTGTGAAAACACAAAGTGAAAGTTTTTTAAAGAACTCTTCTAAAGTTATTGTATTCTCACCCTGATGTACCAAAGTTGAGATATCAGCATCACCCTGATACTACATGAACACCAGATACTGCAACACACCAATAGGTTGATACAAAATCAATTTGATGGATTTGTTTATAAAATGTGTGTTTTCTTCTACAGGACTGGATGGAAGTTGTTGATAAACTGATTTGAACTGTTGAAACCTGGCAACAATGCAGCTTGGTTCTCAGGTCACCACCAGCGCCTCCCCACAGATCCCTCCTAAACCTGAGCCAGTTTTTCTCAGGAAGCAACACCCAATCCTTCTGGACACTATTCAGCCTGTTTTGGCAATCATCAATTCGAAGCCAGGAATGGAGCAGCCCCTTCATCCACAGACACGACATCCCACTGGGGGTTGTAGTTCAAGTGGGAAATCCTGCTGGAACTTGGATTTTCGAGTGGTCATACTTCTGGGAACCGTGGCAGGAGCCATAATTCTGGTGCTGCTTTACAAACTCTTGCAGATGAGACACAGGTTTGTACATGAACGACATGGTAGATGTGATAGAACAGTTTCTATTTCTTTTTTTTTCTCCTAATCAATCAAGATAAAGAAGATTAGCTTAAGTTAGAGAGTTTTAAACATTATTTTGCTCAAAATAAATCAATCTGACAGCCAGTAAAAGTCCGGCAGGAATCCGACAAGAACTATTTCTTTTTAATTCTAGTCGAATGTCTTCAAACAGGGACATAGTGAAAACCTGCTGGGACAATTTAGGGTCACAATCATTTGTTTCAAAAAGCCCATTTACAAATTGTAGTAATCAAATTCATTCGGTCTAGGTAAAAAGACAAACAAAAAAAACCAGACAGGAATATTTTCTGTGGCAGAGCAAGAAGCAATAACGAAATTGTAAAAGTAAACTATATATTTTGTTAAGTGAAAATTGCAAAAACTGTTTAACTATCTAGTGTTAATTGTATTCGTTTAAAAAGAGGGAAAAAATCCAATTTTTTAGGACAGTATCTTTTGGAGAACAAAATCTGCTTTTTTCTAAGATGCTAAAACTAAATTAAAAAGGATCTAGTGGCCAAAATCTGATGGGGTTGCGCCTACGGGATCTTGTAAACATGAGCAATGCTCTTGACTTTTGTTGAACAGCCTACTTTTTTTCTGAGTTTCAGATTTAGCAGACAGACAATGATCCCATAAAAAAAAGTATCAATACTTAAGAAAAAAAGGAAATAGAATGGTTCAGAATGATTCGATGGTGGAGATGATAGCTTAACTTGAACATTTTATCGGGGCATGAAATCTTGAGAAATAGATAGATTCACCACATCAGGCTGAAGAGAGGAAGAACAATACAACTCAATGACTACAATATTACATATATATGAATTCAGAAAAGAAAAGAAAGAATTTAGGATAAACTTGTCAGGTCAATGCCCTCCTGGGTAATGATAGTTTGAAATGAAGAGAAACGAAACATGACACATTTAAAAGATGTGCCAAATTATAAAAGTTTAAACTCAATTAAATAGCTAGTGAGGTTCTGAGATCTATAACGGAGGTATTTTACTGACAATGTCTTCCTAAAAACCACGTCTCACATTCCCTATGGAAGTATGTGATCTGCCATAAAACGATAGCCTTAGTGAGAGAGCTGTGTTTGTGCGAGTCATTTTAAATTCTGTTCTTGATTAAACAGGGAGCACATGGCAAATATGAGAAAAAATTTGATTAGCTGCCAACTCGAAGTGAATTTAATGTCATCCAAAAGCAATTATACCGCTGAAAAGTTTTATCTCATGTCCCTAAAGTCCAAAGAAAACAGCCTCAGTCTTGTTTAAATAATACAAACAAATTTGTCTACATTAATTTACCATTTAGACATTTTTTTCTTCCAGAAAACAGAGTTTGAGGTTTTACTATTTTGGTTTTACTTAAATTTAGACTAAATACCTCAAAACGCGTTGATGTTTTGATAATAGTTTTAAATGTTTCAATCCAAAATATTTTATTTGACGTATTTTGATGATTTGTTAAATTTCTTTTCATAAAAATTACAATTGCAAGTTGTTTAAAAATTAACCCAAAACAGCCACACTGCTTTTTAATTTTGCAAATGTCAAATGCTATTATGTTAATTTAGTAAAGACTTAATCCTAATTTATGTTTGGGTTTCTTTGCAAGGCAAGGCAAAACAAATAATTTCTCATAACAAAATCCCTACATAAAGTAACCAAAAGTCTTTTACAAATTAAAAAAAAAGATTTAGTTTAAAACAAATCAAGATTTATTATTGTAAAACTGTTATTTCTTTTAAAATCACAGTAGTATCTAAACTAGCTTGTTGAACTTGTGGCAAAATAAATCCATTCTAATTATTGCTCTCTTTTATTTTAATAGTCTTGGGAGAGCAGATGATTCTGGACGTAGTGAAATATTATGTCAGTATATCCAACAGATCAATATGTTGCAGAGGAACAACTTTTTACAGCTTAACTCAGGCCATACTGAAGCAAGTAAATGAATAACAGTTCAAGTTAGTACATTTTATTTGAATAGCACGTTTCACAGACAGGGGTCACAAAAAAGGCTCAAAAAAGAATCGAGAAAGTTTGCTTAGCCAAAGATTTACAAAATCCTCAGTAAATGACGCTCCTGAACTTTAACACTTTGATAGTCGTATTAAAACAAAATCAGCTTTTTACCACCTTATTTATGACTTGATCTATGTTAGGTTAGACTAAACCAGCTGAGACGGCAGAAGAACAGACTGCTCAGATCCTGACTGAAATCAGGAAGTGGAATCCTATTAGTCATGTCCTCTGGTTTCAGCGCCAGCTTCCTGTAGCTCAGAGACTTGTATCAAAGTTCCTACAGTTTAAGACCACCGTACATCGCTGACATGGCAGTGCAATATAATCACAGACCCTGAGAACCTCAGGAACAGGTCTTCTACTGGTGTCCAGAGTAAGGGCTAAACTAATTGAAGCAGCTAAAATGTGGGATGGTTTTCCTGATAATGTGAAACTTTCCTTGAGGAATGTTTATTAAGCTGTGTTTTTTTTTATGTTTTGTGCAGGCTAAAGCTCGCCAGGGCCAGACACGCGTTGGAGTACAACAGCTTCTACCACAGAGCCACATACAAACTGAGACAGCCCACAACTTCTCAGGACCTGCCCACCAAAAATGGAACCATTCTGGAAAACAGTCCACCAATCCAAACTGTAGCTGCAGTAACGCCTATTGTTATGACCCCAATACCTCCCTCACACATCCCCCCTCCTCTTACTCTCCCACTTCCTCCACCTCCTGTCCCGCCATCTCCCCTTCCTCACCCTCCAACATCTCGTGTCCTGTCACTCCCTCTCCCACTGCCTGTGATCCACACCACCCCACCCAGCCCACACTTGTCATGGGGGGCCTGCTCAGATGCTGATGTTTACTCCCGGATTGGAGCATTCCGGCCGTCCAGATTGTCCAGCCTCTCTTGCAGATCAACTGTAATTCTCTTTGAACATTCGTCTCTCTGAGAAGATGATGTTCTATATGGATTCACAGACTGGACAGACATGACTGTGGTCTAAGTTTTTATCTTTCTTTTAAATTGTTGATTCAATTCTTGAAATATAATCTTCTGCTTTTTGGTTTAAACTGTTATTAAATAAGAAAATCAGCAAAATGAAATATTAACTTCTCTTCACTCAATAATAATAATGATGCATTACACTTGTATAGCACTTTTCAGGACTCTCAAAGACACTTCACATAAGTATTATTTATTCATTCCATACCAGGTAATGGTAAGCTACTGTTGTAGCCAC
The DNA here is from genome assembly GCA_902685375.1 of Neostethus bicornis. NCBI lineage: Eukaryota > Metazoa > Chordata > Actinopteri > Atheriniformes > Phallostethidae > Neostethus > Neostethus bicornis. The sequence continues at coordinate 4,644,205 of CACRXE010000002.1, read as the reverse complement.
AACTGCCCTGGGGCAAACTGACAGAAGCGAGGCTACCATTTTGCGCCAACAGCTTCTCTGACCATCACCAACAGGAACCATTCAGGCTCCTGAATGGTTCCTAGGCAACGCGTCTTGCCCAGGGACACAGCGACAATTTAATCTCACCTGGGGCTCTGGTGGTCTCCTATTCAAGTCCTGCCCAGTCCCAGTATACTTAGCTTCTTAGGTCTGACAGGATCAGGCATTGACTGGCTGATATGGCCACTTGTGGCAGTCTTCCTAAAAAGTGACGACTTTTCAGATAAATCGCATTTTAATTCATTCCAATGCGTTCCTATTATTATGCAAATAGGATTCGAGTTTAATCAAGATCATTGCTTTGCTTTACCTGCATTGTATTTTATTTCAGTGTTTTTTGATTCCTAAAATCAAATTTTGTGATAATAAGTTTGTCAATCGTGCCCAAATTGTGAAAGAAACTGCACAAGATTTTTCCACATTGAGCAGAACATTTATCCACCAACCTGGAAAGAAAAAGGGATCTCTGCTGCTTGAAATCAAGAAGTAGGTACAGTTTAAAAAGATTTATGTCTGATTCAGAGTCCACACTGTGCCATGCAGATAAAGACATGACGAGGAAGGATTCATAATTTGTCTTCTGAGCCGTCCATTCGTAACAGGGTTGCAGGGGCTGCCGTAGCCTATCCCCGCATTATTTAAGGCGAGAGGTAGGGTACACCCCAAACAGGTCGCCAGCTTGTCATGCACCACACACACACACACACAACCATCCACACACATTCATTCATTCCTTGGGGCAACTTTACAGTGACCAATTAGCCTAATGTGAATCTATGGAGGATGGGAGGAAACCAGAGTACCCAGAGAAAACCCACACATACACAGGAAGGAAGGATTCCACTGGACAAATATGCCAGAATAAGAAAGCTACTGCTTATGTAACATTAAAAAACAGCAATCAGGAAATGTTTAGGATCCTTCAGATGTTTGCGGTTCTGCAGAAACCTTGACAGAAAAATCTTATCTGCAGAATAATTTGGAACTCAATGTCTTTTTGTCCTTTTGGCATTTCCCTTCAGGGATCGCCACAGCAAGTCAGTTTCTTCCATCTAACCCTATCTGCTGCATCCTCTTCAGTCACGCCAACTAAGTTCATGTCTTCCTTCACTGTATCCATGAACCTTCTCTTTGGTCTTCCTCTATGCCTCTGGCCTGGTGGTTCCAGACCCAGCAATCCTTCTGCCAATGTCCTCTCTCTCTCTTCTCTGTACATGTCCAAACCATCTCAGTCTGGCCTCTCTGACTTTATCTTCAAAACTTCTAACATGTGCTGTTCCTCTGATATACTCATTTCTGATCCTGTCCATCCTGGTCACTCCCAGAGAGATCCTCAGCATCTTCATCTCTCCTACCTTCATCACTGCTTCCTGTCTTTTCCTCAGTGGCACTGTTTCTAGACCAAACAGCATGGCCGGTCTCACCACGGTTTTGCATACTGTCCTTTTCATTCTAGCTGAATTTCTTCTATAACACATCACACCTGATACTTTTCTCCACCCGTTCCAGCCTGTCTGCACATGCTTCTTCACCTCTTTTCCACACCCTTCATTGCTCTGGACTGTTGATCCTAAGTACTTAAAATCTTCTTAAAAGCGGACAGACATTTAAATAAATAAATTCCTCTATTCATCCCTCACCGGGGAAATTTGTTTGCTGCACTCCTTAGTGCAGTTGAAGGGCAGCAGGCTGCCCTTCAACGTCGCCAATGGTGGGAGAAGCGGGGGTTAGGTGTCTTCTCCAAGGACCCTAGATGTGCTCTCCGTGGGACGCAAACCCGCGACCTTCCGGTCCGCGCGCGAACGCTCTAACCACGCGGCCACCGTCTCTCCACAATGAATAAAATTACCACAATGAATAAAAAGTTATCCTAAACAGACAGATTTGGTGAGAGAGTTATCACTCGTTCTTGTGTGTTGTTATGTGTGATATTTAATGCAGTTATCATTTTCACATCAGGTTTTTAGGCAACATTGGATTACCAATGTTTAAGTTTTACTTTCTAAAAATAGTCGAACTGTTGTTTGAACAACTTGTTTCATTTTCACACCCTGTTTAAATGTCACATTTTTTGTTCCAAACAATAACAGTAAAACAAAACTGGATCTCCGTGGAGATTTTAAAAATATCTGAAAACAAAACATACACACATGAGTATCTTGTTTGCTTGGTTATCTTAGCAGCTCATTTAGGTTACAATATGACATGATTCTTTACATAAATAGACCAATTTCTATTTTTAGAAAGCACGGAAATAGTGAACTCAAATAAATCTTAAAGAATCAAGGCTTCACCTTAATGTAAAACAAGTGAAACAAAATAAAGAATAATTCCTCTATGAAAATAAATCTGCTTTCCCAATAAACCAAATTAATTCAAATCTGAAAAGAAATGTGAAAACAAACAAGGATCTCTTCATTAAAACAAAATTACACCAGACATTGCTTTTTTTTTTTCACAATGAAGACAACTGACACAGTGATTAAATTTTAGTCCCACAAAATTTCTCACTCATGTAGAAAGTTAAAAAGTTCTATAAGAGCAACCTGTAAAAGATAATAAGCATTTGATATTATGTATGAATAAAACTGCTGTTCACTCCGGCTTATCCCGTCTGATTCTTTCCATGATACTGTTTCAAATAGTTTTACTTCTCCTCTTACAACTAGAAAGACTTGTGGCATAAATCACATGGAGATTCGATTATGTGGCTTTTAGGATGGAGACTGTAGCTGGACAGACCAGATATGCCATGCAAGGGTCACTTGAGCCTGGTTGAAATCAACAATTAGCTATAAATGAAAATTGCTTCCATCATTAATTCACAAACTGATATTAGATTAGGAACATTGTGATTGACTCTATATACGGTATGTGTTTTTTAATCAGTAAGATTTTAATGCGCACCATAATGACTGTACATTTTAAGCTGAGTTATGCCCCATACTGAAAAATACAATTTGTTGTGCAAAGAGAAGAGTACACTGTTTCTAGGTTAGCTATTACCAAACATGGATCAAATGTTATCTTGACATACTGAAGAATAATTTTCATTGATGTGAGCCAACAACTAGAAGAGTTAGCCCTGCGCCCCAAGTGAAGGAGATTATTGATCTTTGGGTCTTATTCGGTACAGAGAATAAGATGAAAGAAAAGATGTATTGAAAGAACAATCAGCGGTCAACAGTGATGAGAACCCTTTTAAGGTCCATCGTGGTGAAAATGGACCTGAGCTAAAAGAAGAAACTGTTGCTAAAGGTTTGCAACTTTGGCTAATTGACTGACGCTGCCAGGATAACCCACAGATGAAAACTTGGATTGTCAACTACTAAGGCATTAAATTTCACAATGAACATAGAACTTTTTGTTAGTTCAGAAATTAATTGCACCTGCTCTTGGTACCTGCTTCGTTCTGTTCCTTATACAGCATAAATGTTGTTTGAGGCTGCAAATACAGTGTAAAGCGCATCAACTTAGCAAAGATAGTGAGTTTTCTTATTTTGGTGCGTTTTCATAAAAAGCGGTCTTTTACATTCAGATGTCGGCATGATGGAGAACAAAATTCATGGACAAGAACAACCTAGCATTAGGAATAACATCTGATTACTAGAAAGGAAAGCCTGATTTTGCGTAAAACCGTCTGCTTTAAGCAGTTTCAGCTGAACTACTTATGGTGTTTTGGTTACCTACAAATGCGGCTCCGCTAGTTTTTTTGTCTGTGTTTTGTTAAGATGCAAAATAAAAGTTCTTTTCCTATGAAAATTAACAGCACAGTGACATTTAGAAAAACACTTCTTTTGATTTTGAAAAAAAATGTTGTTCTTTTTAAAATAGTTTTTATTAAAGAACCCTCGTCATGTGACCATGCACATCAAATAAACAAGCTTTTGAATTTTCAAAACAAATAAATCTTGGAAACAATATTAGAGTAATTACCTTTTTAATTTCAAAATGAATTTCAAATGTGAAATCAGCTGAACATTTCATAACTTAGTCACTTTGAAAACGTCTTTTATCATGAACTGGCAAGGCACTGTTGACGAAAAGTGGACCCTCATCTCTTGACATTAAAGATTAAGGTAATGAGGGTGCGAAGCATCTCAAGTCTGCACTGCATATAAGCTGGACCGAGATCTGTGTGAAAGCACAGCGAGAGAGAAGTTCATTTCTCCTGTATCTCAGGTGCACCAAATCTAAATTTATTCTCATTTCAAGTTCAGTTTGAGATCCCTACAAGATCTCACATGAAGCTCAGAGTTTCCCAACTATTTGTCTCTTTGTAATCTCACACTAAGAAATGAAAGCGTTCTTCAACTAACCTCACTTTAGGAATTCCCATATAAAATTCAGATACAGATACTGAATGAGCGTGTTTAATCCTGAGACTTCTTTGAATTATCATGCAATAGTCGCATTAAATTTATTTTCCTCTATAATTATTATGGCTGTTTGAAAATAAAAACTTTAACATTTTCATCTTAACAGCCAAAAAAGGTCAAATTGTATATGATTTATATTTGGAAAAGATTTCTTCTTCTTTTATCTTTTATTTCGGTCACATTGTACATTCACATTAAAGAAATTTACATTTTTTTTTAAAACTTATGTTTAACAAAAGGACCGAAAAGGTATCGGCTGAGGGAAATGCTTGTTACGCTGACCCTTTTTTTTTAAGAAATACAATTACTACTTTAAATTCACAAATGTGAGCTTGAATTTAACCGTCAAGACTTGCAAATTTTTTAAGAAGGCTTTGAAGGGTTTAATTACATACATTTCATTTTTTCATAAAACACTTTGTTAAATGAAAACATCCTCTTGTTGTTAAATTAGATTTTTGGAGAAACAATTGGGAACAAAACAAAATGGAGGCTAATTGAAGACTGACATGAGAATCTCCAATTTGTCTTCTGAGCACAAACAAGACAAGTTTGAGCAGTGAAATTTCCCTCTGGGTGTGTCCTTCTCGGCACCTCTCATGAGCTGCTCTTCCATCTGATCCCCATATCTCCCTGAGATCTTCCTGGCCACTTTAACCAGACCACCAAGTTTTATGTTTTGACAAAATGCTTTTGAACCACTTTGCCACACCAAAAGTCAGAAGTGATTCTATAAGTGATACTATGAAACAACGTCTTCATTTTTGTTGAGACTTTTACAAGCGTTTACATGTCTTAAAAATACAAATACGAAATAACCACAAAATACAAAACAAGTGTGTTTCTTTATGTATCTAGAGGCTTAACACAAATTCACTATATTCTCAAAAAGAAAAAAAAGAAGAAGCCACACATGCCCCCAAACAAAGAGCAACAACTTGCTGAACAGATTATTTGCAATTTGATATTCTGTTTGAAACTAATGGATGTTCTGTCCTTTCAGCTAAAGAAGCGAAGGACAAGCTTATTATCAGTGCTCAGTTCAAAAGCCTGCATCCGGGTACACAAATGCATTAGTCCCAAAACCAATAACAACATGTGCATTTGGAAAGGTATCATCACTGCTGAGATGTTATTAGAGTAATATATGTTCCATCCAGGTCACATCTTTGTCCTGGGAAATTATTTATGGTGCATAGCTCTTGTTTGAGAGGAGCATAATTCATTCTCTATTTATTCATTAGTACTGGTAAGTATTAGAAAAACAGTGATAGTATTTGGCCAACATTTGTTTTCAGAAATTTAAATGAAGATGTTTTTGGGTCACTTAAAAAAAAGGGACATCTCTTATTATAACTTACCGTTGATTTGCATTCAGCGTTGGAACATGATGTTTGGATCCTAATGCTTACATAGTGCAAAGCTACATGCTAACTTAGAGGCGCCATTCACTAGAGCAGGACTCACCAACATAGTGCCCGTGCACTGCCTCATCCGAAAGGACGACATAACTTGCCCGCCGGCCTTTTTCTAAAAATAGCACAATTCACTATTGAGAAGTGCCTAAATAGACATTTTATTCTGTTACTATTCTTTTCAAATCACATTTGCATTTGAAAATGACAATATTTTTAAAAATATGTTAAACGTACATTAAATATGAATAGATTCAGGGTACCTCCAAACTACTCTAGTCCAAAGATTAATATTACCTTATTTTCACGACCATAAGGCGCACCTAAAAGACTCAAATTTTCTTCAAAATGAGCGTGCAGTGCGCCTTATGTGATTTGTGATTTGGGGACGTATGAAAAAAAATATGAGGCGGACGTAGTTGAGAACATGAGAATGTTAAAGGGGGAAGTGTGGGCGTGAATTGTGTATAAAAGAACAGGTATGTGCTTTGTGCAGAACATTGCTGTTTTAACAACACTGAAAATGGAAAAGAGACATGCTTATGAAGCTCAGTTTAAACTGATGGCAATCAGCTATGCGGAGTTACATGGGAGTTGAGCCGCTGCGAGAAAATTTAAAATGAACGAGTGGATGGTTCGTAAGTGGAGGAAGCTGGAAAATGAGCTGCAACAGGTAAAGAAGACGCAGCTGAGTTTCCGCGGAAATAAGATGAGGTTGCCAGAGTTGGAGGAAAGACTCCAGCAGCGATGGATGACCAGAGGAGACCACAGCTTCACGAAGGGTGGAAGGCAGCGCCGGGCAAATTACGCCACAGTTTACCAGTGGATTGTAGATGCTTGGGTTAACGTGTCTGCTGGCACTGTTGTCTGAGCTTTCGCAAAAGCAGGCATTATTTCCGAGGAGCCGCACGGTACAGAAAGTGACTCTGACAGCGAGTCAGAGTCACTGAACCTGCGATGCTTGATTTAGCGGCGCTAAACGCCTTGTGGTCGTGAAAATACGGTACGTATATGCATACAAAGATTGTGCTAATGGAGAGTAATTTAGCAAGTGCAACGCAGATGGATGCTGAATGTGGTTTCTTACTCCAAAATCGAAAAAACAACTAATAAGAGAAGTTCTTTTTTACAAAAGTGAGAGAAACCTGCATGTGCCTCATTTGTGGGGCGAGTGTGGCGACGTCAAAGTGGCACAATGTGGAGAGACCCTTCACTTCGTGTCAGAGAAGCTACCGTGCTAACTACCCACCAGGAAGCAGTCTACAGGCCGAAAAAAGCTGTAGAGGTTTCTCCATCATCTATTATCCTGTTTTGACCAGAGTGTGTGTCAGGTGGTTCAGTTTTTTAGGACTTCACTCATGAAGACTTGTGTAGATCGTTGGCTGAGCAATGGTTTGGATCAACTTCACGCACTTTGCTCATTTCACGCAAACTCGGGATTTATAAAGACCTCCGTAAATCCTTTATGTGACTCAAGCTTTAAATCACTCCTGTGACAAATCTCAGGTCTACACCAACTTTAATTCCATCCTGCCCCAACCCTGCCTTGAAAACACCAAAAGGGATCATCCAAAGGCTGTGATGCATTTGCAATGGTGCTCAAATAACCTGCATGTCATCACTCAGGCACATTGGCAAGTAATTAATCACGTGCAGCCGTGATGGCGTCTCCCACAACCAAAATGTAACTGAATGGGATGTGGTCACCGCATCAACTCTGTAGGTAACACACACAGATCCGTCAATGAAATAAAAAAGAAATGGTCTGACCTTGAAGTGGTGGCATCAAAGAGAAACTAGGAGCTCAACAGAAATCCATGTCAGCCACTCGGTGCGGTCCAAGTTATTCTCAGCTTTATCTGTTCATGATATCACTATCAATATTTCTGTTATTATCTTTACGCGTAAGATGTGAAATATTGTGTCAAAGCGAGGGCATGATTGCGGTTTCAAAAAGAGTTCGAAGGTGCTGATGGAGAAAGTGCATACATTTTAACTAAGAATCTTTTCTGTGAGTTGGGCGATAATTGTTCATTCATTCATTTTCTGACCGCTTATCCCGCTCAGGATAAGGAAACCTATCCTAGCTGATTACAAAGGAGAGGTGAGCCACACCCCAAACAAGTTTGTTGTGGGGTCACACAAAGAGACAGACAACCATTCATACACACGCTCATGCCAACAGGAATTTTCCAGTAGCCAATAATTCTAGCATGCATGACTTTGGAGGGTGTACCCTGACCTTCTTGCTGTGAGACCACATTAGTAATCTCCGCGCCTGCCAGTTTCATTATAACAGCTACTAATGTCTCTAATTTCTCATTGTTTCCTCGCCGCTTCAAACACTTATTTCACTGTCCTCAGTTTACCTGAGGTCCTGTCCGCAAGCGTCACCTTTTACCCACATGTTGGGATTTGCATTTGGCAGCCCCTGAGTTGACTTAGAGTTGTGCAAAGTTCATGCACTCCACCACCTTCTTAAATTGCTGAAATTGCATAGAAATCAGTGTATGCACAAATTTGTGTATAATCACACTTTATATGTATATAGGCCGAGTCGTCTCCTGCTATTGAAAAACTTCTCAAATCATTTTTGATCAATTTGTTAATATATGAGATAAATAAACCACACTTCAAATTCAGATTGTCAAAAGTGGTAGAAGTTATTGTATTTGTGATCTTAGATAAATCCATCCTTCATACAGAGGTGTCATAAATAATTTTACAAGTTTTTATGATCTCAAATGTGATTTTCTCATGGCACCCAAAAGTCCTGTTGTTTCCCCTGTAATCATTAACTGTATAAGGGCTGGGCCTACTGAATATAACAACACCTATAATATTTGAACTCTGACAAATCTGTCGCCATTTTCTGCCAATATGAGTGCTTGCAAACTACCAATCCGTCTGACTCACAATCTGTTTCCCTGCCTTCATTGGCCAAGTGAAATATGTCAATCAAACGCCCCCAGGTACAGGTGAACAGTAATCTCAATGATTAATCTGTGCCGATGATTGGTCAGATTTTTAATCTATACAACTTGAGGCAAATAGCGACTCTCAAATGATCAAATCAGAATTATCAAGAATGTTACAACTCAGGCAACAGAATGGTTATTGTGACTGAACAATGGCTGCCAATTTTTTAATAGAAGTCAATGGGTGCTGAGAGTTGTTGGAGTCAATGGAGACTTTGTATTTAGCACGGATGGGATACAGGCTTGCTACGTGCAGTTTGTCCATCCAGTAGCTGATTCTCATAAAAATACAAGTCAAGGGAAATATTTCTGATGCCACTGTCCACACACAAAATGCAATTTAGAAATTTCGCTTTATTACAATGCAGAGTAAAAACTCTTTATCAGACGATGACATCAATTTCATGGCAACAGAACCAACAGCTTTCCAACATCCGAGAGAGAAAACCATCATCCACGGTTCCAGTTTCATTCTGATCTATGATATCTCTAGGGAAACTGATTGGAGAAGAAGACTTGTCTTCATGCTGGCAGTCACCGTAGTTTGGAATGGAGCAAACAGTCGTAATGCAGAGGGCACTAAACAAAACAAACAAACAAAAAAAAAACCCATCAAAGTTTAAATGTTGTTCTTATCAAGGCTCTTCTGTCGTTTAGTCAGGGAGGGATAAACACCTCTGAAGAAAAAAAGATTTATCTTACTCTTTTGTAAGCTCCTTACAACACCCATTTTCTGGCTGAACCGGGGTAAGGTGTTTGGGTGACTCCTCCTTGCTGTTTCAGGCAGAAATAGTTAATCACATTGACAATTGTGTCCACACATTTTTTCCATAACTTACTTTTGTTCCAAATAAGGGCTTTCATCCGTGCTGGAGGTGAGCACAATTTCAGTGCTTGAAAAAAAAAGTAGGAACAAACTGAGACCCTGTATTTTGTAAAGAAGCTGTGGTCTGCAACAAACAGAACTTATAATGTTGTACCTGTGGTCACCATGGGACCAATCTTGACGGTACTCTTTGGTGATGAATGGGTGATTCAAAATGCCACTGGCTGTGATCCTCTTCTTACTGTCCCACTGTAGCATTGTTTTCAATAACTCAACACAGTCATTCCTTTCTTCAGCTTCCATTGGGTTGTCCAGCTCTCTGCGTTCCTTATCAAGGAAACAGTTGGAGAATAAATTATCAGCCATGTAATTAGGGCTAAGTTAGAAACACTTCCTGATTTGGTGTACACACATGCACATAGCCAGGTCGTTTAAAAAAAATTTGCATATTGTGATAAAGTGCATTATTTTCTGTATTTCAAATATTTTTATTCATTAAACCCAACTGAAAGTAGTTCAAGCCTTTTATTGTTTTAATATTAAGGATTTTGGCATATAGCTCATGAAAACCCAAAATTTCTATCTCAAAAAATTAGCATATCATGAAAAAGGTTCTCTAAACGAGCGATTAATCTAATCATCTGAATCAACTGATTAATTCTAAACACCTTCAAAAGATTCCTGAGGCTTTTAAAAACTCCCAGCCTGGTTAGTTTCTAAAAAACGCAATCATGGATTAGACTGATGACCTGACCGCTGTCCAGAAGGCCTTCATTGACATCATCAAGCAAGAGGGTAAGACACAGAAAGAAACTTATGAACAACTAGGCTGTTCCCAGAGTGCAGTACCAAGGGAAGTCTTTGGGAAGGAAAAAGTGTGGCAGAAAACGCTGCACAACAAGTAGAGGTGACCGGAACCTGATGAAGATTGTGGAGAAGGATCAATTACAGACCTTGGGGGACCTGTGGAAGCAGAGGATTGAGTCTGAGATGGAAACATCCAGAGCCACCGTGTACAAGCGTGTGCAGGAAATGAGTTACAGGAGCCACATTGCCCAGGACGAGCCACTTTTGAACCAGAAAAGCAGCAGAAGTGCCTGACCTGGCCTACATAGACGCAGCATTGGTCTGTCGCTCAATTTTTGCATGTCGTTCGGAAATCAAGGTGCCAGGGTCTGGAGGAAGACTGGGGAGAGGGAAATGCCAGAATGCCTGAAGTCCAGTGTCAAGTACCCTCAGTCAGTGATGGTCTGGAATCCCATGTCAGCTGCTGGTGTTGGTCCACTGTGTTTTATCAAGGGCAGGGTCAATGTAGCTCCCTATCAGGAGATTTTGGAGCACTTCAGGCTTCCATCTGCTGAAAAGCTTTATGGACATTTAATTTTTTAGCACAAACTGGCATCTGCTCACAGTGCCAAAACAACTGGGAAATGGCTTACTGACCATGGCATTGCTGTGCTGGATTGGCCAGCCAATTCTCCTGACATGAACCCCATAGAGAATCTTTGGGATGTTGTGAAGAAAAAGTTGAGAGAACAAGACCCAATGCTCTGGATGAGCTTAAAGCCGCTGTTGAATTGTCTTGGGTCTCCATAACACCTCAGCAGTGCCAGAGACTGATTGCTTCCATGCCAAGCAGCATTAAAGTCATTTCTGCAAAAGGACTCCACTTCAAGTTTTGAGTGCATAACTGAACATAATTATTTTGAAGGTTTACTTTTTTTGTATTAAAACCCCCTTTTTTTATTGGTTGGATGAAATATGCAAATTTTTTGAGACAGAAATTTTGGGTGCTTTCAGTAGTTCAAGCCGGTATGTGTAATAAATCTAAAATATATCAAAGTCTAATGTTCATCAGTACATTACAGAAAATAATTAACTTTATCAAATTATGCTAATTTATTGAAAATGACCCATATGCATTTATATAAACAGTGTGTCCGTTTCATTTCAAAATTATTATGCAAATGTACTTTAAGCACATCAAGATCATTACTTTGTTTTATCTGGATTTGACTGTATTTATGGGTTTTCAAATTTCTAAAACCAGATTTTTGCGGAGTGGCACAGTGGCCCTGTGGGTAGCACAGTGGCCTCACAGCAAGACAGTTGTGGGTTTGAGTCCCAGGTGTGGATGGGGCTTGGAACACTGGCCTTTCTGTGTGGAGTTTGCATGTTCTCCTCGTGTATGCATGGGTTTCCTCCGGTTCCTTCGGTTTTCTTCCCGCCCTCCAAAAACATGCATGCTAGGTTGATTGGCCCTTGGAATGAGTGTATGTGTGTATGGTTGTATGTGTGCGGTCCAGCGACAGACTGGCGACCTGTTTGGGGTGTACCCTACTCCTCGTCTCGAATCAGCCGGGTTGGGCTCTGGCAACCCTCACAACTCCATAAGGGATAAATGGTTAAGAAGGTGACTCACTGAGCGATTGCGATAATTAGTTTCTTATATTGAACATTTAGATAGATGTATGTGTGTGTGTGTGTGGGGAGCAAGGGGGCGGGGGATAAAAAAAAATGGAAGATGTTATAGGGATTCTATGCTATCTCGAATAGGGTATAAAAAAAAAACTTACCTCTTTCATTTCATCCAGACACTGAAAATTGTGCATCTTTTTCCTGCGGTGTTTCTTTTCATGCACCTGAAATTGTAATATTAAATATTCAAGTAAGATTAAATTAAGATCAAAAGGTGAAATAAGAAGTAAAATGCCTTTGTGAATTGTTGGGGTACTGTACCAGTGGCCTCCATCCAGAAAGCGTTTTTGAGAAAGACAATTTGGTTTTCTTCCCGTGTCTCAGAAGACGTGTCGGTGGGTCACCCAGCAGTTCCATCATGTTCCGGAGCTGAAAGGAAACAAGTGTCATATTCTATCAAGTCTTAGATAGCCAATAGAAAAATGGATCATTTAAAAAAAACAAGGCTATTTTTTAACTTAATGTTATTTTACATTTTTATTGTTTAAAAAAAAGCTACTGTAAGTAGGATGCAGTTAAAGGAATTTAGTATGTGGGTGGTGGGAGGGGCTCTAAAAATACAAGCAAAATTTTTCAAGATGGCTGATTCAGAGTATTTACCACTTCGTGGTATAGTCTTCCTGGAAAGAGCTTGACACCGAGTAGCATGGTACCCATGGTGCAGCCCAAAGACCAGATGTCAATAGCCGATGTAATTGGAAGTCCAAGAATAACTTCTGGCGCTCTGAAATGTCAAAAGAAGAAAGGTACAACTAAAAGGTACAACCATGTTCAATTTATTATAAATAAACTGATCATGGTTGTGTTTGAGTGCAATTTAATCAGAATTTCTCACGCAATAGAAGGTGCCTGGGTAATAGAGTGCAGCTTTGTTTGCCAACTGAAGATGGCTAGACCGAAATCGATGAGCTTGACCCTTAAAGGTTCTCTCTGACGATCCACCATCATGATGTTGTCCGTCTTCACGTCGGTATGGATCACACCAACACTTTCAAGGGCTAGAAAAGCTTCTGCCATCTGATAAAAGTAAAAAAAAAAGAAAAGAAAACGCCAGTCAGCATTCTATTTTTTTCAAGCCAAATATTAAACCAATATTATTACCACTACATGTACCTGTTTGATAACACTCTGGATGTCGTGGAGCTTCATTTGCGTTTGCTCAGTTCTAAGGTATTCACACAGGCTGATGTCCAGTACCTCGTAAACAAGGCTGAGTGACCATTTTGAGAACATTGCTCCTTCATATTTGACAATGTTGTAGTTATGCATATTTTTTCTCATGAGGGTTAACATCACAATCGCCTGCAGACATAAGGAGAGTTTGAAGAGGAACATAAACATTGAAAATACCAATAATAATGATAAAAAATCATAGTACGATCTTACCTCCCAGTTTTGAGAACGGAAACGGCGTTTGTTGACCTTTATAGCAACAGATTTTCCATTTTTTCGTTTTTTACACTCAATCACGGTCCCAAAGGAGCCTTGACCCAAGACTCTTAAAAACTTATAGGATCTCGGGATAGGAAAGTTATGCTTTGGCATGGCCTGACTTCTGTGCATGTTCTTTTGTTGCAAGCTGAAAAAGAAATAGAAGTCACACAAAGGAAAAATGGTACTTAAATCTTCTGAAATTGAGAATATTTGCCTAATTTATGTGAAGGATTGTTTTGAAATAAACAAAAACTTTAATATTTAATTAATCCAACTTCACATCAAACAGCAGTCATTTTGTTTTTATTCAAATAGCATAATCTAATAGGCTATTTGAATCAGAAAAAAAAATGCTACATGAAGTCTAAATGTTTTACAAAATCTAAACAGAATCACTTACTTTTTATATGAAAATTGATTTGCTCATCGTTGATTAAAAGTATTTTCTGACCTGTCTTACATGTTTCTTCTGTCTAGCTAAAGCTAGTTAGAATAACTGTCAACTGACTGTGTCTGAATTAGACTTGATCAGTGTAACTGACATGGAAGTCTACTGGGATCAACTGTCAAAACGTTCTGTTGCCAAGGCAACACATTTTGAAAAAAAAAAAAACATATATACAGGTCTTTCAAATAATGCCTTATGATATGTTAAAATGTCTGTCTTTCTTTTCACTTTATAAAAATGTATGAATATGGACCCAGTGTTGTTTTCATCAAAGATAACAACAACGAAACGATTTTGTATTCAAAGCTTTTTTTCATGACGATGATTCAACGATAATGAAATAAATGCGATTTTTTGGTGATAAAAATGTGATGAGACATTTGCAAGTTTCTGTTGACGAGACGAAAATGTAACAAAATAGGCGTCAGACTTTCATATTTCTGTTTGTGAAACGAAAAAAACAGAGCAGCTGCATTCTGTCTCTCACGGCGGCAACGCCCCTGCCCTCCCTCCCCGTACACGCGCACACACACGGTGCTGCACTTTCACACCGTCTACACAACACACTTGTAGCCACGAGGAAGTCACACACCGTGGCGGCAACAGCAACAAAGGGGCTTGGTGCCCGGGAAGTTAAAGTTTTCCACATATTTTGCGCAAACAGCAGGCCGATTTCAAGCTAATGCTAGCTTGTCGGTGCTGCTTACTTCCTCGTTTAGTTTGGTTGCGCTAAAAACTGATTTAAAGGCACAATACAATGTTTATTTTGTTTACAGGGTTATTAAGGGGTGTCATTTTTAAGTATTTATAAGTTACAACGTTCCTCACTCACTGAAAAATTTCTCTTTATTTTACGGTGTTTTACAATGTGTGCTGTTTTGCGCAAGTTAAAGCTCAGTGGGGTTGTCTTTTTTTTTTTCATCAAATAACCTGCATCATTCTCAGTAATAAAGACACGATTGTTAAAGTAAGAATATTTGTTATTTTTGCTTTTTTTAAAAACACTAAAACTAGAATAAAAACGTTCTAATTCTTTCCAGACCAAAACTAGACAAAAACTCTTTTGAGTTTCCGTCGACTAAAACGTGACTAAAACTCAGAGATGATGAAAATATGACAAAACTTAAATTAGTTTTTGTACCAAAGACGAAGACTAAAACGAAAACTGAGATGGCTGCCAAAAACAACAATGTATGAATGTTAAATCCGAGGGCAAAGGTTGGCCAAACTAGACTAACTGCTTGCCCCAGAAAGTCAGGCGGGAGCATCTGCAAGGTGGGTGGGGAGCGTCCGGGGGTGTGGGGGTGGGTCTTGTTGGCTTCCCTTAACTGATGCTTGTGAGAGGTCTAATAGGATTTCTTACTTGGTAATGTGAATCCAACATTAGATTGTCTTATTTTTTCTGTTCACTGTGTGAGTGTCACGATTCTCCCCTCCACCTTAATTGTCCCCAAGTGTTTCCTATTACTCGCAGCTGATTTGTTGCCCCCATGTTTCAAAAGCTCTGTTCCTCTTCTCCACATTGTCATTCTGCAAGTTGTCTGGCCCTGTTGTGTTTCCTGTGCCTGTCCTGTCCGAGCCTGTCCTGTCCTTGCCTCACCTCTGCTCAGGATCCCCAGCCCTGCTCTGTCACCTTCTCTGGTTTCTGCTCTCTGCTCACTTGACTTCCGATCACGAGGGGACTTCCGGTGTCCCACCTTATTTGCACCCAGGGAGGACCTACCTAGCTCAGCTGCCCACCTCAACGACGCTGCCAGCCTTCGTCATAATTTCCCAGTTTTAAAGTTTAAATTTATACATATCTACTGGCATCGCTGCTGGAAGATACCGTGGCTGTTTGAAGAGCAGCACCTGAGATGTAATGGCGGGTCCAAAAACAAATTGAAGCATTTTGTTCATTCATTAATCTTCTGACCCGTCCATCCC
This sequence comes from Neostethus bicornis, assembly GCA_902685375.1. NCBI lineage: Eukaryota > Metazoa > Chordata > Actinopteri > Atheriniformes > Phallostethidae > Neostethus > Neostethus bicornis. Next base: position 4,628,261 of record CACRXE010000002.1, on the reverse strand, counting down.
TAACAGGGTTGTAGATTTAAGGTGAGAGGCAGGATACACCCCAAACAGGCCACCAGTCTATCGCGGGGCCAAACACACACAACCATCAGTCTGAGGGGCAATTTAATTAGCGGCCAATCAACCTAACATGCGTGTTTTTGGAGTGAAGGAGGAAATTGGAGTACCAGGAGAAATTTCCATGCGTACACAGGGAGAGCATGCAAACTCCACACAGAAAGGCCAGTGTTTCTAGCCTTGACTCTACCTGGGACTCAAACCCAGTGGCTCTGAGGCCACTGTGTTAACCTCTTCACCAGCATGCAGTCCAGCATTTGGTTCTTGAAAATAAATGTATTTGATTTGGATTACAAATTGATCATAAATAGAACAACAAAAAAAATACTTCAAATTTCCAAAATGTGAATTTATAATCATAAATGCTTAACATACAGTAACTGTTGTGTGAAAAACAAAACATTAATATTTTGGGTAATTTCTTTTAAACTTAAATGGAAAAGAAAATGAGACACATCTTAATCTAAAAATAAGTACGATCACAAAGAATTTGAAAATGGTTGAAATAAGACATAGACTGACCCAAACGTTTGAATTAAAATCATACCAAAAAGTCCATATAATCTACAGACAGGGAAGGACACCTGTAGGGGCTTTCAAATAGCACAATGATAAGAAAACAAACCTGTTTGATCTCTCTCTGAAAATGGCTGAGTGTGAATCCAAACAAAGTGACGAAACCAACACCTGCAGTAAGATCAGGAGGGTCAGAACATCTGGTTGACCATTCATGAAAAACTATGAAGAGAAGAATAGGTTTACTGTCAATAAGCAACAACAAAATATGATAATAATGCTGTTAATAAAACCATATTAGTTTTCTATTTACAAAGTATTTAGTTTTCATTTTATTCAATAGAAAAAATAGAAGGAGACTAAATCTGGAGAAACACACAGCGGGTTTATTGAAGAGGTTCACATCTTCATGGAAATTTTATTAGGGTTTGGAGGGGCTTTGAGCTGCTCACTGGCATCACGACAGTGCACCAGAGACCCCATTTGTGTGCTTTGAGCTTCAGGAGTGATACTTGTGCATGACCATGAAACCTTATTCTTCATGATTACTCATCAACCAAAGCCAAACTTCCTGAATCTCATCTTGTAATTTCAAAATGAAAATGGAATTAACTAAACAATAAATTGAACAACATTAATCCCTCAAACAGAAAATATGGGCTGATTGAAAGATATTTACATAATTAAATTAAAGAAATAAAAGTTGTATCATTCTTTATTGGACATTTCTCATGAAAATTATTTGCATATTAGTTTTTTTAACCTCCTCAATATGTAATCTTTGCACATCATTGGCAACATTGGCAGCACGGTGGCACAGTGGTTAGCACAGCACAGCACGGCCTCACACCAAGAAGGTTGTGGCTTAAATCCAGGGTGTGGGATGAGGTGTGAAACACTGGCCTTTCTATGTGGAGTTTGCATGTTCTCCCCATGCATGTTCTCCCCTGGACTTTGACTCTTGCAGGGCTGACCGGCAGACAGGATGCTCACTCGAGGACCCTGTTCATTTGAATAATTTGGATGCTCGCTCGACGAACATCAAGGCTCTGGGAAGCAGTCTTGCTAAGGTCCACGAACTGATCCGCAAACATGGGACCATCTTGGAGAGGATGGCCGCTCGACCGGACAGGAAATAAAATCAAAGTGACTCCCCCATGTGTTTGTTCTGATTGGAGTTGTCATTGAGAGTCCTCTGAAAGACTGAAGGCACGAGAAACTTTAAATCTAAAGCAAGCAGATAATTTAGTCTGGACTCCCTCTGACCGGCCTTGGCCAAGGCTGGTTATCTCAAATCCCCTTGGTGGCTTCACATGTCGTGACTGATTTGTTTTGCCCTCCACACCCCTCCCCTGAAGTCAACGCTTTCCCTCAGTACGTTTATGTGTTTGTCTATAAATGTTTTGCTAAGTAACTGGTGTGTTTTTTTTAAACTTGCCCAGCTCCGTCGACCTATGGCGGTGAAGCCGTGCGACTTATTTTTTTGAACATCAAATAAAACCTCCCTTCTTTTTGTATTCTCTATCCCTTATAGAGAGGTAGAGTGACATTGTTCTGCTGCATCCTCAATTCTCTCAACTCTGTAACGTGTGTTTAATTGTTTGTGTGTCTGATCTTGACTTGAAAGTCTTGGAAACAAGTCATTTTCCCTCGGGAATTAATGATTCTGACATACTGTATATAAACGCAGAATAGTTGTCAACTGTACCATCTTCTTACTGCTCATTGAGGATATCCCTCAGGCCAAGGGGGGTCTTTACCACAGTAGTAACGTCTAACATGACTGTAGTTTCTAACTAGCTACTGTATGTCATGAATCCTCCTCTACCCCATGCTTTGTGTTTTTTGGTTCAGTCCCTGGCCATGTTCACCTTCCTCCAAACTAACACATACAGTAGTTCCTATTTTTATCTGTCTATGTTTTCTAGTTGCTATGCTCTTTGTGTCATTTTTCTTTGCCCCATTTGGAGCACTATTCACATTTGCACAGTAATTAGAGTTGTTCAACCTCCACACCATTTAGTCATGAGTGCACATCACAGTGGCCATTTCTTCTTACTTTCAACAAATTGCAAATGCTTTGGGACACGCTTCAGTTATATTCATATAAATCTCTGCTTCTAATGGTATTACCATTTGCTAATGTCGTGTCAGTCAAAATGAACTCTAAATGTGACAGCTGAATAGTAATTATTTATAAAAAAAAACAACTAATAGTTCAGAGTCTGTATATGCAAATGATTGAAAAGTTCTCTAAAATCAGGTTCAAATCAAACTGCCCATTGGTATGATTGAGTGTGTGATTGGTTGTTCTTGACAGTGTCAAACTGTGCTGAGTGTTCCCGATGCTTCTCCCATCAAACTTGCCGGGTTAGGCTCTATCAATCATCGCAACCAAGAAATGAAGATGGAAAGAAAAAATATGTTTACAAAATTCTGTTCATTACTTTTATGGACAGAATATCTAGGCGCAGCCGAGGCGTTGGGGGAATCCGGTTTGGTGACCTTGGGATCGGATCTCTGCTTTTTGCGGATGATGTGGTCTTGTTGCCTTCATCAGACCGGGATCTCCAGCTCTCACTGGATTGGTTTGCTGCCAAGTGTGAAGCGGCCGGGATGGGAATTAGCGCCTCCAAATCTGAGACCATGGTCCTCACCCGGAAAAGGGTGGAATGCCCCCTGCGGGTCAGGGTCCCGCCCCAAGTGGAGGAGTTTAAGTATCTCGGGGTCTTGTTCATGAGTGGGGGAAGGATGGAGCGGGAGATCGACTTGCGGATCGGTGCGGCATCAGCAATAACTAGGACGCTGCATCGGTCCGTCGTGGTAAAGAGAGAGCTGAGCCGAAAAGCAAAGCTCTCGATTTACAAGTCGATCTACATTCCAACCCTCACCTATGGTCACCAGCTGTGGGTGGTGACCGAAAGAATGAGATCGTGGGTACAAGCGGCCAAAATGAGCTTCCTCCGCAGGGTGGCTGGGCTCTCACTCAGAGATCGGGTGAGGAGCTTTGCCATCCGGGAGGAGCATGGTGTCGAGCCGCTCCTCCTCCAGGTCGAGAGAAGCCAGATGGGGTGGTTCGGGCATCTGGTCAGGATGCCCCCCAAGCGCCTTGCTAGTGAAGTGTTTCGGGCACGTCGCATGGGGACGAGACCAAGGGGCAGACCCCGGACCCGCTGGAGAGACTATGTCTCACACCTGGCCGGGGAACGACTTGGGATCCTTCTGGGTGAGCTGGAGGATGCAGCAGGGGTGAGAGTGGCCTGGGCTGCCCGTTTGAGGCTGTTGCACCCACGACCCAGCCTTAGATGAGAGGAAGACAACAGAACGGAACAGAACTAAATTGAAAAAAAATCTCTTAAAATGCGATGGGTGACAGCAGTGGACCAGACAGTTGTGCATGTTGTTCTTGGGCATAATGTGCATTTTCACCATTCAGAAGTGACCTGGATGTGCAGGAATCAAAAAAAGTCTGTTTGTATTTTTTAACTTCATTTCTGATATGGGAAGTGGAAATTATTCCAGTCTTTTCACAACTCTATCTCAAGGAGATTTATTTGTTGTAAATTGCCCTGCAGCACTTGAATTTTACTTTAGGGATAAATAAAGTATATTCAATACAATAAGGATATAATTTTTTTACCCCCACAATTCTGCAGATGAGAAAATCAGTGTCAAGAACATTTGCAGTAAAAAAAAAAAAAAAAAAAGAAAAAAACCCCAAAAGTTTAACATATTAAGTGTAGGTCCCACAAAAGCGTGGTTTCCTGGTCAGGGTGTACGGTACCTCTCATCTATAAAGAACTGGGATAGGTTTCAGCATGCTCTCGGCCCCAAACAGATTACCAGTCTGTTGCAGGGTTTCTGACTCTGTCATTCACAGACACACACGGTAGGGACATTTTCCCAGCACCCAATCAATCGGTTTAGAAACCAGAAGACTCAAAGTAAACCCACATGTACAAGAGGAGAACATGCATCTCCTTCCAGGAAGGCAAATGATTCAATCCCCACCCTACACTACCCAGCAGTTGAACCTCTGACCTGATTACTGTGAGCCCAAAGTGCTAACACTGCACCAGCATGTGGCCGATTTTTGGGTAGTCAATTTTCAAATGTCTACATGTTTCCTTTTCATAGTTCTGGTGTTTAGATAACTTCTTTCACTCTTTGCTGATGGTTTAAAAATGAATCTTTATTACGTTCCTGATATCGCTATGAAGTGTGTTGCCTTTTATCCTGACTAATTGGTTTTGTTTCATTTGTAACTTACAGTCTTTAGATTTAAGAGTCATCTGTGTTATAAAGATATTATTTTTGTCAGTTAGAGGGATAATGTAAGTTTCTATGTTTCTTTTTCCACTTCTGAATTAGGCTGATTATTTTGACTCATTCGAGCAGACTAATATAGATTTTATTGCGTTTAGTTCTGTCTCTTTTTGTGACATTGTTAATAACTCAAATCATGAGTGTCAAACTTATTATACAATGAACAAAAATATAGATGTAACTCCTTTGCTCCCATTTTTTATTTGATGAACTCAAAGATTCAAAACTTTTTCTACAAACACAAAATAACCGTATCTCTGACAAAATGTTCCCAAATCTGTCAAATCTGTCCTGAGATACTTAAACTATCCACTTGGGGCAGGAGTTTAACTACTTGGGGCATTCCACTCTTTCCCGGGCGAGCACTATGGTCTCAGATTTGGAGGCACTGATTCCCACCCCGTTCACTTCACACTCGGCAGCAGATTGGTCCAGCGAGAGCTGGATATCATGGCCCGATGAAGCCAACAGGACCACATCATTCACAAAAAGCAGAGATCCGATCCTGAGGTCACCAAACCAGATCCCTCCAACGCCTTGGCTATTGGAGGGAGCCAAGATATTCTGTCTATAAAGGTAATGAACAGAACCCAACTTTCCCTGGAAATGGGAGCGACATACTGCAGGCTATAGGAACAAAGCTCTGGCACTAGCCATACAGAGATCGGACAGCCCGTACTACGGGCTCTGAGACTCCCCCATGGGAGTCCTCAGGGAACAAGGTCGAATACCTTCTCCACATCCACAAAGCACATGTAGACTAGTTGGGCAAACTCCCATGACCCTTCTAGGATCCTTGAGAGGGTACAGAGCTGGTCTGAACACAAAACATTGTTGATAAAAAACATATTTAATAGAATTATAAAGAATCTGATCAGTTTTTTCACCTTTATAATTTATTTTCTATCTTCATAGTAGCAGCTACACACAGCACATAGACACAGCACATAGACACAGCACACAGAAGAACACACACACACACAGACAAACATGCTGCACACTTCTTTATCATTTCTTTTTCTGTTTTTGCTTTTCCTTTTTTTTTTTCTTTTGTAAAGAATTTTTGATCACTTTTCCAAAATATTTTTCGGCCATTTTCTTGCAACTTGCGAAGTCCTTTTGTGTCCGAACTCATTTAACTTTTTATTAACTTTTTTTTCTACTACAAATTTGAATCTTCCATAATTTGGTGCAAAATAGCACAAAAAAAAAAAAAATCCCACCACTGCCGTTTAGCTGAGCCCCAATATCACAGACACGTACAGAAAATGTTTCATAAATCAGCTTCCACGCTAAAACATTCACACTTCAAATTTGTTTAAACATGACTGTGATCACACATGTGTGGACAAGCAGACCCACAGGAGAAATAACTGAACTATCAAAAAATTAATCCCCACATTCCACCCAGTAAGGAGAGTGAAACTTCTCCCCAAACACATAAATTGTATGCCACATCTACGTGGACCACCAGACCTCTGATTGAGTCACTGCACACACACAGACATGCCTCTAACACTAGTGGACTACAACAGGAATACAAGGTATGGCAGTAAGAAACTCCAGTTAGGAAAACTTCTCACCTGAGTTTCTCCAAACAGGAGCCCTTCGTGTTTCAAGTTGATCCAGAGCAGTGATCAGTTGACTCCTCCTGGCACATTCAAGGTCTTCTTTGAGATCCCGAACCTGTTGTGGATTTTTCTTTGTAAGAGTATCAGACAGAAAAGAATTTAACAAAGTCAAAAAGACTCAGAAAATCAAGCGATCAAAGTTTGATCTGCAGAAGTTTGAAATTCAGATCGAAGCGTGCTTTTTAAGGCTCTCCGTTGCGAGGTTGGACATCCTCCGTAGCTAGGCTGGACATCTCGTGTGATAGGCCAGACTTCTGTTAGTGGGACGAACAAACATAATGAGTTGATGCACGTGAACTTTTTATCAAAATTAGTTTTTTTTTTTTACTTATTTTTGGCTTTAGCTGTCAGAAAATGTATCTTTGAGTCTGATTTTGGGAAAACAACGCACATTTTTAGTTCATGTGCTCTTTCCAGAAATGATGATTCAAACATCCCGAATTAAGCTTCTTTAAAAATTGACAAAGACACAATACAGCACCCTCTGACCTTTGTTTTATTTCTCTATTGAAACCCACAGCAAATAGATCTGCAGTACTCTGTTTTTTTGGGGGGCGGCGAGGGGGTGGGGGGGTTGGGGGGCTTTATTCCCTACTACTACTCACTTCTGCTCTTAGTCTATTTTCCCGGCATAATGAACAGAATATTTTCTTAAACTAATTTTAAATTTTTGGGAAAAAGCCGCTGACTACTGTGACTTTATTACTTCATCATGTTTCTTTTTGATGCACATTTTCTGTAACTTTCTGTTCTTCAGCAACATTAAACACTGCAACAAAACATATCAAAAAGTTTTAAAAATACTGAATAATCATGTTTGTTTGTTTTCTTTTAACAGTTTTCTATTATTATCTGGTGTATTTTTTTAGGGGGCTAGCCTTTGGTTGCATCAGTGAACTCTTTAAACCATTTTTAATTTATTCAAACTTGCAGCACAAGCAGGGCAGACGGCGTTTATTTGACAAAAGAATCCTGTCGAGTAAAAGTACTTGGGTAAGGTTAGAAAAACACCTCAGTTAGACCATCGAATTTACAATTGAAAGGTATGTTATCATGTTACCAGTTGCCATGGTGATCTCTGGTCATTCTTACCACCTTAGGAAAATGGTGCACAACCTAAAGTGGCACTTTGACAACCCTCAGCATAAAAAATGAAGCAACAGACTTTTTAAAAGGTTTAGTTTGGAAACTTAGCACAAAAAAGAAATTCAAATAAGATACATTTTTGATGATTTTGCGATAAACAATAATCAGTTTGTAACGTTTGCAGCTGAGGATAATCCATGTTACAGGATTGTTGGAGATCAAGAAACCAAAAGCAGAAAGTTAGTACAAATTTGTTGCAGAAACAGAAAACCAGATTAAGAAGCATGCTGGAGATGTCGGAGGCTACATCAGAGTTTTTTGTTTTGTTTTTCTTCTGAGCACATACTGTAGATTAGCTGGTTTCCCCTCGACCTCTTTTCAGCTAAATAAACCCCAAACAAACAGACTTTTGTTTGCTATTTATCTGTTAACGTAGTAGAGGTTCCCACACAGGTTCAACATGTCACCCACTGATAAAACTTTCAAGTAGAAAAAGCCTCCCAATAATTGAATAAAAAGTGAGAAAAATCCAAATATTTGCATATAAACATTGTGCAGGAGCGGCCAAATGTATAATCTTCAGTCAGTCGGTCACCCCGTTAACCGTCTATCCCAGGGGTGGCAAACTTTTTGGTTTACGGGTCACATTGAGTTCTAACATTTGACCAAGGGGCTGGAACAGGAGCAGATGGATGGCATGCTTTGGTTACCACAAAATTATACCGCTAGAATGGTGCGTTAGATTTCAAACAAGCTCGCTAAATGTTACATTAAGAGCGTTAAATTTCTAATCTAGCGGCGCTAAGTCTGAAATCTAGTGCGATAGCACTTAAAAACGTACATTTAGTGGCACTAGGTTTGAAATCTAAGCGCATGATGTAACATAGTGCTTGTTTTAACATCTAAAACGCTTGTTTGCGTGCATGTTTTGGGCCCGACGGCTTTCTATATCATACAAGCCGCCATCTAGTGAGGAACCATCAGAATTGCAGGGAAATAAAACATTAACAAGGTTTATTTATTTAAGTTTTTCAAGTTCGGTGGGCTGGATTAAAACGTTTAATGGGCCACATGTGGCCCGTGGGCCGTAGTTTGCCAATGCCTGGTCTATCCCTTACAGGGTTGCAAGGGTGCCAGATCCCATCCCAGCTGATTCAAGGCCATGTATAATCTTACTGACAGGATTTTACTGACATGACATGCTTAAATTTTACTATTAATTAAACTATTCAATCAAAACAAGTCTTTTTATGCATTCTTGACATAATTGTTGTTTTTTGATCTTTTGAAAGCTTTAGATTTAGTCAGGCAGTCACATTCTTAATCATCTATCCCTTCCAGGGTTGCAGGGGGTGCCGCAGCTTATCCAAGCTGATTCGAGGCGAGGGGCAGGATACACCCCAAAGAGATCGCCAGTCTGTCGCGGGGCCACACACCTACAACCATACACACACACTCATTCCTTGGGGCAATCAACTTAACATGCATGTTTTTAGAAGGTAAGAGGAAACTGGAGTACCCAGAGAAAACCCACACATGCATGAGGAGAACATGCAAACTCCACACAGAAAGGCCAGTGTGCCAAGCCTCGTCCCCACCCGGGACTCGGACCTATGACCTTCTTGCTGTGAGGCAACTGCACCACGGGGCCGCCGCTTTTGATTTAATTTCTGAAAACTGCAGCACATGTTTTAATGTTTTCTTTAGATCATTTGTTTTATGGGCGCAGAGTGACGCAATGGGTAGCAAAGTGGCCTAACGGCAAGAAGGGTGTGGGTTCGAGTCCTGGGTGCGGACGAAGGTAGAAACACTGATCTTTCTGTGTGAAGTTTGCATGTTTTCCTCGTGTATGCGTGGGTTTTCTCCAGGTACTCCGGTTTCCTCCAAAAACATGCATGCTAGGATGATTGCCGCTAGGAACGAGTGTGTGTGTGTGTGTGTGTGTGTGTGTGAGGCCCTGCGATGGACAGGCAACCTATTCAGGGTGTACCCTGCCACTCGTCTTGAATCGGCCGGAATGTGCTCCGGCATCCCCTGTAAGGCAGTAGGCCCAACCTTTTTTGTCCCGAGATTTGCTTTTCAAATATTAATTCTCCTGAGATCTACCAGTTACCATCACCATCACACACACACAGTTTTTATCCTGCAGTAAAACTACCCTTACAACAGGTTTTGTTGTTGTTACACAATCATTAGACATCACACACACAAACACACACACACACACACACACACTTTCTCTGGAACACACACACAAACACACAAATGCGCGTGGCACATTATAACTCTCTCAAACACAGACACACTCTCAAATAAACACACACACACTCTCCAACACACACACACACACACACACACACACACACACACACAAAACACACATATATTCTCAAATACATACACATGCGCACACACACTCTTTCAAACACAAACACACACACACATATTCTCAAATACACACACACACACACTCTCTTTCTAACACAAACACACAAACACGTGCACACACACACACACACTCTCTCTCAAACACACACACACAAACAAACACACACACACACACACACACACACATACTTTCAAATACACACGTGCACACACACTCTCTCAAACACACACACTCACACTCTCTCAAACACACACACAAACACATGCGCGTACACTCACTCAAATATACACACACTCTCATAAACACACACACTCAAACACACTCACAGTCTCGAACGCACACACAATCACACACGCTTATACTCTCTCAGATATACACACACTCTCTTAAACACACACACACACAAACACACACACACACAGTCTCAAACACACACTCTCTCAAACACATGCACTCTTTTTCTCTCTCAAACACACACACAGTGACAAATTCCTCTCTCTCGGAACCATGAGCTATACTGGTGTTTTAGGGAGGGATCGACAACACATGCTACAAAGAAGCAGAGAAGAGTGGGTTGCCATGGTTACAGTAAAGTACCCATCTGGGCGAATTTTTTCACCCTGCCTGTCTGTACATAAAATGACAAGATTTCAACCTGAAAATAATTAAATAATAATCTTTCTTTTAAAAAAACACAAACACGGTCATATCAACCTGAACAATCAGTGTCATGATTCCCTCTTCTGCCACCAGAGGGAGCCCTGGATGTTTCTCATCGATCTGATCAGGATCACCTGGGGATGATTGCAGTTTCCAAACGGCTGTGCTTCCTGCCATCTACAGTACTTAAGGGGACTCAGCCCGAACTTCCCTGTCGGGTCTTACACTCCCTTCCAGCCAGATCTCCCTGTTTCCTTGACCAAAAACAATTCTGACAATAACATTATGCCATGTCACTGAAACTTTGTTTTTTGTTTCCACAGTAATGGTCTGCCAAATTCAAATCAACCATGTTTTCTGTCTGCAAATCCGTCCTCCTCTTTCCACCTGCACTCCGCTTTATGACAATCAGTGGGGGCAACTGGTCAATCATGATCAACTTAATGGGCATTTCTGGCGTAGATCATCTAGCCACATAAAATATTCTTCGAGAAGATTGTTTTGATGAAAAAGCAGACTCTGGAATGGATGGTCTACCTGGAATATTTTTCAATGAAGAGTACTGGAGCACTTTTTTTTTTTTTTTATGAGCACAAGCCTGACACTCCAGCAGAGACAGGATGGGGGGTGTGGGGGGCAGATACCAAGTCCAAGGAATGAGTCACCAAGCAAACTGATAAAAAGATCAAATCTTACTCTTGAACACAAACTGGGAGGTAGTTCAGAAAATGAGGGTCTGAACATGACTCTGGGCCTTCCATTCTGCTATTACAAAGTCTGGACACTAGAGTTTCACATTCACGCCTTTTCCATGTACAGATGAGGCAGTAGAAGCTGGAACAATACAAAGTTCCGTTCCGCCATTTTCCGCTTGTCGGTCGGGTTGCGGGGGCAACAGCCTCAAACGGGCAGCCCAGGCCTCTCTCACCCCAGCTGCATCCTCCAGCTCACCCGGAAGGATCCCCAAGTGGCTCCCTGGCCAGCTGTGAGACATAGTCTCTCCAGCGGGTCCGGGGTCTGCCCCTAGGTCTCCTCCCAGTGGAACGTGCCCAAAACACCTCGCCCGCGAGGCACTCGGGGGGCATCCTGACCAGATGCCCGAACCACCCCATCTCGCTCCCCCTACTCACTGAGCCATTCTTCCCCCACAAGGAAGATATTACAATATTATGAACAAGATATTACAAAAAAGTAAATGTTTTTCCACTGATTACCTCAACAGGTTTCAGTGGCCTGTTGAAACCTGTGTACAAGAAAATGCTTTTTTACGCACTCAAAGAGGAAAACTGTCTTTAAGTTTCACACTGAAGTTTTATTGAAACCAATATTTATTGGAAAATAAACCTATTTGTAAAACGCTTTTAAAAGATTGAAAATAAAGATATTTTTAGTCAAATATGTGAACCTGTCACAAAAAATAAGATAAGACGCTGCCTTGTGTTCTTTAAAAAAAACAAAATCTTTGCAGATAAATTAAAAAAGTGTTGGTCACTTAAATATGAATAAGTATATATATATATATATATAAATGTGTCTCACACTCATTTCCCATGTAAATTTTTCAAGTCCATTAGGCTTGAAAATGATGTAATTTTCTGAAATTCTGTTTGCTTCAAACCATGTTCCCAACATTTTGCAAGAAGTCTATAAAAAGGAAGATATGTTCCATATTTGAGAGTTCTGTATGGTTGTGAAAAGCTGGAATGTAATTCCTCTGACAGCCCCATGCCACCAGCAAACCCTGGAGGAGGAACATGGCTGAACAGTTCAAGAGCATACAGAGGAAACCTAATCTAAGCTCTCTTCCCACCTCATATGTGCTGGCTGATTTACAGCCAAGTGCACTTGGAAGAGTCTCTGTGGACAGACGGAGAACAAACCTGGAGAATACATGAGCATTCTGAATGACCCCATTAAATGGTTTGAGCCCTGTACATTTTTTTATTGCATTGATGCCATGGTGGCACACTGTTGTGTAGTGGCTTCTTGAGCGTCTAGGAATGTGACTCATTGCAACGACTTTGAGGCTACTTTTTGTCGACGATTCTGCACTTGGCTTGTGATTGTGTCTGAAGTTTGGCTCAACAAAACCTGATCTTGATCATCAGAGATAGCTTGATTTTTTTTTTAAATATCGCAAAGATTTGAAAGGCTAATAGAAAAAAATCCCACTTTGGTTTCGTAAGCGAATCAATTTTTTCTCCTTAAAAGTTGTTAATCTCACTTTGGTCTTTCCACTGAATTGTTTATTTCTTTTTTGAAGGAGGCTAATTTCACATCAATATATTGATTGTTCTAAAATATTCTTATTGTAATATTATTTATTGCACTCATTCATACATTAATGGCAGAAGCTGACGTGTTGTTTAGGGAGTTCCAACCTGAGATGGAAATGGGGAATGGATTTCAGAATTTTCTGATAACGAGAGCCTCACTTCCCATAATGTCATGGTTCCACGGAAAACAATTGTGCACGCGCAACTGTAGCTGCACGCAAACAAATCCACTTTTTCCATCAATGTATCAACATCATTTTAAATTTTGAACAGTGGCTTTTGAATTAATATTTTTGATAAATTCTACATGTACAATATAACGTTTTCTAAATTGTGACATGGGTTCCAGGAAGGAGGTTTGACTTAGCATCCTGTAAACACCGATCTAGAAGTTCATTAACTAACAACCTGCTTACTCAAGTTTGTCCGTTCCAAAACACCTGATAGGATTTAGTTAAATCAACCTCCTTTTGGTAAATGAGAGCTAATGAGCGCACACACTAAAAATATAAAAATCCTTTCAATGGATCACAGAATTTATGATCCTCCATAGAATCTCAACAAGAGAAGAAAAGAGCAGCATATTTTACAGAAGTGGAGTTGGAGGTCTTGATGCTGATATTTGCAGAATTTAAGCCCACCTTTTTTTAAGAAAAAAAAAAAAAAAAGCAATACAGTATCGGCAATGAAAGACAGAGAGTTGGCTTGGCAAAAAATAACCAACAGAGTACACATGTGAGTTTAAAAATATCATATTTACCCCATTTTCATTCAAATGTCCAATAAATAATCATTTTGAAAATGTCTATCTTTTTTAGCATTACTTTATTTATTTACTGTCACCAAAAGACATAGCACAAATACTTGTTAATATTTTGTGTTCTGAAGATGTAATTCTTCTGGAACCAGCGGAACACTGTCCCAAGTTTAAATGAAACACAAAAACATTGTTTAGACAGGTAATATTGAAATCCATGACTTACTAATTAATTACTGGAGCTATGTCAGCCTATAAAGTCAATTTTTTTGTCCATTCTTTCTGTCATGTAGCTGGTAAAAAGAAGGTTGAGGCTCATCTAAATGGTTGTGGGTGGGGGTATCGCCATCTTCCCTCACCCCAGGGGTGAGGGGTTGGCTCTGTCCCTTAACAAAGGGCGAAAAATGGTGGATGGTGTTTGTGGGGGTACTTCGAAACATTCCACCTCTCAGGACAGAAGTGGCGTTGTGATATGTAAGTTGACCACCATATACGTATTCACTTTTTTAAATATATATTCTAAATAAACGTTAATTTATGTCACTTAAAGGCTTTGTGAATGCACTTAACAGTAGTCATTGTTTCACTTCTGCACCATGCGGGATTATTTTATTCAAGTGTTTATGATGTGTACTGTAATCTTATTTGTAATACTCCCACATGTTACTATTGTATTTAATTATATGTAATGGGCTTTATTGTCTTGCAGATTCTGGTGGAGCTATCGTAATAATGAAACCTTCAAAAACTACCCTGTATGCCTTAGTTGTAAGTGATTACTGTCAAGTACTATTAATTGCTTTTAGATGTTTTAATTTTTTTACAACCATACTTATGACCATTTTACAACCATTTTTTTCCCCATAACTTCATTGATAAAGTTATGGGAAAAAGTTGTCGAAGCTAGGCCAAGGTCTGAAGTAAGAATTTGTAAACAGCAGTATGATTTTATTAAAAAAAAAAAAGAGCACTACAGATGCAGTATTTGCCTTGAGGATGCTGACAGAGAAGCACAGGGAAAGTCAGAGGGAGCTGCACTGTGTCTTTGTAAATCTTGAGAAAGCATACATATGACAGGGTACCTAGAGAAGAACTATGGTATTGTATGAGGAAGTCTGGTGTGACAGAGAAGTATGTTTGAGTGATATAGGACTTTTATGACGACTGCAAGACAGTGGTGAGGTGTGCTGTAGGTGTGACAGATGAGTTTGGTGTAGGGGTGGGACTGCACTAAGGATCTGCGAGTCCTTTTGTGATGGACATGCTGACAGACGGGGTCAGACAGGAATCTCCATGGACAATGATGTTTGCAGATGACATTGTGATCTGTAGTGAGAGGAGGGAAGAGATGGAGGAAAAGCTGGAGAGGTGGAGGTTTGCACTAGAAAGAAGATGAATGAAGATTAGTCAGAGTAAGACAGAGTACATGTGTGTGAATGAGAGGGAACCAAATGGAAAAGTGAGGTTACAGGGGGAAGAGATAAAGAAGGTGGAAGATTTTAAGAACTTAGGATTAACAGTTCAGAACAAAGGAGAGTGTGGAAAAGAGGTGAAGAAGCGTGTTCAGGCAGGCTGGAATGGGTGGAGAAAAGTATCAGGTGTGATGTGTGACAGAAGAGTTTCAGCTAAAATGAAAGGAAAAGTGTACAAAACCGTGGTGAGACCGGCCATGCTGTTTGGTCTAGAGACAGTAGCACTGAGGAAAAGACAGGAAGCAGAGATGGAGGTAGCAGAGATGAAGATGCTGAGGATCTCTCTGGGAGTGACCAGGATGGACAGGATTAGAAATGAGTACATCAGGGGAACAGCACATGTTAGAGGTTTTGGGGATAAAGTCAGAGAGGCCAGACTGAGATGGTTTTGACATGTACAGAGGAGAGAGAGAGAGTACATCGGCAGAATGATGCTGGGTTTGGAACCACCAGGAAAGAGGACTAGAGGAAGGAAAAGAGGAGGTTCATGGATACAGTGAAGGAAGACATGAAGATAGTTGGCGTGACCGAAGAAGATGCAGCAGATAGGGTTAGATGGAAGAAACTGACTTGCTGTGGCGACCCCTGAAGGGAAATGCCGAAAGAAGAAGAAGTCTTCTGTGTTATGAATAAAACATACTCTTAATAATATTAGATAAGATATTTGATGACAAACCCTAAAATGTTTTATAGCCTCATTCCTCGTCAAAGTTAGACTTGCCTCAGGTCAGGTGAGAGGTCTATGCTAATTGCTATAGGGTATAATAGCTATTAATGTAATTCAGGCAATAGGTAATAGACCTACAGCATGTGGTCTCATTAATTATCTACAGATCAGTAAAAAAAAGGACCTATATTTAGGAGTGTACTTGTTTCCGAGGCGATGCTCTAAGGCAGTGCGGGCCTCTTCCACGTGGGAGCAGCTGGGCTCGGATACAGCTCACAGACTGTGTCCTACTCGCAGGAAGTTGTTGCTTTGGCAATGCACGCTTCCTCCCAGCAGCTGTGGGGTGCAGCAGGTTAGAGGAGATAAAATGCTTATAAATTTTGAAATGTTCATTTTTAGAACACTAAAATACATGATAAAATAGAAACATGTTCATATTAAAAGTCATGAAAGGTCAGCCTCTTAGGCTGTGTTTTATTTATTCTAATTAGCATATTAAAATGATGTGAATTCATATTGACAGCTGTGGTGGTTCTAGTATTGAGAAGATGAAAGAAGGATGCATAAAATGAAAGTTCAACGATTCATTTTTCACAGAGTCAGAGTAATTAGAATAAAATAAAATTTAACCTAATGATCACGTAATAACTCAAAGCCAGTCTGAGGATTTAACAAAATCCTCTAGTTTTTCTGTTTGAATTTTATAAGGACATTCTTACGCTGAGGTCACCTTGAGAAGGTAGTGAGTTCATTATGAGAGCGAGGCAAATAACTATAAAAAAAGACTTTAAATTACATATTACACCGGTTTTAAAGACTCTGCATTTGCTTCCTGCATAATTTAGGATTGATTTTAAAGGTTTTTTTTTAACTTGTGTTTATATGTTTAAATGGTCTTGGGCCTTGTTATATTTCATTTACTCTTACCGTATGAACGCTCACAGACCCTGTGAGTGTTCGTAACTCTGATACATACAGTGAATGAGCCACACTTTGGCTCATTCAGCAAAATTAAACAGAGCTTGTTCTACAAGTTTTACTTCAGTATCTGATCCCATGAGAAGCTGTTTTAGAAACTTTAATTAAGTTTTCTGCAGACTGAACAGGTCTAAAAATGAAGTTAATTCAAGTGTGCTTTCAGTTTAACTAGGGAAGGCATTGTTCTTTCTCTTGGTACGAATGTCCTGATTTTATGTTGCTGTTTGTTGTTGTTAATGTTGTTGTTTGTCTTGTTTTAACTCAATCACCAATCTAAAATAAAATTGAATTGATTAATTGAAGGTGTAGTTTTTGGGTTTACGTGGCCAATACTGTTGCTTCTACAGTGGAACATTTCCACGAACTGTGATAAAATTTTAGACTATACAGAAACTCATCCGACTGTTCATTCAAAGGAACCAAGATGTGCAATCTTAAAATTATCATACGACGTGACTTTGAGCCAAATATCACACAGTAAATACCCGACTTAAAATTAATAGTTTGTGGTGTACCGCAGGGGTCAGTTTTGGGGCCCAAACTTTTTATTTTGTTTATTAATAATATTTGTTAGGCATCTGAAACATTGACAGTAGTCAATGTCAAATAATAATAATTAATAATAATCAATGTTTTCTCTAGTAAAAAAAATAAATAAATTATAGGATTTAGTCACAAAGAAATGGGAAATAAAATTAAAACATGGTTTGAGATATTTTTTTAAATTTAAACCTGGAGAAAACAACACAAAGATATTTGGAAATACTAAAAAGAAGTGATTAAAAAATGATGAGTATAATTTGACCTGGTTTATGATAGTACATTCTTGGGAATTATAATCGTTGATGAGCTGAGTTAGAAATCAGATATTCAAAGCAAAAATGCATGAAGCATTTGATTTTTAGACAATGAAAATGATTTAGTAAATAACAAATCGCTCTTTATATGTTTAAATGTTCTGTAATCTGTACACATTTTATTTACTGCTCTGAGATTTGTTACAATAATTACACAGCATGAATAAAACGGCTCATTATTCTGAAGAAAAGAGCCATACAAATCAAACGTGTAGTTGGTAACTCGTACATTTGCTCCCACTTTTTATCCACTCTGTATGATTAAAGCAACTGATTTGTTAAATTATTTGACGCCACGAATGTTGCATAGAGTCAAAAGTAGCTGGTTGCCAGCTAACAAACAAAAACTGTTTATGATTGAATATGGTGAATATTGCTTAAGAGGAGACTGTAGAGTTAAAATAAACAAAATTCACGCACATGAAAACAATTCTGTTTTTCATTTTGTGTGGTGAGAATGTGGAACAAAATGACTGATTGAATTACTTTGTTGTAGGAATCCATTTTATTTAAACTTAAACATCACTCAATGGCACTTGGACAGCTTTTACCAGTTTATTGAAAGGGAAAGGTGAGGGAAATGAGGCATGCTACTGGATGAAGACACTGAAGGTGTGTGTCCTGGTCTGAGTGTTTGTTGTTGAGAGTCCTGCCCTGACAAAAATGTTATTGCTCAAACTTGTCTTTGTTAATGCACTGAAGACAAATTAAGAGATAGAGATTCTCAACTCTGTCTTAAATTTATCTCTGTTTGAAAGTTTTCTCAATCGTTTCTCCTGGAATCCACTGGCAAAAACGAGTGGGACAAAGTACTCAGCAAGGATTCACATCTGAGTAAAAAGGGAGACGTATGCTCACCTCACCTGGACTTCTTAGTTTCTAGTTAGAATAAAACTACTACGCCAGCAACAAATTTACCAGACAAAGAAATTGAAGCCCAAGTGTGTTTGGTGATGACTAACTTACCAGTGTCAAACGAGTTTATTCAAAACTGAAACTGCAAATAAGACTGTGCCAAGCCCACTTTTTGAAGTATCTACTGACAGTAGAGGAGATGCACTATTTTAATTTAGGTGTCTGCTCCAGGGATACCTAAACATGAGCTCAGCAGGATTTGAACCAGCAACTCTTCGGTCCAAAGTTTGTAATTATACCACTCAGCTTTTCCTTTTCACTAAGAACCTAACCACGTTTTGCTTAAACAGCTAAAATAAGCCACATCAAACACATACTTGAAATGTTTTTATGCACATTTTTAGCTCTCCTGCCAAATATTTGGATGCTCTCTGAATGCCAGTTTGTTTTAGGCTACGCCCATTGTTCTCTGCCACACCCACATTTTGACATTATCAGAAAGTTTTTAATGCGGTGTTCTTAACTGCTCTTAACAGAGAGTGCCATTTCTTTATGTAAAAGCACCAAAATATGAATATAAAAAATCTGTCCAGCCTTGGTAAATTGATTTACCTTAAGCTGAAAAAGCGGGCTCAAATAAGATTTACACTGTGTTGTGCATGCATCAAGGAGGGAGGACTAAGTGGAGAGGAGGGAGGAATTCATATGTATCAAGCAAAGCTGAAGACTAAACATTATGTTATTTAATTTTGCAAACACGTAGAGTAGCACTGTCTTAGTGTTAAATCTCTGATTTTTGCACCAAAATACCAGCTGAGCATTCTAGGATTTGCAGGTTTTGCACTCCATGAACTTTAGGCAAAAATACAAGCGGACCAGCTTCAAAAGTCATTTGCTATAGCTTTGATGAGCCGCAAAATATGTTTAAAGCTAAAACTACAACTAAATTTTGTGTGCATTTTATGTCATTCCCAACACTTTAGGGTCCTGAATTCTTTGTAATAACATAATTATGCCTTACTGTGCAAGGTTCTCCCCAGAGAGCTTTTGCTTTAATTTCAACCCGACACACTTTAAATTTGATGCAAATGGACACATATTCATGCGATTTCCTTATCTTGTGATGCTTTTGAAAGAAATTTAGTGTTTTAAATGTTCGTTTTACTGTTTGTATGGGATCATGTTTATACCAAAAATGTTGCACACTCTTTTTCACTTCCGCCCGCAAAATAAAACTCTATTTGATTTGACATTATGATGACACAATCGTGAATACTTCTCGCCAACAGAGGCATGTCTTTTATCCATTTAAAATATCTTATCTTTATTCAAAAAGTTGTCAAAATCAAACATGAAATCTTTGGCATACTCAGTCAGTCATCAGTCAGTCAGCCCATTCCGGCTAACTTGAGGCGAAGGGCAGGGTACACCCCGAATAGGTCGCCAGTCTGTCGCAGGGCCACACACACACACACTCATTCCTAGGGGCAATTTGGCACCGGCCAATCAACCTAGCATGCATGTCTTTGGAGGGTGGGAGGAAACCGGAATACCCGGAGGAAACCCACGCAAACACGGGGAGAACATGCAAACTCCACACAGAAAAGACAGTGTTCCAAGCCTCATCACCACCCGGGACTCGAACCCACAACCTTCTTGCTGTGAGGCCACTGTGCTACCCACTGCGCCGCCCTTTGGCATACTCTCCATCTGTGAATGGCTTTCCATTTCTCACGACGGCTAACTCGCCAGCAAAGCTAGCCGAATTACTGTCACCTTGTTGGGTCCTGAAATGGATTTGCATCTGACTAGCCTCCACTCTTGAAAGTGGCTCTTGACTTGCTTGCTTCCTGCTGTCTCTCGCCGGATATTTCAAAGCGAACGCAGCATAACGTGTCGAAGTACCGCTTTATATTTGAATGTTTCAATGATGCAATTGACTATTACAAAATATACATACAGCTGAATCCGCTTCCTCTACAAACACAAATTTCTCTGTCCATTCGTGTTGAAATTTGCGGTGGTAGTCGTCGTCTTTATTTCATTAAGCCATCTCCCTCAAAGTGTTTCTAAAAGCTAAGGGAAGCGTAGCGAGGGAAGTTGATTTCTTGATCTAACAAGCTGGTGTCACAATTTAATAGTTCCCTGTAATGAAAATGCCAGTGTGCTGATCCTTTTGCGCATGTGTGCATTTGCCGTTCATTCTACTACAGAACTGAGCATGTGAACTTCCTTGCCAGACTTTCAGTCGCACATATGCAAATGATTTGTTGGCGAGCCAGATGCAGCCATGAAGAGAGCCAAATCTGGTTTCGCAAGTCATAGGTTCCTGACCCCGCTCTAGAGGGACATTATTCTACAGGCTACAGCTATTTGACAAATAAAATGTAGTGATTTTCGAACAGTGGCCTTGTGATGGACCGAGCAGTGAAAGGTAGACGAGCACAGGATTCCGTTCCGTCATCTTCCGCTCATCCCGGGCCGGGTCGTGGCAGCAACAGCCTTAGATGGGAAGCCCAGGTTTCTCTCACCCCGGCTGCATCATCCAGCTCACCCGGAAGGATCCCGAGTCGTTCCCCGGCCAGATGTTAGACATTAGTTTCTCCAGCGAGCCCGGGGTCTGCCTCTCGTTCTCCTCCCGGTGGGACAGGCCCAAAACACCTTAGCAGCGAGGCGCTTGGGGGGCATCCTGACCAGATGCCCGAACCACCCCAACTGGCTCCTCTCGACTTAGAGGAGGAGCGAGCACAGGTCCTCCTGTTTACAGGGTTTTAAGTAAAAAAAAAAAAAAAGTTTAGTTTTTTCAACCCAAAAAGTTCAAAAGTCAAATGTTTAAAGACTAAAAAAGAGGTCAAAGTAGCTAAACTCAAAATGAGGTTTAACAGAAGCAAATTAACTCAAACAAACAGACCTCCCCGACTGAGAAAAGCTAGAACTTAAATCAGGGCTGACCAAACCATTGCCAACACAAAAGGCGGAATTTAACAAAACCGCTCAACTAAATCTAAACTAACAAAACCAATTTCATCACTCAAGTAGGCGAATGGCACAGACCTATTAGGTAGCTCCACCCTGTGGAGAGCAGATTGGAGCACCTGCTAAACTCAAGAAGATGAAATTGGTCTGATTCAACAAAATATAAACCAAAATGTGCACCAATCCAAACCTATATTGTGTCTTAAACCCACACTAAACTAAAATTGGTTTAACATCAACAAAATAACTAAAAAATATTTATAAAACAATGAATAAATAATAAAGTTTATAAATGAAACAGACCTACCTAGTGTCACTAGTGAAACTGCTGAAACGTCAGCCAAGAACTTCTTATACACCATAATTATAGATGGTAATATCAAATAATGTGACAAGGACGGGTTAAAAAATAGAAAGAAAAAAAAAAAAAACAGAATTGAACCATTTTCATAAGAGAAAGAAATTAGATCCAATAAAGATGAAAAAACTGCCACAATGCTCTTTTGTTCCTGCCTTGAAAACCAAATAAAGAGAACTAAATTAAGTGGAAATGAGTTGCAGTGATGAGAAAAAGAAAGCTTTTCAGTCCACTGTAGACCACATAAAAGCTTTGCTGAACACAACCAAGACAAGTATACCTTACACAATC
This sequence comes from Neostethus bicornis, assembly GCA_902685375.1. Taxonomy (NCBI): domain Eukaryota; kingdom Metazoa; phylum Chordata; class Actinopteri; order Atheriniformes; family Phallostethidae; genus Neostethus; species Neostethus bicornis. The sequence goes on along the minus strand of CACRXE010000002.1, from coordinate 4,606,112 downwards.
TGTCTGACATTGGAGCTACAGAGGACTGTGGCTTTTATTTCTGAGACACGGGAATGGAAAGATATTTTGAGAAATCATTTTGACAGGAAAGCCTGTCAGACCTTCATCGAACATTTGACCATAAAAACAGGTTGTTTGAGTACAGCAAATGTAGAATAAAACACTTATTAAATAGAGAAATTTTAAAGCATTTGTATGAATGAAAATGAACATAAAATGAAGGAGACATGCCTCTCTTGTGTTTTAAAATGCAGATTTCTAAAAAAAGTTGTAAAACTTGGAGGTGTTAACATGACTCATCTACCTCCAAGCTCCAAGGTTACCATACATAAGTTGAACTTTGGAAATTCTTTTGCTGCTTCACTTTTATCAAGACTCTTGGATCTGGACACCCATCTTTCAGTGTCCGTCTCTGAGGGAGTGACTGATCAGTCCTCCCACCCCTTGTTCATGGCCATTCCTTGCCGGGATGCTTCTCCAACACCTGCTTTTCCCTTTTCTATGGGGTTCAGTTTTAGTTCTTTTTCGTTTTCCACCATGTACCGTTATTGCTATTTGTTGCGACGCAAAACAAATGTGAGAAAAATAGACACCCAGATGAAACAGAAGCTTACTGTTCACAGCTTGGCATCAACATGGATGAGAGGCAGAAATAAAAAAAACTGCGAAGTGTTTGCGACATTCGGAGCGGGACATGGTCAGCTTTTCATTACAATCCACTGGAAGTTGCTGCGCTACCGTAGTCCTTGTCTGTATGGAAAAATGTCACTGTTTCATGAAATGAAAACACCAAGACGGATCCCCTTGGAAATGTTCCATTTTTCTCCAATCGTTACTGCCTCTAGTCAAAAAGCTTCTCTCACTCGATAATCCACTGCTCGAGTCTTTCTTCCAACTCGGGCCACCTTGCCTTAAATCTGCATCTTCTTGATTTGTCGGAGATCGTTTTCCATTGATTCAATAATCTTAAATTCTCTGGGAGCTGCTCAGTTTCCATGTTTTTCTGCGAGCTGATGGACTTCAGTTTAAGCTGTGTCTCTGCCATTTTCAGGGTTGTTCAAATAACGATGTTCTGCGTAACGCACATACCCATTCTCTGATATACAATCCACGCCATCACATCCACCTTTAATGTTCTCATGGTGATCTCTACTACGCCCTCCATACAACAACACACACACATAGGGTGGACTGTTCTATGGGGTGTGCCGTACATTTTGAAGAAAATCTAAATTTTTTATGTCTGCCTTATAGTTGGGAAAATACGGTACACATTATAAACATGTAGAGACATAGAACACCAGTAAAATGGGATTTTCTGCTGCAAAGTTTCATAGACTATAAACTTCCTACAGTTGAAATTTCAGCTTTCTTTTAACTATTGGGGCAGACTACCATAGTCATCAAACTCATTACAGTAAAGCCACTCAATTACAATTATCTTGTTTTTACTTTTGACAAACAGTTTTTCCTGGTATGACGTTGATCAGAGGATGAGTACAGGAGTACAGGATGAGCATTCTGGGATATATTACTCAGGTCAGTAAAGAGATTTTCTCTGTAGAAGAGTGTTCCTTCAAGTCATATTACTGTAGTTCTAAGGAGACTTAAAGATCTAAACACTGTTAGCAGCTGCTTTTAAGCAGATTTAAAATAATAAACAAAGACATTGGATCATTTTTAAAAGTTCACCAATGTGTTATTATTTAATTAATACATTGTATAAAAATTCCGAGAAATGTTATTCAGTTAAGCTGTTGTAAAATTCATTCATCAATGTTTATGTTTCATTTCTTATCATTCGATTTATGTCTGATCGGGAGGAGGAAAATAAAAAAGGTCTCAGATTCAGACGTCCCTCCAGTTCCACATGTCTCTGACAGGTTACCTGGTTGCTCTCCAAAGACCCTGCTGCCGTTGTTGTGACCTCTTGGCCGCCCCCAGATGTCTTTCTGCCTGATCCATGACCCTTTCACTGTCTGCCCTTCACCAAACTGTGATTCCTCATCCATCCTCGTGGGACACTTAGGAGCCACCTCTTCACCTGTGTTTCTGGCTGTCACATGTCTTAGTCCCTTTGTTGAGTGTACATTCTCCCGAACCTGCATCTCTCCAACGTAACCTCTGCCTCCACGTCTGGTTCCTCCAAGCCTGGATCAACATCCACGTCTCTCTTGGTCACCAGTCTCTCCATTGACCTGCCTCTACTGATTCCCTTACAGAACTTTTTTTTCTTGTTTTTGTGACCTTCCACCCATTTATCCTGACATCTGGTCATGTTGGTGAGGCGTAGACGATCTTACCCAATGTTAAGGGTGCAACGTCTCAAAAAACTCATGGATCAGATCAGTTTTTCAGACATTCACTTTGTGTTTCACTTACAGTACGCATGTTACAATATAAAATCATCTTTTAACATGAAACATTTTCACAAAAAAAGTCCTTTAAAAAGTGAAACGTATAACATTGTCACAAAATACATACTAAATCGGGAGGTGATCTGCACCTACGTTATTATTAAACTACAAAAACGAATCAAGATCACAAATTTACGCCCACACGTTCAATGAATGTGTCTTTCAAAAGTGTTGGCGATATCACTTTTAAGGTCTACATATGTCCACTCTCTCATATCTACTATGTCTTACCCCTAGAACTTACATCCTTATCCTTGTTTTACCTGTGGTCTTGCTATTGTTGGCTCATATAAATAACAGTTGACATACCATAATACTCTAATTTCTCAGAAAACCCCTTAATAGCCTTACAGGGTTTATTTTCAATTTCAGATATTCTGTTTGTAATGATTGTATTAATTATTTTTTATTTCTAGTATGAGCAGGAAGCTTAAAGCTCTTTTATTTGTTTTATGTATTCTGGGGGGTGGGATCAAAAAGGTTTCTTCTTCCCACTCAAATGACAAATGACTGATTGAATTACTTTGTTGTAGGAATCCATTTTATTTAAACTTAAACATCACTCAATGGCACTTGGACAGCTTTTACCAGTTTATTGAAAGGGAAAGGTGAGGGAAATGAGGCATGCTACTGGATGAAGACACTGAAGGTGTGTGTCCTGGTCTGAGTGTTTGTTGTTGAGAGTCCTGCCCTGACAAAAATGTTATTGCTCAAACTTGTCTTTGTTAATGCACTGAAGACAAATTAAGAGATAGAGATTCTCAACTCTGTCAGAAAAAAATCGAGACGGGCCATTCATGTCCCTGTAGAAAATGTGGAGAGGAAGAGATGTAAGAGGAGATGTTGCAATGTTTTTAAGAAGGAAAAAAAAAAAGTGTCTGGAAGGATCAACTTTTTAAAAATGGCTTTTTTTAAAAAGCCATTTTTAAAATGGCTTTTTTAAAAATGGCTATTTTTAAACTGCTCGACAGTTTAAAACTCGACAGTTTTAAACTGTCGAGCAGTTTAAAACTGTCGAGCAGTTTTAAACTGCTCGACAATTTAAAACACAGGCTTCTATTTTTTTTACAATTTAGATAAACTGACAAATCAAAAAAAAAAAAAAAAAAGACACTCAAGGATGTACCAGACCAGTAAACTCAAATTTGGACAATTTGTACATTCTAAAGCTGATCCAGGGTCATGAAAACACCAGCAATAAATAGAACAAAGGACTTACCTTTGTTCTATTTATTGCTTCTTTCTTTGTAAAACTAGCTTGAAACAAATGAATAAACTAAACTACATATGAGGTGATAAATTAGGTTTTTTACAACACACTATATTGTTGTAAGTCTTACCTTATATCAACCTTCTCACATCACAACATGAGACATATCCTGCAATTACAATAAAATATCATGTGAAAATGTGAAAAGCACCACACTTTCACAATATATAATTTTTTTATAAAGTGATATGATTAGAAATATTTTACGGATGGCAGCTCTACATTTCTATATCTGGCAAAATTTCATTGCTGAAGTTGATGTGACAGGGTTTAAACACTTTCACCAAGCCTTAATTTTGGAAAACATTAATATGGTCTCATTTATGCATCAAAAACTTGTTTAAATGCTGAGTAAAACACCAGAAGTGATGTTTCTTTAAATGTGTGGCTGGTCATACTTTTATCCAAAAAACTCTATCCTTCATCAATAAAGTTGACAAAGAAGCCAAAATGTTCCTATAGTATGTTTTCAAAGAACCACTTTAAATGATCTGGGGCATGTTAGTTTTCTCCGTTCCTCGGCTCACTGTGACCACACAGTGTGTGAACTAAAAGTATGGGAAACAGTACGTAGATTACATGTGTCGATATCTAAAAAGGTCAATTTGAACCAATCACAAGATAATTATGATTAGTTGCACCGCTACCTAATGTCATGGTTTCAGAGGCTTCCAACATGGAATGGCGTTGTTTCAGAAACCGCTGACCTAATAGAAAGTTCACTGATGACTGATTCTGATTTTTGTGAAGGTTTGGGAAAGGAGACCAATTCGAGGATGTCAGTAGCCACCAAGTGCCTCCATCATCCAGTCCAGCACTAGGTAAGGGATCAGACACGCACTTGTTCATAATCAAAACTCCTCTGAAAACAAGTGTTTAATCAGCAAACAGAGATGAAGCTGTGACACTAAACACACACAAAAAAGAAAAAGCATAGAGGTTGATTATTATTATGGTCTATGTCAGGAACAATTTCCGAATTGGGAATTTGAAGCCAAAAAGAAAACGTTGAGATGGACATAGTTGCCCTGCTGCCGACAAGATTTTGGAAAAGTTTACCTTATATACAGTGTACACTCACTGTTGAAACACATTACGTACATCAAAGCAAGAAAGCAGAAAAAGGACACTAACACTGTGGAAGGAACACATCTATGAGGTCAGACTGTTTCCACATAGTGAAAGATACAGTCTGATGTATCAGGCTGGGACAGGGGTGGGCAAACTTTTTGATTCGCGGGCCACATTGAGTTCTAACATTTGACAAGCGGGCCGGAACAGAAGCACATGGACGGCATGCTTTGGTAAGCTTATGTCATTGTGGTATGGAGAAAACATGTGCACCACAAATAACTATTTTATTTTAAAGCACTGAAAGTTCTTTGGATTTCCTCATCACTCTACTCCTAACTGTTTTTTTTTTTCTCTTCTAAAATGGTAGGACATGCAGACGTACTTGTCCTGGTCCTTCTATTCAATTTGTTTCCTCTGTGCCAAAAGTCAACAACGACCAGGGCAACGACAAAATAGTTGCAGCAAGTCAGTCTCTGGAGCACGTTATAGTTCATCTGAGAAAGGGAAACCTGTAAACTTGTAAACAAGTGTGTTAGATGTCACATCAAGTGTGCTAAATTTCAAATCAAGCGCGCTAGCACTTAAAAAACGTGCAAGTAGCGAACTAGGCTTAAAATGTAGGTTTGAAATCCAACGCGCTTATTTGCGTGCGTGTATTGGCCCCGATGTTTTTTTATATCTGTGCACCCTGTTTATTTTGACAATGTGTGCATCACGGAGACACACACATGTTAATGGGAGGAGTGTTGTTGTTTTCTCAATAAAGCCAATATATCAACATATCTAGTGTTTCCATTCTGGTGACGAAACATCAGAATTGCAGTCGAAATAAAACATTAAAACATCAACAAGGTTTATTTATTTTTTTAAGTTCAACCTGCCGGATTCAAACGTTTAACGGGCCACATGTGGCCTGCGGGCCGTAGTTTGCCCATCAGAAACGTGGGGTGATTTTCCCCCTGACATCAAATTATTTTACTGTGTTTTGAGTGAAATTATCGTACATCCATCATAAACACACTCACACGCACGCACACACACAAAAAGACTTGTGCTAATCTCTTCAATTTTGATTAGCGTCTAAGAAATGTCAGCGTGATCATGGTTTGGATCTTCCCTCCCGTAACCTGAGGGTGGTACAGCAGACGTTTCAGCTGACCTTGGCCGTTGTTTTGAGGCAAACTCATAACATGTCACCAATTACTCACATTTAGAAAAACACCATTGACCGCATTTCCCCACAATTATGAAACTTGTCCCATAAAAATGGAACCTTCACAGTTTATAAAAAACTCGAAGATGCAGTTGTGATAAGTACAACCACACATTGACGGAGTGGTCAAGTTATCATGTATTTGGTCTTTTGGGGCATTATTGACTGCAAGTTGTACAGCAATCAAAATTATGAAACAAGTATGTTAATTACAATACAACTGGGAACACTGTGTCAGAGGAAAATGTCATGACTTCTCCCTCTTTCTCATTTTTTCCCCTGGCCCCGCCCATCCTCCCTCTCCATAGCCCACACCTGCTCTGTGGTACCTACCCTCATCCGTTCCTTCTCTTTCTTTACAAGCCAGATTCCACATTCCCTCAGGATTGATTTTAGTCTTGTCGTCCTAGTTGTTCTGGCTCTTCCCACCATCTCCACACCCACTCACCAGCCCCGCTCCCTACATATGCTTCCCCCTTCACCTCCATTAAGTGCAGTTGGCACTTGCACTTCCACCCTCCAGCACCCCCCCCCCCCCCCGTCCCCCCCACGCCCCTTCTATTGTTCTGACAGAGAATGCTCAAACTGGTTGGAGATGATAGAAAGGCCACCAGAAGTCCAATGAACACTGGTTTCTACCAGTGTTCAGCTCAAAGTCTGCAGCATACCATCTGTGAACACACAACACATCCAAGATGAAAGCAGATACTCTACAGCAAGCAGAAGAACCCCAGCAGGAGGTCCTTCAATCTGTAAGAACACAAAACTGAGCCTACAATTCAACACTCACCAAAACCGAAGACTAGAAGGTGAAGAAACCGTGTTGATCTGATGACAGAAACAACCTGGAAGGATGGATCTGTTCTGCCTTGCACCAAGACCACATCATCTCCACCATGATGATTTGTTTACCATCCTCGTGTGGCCTCCACAGTCAATATCTCATTTAATTCTCTTGATTTTTCATTTGAGATGAAGTGTCACTGGTCAAATAAAAGATTAAATAATTGTTGAGAGTGGTGAAAGCAACCGAATCATTGTTCAGAAGCAGTCAGAAGAAAAAACAAGTAAACAATGGAGAAAAAAAAAGTGTATTGTGACGGGGCAGCCAGCTGTGGACACCTCTGTATTCCTCTGTCCCGGTGTGCCTTTGATCAGGTAATTGCTCCTTGGCCCCAGATTTTGCATCGCCCCTATATGTCGTCATGGCGACCACCTCTCCAGTCTCCATCTGTGTACGCCAGCCCTCGCACTCTTTTTAAGACAGACTTATACGTTATGAGTGATGGAGAAAAAGACCAGTGAGGGGCAGTGAGGCACAGAGAGCGGAACCTTTTTTTTTTTTTTTTAATTTTAATCTCCATATTTGCTCTTAAAACGCTGAAACGAGCAGTTTGTTAGTTTGTGTTTCTTTTTTGTGCCACTGTGTGAGAAATATCCAGGGCAAGATCCAAAAACCTTATCTCACATAGTTTTGTTAACTCAACATTTGCATTAAATTAACCAAAACACACTCATCTACTAATTCTCATCTTAATTTGATTTTTACATTTTAATGAACTAATTTCATTATTTGGAGTCAATGTTTACAAAGTTGACTAAAAATCTTTCAGTTTTAGATTATTTTTGTTGGTTGTATTCTAATTATTCCAAGAAATAAGATTTAAGGTTATTCTACTTTGATCATTTTTCTCCCAATGAATCAACAATCTTGAATGTCTAAAACATATTTGAATAATCCAAAATGTGGAAACAGTGTGTTTTCATCACTTAGAAACGTAATGTATATTTCTTTCTTTGTGTTTCCATGTGGACGGTTACGGATTAAATTAAAGACAATTTTATGCCAAAGATGCCTGAAAAATGAACGAATTCTTTATTAGACGTTACAGAAGAGAACAGAGTCACACGGAGCTTCATTCCAAATCATCACAGCTTTATCTATGCATAGCCTACAGATATTTGAAGATGTTAATTGTTCAGCTTTCTTTTTTTAAATCAATCACGAGCCCTCTGGTTTCTGATTCAGCTTCTTGGTCAGAACAGTTTATTTCAGGGCAAATCTCATCAGTTCTTGGCAAAGAAAAAAAAACCTATAAAAGATTGAAAACAGACAGAGAGCGAGACGCCTTTACTGTTTGCAGAAATGACATTTGATTATTTTCTTGAAAGCGCTCTGAAAGTCTTTGTTGAAATAAGCGTAGATGATCGGATTGAGCAGGGAGTTGGAGTAACCCAACCAGTTTATGACATCCTGCAGCCAGTTGGGCATGTAGCAGGACTCCTGGCAAAAAGGCATCACTAGGGCAACTATGAAAAAAGGCAGCCAGCAGAAAATAAAGGTTCCCATTATGATGCCAAGAGTTTTTACTGCTTTCCGTTCCCGTGCCAAAGCAATCTTCTTTTTAGTTTCAGACGCCTTCTCTGGCCTGCTTTGGCATCCCGCTGCGGTGCTGGGGAAGCTGGGGAGCGGCAGGTTACCTCTGGAGTTGCTGTGAACTTCAATAATTTCCAGAGACTCTCCATCCTCTGCGTGCTTAACAGCTCCGTTGACGCTAGGCATGGGCTCCACGCTCCTTTTCCAGCTCTTCCCCTGCGCCTCGGCGTGCGCTCTTTTATGGAACAGCGCTGGAGACAGCGCCAAACAAGAGTCCGAGACTTTTTTCTTCTTCTCCGTTTTACGGACGGTCCTCCTGATCCGAAACCGCGCAGCTCTGAATATCCGTCCGTATAAAACCAGCATGAGAATTAAAGGGATGTAAAACGCTCCAAATGTGGAGTAGATGGTGTACCAGGGATCCTGTCTGATTTTACACTGCTTTGGATTCGCTCTGTCCTCTGCCATGCTGCTTGGCTGCGAGCGCATGACCAGCATGGGGGGCACAGAGATGGAAAAACCCACGAGCCAGGTTGCACTGATAAGCACCGCTGCTCTTCTTGGAGTCCTCTTTTTCATGTAGTCTATGGGTTCAGTGATGGCCCAGTATCTGTCCAGAGCGATGGCGCACAGATGCAGGATAGAAGAAGTGCAGCACAGCACATCCAAAGAGATGAAGATGTCACAGGGGATTTCTCCCAGTGTCCATCGGTTTAAAACCTGGTAAAGCGCCGCCATAGGAAGAACCAGCACGGACACCATCAGATCAGTGACAGCCAGAGAACCGATCAGAAAGTTTGCCACGTTCTGTAGAGATCTCTCCAGCGCGATGGCTGCAACCACGCAGGCGTTGCCAAAAATCGCGCACAGGATGAGTGCAGCCAACAGGAAAGATGTGACCACCTGATAACTCAGCTTCACTTCTTCTTCTGATTCTTCCAAATGGATTGTAGAGTTGTTAAACTCCGGCCATTCCGTTGTGTTGTTTGCAGCCTCCATTGCTGGTGAAACTTTGTTTTATTGAGTGGGAAAGTGTTTTTTGATGAAGTGCATAGTGAGAAGCTGAGAAGCTCTGAACTCAAGCAGCTGCTGACTGAGGGATGCTGAGCATTTATACCAGTGATGGAAAATGCGTCACATCTGTTTAACCAGCAGGGCAGACAATCAACACAACACTGATGCGAATAAAAAAAAAAAAAAATCCTTGTTTTCTTCTTCCTTAAATTTGTGAATCAATTACTAGTTCATTTCCCTTCTTGTATTTTTCTAATTTGAACAGAGAATAGTAATAAAAATAATAATAAAAACCGTTTTTGGACTGAGTGCTAAAAGCAAATATATATATATTTACCTCAAACATAGATAGTTTCTCTTTATTTTGAACATTTTAAAACCATCACAACAAAAGAACAAGTAAAAATAAAATGAAAAATAACCAAGGAAAGTTCAAAAAGCAGTCCGAAGAAATTTAAAAAACGTATTTAAACTCACCTCTTTGTACAAATAAAGAGTTCTGCTTCCTTTTTTTTCTTCTTTTCTTCCATTTTTCCTTCCTTTTAATTTAACACATGATAATGAATTATTACAATTAATGTAAAAGAGCAAAAAACAAACAAACAAAACAACAGTAAACAAAATGAGCAGTCACAGTAATAAAAAAGATAATAAAAAAACAAAACATAACCATCTTTTTTGTTTATTTCTTTTAGCCTTAGATAATTTGCTTTTTAAGTTGAACCGTGAATATCTTTATGGTTGTAACATAACTAAAGTTAAATGATGTTAAATTTAACAATGTTAACGTTAAGTTAAACATAATTAAAGTTTCATGTGAAGCTCTGGTTGGACTTAGAGCATCATCTCCTTTGTAGAAGAAATTGATGATGAAAGCAAGTAAATACTTGTTTTATTTTTTACCCACAAATGGCAACAGATGGTTTTGCAGCTCCTTGGTGGTAAAGCTGCCCCCTAGCGATGGTTTGCTGCCATGACAAGAAAACTAAACAACACCTGACCACACATTCAAAGCAGTTCAAATATGAACAAGTTTCACATTAAACGCGATTGCAGATGATAAAATAAGAAATATAAATATGAAAAGCCACACTGGACCTACTCTGTGTACTCTGTGTACTTCTTTTGTGTGGTTTTGGAAAAAAAAAGTGTCTAAATCTTTCAAATCACCCTGTAAAATGCGACCATTACAGTCAACTTTATTTATTATTAAAACCAATTTGGTGCTTAACCAACTTTGGTTTTTAAAATGACAATTTCAACTATAAAATGGGACTATTATGGTCAACTTTAATTATTTATAAAATAAATTTAGTGAATATTAACAAATAGGACAAATGTCCTTGTTCTACTGAAGGTACTCTACAATCTTACAAAGAACTGTGAACTTTCTCTGTGGGTTTTGGAAAAAAAAAAAACATGTTAAACAAATTCAAATGACACTGTAAAATGTGACCTTTACAGTCCACTCAAATTAAGAAAAAAAACAATTCTGTGCTCACTGTAGCTTTGAAACACCACTAGCCACTGTGGGTAATCCAGCTTAGTTTTATCAGCCACATTGAATTTGCGTTAGCCACACAATCTTTTTCAGTAATGAAATGCTCTGTGTCATAAGGTGTTAGTTTGTGGTTTACAGTAAATGTACACAAGCTTTTATCTTTGTTCTTAACAAATCTGGTGTGATTCATTGCAGAATGCATACTTTGATGAATATTAATGAAATCTGTGAACATTTGTGACAGATTGTTTCCAGCCTGCAGTAAAACCACCCTCACAAAACCTTTTGGTGTTGTTACTACTTCGTTACCTTACTCAAGTAGAAAATCTCGTTATCTTTACTTTAACGAAGTAATTATTTTTTATGTCTACTTTTTACTTTTACTCACTACTTTTTTATGCAATTATCTGTACTTTTACTTCGTTCATTTTATAAAAAGTAGTCGCTACTTTCTCCATTTTGTCACCGTTAAAAAGCCGCGACTGTTTGTCGGAGTTTTTTTTTTTTTATGAACCCTGAATGCATCAAACAAAGGAACAGATGAATGATTGGCTGAAAGGTCCAGTCAATCATTACTTTGGGGCGAGTAGCCCCGCCCACAAACTTTTAAAGAGCAGGGACGTCAATTTCCGTGTTTGAGACTCGGGCTCGGAAATCAAAGTGTTTCTGATGCTGCGACACTGAACTTTGATTGAATTATCAGTTTTTTAAAAAAAAACAACAGCAAAGAATTTTTTTTTTAATTATTATTTTCAGTCTGCGGTTATTGTAAACGTCTTTGCTGAAAATGTTGTAGATGGTATTTTTATAAAAAATAACTTTGATCTGTGACGCACTATTTTATCTTTAGAAACAAAGCTAATTGAACTGATTAATCCATAAATAGTAGTGGATGAAGTATTTGTGCTTAAAAGCATCCAAAATGTTATTGATTAGTTTATAAAGACTGACTGAGGAGATTAAAACTACACATCGCTTAGATTTTGTATAATGTAGATGTTTGGGTTAACATTAAAAAAACCTTATATGTACACATATATATGTAGATATGTATATATGTAAATTTATATATACCGTCTCCTAGGTCCCGCCCCTACTGGTTTTTTAAAATCTTATTTCCCTGGTTATTTTTTCATTTTTACAGTTCTTAAAATTTTAGAAAAAGAATCCAAGGATTTTGCCTCCTGTGTGTTTCCTTCACTCCCACTGCCTTACGAGTGCATGTAAAGGGTGTTATTTTGTCAATGGGCGTGGTTTTACTGGGTGTACGATATTTCACCAAAACACTTTCATTTATTATCACATTTTCTGCTCCTTAAAGCATGTGATAATAGTTAAAAAATATGTTCATACGCTTTTGTTAACAATATTCCTTTTTTTCTGAAAATTACTTTTACTTTTTTTACTTTAAGTAGTTTTAAAATAGGTTACTTTTTACTTTTACTTAAGTAGAAAACTTGAGTTGATACTTCTACTTTTACTAAAGTAGTTTTTTAACTCGGTATTTATACTTCTACTTGAGTAGGAAATGTTGGTACTTTTGACACCTCTGATTAGACATCACATCACAAACAGACACTTTATCAAACACACACATAGACACACAGACAAATCCCTCTCTCTTGACAATACAGACTTCCTTTTTTTTTTCTATACATCTGGCGGTTGACTTGGAATCAGTCTGCGGGCTACCAGTAGACCGCGATCGACTGGTTGGACATCCCGGATTAGTGTGCACTTGAGGAGGTCTCTGTCAAGTTTTAGTCAGGAAAAGTCCTTCAACCACTTAGCCTGAAGAAGTTGTGAGTTATCACAATCATACTTTGCCTTCTTTGAACTTTTTCTCTCATCTGGCACATTTTTTTGTTTGGATTTGAGTTTTTTGCGCCGAAACACAATGCAAATGATGGCTGTTTTAGTCGCCATCTTGCTGCAAATCTTGCGTTATTTAGTGCATGATGTGACGATTGGGCACCCTGTTTAGTATGATAGTTGTAACAATATGGGACCAGTGTAAATGTTGTTGCTTCTTAACACCAGATGGCGCTCATTACCATCAATAGACAATATGGATTCCAATGTCAATTGCAGGCGAAATACAATCTGTTGATTGTTGATTCATCTTAAAACAAATTTGCCACAGACTGGCAGAGTGGCTAATAATGCAGAATTTCAATTAGTCAAACCAAAATAAAATTTGCATTTGCGGGTGATTGGGGATCCTAGCAGAGTGAGAAGACGTGTTTTACCAGTCTCCTGCCTTAAAGCCAAGTTTCACCTGTTCACCATTTCTTAAGCTCCGGATTTATTCTCAACTTCCATACTTACGCATTTACAGCATCCGAACGACCCGGATCTAAGGAGAAATATCAGAATCAGATATACTTTTACTGTCATGGTCAATGAAGAGGATCAGAGACTAGGAACTTGCTGTGGTCCTAGTGTTCAAAAAAAGAAAAAGAAAGAATTTCGGTTCTTTAAAAACTTTTCTTGGACATGAAACCCCTTAAATGGAGTAAAACCAAAGACATTGGAAAAAATCTATCTGATGAGGAGTGGGAATCCTGCCTCACTCGTATACACAGCTCATCTTTCTGCATATGTCATGGATTAATCCAATTCAAAATTCTCCACCGTCTCCACTGTACAAGGGAGCTGTTAGCAAAGATTTTCCCAGGAGTTGACCCAACCTGCCCCAGATGTGGACACAGCCCGGCTACTGAGGGTCATATGATTTGGTCTTGTCCGATCATTTATAATTACTGGACAAATATTTTTCAGGTTTAATCCCACAGCCATGGAGAAGACCTAACACCTGACTTTTGGGTGGGTATTTTTGGAATACCATCACCTCTACATAAAATTAACAAATTTCAAGAAAACACGGTTGCTTTTGCCACTTTGATTGCACACAGGCTGATCCTCTTTCAATGGACATCAAACAAGGCCCCTTCAGTATCTCAGTGGCTGAAGGAGGTGCTTTCTTTCTTGCCACTGGAGAAACTCCCATACAAGGTCAAATTAAAACAACAGAAATTTTGTGAAACTTGGAACCCATTTGTTGAATATGTGAAATCATTTACCTTTGACATTTGAATTTTCTGAATATAATTGACATGAAGACCACAGTTTACCAATGTTTTTTTTATTATTAATTTGTTCTTATCATGTCCCCCATTAAGACCCCTTTTACTTGTTTCTTTGCCAGGGCTGAGAGGGAGAGTTTTATGGGGGTTTTTTTTCTACTCAGTCATTTATACATGCGTGATTAACACCTAATAATTTCAAATAGATGTAAATAATTATTGCTGTTTGGAAAATTGATAAATAAAGTTTGAAAAAATATAATAAAATTTGCATTCGCGAACATGGCGACCGATTAGCATGAGCATAGCAATTTGGGGCATATTATCAGATCCAGATCTGGATGTCCTTGTTCGACTAAACATACTCTAATATCTCACAATGAACTGTAAACTTTGTCTGTGTGGTTTTGGAGTAATTAGTGTTTGAAAATGCCAAATCCCATCATAAATGGGGACATTCTTCTTCTTCTCTTTTCGGCATTTCCCTTCGGGGGTCGCCACAGCAAGTCAGTTTCTTCCATCTAACCCTATCTCCTGCATCCTCTTCGGTCACACCAACTATCTTCATGTCTTCTTTCACTATATCTATGAACCTCCTCTTTGGTCTTCCTCTAGCCCTCTTTCCTGGTGGTTCCAAACCCAGCATCCTTCTTCTGATGTAATCTCTCTCTCTCCTCTGCACATGTCCAAACCATCTCAGTCTGGCCTCTCTGACTTTAAAACCTCTAACATGTGCTGTTCCTCTGATCCTGTCCATCCTGGTCACTCCCAGAGAGATCCTCAGCATCTTCATCTCTGCTACCTCCATCTCTGTTTCCTGTCTTTTCCTCAGTGGCACTGTCTCTAGACCAAACATGGCCGATCTTACCACGGTTTTGTACACTTTTCCTTTCATTTTAGCTGAAGAAAATGGGACCATTGTACTCATTATAATTATTAATAATTAAATTAGGTGCATATTACCATATCCAGACCTGAACGTCCTTATTTTGCTGCAGGTGTTCCAACATCTTACAAAGAAATTTGCACTTTCTGTTTATACAAATGCTGAGTCTTTTTTAGACACACATGCTTAGTCCCAAGACTGGTGCAGATCCAAAAGTCTGCAACTCAACACTACCAAGACCAACAAGATAGTAGTCAACGTCTGCAGGAATAGACCCCACTGACAGCCGGACAGCCTTGCGGAAGACACCTAACGCCCGTATCTCCCACCATCGGTGCTCTCTTGCAGCCTGCTGCGGTGTAATGCAGCACACAAATTTCCTCATTGAGCGATGAATAAAGTACAATTCTAACAACAATTACACGCTGGTTGACAATGTATCGTATTTTTCAAACTATGGGTCGCACCCGAATATAAGTCACACCAGCCAAAAAATGCACAAAAGGAAAAGAAAAAAAACTAAATATAAGTTACAATGGAGCAGGAGTCACATTTTTGGGAAAATTTGTTTGATAAAGTTCAACACCAAAAACAGACATGTATCTTTGAAAGTCATTTTCAAAAATAAATAAAATCTAGAACAACAGGCAATGCAGTATACTAATGTCACATGACGCATAAAGAAACTGAGAACATGCATTTGTCGATTCAGCCAATGACTTCCAGGAAAGGTGCACATCGCATTTTCCGGATTATCGTGAAGCTGCTCTCACAGGTTACGCTAAACTGCCTTAAAGCTCCTAATCATGGAAATATCAAGTGGCTGGAGTATTTTGGTTAAGTCTCCAGAAATGATGGCAGGTATGGTGGTAAAAACTTTTAATTTAGTTTTGAACTATAGTACGATATGCACTCTGTGCGCATGCTAACCATCACAAACAGAGCATTACGTTCACTAAAGAAGCCATCCTGACGCTTAGCACTTTGCTAGCCATAAGTTCAGTATTTCTTGATCTGTCCACGAATACTCTACCTGCAGCATGTTGTTCAAGCTCCCATGTATGAACTCGTTCCTCTAACTTTACCCACTTAGCTTTTAGCCTGCGATAAGCCTTTTTTTGTCTTCTTCATTCTAGTTAGAGTAACCTCCGCTTTTCACCAGTCCCTTACAAGTTTCTCACTAACTAAAAACTTTCTTTCTCCTGGTCGATTACCGGTTTCAGCTGCATATTACACTATTTTCAGCTTGTGATCGTCAAAAAAGGATTTTCTTTTCAATTTTCCTCTACAGTTGTTTTTATGTTACCGGCAAAGTTGAAACTAAAGTGCCCTCCTGCAGTAAATTGTGAAAATGATGTGTGGTATACTGTGAAAATGACATAAAATTATGGTAAAAATGTGTCAATAATTACTCATATAAGTTGCTCCGGATTGTAAATCACACCCCCGACCAAACTGTGAAAAAAACTGTGACTTATAGTCCGAAGAATACAGTATTCTTTGTTCATTATAGGATTAATCTACATGTTCTACCTGTGACCTGTTTGTGACTGCCCACATTCATGTTTGAAACATTGACCTGATGATCAAATAAATAAAAAAGAATGGAGTGTATTTTGTAAACATCTTCAGCACAGACTCAACATGCTAGTGAACAAGTTGATTTAATGACAATACACAAATTGATAGTCAAAATATTTTTAACAAAAATAAAGACTTAGAAGCTGGCAAGGAAATTGTTCTAAAGTAATAAAAATAGTGATGAACATAAACTAATTTTTGTTTCCAGCTTTTCTAATATGCCAAGAAGCCAGTCCATCTGGGCCTGACTTCCTGCCTCATCCCAGGCATCCATCTCTTTATTTCTTGCTTTGCGTCTGGAAGTGTCCTCTTTGAGGAATTCAAGTATTTCTAGCTCTTTTCCTTTTTCCTCCATTTTCAGACCTCTCAAAAGGTTGAGGGAGGGTAGTGTTCTCGTGGTCCTCTACTGGATTCTGGAGCACTGCTGGTGGATGGGCCACAGTGCCGGTCATCACTTGGGTTGAGGCACTCTCTTCAGGATCCTTTTCTGCTTTGGTGTCCACTTTAGTGAGACACTGAGCGGCCTGATCAAGTCCCTTGCTCTCATGGCCTTATGCATATCCTCAAAAATGGCTGTGTTGGAGCAGTGACCTGTCCATCCTCTGTGCACGCACCTGTCCATGATAAGATGAGTTCCTATGAGAAAAGAAATAAAATTCAGTGTGGTGACACACATAACTGCTGGTTTTATTAGGACACATCAGGAAGGATCACCATCGTTGTTAAATTGAAACCACAAAAGAACAGTCCACATGTTACCCAGCAACCCATTCACCAGTGTATACATGTTAAAGATAGGTAACCCTATAGTTTTTCTTTGGATTATCTAATTTTTCTGGCAGGTTGGCTGGGGATAACATGTTTCTCCAGTCCCATTTCTGAAATGATGAGACAAAGCATGCACAAAAAAAGTTAAAAAGAAAAACACATATTAACTTTTGTTTGACAATTTTGTTCAAATGAAATTTCCATGAATTACGGGAACAAGCTGCTTATGGATCATCGGCAGCTCACAAACATGCGTTTTAATGCAACAGGAAGTGTCTGGAATGAGCGGCACAAAACATTGAAACTTGGCACCACCTTCTCCTTAGCTGCCTTTAAGTCGTTCAGAACACAGTTAGTTTGTGAAGAATGCAGTTGTTTTTCAGTGTATTTTATACATTTTTACTGTAAATAGTCATTTTTTGTGTTTTAAGGGCTCTTAAAGACTGATATTTTGAAAGTGTATTATGTTTTATTTCTTTGTAATCTTAAATTGTTTTAATTTATTGGTTGTGCTGCTCTGGCCCAAGTCTTTGTAAATGAGAAATCGTTATCAATCGACCTTCCTGGTTAAATAAAGGTTAAAAAAAAAAATCCTCAGATTTCATCACGTTTGGTGTTGCGCACTCTCACCTGTCTCCTTGCGGTGTAGGTTTTTAAAGTGGAGTCCTATTTCTATTGAAAATAACTGGAGCTCTTGAAGCCTCTCACACTTGAACACTTAAGCACATGACATCATTTAGTTTTTAAGGGGTCAGGGTTGAAGCATACGAGTGCTTAAGTGGTCGATTTGAGATTGGGCCATGGGAAATCTTTAGGACATCGGCCCTCGAGGACCAGACTTTGACACCTGTGGTCTTGCACAAACACCCAGCTTGAAGCCCCTGTGGATCATTGGCAGCTCACAAACATGCGTTTTAATGTTAATTCCTCTCTAAGTACCCAATTCCCCTTCAGGTGGACTTTTACTTCAGTAGGATTCTATTTTTCTAAAGTTACTCAGTGGATAGAGTGAAGATTTTTTGTCTTTTTTTTTTAAATCTAAAGATCACTGTTATAAATCAGTTACACATGAATAGTTTTAAACAACATACTGCAACACCCCTTGAGTGCACGTTGAATGGAAGCAATACAAAAATAAAAACAACTTTTAACCAGAGCAAAACCACGAAAATTCAGATACACTTCAATGAAATCTAATTTAGGAAAGTTTTATTCTAATGATAAAAAGTCTTAAAGTGACGCTGGACATAAACCCGGAAGCTAAGTGTTTATTGGACGCAGTGCAGCGCGCTACAATTTGAGAAAGATGCACCTATCAATAACCACTGCTGTGCAGATGACACCCTACTCCACCTCTCCAGCAAACCCTGCTTCACACTGCCCCCATCACCCCTGGGTGACTGCATAATCAGAATATACTTTAATGATCCCACAATGGGAAATTTGTGTGTCACAGCAACAACTTCCTATCTGCTAAGTGAGTCGTTGTAGAGCCCAACCACATACAGGAAGAAAGACCTCCGGTGTTCTCGAGCGGAGCTGTCTGAGCCTCTTGGAGAAGGAGCTCCGCTGTTCATCCAGGAGTGGGTAGAGAGGATGGTCATGATTGTCCATGATGGACAAAAGTTTGTTCAGTGACCTCCTCTCCACCACTGCCTCAAGTGAGTCCTGTTTGCTGCTAATGACAGAGCCAGCCAGTCTGATTGGTTTATTCAGTCACATAAACAAAGTCAAATCCAGGTTCACCTCAAACTTTCTAAATTATTTATTGCTTATTCAACAGCAATAAAACTGAACTCCTCCTGATAGGCATCAAATCAACCCTAAGCAAGATCGACCCATCGTCTCGCTCCATTGAGCGTCCCCCTCAATCCGCTGCTGTATTCATTGTTCTAAGTTAACCCCTGGATTACTTTAACTCTCTTCTGTTTGGTCTTGAAAAAAAGCTCTCTATAAACTTCAACTGGTTCCAAATTCAGCTGCTCGTATCATCAGACACTCTCCCTCCATAAACTACGCCACACCCGTCCTTCTACAGCTTCACTGGCTCCCCATTCCATACCGCATGTGCCATATGTTACCAAATCTGTTCAGTCTCTCCGCTCGAACATCCTTATCCAGTTTTCCGTCCCCTCTGCCCGTCTTGTCAATATGGAGAGAGTCTTGTCAATATTGCCTTTGGAACTCACTTCCTCATAACCTCGGCAAGACTATTATCTTTCACATTTCAAATCCAGATTAAAAATTCCTATTTCCAAACTGGCCTATTCTCTTCAGCCTTGACTATTCTCTTTCTTAAATCTATGTTTTTATATTTTTTATACTGAACAATGAATCAGTTAAATTTGTATTATTTAATGCTTTATGTTGTTTTAAACTATTATTGGACTTTTTGTATGTGTGGATATGAGTTAAGACAACCTTGAGTGCCCAGAGAGATGCCTTAGAAATAAAATGTATTATTATAATGGTTCTATGTTTAATCCTCATTTCAAAAGAAAAATAATTATATTGTTTTCTGATACACAAATATTGTTCTTGAGATGTTAATGAACAAAACTAAATGTAATTATGAAGCTAAAACTAGTCACTGAGAAAAACATTTGACGTGTTTTTCCACTTACTCAATGGAATAGAATTATTTTTGTGTCGGCCAGCTTGGTAAGGGCAAGAAGGTTCCCAGCATGCAAATCTTTCACCAGAAAGTCCCCGGATGTCTGTCGGAATAAATAAAGGGGCCGATTTGAATATTTACAAATATACATATATGTTATTCATCAACATGAAATGGAAAAAAATAACTAGGAAAAAAATAAAATAAAATAGTTTCCGGTCTCCGTCAGAATTCTGTGACGTCACATAGTGTTTAAATACACGTTCAGCGGTTGGGGAATCCTGAGGCCGTTAATCTGAGCTCTAGAAAAGTCTCACGACTTACCTCGTAAGTAACACTTCATTTTTGATTATTTTTCTAAAATTGTATGTTTTCTACAATGACTGCTTGTTAAAAAATGTTTCTTTTACATTTTGACTGCATAAATAAATAAAAAAAAAAAGTAATTAACCT
Organism: Neostethus bicornis; assembly: GCA_902685375.1. Classification (NCBI taxonomy): domain Eukaryota; kingdom Metazoa; phylum Chordata; class Actinopteri; order Atheriniformes; family Phallostethidae; genus Neostethus; species Neostethus bicornis. The sequence continues at coordinate 4,585,858 of CACRXE010000002.1, read as the reverse complement.
GTAACTAAAGTTAACATTTTTATTTTTCGGGGGTTAAAAACGTACAGTTAATGTAAATTTAACTGCTTTTAAGATGACAAAAAATGTTACAACAATTTTTTTGTTTGTTTGTTTTTTACATTTTTATCTAAAATAATATTGTTGGTACTCAAAGAAAAATTATGTGGAGAGTGACGCTAACAGTTTTAGCTAACTATTGGTATTTGAAAGAAAACGTTCCGTTTTCAGCTTCGTTGTATAGGGTGTGATTTGGATCAAAATCAGTTATCAGTTGGATAGATCGGTCAACAGGTAAGAACACTCGAGTCCTCTTTGGCTAAGTTTGTCTTTTTTCTGTCTTTCCAGGCATCTTCTTGTTCAGCAGCTGCACCAAATATTAGCTGAGAACTTGCTGAACAAATGGTGCGCTGCAGAAGATGTCGAAATGGAGAGTCAGGAAGGAGGGATTTGAACATTGTAAGTTTGAACAGGTTTAATTAATCTGATAGCATCTAAATTTTTATATTTTAGTTTTATCTGTAAATATTTTGTTTGTTTTCCATGTATTTTGTAACTGTTTGTTTTATTGTCACTATTTATAGTGAAATGGGTGGTAGGCAATGCAGTGATCATTGGAAATGATTCCAAATTATTGAACACTGAATAAGCTTTATCAATAGTCATAATCAAAAGTAAAACACTAGTTTATAGATGGTGTGGGCATCTGGTTAAGATGCTTTCTGTTGGTGAGGTGTTTTGGGCACATCCCACCGGGAGGAGACCAAGGGGCAGGCCCTGGACCCACTGGAGAGGCTAAATCTCACAGCCGAACAGGGAACGTCTCGGGATTCTTCTGGGTGAGCTGGAGGATGCAGCCAGGGTGAGGGAAGCCTGAGTTTCCTGTCTGAGGCAGTTGCCCATGTGATATGGCCCCAGAAAAGCAAAAGAGAAATTCAAATAAGTGTAACACAATAAACAAGCATTTTTACTTTTAAGCTTAAAAGTTTATCTTTATTCATTTTTATTTAAAAAATGAGTACACCCCCAAACAAAAACTATTGAATTTAGTACATTTAGTACTTTGTATGGCCGCCATTATTTTAATGACAGCTTTAAGTCTCCTGGGCATGAAATGCACAAGTTGGCAACATTTGGCAACATCAATATTTTTTTCATTCTTTAACAATGACCTCTTTCAGAGATTGGATGTTGGATGGAGAGTGATGCTCAACCTGTCTCTTTAGAATTCCTCAGAGATGTTCAATTGAGTTCAGATCAGGTGATACTTGGCCAGGGAATCACTCCCACCCTGTTCCTTTTCAGAAAGCCAGCAGTGGCTTTAGATGTGTTCTTCATTGTCATGTTGGAAAAGGGCACGATGACCAAGGGCAAGAAGTGATGGAAGCATCTTAGTTTTCAGTAGACAGGAGTACATTTTTGAATTTTTGATGCCATCAATGAAATGCAGCTCCCCAACACCAGCAGCACTCATGCAGTCCCACATAAGGACACTACCCCCTCCATGTTTCACTGTGGGCACCATGCACTTTTCTTTGTATACCTCACTCTGGGACGCCAGAGTGAGGTATACATATATACATATATATGTATCATTCATATACATGTATATATATATACATGTATATGAATGAGTTCTGAGAGTGGGGTGAAATAAGTTAAATAATATTTTAATTAAGTTTCTCCCCACTCCTTCTTTGATTTTAGAAACTTTGATTTGTGCACTTGTTCTTATTGCACTATTATTATTTTAAATTGACACAATATACGTCGAATTTAAAAACACGTTACCCTGTCCAAGATGAATTAATAAATAATAAAAATATAATAACACAGACAACCATGTTGCTTTCCATTACCTTGGACAAGACAGGGTAAACAAATTGATTGTGGTGGCAGCCTGTCCTGATGGTGCATTTTTGTGTTTAACTTTAGCCTGCAGTTGAACATACAGCTGTCGTGTATAACATCTACCATGTGACCGCAGAGATGTTGCCACGATGGCGATGGACTGCAATTGGTCAAGTAAGTGTGTCAGCCCAGCAGTTCCACCGTCCATCAGACAACACATAGACATTTTAGATCATGTTTGAATTTGGTAAATTGTGAAAGAAAAAGTGAAACTTCTCAAACAAATAAATAAAAACTTCTCAAAAGTTATCTTATTTTTTTTATTTTATTTCTTTGCTAGCAACAAATTAGTACGCATTTTTCTGGAACTGATTATGGTGGATTATGGCCAGCAGAAAGTAACACTTTTTTTTTTTTTTTAAATTTATCGATTCTAGCATATTTGTAAATAAAAATATAAAAATGCCTACATTCTTTAAACTTCCTGCTCATGTCAGCATATACCGTAGAATGATAGTTGTATTTATTTTTACATTAACACTTGCAACATTTTCTGTAATGTTAAAATAACCTGCAATATGATATAAATGATATCTGTTATAAAATAACAGATAAATTAGCCTGCCACCCTGATGATGGACATTTCCATTCCAATGACCTCTTGCAGTGCCACATTATAGCTACAAGCTTAAAAGGTGCAGTACAATAAAAGTGTGTTTTAGGTAGTGATTTAAAAGTGGTTACTAAAGTCACCAGCCTTATCTCCATCGACATACAGAATGCTAATGTTTGTATAAAAGTGAATGATGTTAGTTAAAAGTATGCTCAAGACACTGAGAAAAGCTGTAAAATTGAGTACAAAATGACTTTCGTTCCTTTTCTACCATTTGTCTGGTGTTAGGATGGATTTGTGCTTTCTGTGCAGGCCCAGTGGCGCGCAGGAATAGTTACTAGATGCGAGGACTGTGATATTCTCCTGGGCGGCTTCGACTGTATCCAGCTGGGAAGGCCCGGTCAATTATGGTTTTCATTCTATCTCATGAGGGATCATGTGGACATGGACCACTTCTTCGCACAGTCAAGCAGGGAAGAGCCCCACAGTTCTGCTCTGGTCAACCAAGTCGAATCAAGACAGGGGGGAACTTTCATTTTCCATCGCATGCACTACTTCCGTTACATGAGACAATTATCATTCTATCAGCAAGACATTAATGACTCAACTCTCCAGCCTGTGGACTCATCCACTTTGACTGAAAGTAGCCATAATCAGCAGCAATTATCATCTGTCACTCTGCATTTGGAGAGTGATGATGAAATTGTGATTAGCAGTTCAACTAGTGGTAGAGTCATTACTAACGTCTACCTGCATGGAAATTCGTCTGATGATGATGAGAATTCACGTAATGAAGACGAAGAGCCAGGCAGTGTAGCAGAAGGAGTGGCAGATGAAGCCGTCGACAGATCGGCAGATGTAGTACCGGTTGGCGTGCCAGACTATAATTCATCTGAATCAGACTCTGATTCCGATGACGACTCGGACTCTGATTCAGATGTAGATATTAGCATTGAGGTATTTGAGGTGGAGTCTTCTGATTCCCTCAATGGGATGACCATTTCAGAAGAAGATCTAAATTCAGAAGACGACATTGTGGTAAATAGAATTTTCTTCAATTTTTGGATGGATTTTGTTGTTCAGAATTACATTTTATTTTTTTCTTTCATGTGGTTTGTTCAGCCGCAAGACTCAGCAGTCCCATCAACCTCATGGCAGCCGAGGGAACACGTACAGGATCAGCGAAAAGGGCAGAAAGAGAGTGAGGAACTGTTTTCGGTTCGGATGGACAACACTGAACAGGTAAATAACAAAAGTTCTGTTTGATATTTCAGCTTGAGGTGCCTCAGCTGATTTACACTAATCTGGAGATCTATTTCCACAAAGACTGATGTCTGCTAATGGGTTTGTCTCCAGAGAGAGAATGGAGTTCAGGGTGCCTCAGAAAGTCATGAGGATGGCAAGGAGAAGCTCACGTGTGCAATATGTCTTGACATCTACTACAATCCTTTCACCTGTCTTCCCTGTGGACACATCTTTTGCGAACCATGTCTCCGTGAGCTTGCCAATAACCAAACATCTAAAACACCCTGTCCTCTCTGCCGGAGGAAAATTACAGATACCTGTTTTGATGCAGGTATTGCCTCACTCACACCAGTTTCCGTAAAAGTTGAATCTTAAAACCAGTTTTTCAATCTGATTAGTTTATATTTTATTTGGTGTTTCTTTCAGACCTCAACCGAACAGCAAAAACCTCTTTCCCGCAAATTCACAAAAATCGGAAGCTTATGTTCCGTCGGGCTCCATGCGCCAGATGGCCATTGCCCCATTCCTACAGCAAAGCCACATGTGGTGAGCATTTGAAACTTGTCTCATTCTGTTTTATTTCAATTGTGATCATCATTTATGTACTTTAAAGATTATACATACCACATTCAGTCTTAATCCCCAACTGCAAATCTGAGTGGAATTCCCTTTTAAATGTCTCTGGTTGAATAAACTCAAAAACGCTTCAAGTTCATGAGAAGAAAATTATTTATTCCAGTTTAACCTAATACAAATGACTGTTTTTGGTTTGTTTATGCATTTCAGAAAGCCACAGCACAGGCCTGCAAACGGTGATAGACTGGCCCACCGCTCAAAGAATGTTAATGCTCGAAGTTCGACAGAACAATGACAGGCAAAACTCCCTCTTCAACATCTGTCTCTTTGTTTGCTGGGCTCAGTATTTCCTCTGGATAATAGGCTTCCTTCTGCTAATGGTCTATTACCTTCATTCTTGAAGTTAGTTGAACCAGAGGTTTGCTGTATATTGATCAATAAAAACTCCTCGGCCTACAGTAGCATTACCCATCGCCTGTTTTTACTTAAAAGGCTGCATGGGAAACCTGCAGACTTGTTGTCTTCCCATTTTCATAGTCATAAAATAATTATTTAGTAAAAATATGAAGAGTTTCCTCCTATTCTTGGTTAAACAAACAACAGGTAAAGTGCTGATAATGACCACCTGCGACGGCATGGCTCTGTGGAGAGACTGATCTTTATATGAAAAATTGCTGGTTTGATTCGCACCTGAAGAGCTCATGCCAAAGTGTCCCTGAGCAAGACATTGAACCCCAAATTGTTCTTGATGGGTTGTGGTTTAAGTGCCTAGCACTGTAGCTTCTCCCATTTGTGTGTGAATGTTATGTATAATGCAAAGCACCTTAGGTAGTTACGGGAACAATAAAACAGTATATAAAATGTAGACTTTTTAAGGTTAACAAGAAAAAAAAGACATTTTGTGCTTTTTTTCAGAAAACAACACATTTTAAATACAGGGTAGAGATTTAAAGACTTTTTCTTACCTCAACTATCACAATTGTGCTTATTTGTGGTCGACAGGGTTACATCTCTGCTGTTGGAAACCTTTTTCTGAAAAGGCGGTATAATAAACTTAAAAAAATTGGGTTATTACAGTTTTTGACCCTTTACGCTGACGAAAGCTGGCTAAAACAAGCGGAAACCTTGTAAAAAGTATTTTTGTATGAACAGTCTTGTGTTCAAGTTATTGTCTACTTGTTACGTAAAACCATGAAACATATACAGAACATACTGTAGAACTGCAGAGAGCATATGGGTCACATTTAGATTTTACAGAAATAAGGATTTGAAAAGAGGAAAGTCTTTTGAAATTCCTCTCAGAGGCTACTATTCTCTTCAAAGACTGCCTTGGCTGCTTGATGTATCCACATTGCCCTTGGCTGAGCCCTGGCTTTCCATCTCATTAATTTTTTCTGTAATGTCTTTTTCATTGAGTTTTTTACACCACTAGTTGGTACAGTTTGATTCACATGTTGTCCACCTCTCTCTTCCTTCTCTTTGGGAGAGAGCTGTTTCAGATTCCTAATAGATCCTTCTGCATTACTGTCCTTGGCACAGCCAGACCAAGTAGGCCACCGTGCTTTAATAAAGAAAACCTTTCTCTGTCCCACACTGAGGAAATTGCAGTATGCAACAGTACAGGCACAGGAAGAAAAAAAGGTCACGACAAGTATGCACAAACAAAACAAAAACAAAAAAAGGCAAAAAAGACAAAGAACAAAAACATGCATTCAAAGTGAGCAACTGCATAGTTCTGGCAAGAAATAGCAAAAAGAGCACATGGTTAAAATTGCTCATTGTGGAGTCTCACAGCAGAAGAACGGAATGACCTCCTGAATCTCTCCTTCACACAGCGAGGGTGGAGCAGCCTGCTACTGAAGCTGCTTTTTAGTGCAAACAGTGTCCTGCAGTGGGTGGGACTTGATGTCCAGCATGGATGTCTCTCCAGGACCCTTCTGTCACCCACCTGCCGCACTACCATCTACCGATCTACCATCCCATCTCCATCAGAATTAGCCCATCTACTCATCTCTGTCCGGAGAGTCACCAGGCTGAGGAGGCTTCCCTGCTTGCTTCACCATCCAATTTCCATCAGGATGAAGCCCATCTACTGATTTCTTCAGATATCAAGCTATAGAGTAGAATAGGCCAACTAGACACATTGGATCCTCGTCCAAGGTGAAGTTTCGTGAGGATCTCCATGGGGTTTCCTATTTTTTTAGGGTTTAAAATAAACGGTAGGCATGTCCGAAGGGTAGGAACGTACTGAAATTGTTTAGCTAGCATTTGTTAGTCAGCTTTTCGCTGTGTATTTCTGTTTCTTTTATTTCTTCTTTTTTTTCTTGTTTTTGTACTTTTTTCAAGCGGCAATGTGAAGCCTGTTGAGACATTTTTGTGATTTTGGGCAATACAAATTAAACTCAGTTGAATTAGGACATCAATGTCCTTCTGGAAATACAGTAATTAGTCATTCTTATCTTATGTCACAATGTTATTTGCTAATTAATTGTACTCACAATTTGTACAGCAGAGTCAAAAGCAAATTATCTATACATCTTTTATTTTTATGTAATATGTGTGTATTGATGTACTGTATTCACAAGTACAACAATGAACTTGATCTATCTTTAAAGTTCTTTAGCTAAATTTAGTCATTCTTTGTAAGGTATAACATATTGGTAATCCAATGGTATTCAATTGAGTGGGAAATTAGTGGGTTTTTGAGTGTGTTGAGTGTTTGAAATTCACTGAGCCTATAATAAGATATTTTCAATTTATGATAGTTTATTTCATTTACTGCAGCAGTCGTCTAATTCCAGTCAGACAGTATATGTTGCTTTTCTCAGTTATTTAAAGATCTCACAGCCTAAAATAGCCAGAAACAGATAATTGTATAATGAGTAAATTTTAGGTGAAGCTAAAATAGATTCCTACTGCATTAACAACCTTCTTTATATACTATACATTTGTGGGAAAAATAAAGAATCTTTTACGTTTCTGCCAGTTTTGACTACATTTGAAATATGTTTTCACCGAGACAGTAAATACTGGTGTTACACCGCTGTATTTACCAACATGTGGTGGAAACCATGCAACCCTGGTGGTAGATTTATTGTGATTATAAACAGAGAGCAAAGTTCTTTCATGTTAGGTTGAGTGGTCACAATGAAATTGCCCCTCGGACGTGTGTGTGTGTGTGTGTGTGTATGATTGTGTGTGTGTAGATCCACAACAGACTGGAGGGGTTCATACTGTTCGGGATGTATTCTGCTTCTCGCCTGAAAGCAGTCGGAATAGAATACAAATACAAATACAAAATGTATACAAGGGTGGGAATTTAGTCATTCAGGGGTTGCTGTGGAATTGAGGAATTCCACCAACATGTCTTCCGATGAGGAAGTAGAGTCTTTGGAATCCGGGATGGGTCTTCCTATCTCTGCTGTCGAGGTCGCTGAGGTAGTCAAAAAGCTCCGCAGCGGCCGGGCTCCAGGGGTGAATGAGATCCGCCCGGAGCTCCTAAAGGCTCTGGATGGTGTTGGGCTGTCCTAGCTGACACGTCTTTGCACCATTGCATGGACATCGGGAACAGTGCCTCTGGATTGGCAGACTGGGGTGGTGGTCCCTCTTTATAAGAAGGGGGATCGAAGGGTGTGCTCCAACTACCGAGGGATCACACTCTTCAGCCTCCCTGGGAAGGTCTATTCAGGAGTACTGGAGAGGAGGGTCCGTCGGATTGTCGAGTCTCAGATTGAAGAGGAGCAGTGTGGTTTCCGTCCCGGACGTGGAACTACAGACCAGCTCTATACCCTCGTCAGGATCCTGGAGGGGTCATGGGAGTTTGCCCAACCAGTCTACATGTGTTTTGTGGATCTGGAGAAGGCATTCGATCGTGTCCCCAGGGGACTCCTGTGGGGGGTGCTCCAGGAGTACGGAGTCTCGGAGCCCTTAGTACGGGCTGTCCGATCTTTGTACGACCGGAGCCAGAGCTTGGTCCGTATAGCCGGCAGTATGTCGATTCCATTTCCAGTGAGAGTTGGACTCTGCCAAGGCTGCCCTTTGTCACCGATTCTGTTCATCACCTTTATGGACAGAATATCTAGGCGCAGCCGAGGCATTGGAGGGATCCAGTTTGGTGACCTCAGGATCGGATCTCTGCTTTTTGCAGATGATGTGGTTCTGTTGGCTTCATCGGACTGTGATCTCCAGCTCTCGCTGGATCGATTTGCTGCCGAGTGTGAAGAGGCCGGGATGGGAATTAGCGCCTCCAAATCCGAGACCATGGTCCTCGCCCGGAAAAGGGTGGAATGCCCCCTATGGGTCAGGGACAGGGTCCTGCCCCAAGTGGAGGAGTTTAAGTATCTCGGGGTCTTGTTCGCAAGTGGAGCGGGAGATCGACAGGCGGATCGGTGCGGCATCAGCAATAACTAGGACGCTGCATCAGTCCGTCGTGGTAAAGAGAGAGCTGAGCCGAAAAGCAAAGCTCTCGATTTACAAGTCGATCTACGTTCCAACCCTCACCTATGGTCACCAGCTGTGGGTGATGACCGAAAGAATGAGATCACGGGTACAAGCGGCCGAAATGAGCTTCTTCCGCAGGGTGGCTGGGCTCTCACTCAGCGATCGGGTGAGGAGCTCTGCCATCCGGGAGAAGCTCGGTGTCGAGCCGCTCCTCCTCCAGGTCGAGAGGAGCCAGATGGGGTGGTTCGGGCATCTGGTCAGGATGCCCCCCGAGCGCCTCGCAGGCGAGGTGTTTTGGGCATGGAGGAGACCAAGGGGCAGACCCCGGGCCCGCTGGAGAGACTATGTCTCACAGCTGGCCGGGGAACAACTTGAGATCCTTTCGGGTGAGCTGGAGGATGCAGCCGGGGGGAGAGAGGCCTGGGCTACCCGTTTGAGGCTGTTTCCCCCGCGACCCAACCCCGGAACAAGCGGAAGATGACCGAACGGAACGGGGTTGCTGTGCAGAGGAAATGAAGCCAAGGTAAATAAAATTGTTTTGGATGTTAATATGTAAATATGTTGAATTGATATGTACTGATCTACTTCCTTGTAGAAGTAGAAAAAGTTAAAAGCACAGTAAAAGATGATGACATAAGGTAAAAGTAGGTCGATTTTTATTTTTGAAATCACAGGGGATTTCGGTTCCCTGTTAGGCGTAATATACCAACATTGGTATCTCGCGACATTCTACAAGCAAGCAAGCAAGGTAAAAGTACTGAGATTCCTGATTTACCAATGGATGATGACCAAGCCACATCATCTAATCAGCTGGGAGCAGCTGTTCCAAATTAACCAGATAAGTTGGAGGAGTTAACTTCTTTGGTGAAGTCTCTCATCCAATCTCAGGCATCCAGAGATAAACTGGTGGGAAAAGAGACTGAACGCCTAGACCAAAGGTGGAAAAGCCTCCAACATCAGTTTCAGCAGCTTCAAACACAAGTAATAGAACTAAAAGAGGATTTTGAGACCAGAAGGTAGCAGTTTGATGATGGTGATGATGATGATGATGGAGAAGAGGCTGATGATGTACAGTTTGCTTTGCCAACCATGGACCTGCCCCACCCACACCACAGCGTTCAATACTGCAGAGACAACCCAAAATCCTACCAGTGTCTCCTGAGGATGACATTGAATATTATCTCATGACATTTGAAAGAATTGCCACTGTTTGCCGCTGGCCTAAAAAAGAGTGGGCGATCCAGCTTATCCCTCTGCTCACAGGTAAAGCATGAAATGCATATGTGCTTATGGATTTTGCTGTCTCTGAAGACTATGAGAAAGTCGAAGAAGTGATTCTGGCCAAATATGAGATTACAGCAGAGACATACAGGAAGAGGTTCCGTCCTCTGTACACCAATCCTGGAGAGACCCCATGTGAGCTCTATGTGCGCTTGAAAGACCTTTTCACCAAATGGGTGACACCAGATGCCTGCACTGTAAAACAGATCTTTGAGAAGTTAATCCTGGAGCAGTTTCTCAGGATGGTGAACCCTGAGATGGAAGTTTGGATTTGTGAAAGAGATCCAGATTCTGCTGAAGGGGCATCACGTCTGGCAGAAGTTTTTCTATCAGCCCGAAGCGGAAGAGTGAGACCCACCTTTGGCCGTGACAGTTACCTCTCCGGACGGAGTAAGTCCTATGGGGCTGAAAGGGGTGGTCAAACACAGAGTAGAATGCACAGTAATCCTAGGCAATTTTCAGCTAAATTTGATGGTTGTAGACATTCCTTTTCTAGACCCAAGAAGGATGTACGTTGTTATCAATGTAGCACAATAGGTCACACACAGTGACCTATTGTCCTGCCACTAGACAAAGTGAGCCTTCACTTCTATGTACAGTTCCTAGAGCTTCTCAACCAGTTCAGGTACAGAAGGAAGTTGTGACAGTACCTGTATTGATCTATGGTCAGAGAGAAGATGCCTTGCTAGACTCTGGATGCTTTAAATCTATTGTGTTAGAGTGTCTTGTACCAAGAGATTTATGGACAGAAGCTTCTCCTAGCGTTGGTTGTGTTCATGGTGATAAGAAAGTGTATCATACTGCTGAAGTTTCTCTAACCATAGATGGTCAAACTTACCTCGTGCCAGTAGTCCTTGTGCCAGATTTGCCATTTTCTGTTATTCTAGGTAGAAATGTTCCTGTGCTTTTTGATTTATTACGACAGACACATGTTAAGGATAAAGGTGTGTTAGAGACATCGATTCAGACTCTGAGGAATCAGCATAGATCAGATCGCCAGCATGCAGTTTCTCGTTGTCATATATGGTAACAACACGAGCTACTGCAGCTAGGAATCGTGATGAGAAAGAACCCAGGCCAGGTTGTTGATTTCCAAGTTCCAGCTGATATAGCTATACTCCAGAGAACTGATCCTAAACTTGAAGCATGGTTTGATAAAGTCTCAGAAATAGAGGGAGAGAAGAAAGGCAAAGCAGTTTTTTTTACAGATTACACTTATTTGATTAGAAACGCCATCCTTTACCAACGTCACAAAACAGTTGAAGCTTTTGCTCTATCACAATGTCTTACACAGAAATTTATGAGCATTGGTCATTTCATTCCATGGGCTGGTCACCTAGCTTTTCAGAAGTCACCCGATAGAATAGCCAGTAGGTTTGTTTGGCCTGCTACGTACAGTCAGTTAAAGAAATTCTGTGCCTCATGTGAGATATGTCAGCTAACTTCACCATGGGGAGTTGCCCGGGCCCAACTCCAGCCTTCACCACTTATTGAGACACCCTTTGACAGAATAGGCATGGACATAGTGGGTCCACTTGAGAAAAGCTTGTCAGGTCATAGATACATTTTGGTGATTATGCAACACGTTATCCAGAAGCTATGCCTTTGAGATCAGTCAAAGCAAGACAAATAGCAAACTGCCTTATTCAGCTGTTCTGAATCTGAATAAGCTGTTCTGAAGCTGGAGTGTAGGAATGCCACTAGGCATTAGGCACTAGGAATGCCTAGGAATGCCCACTCTCTCTGGAGAGAGTGGGCATTCTCACTCTCTCTGCCTTTGTAGGGCTAGTTGGCTGGTACAGCAAGTTCATTCCCCATTTTGCAGAACAAGCAGCAGTTCTCACAGATCTCACCTGAGGTTATGCACCCAACAAGGTTGTTTGGACTAAGGACTGTGATGCAGCCTTTTGGGATCTGAAGAGGGCCATTACAAGTGAGTCTGTTCTCCAAAGCCTTGACTTCCCTTGACCATTCATTCTACAAATGGATGCTTCTGCAGTTGGCCTTGGTGCAGTCCTGATGAAGGAAACTGAAGAGAATGAAAGACATCATGTCCTGTTTTTAAGCAGAAAACTCTTAGATAGAGAAACATGATACTCTACGGTGGAGAAGGAGTGCTTGGCCATGAAATGGGCGATTGACTCTTTAAAGTACTATTTTATAGGACGCCACTTCTCCCTGGAGACACATCACCGTGCCCTACAATGGTTGAAAAGAATGAAAGACTGAAACACACATCTCACGGCATGGTACCTGTCTCTTCAGGCATATGGCATATGACTTCACAGTTCGGTATCGAGCAGGACGAACAAACTGTGTGGCAGACTGTTTGTCCCACATACATTAAAATTGAGGTACTGTAAACTTGGAAGAGGGGGTGAGGAGATGTCACAAAGACCATTTGTGACCTCGTGGACAGAATATAGGATTAAATATATCTCTTTAGTGTGAAGTGATTGATCTGACTGTGATGACTCACCTGTGGTATGTTAAGGAATGTTCCACCAGCAAAAAGGGGGAGGTTGCAGGAATGATTTTAGTAGTTGTGAGTGTTATTGATATAACCGGAAGGTCGCAGGTTCGATCCCTAAAATCCCTAAAACCTAAAATCCCTCAGGTTTTAATCTCAGGGAGGTACTCTACAAAGATGTTAGAGTACCGCTAACATCTTTGTAAGATGTTAGAGGTACTCTAACATCTTACATCTTACTCTAACATCTTACGTACATCTTACCTCTAACATCTTACAAAGGACTGTGTTCTTTGTCTGTGTGGTTTTAGAATAATTAGTCTTTAAAATGTTCAAATCACACTGTAAAACGTGAGTTTAGTCCAGAGTGCTGGATCAGTATACCAAGCTACCATTACATCATGCAGACAAAAAAAATGCTCTTAGTAACTCCATGAAAGTACAAGAGATGGATATAAAAGAAAAAGCACTGAATATCCCCCGGAGTGCATTGAAATCAATTGTCAAAAAATTGAAGGAATATGGTGCTTATGAAAATCTGCCTCGATCAGGCCACACTTGCAAACTGAGTGGCTGAGCAAAGAGGAGACCAGTGAGAGAAGCCACCAGAACCCTTTAACTACTCTGAAGGAGTTTCAAGTTATAGCTGCTGAGAAGGGAAAGACTTTACATTTCGCAACTGCTGCCTATATTCTTTCAAAGTCAAAGCTTTATGGGAGTGTGACAATGGAAAATTCACTGTTAAAAAAAAATCAGATTAGTTCTAAACTAGTTTGCCAAAAAGCACAAGCAAGACTTTATGGTTAAAAGGTAAAAGATTCTTTGCTCTGATGACGTAGAAACCAAACACTGCATATTACCAAAAACACACCATCCCCATTGTGAAGCATGGCGGTAGCATCAAGCTGTGGGGATGTTTTTTTTGCTGTACCTGAAAGGCTTATAAAGATAGGCAAGGCAAGAAAGAGCAAAAAGAATGCATTAAAATCACAAAACATAGAATCAAAAAGTTTACAAAATAAATAAATAAATGAATTAAAACAGATAAAAAGAGTAACTAATCAAAAGCACAGTTAAACAGAACTATAGATAGAGGGCAGAATGAATGCTGCAAAATACTTTGAAATCCTGAAGACAATCTTACTCAGACTGTAAGAGAACTACCATTCGGGGAAAAAATCATTTTCCAAAACATACTGCAAACACCTCACAGGAATGTTTAAAAATGAACTAGTAAATGTTCTGGAGAAACCTGACTCCTAAACAGTTTGACAGAGTTTTAGCAGTTTTACCTGTACAAAGAAGAATGAAGCAAAATTGCTGTGAGCAGATGTTCAAGACTGATGGAGACTTTTCTACAAAAACTCACTGCTGTGATTGCAGCCAAAGGTGCATTTACAAAATACTGACTTGAAGGCAGTAAGTAATTATGCAAACATGTTTCTTTATATGTTTTTATTTAATTAACATTACTTTGTAAAAATCTGTTTTCACGTTGACAATAAATATGTTTTTCCCAATAAAATTTTATATTTGGTTGCACCGTGGTGAAGTGGTTAGTGTGTTAGCCCCACAGAGAGAAGGTCAGGGGTTCAAGTATTGCATGTTCTCCTTGTGTGTGTATGAGTTTTCTCCGGATACTCCGGTTTCCTTCCAACCTCTAAAACATGCATGTTTTATTGATCGGCTGCTATAAAATTGACCAGAGGAGTGAGTGTGTGTGAATGATTGTCTGTGTGTGACCCTGCAACAGGCTGGTGAATTGTTCAGGGTGTATGCTACCTCTTGGCTGAAATCAGTCAAGACATGCTCCAGCACCTCAGTACCCCAGTACCTCATTTTGTATAAGCAGTTGAGAAGATGAGCTTTTGTGTTGAAAAACCCCAATTTAATTGACCTAGATTTATGAACTCATAAAAGGTACTAAATTCTTCTGATAGGATCTTTAACCTGCACTCATCACACACTAATAATAATTTTTCTCATCTTTTTTTTTCACTTAAAAACTCTAAATGTCAATCTATCCCTTCTACAGCCATTAAGACACTAAAATATTCCTGCTGCCCTGTCCATAGGACCTATGCTTCATAATAGTTATGTATTATACTTCTATAGTGCTTTTCAGAACACTCAAAAATGCTTTACTCATTCAAAAGTATTATTCATTCACTTCATACCAAGTTACGGTAAGCTTCTGTTGTAGCCACAGCTGCCCTGGGGCAAACTATGAAAGGCAAGGCATGTTTATTTGTATAGCACAATTCTTACAAAACGTAATTCAAAGTGCTTCACAAGATATAAAAAATGCATTAAAATCACAAAACATAGAATCAAATTTTTAAAAAAAAGATCAAATAAATAAAATCATTAAAACAGATAAAAAGAGTAATTAATCAAATGCACAGTTAAACAGGAGTGTTTTCAAGCAAGATTTACATCGTCACTGTAGAGGCCTGTCTCACGGCCTCAGGAAGTTTGTTCCAGACTTTTGCAGCATACAATTGAAATGCAGCTTCTCCATGTTTAGTCCTGACTATAGGCACCAGCAGGAGGCTGGTCCCAGAAGTCCTCAAAGTTCTAGATCACAGATGTACTTTGGTGCTAGACCATGGAGAGACTTAAACACAATCAGAGCAGCTTTAAAGTCTATTCTCTGAGCCACAGGAAGCCAGTGCAGAGACTTGAGCACAGGACTAATGTGATCATATCTTCTAGTTCTTGTTAGGACTCGAGCTGCAGCATTTTGAATAAACTGCAGCTGTTTTAAAGCCGTTTTGTTCAGACCAGTAAGTAGACCGTTGAAATACAAATGCAAGGATAAGAACCTCTACGTCTGTTTTGGACACCAAACCTCTGATTTTGGCAATTTTTTAAGGTGGTAAAAGGCTGCTGATGTAATTGATTTGATGTTACTGTTGAAGTTAAAGCCTGACTCCATTATTAGAGGAGGTGGGGTTGCTTTGTTTGTTCAATCAGGTTTACAATGTAACGTGATTGCAAACATGACCTTTTCTATTGAGAACTTAATGGAATGTTTAACAATTGAAATTCAAAGTAAAAAACTAAAGAAATTATTAATAAGTTGTATATATTGAACCCCTGGTGGATGTTTGGATGAGTTTAACAAGAAGATTTCTGAGTTATTTGGAAGAACCAAGAATAAGTTGACTTTAGTTTGTGGTGATTTTAACATTGATTTGTTAAAAACAAATGATCACATAAAAACTGCAATATAATGTTTAGTTTGTGTTTTTATCCTCTAATTTTAAACCCAACCAGGATAACTACATATAGTGCTACTTTGATTGATAATATACTTGTTAACCAAACTAGTATAAAAAGAAAGAGTGGACTTTTATTAGCATATACGTATCAAAGATCATTTTCCTGTTGTTTTAGAAAGCAGTAATCATGAACAAATATCTACACCTATGGAAACTATTATTTATAATAATATCGGAGAAAAATCTCTGCTTGCACTTGAAGCAATGAAGAATTACCTTTTGCATTATGACTGGACAGAAATTTATGTTGATAATGTTAATGAATCTTACAGATGTTTCTTAGACATATTTATGAGGATATATGATTATTATTGTCCTCTGAAACAAGGTAACTATAAAGTAAAAATAAGATCAAAACCATAGATGACAATAAGTTTGGAAAAGGCCCGTAGAAAAAAAAAACAAGTTATATAGAGATTTTATTAAAAATCCTACCAAAGCAAAAGAAAAAGTTTACAAAGATTATAAAAACAAATTAATAAGTATAATGAGAAAACAAAAAAAGGATTATATCCACGATACTAAAAGTACTTGGAGGGTGAAAAATGAAGAGATGGATAATAAAAAAAGAAAAGTATTTTCCAACATTTATTAAAACTAGAAAAACAACTATCTTAAATAAGCAAGAAATTGTCAATGAGTTCAATCATTTTTTTGTTAAAATAGGTGCCAATTTAGCTCAAATTAAACAAACACCAGTATGGTTTTAGGACAAAAAGTTCAACATCTCTTGCAGTGATGGATTTTGTTGAGAATGTTGCAACTGCTGTGGATCAAAAACTTTATACTGTGGGTGTTTTTGTTGATTTAAGTCAGGGGTGTCAAACTCAGTTCCTGGAGGGCCGGTGTCCCTGCAGGTTTTCCATGTGTTCCTGGTTCAATACAGCTGATGCACACACAGTGAAATCAACAGCCAATCATATTTGGCACAATGACTCGGTGTGTAGATGCAAGAACACATGGAAAACCTGCAGGGACACCGGCCCTCCAGGAACTGAGTTTGACACCCCTGATTTAAGTAAAGCGTTTGACACAATAGATCATTTTCATTTATTAAAGAAATGTGAAAACTATGGCCTTCGAAGCAAAACGAATCAATGGCTGCAAAGTTATCTAGATAATAGATTACAATATATAAGTGTAGATAATGGCAACTCTCAAATGGATAGAGTTGTATGTGGGGTCCCACAAGGCTCAGTCCTTGGACCAAAATTATTCATACTGTATATAAATGTTATTTTTACAGTCTCAACAGAGTTAAAATTTGTTTTGTTTGCTGATGACACAAACTTCTTTTGTAGCAGTGAAAATATCAATGATTTATTGAAGGTTGTGGAAAAAGAATTTGTTTTGATAAAAAAGTATTTTGATTATAATAAATTATCACTGAATCAAGATAAAACTAAATTTATGATATTTTCAGGAAATAGATATGTTGATAAAGCTACTTTATGTTTGAGTGGAACTATTATTGAACGGGTTTATGAAGCTAAATTTTTGGGGGTTATTATAGATGAAAAATTGTCCTTGAAATCACATATTTATCATATTAAACAGAAAATCTCAAAATCAATTAGTATACTGTATAAAACAAGAGATGCTTTAAATACAAAAGGGTTATATTTGATTTACAGTTCCTTGGTTATGCCATATTTTTCATATTGTGCTGAGATTTGGGGGAATGCGGGGAAAACTCAGATTGATTCACTAGTTAAATTACAAAAAAAGCAATAAGAATAGTAAACAGAGTTGGATTTTATGAACACACAAATCAGCTGTTTATTCAGAATAACTATTTAAAACTACAAGATATGGTAAATGTTAGAATATTACAGATTATGTACAAAGTTAAAAATAATTCAGTTCCAAAAGGTATACAAAGAATTTTTTTTTTAATTTAGAGTTGGTTATCATAATTTACGAGGATGTTATATTTTTGAACGTGTTAAAGTAATTTTGATTTAAAGTTTGTTATGAGCGTGAAAGTAAGAAACTTGGTAAAATCAAGATGTGTTTCTGTTGTTGGAGTAAAATTATGGAATGAACTCAATGATGAATTTAAAATATGTTCTTCTTTCTTAAAATTTAAACAACATCATAGATATAAAAGTATTAGTGAGTATAAGTAAGTTAAAAATAAGATAGAAACGAGGATAATGTAAAGTTTATTGTGGTTTTCTGTTTGATTGGAGATGTGTACTTTTTAAATTTAATTTTTGTTTGATTGTAAAAATGCTGTTCAGTTAAATGTATACAAATGTATAGGGATAGGCACATATAATCCATGCATCAGCCTATTCCTTTCTTTGTTCTAGTTGTTTCTTTGTTGCAATCTGTATTATTATTATTACGATTTTGTTAAATTTGTATGACCAAGTGAATAAATCTAAAAATCTAAATTATTACTCCCAAATTTTTAACTTGATTTTTCGGTTTCAGAGAGAGAGCGATTGAAGGTAACTGATGACACTTTCACTTTGTTTCTGTGGGCCAAATTCAGTGATTTCTGTTTTGTCTGAGTTTAGCTGGAGAAAGCTGTTTTGCACCCAGACTCTGATTTGTTGAACACAGGTCCATGTTCACCTGCTGTCAGTGGCACATGGATCTGAGTAGCACCTGAATAATTGTGATAAGACACGTTATTACTGGATATCAATTGCCCTAACGGCAGCATGCAGGTTAAACAACAGGGGTCCAAGAACGGACCCCTGGGGAACCCAACAGGTCAAAGTCATGTGATCTGGCTCACAATTTCTAATTTCTACAAAATAACTGCGTCCTTCTCAATAGTATTTTAACCTATTAAGCACGGTACCAGAAACATCGACCCAGTTGTATTGCCTCTGTAGAAGGATCTCATGATCTACAAGTGTAAACACAGCACTCCGGTCCAACAGGATTAAAAAACAGACTTTGCCAGCGTCAGTGTTCATACGAATGTCATTTGTTACCTTGATAAGAGCTGTCTCTGTGCTGAGATCTAAAACCTGACTGGAAGACATCAAATGAGTTGTTAATAAAAGGTACTTAATTCTTCTGATAGGATCTTTAACCTATCACAGGGTAATAAGAATCTTTCTCAACTTTTTTATGCACTTGAACACTCTCAATGTCAATCTATCCCTACTACAGCCGTTAAAACACTAAAATATTCCTGCTGTCCATTTATAGTGGACCTATGCTTCGTAATAATAGTTTATTGTACTTCTATGGTGCTTTTCAGAACACTCAAAGACACTTTACTCCTAAGTTTTATTCAGTCACGCCATACCAGATAATGGTAAGCTACTGTTGTAGTCACAGCTGCCCTGGGGCAAACTGACAGAAGTGAGGCTGCCATTTTGCGCCATCAGCCCCTCTGACCATCACCAACCAATCACTCACACATCATCCAGACTGGGCAATGTGGGTAAAGTGTCTTGCCCAGGTACACAGTGACAATTTAATCCCAACAGAAGTCCCACTGTGGCACTGGGGTTCCAGTGGTCTCCTATCCAAATACTGCCAAGGCCCAGCATGCTTAGCTTCTGAGGTCTGGCAGGATCAGAACTCAAAAGAATGACAAAATGGTATGGCCCTACCAGTAGCACAAAATTAACCATTTAACATACCAAGATTAAATTAAATATATTTAATGTTTACATTTAATTTAATGTATATATTTTATACAGTAGAATATATAGATTGCATTTTAGTGTTTTAGAGCTCATACCGTGGTGGTCAAAAGTTTACATACACTTGTAAAGAACATAATGTCATGGCTGTCTTGAGTTTCCAGTTATTTCAACAACTCTGATTTTTCTCTGATATAGTGATTGGAACAGATCCTTCTTTGTCACAAAAAACATTCATGAAGTTTGATTCTTTTATGACTTTATTATGGGTAAACTGAAAATGTGACGAAATCAGCTGGGTCAAAAATATACATACAGCAACATGAATGAGCAATTTTGGAGACTTAGAAAGTTGTGTCAATGACATGAGCATCATAGCATGACCTCTTAACGTCTTGTGAGTGATTATGAGTGACTACAGCTGGTGACTTCTCTGAGGCCATTTAAAAAGGGCTCATTGGATAAAAACACCCACAAACGCTACAATGGGAAAGTCAAAGGAGCTCAGCACAGATTTGAAAAAGAGAATCATTGACTTGAACAAGTCAGGAAAGTCACTTGGAGCCATTTCAAAGCAGCTGCAGGTTCCAAGAGCAACAGTGCAAACAATTGTTTGTAAGTATAAAGTGCATGGCACTGTTTTGTCACTGCCACGATCAGGAAGAAAATGCAAGCTGTCACCTGCTGCTGAGAGAAAACTGGTCAGGAGGGTAAAGAGTCTACCCAGGAGCACCAAAAAGCAGATCTGCCAAGAATTAGAAGCTGCTGGAACACAGGTGTCAGTGTCCACAGTCAAGCGTGTTTTGCATCGCCATGGACTGAGAGGTTGCCGTGCAAGAAGGAAGCCCTTGCTCCAAAAGCGGCACCTTAAGGCTCGACTAAAGTTTGCTGCTGATCACATGGACAAAGTTCTGTGGTCAGATGAAACAAAAATTGAGCTATTTGGCCACAATGCCCAGCAATATGTTTGGAGGAGAAAAGATGAGACCTTTAACCCCAAGAACACCATGCCTACCATCAAGCACTGTGGTGGTAGTATTATGCTGTGGGCCTGTTTTGCTGCCAATGGAACTGGTGCTTTACAGAGAGTCAATGGGACAATGAAGAAGGAGGATTACCTTCAAATTCTTCAAGAAAACCTGAAGTCATCAGCCCGAAGGTTGGGTCTTGGGCGCAGTTGGGTGTTCCAACAGGACAATGACCCCAAACACACATCAAAAGTGGTAATGGAATGGCTAAATCAGGCTAGAATTAAGGTTTTAGAATGGCCTTCCCAAAGTCCTGACTTAAATCCCATTGAGAACATGTGAATAATGCTGAAGAAACAAGTCCATGTCGGAAAGCCAACAAATTTAACTGAACTGCACCAATTCTGTCAAGAGGAGTGGTCAAAGATTCAACCAGAAACTTGCCAGAAGCTTGTGGATGGCTACCAAAAGCGCCTAATTGAAGTAAAAATGGCCAAAGGACATGTAACCAAATATTAGCATTGCTGTATGTATATTTTTGACCCAGCTGATTTCGTCACATTTTCAGTTTACCCATAATAAAGTCATAAAAGAATCAAACTTCATGAATGTTTTTTGTGACAAAGAAGGATCTGTTCCAATCACTATATCAGAGAAAAATCAGAGTTGTTGAAATAACTGGAAACTCAAGACAGCCATGACATTATGTTCTTTACAAGTGTATGTAAACTTTTGACCACCACTGTATATACTAGATGTAAATTAATAGCGTGTAAAGTTTCAAAAACTTTGGAACGAGTATACTAGCTGAGTAGCTTAGCATTAACAAGCAAATACTTTCACGTGTAGATAAAAACATATTACAAACAGTAGGTTGGCAATGTAGTGATGTAAGGGGCTACAATACAAAAGAAACTATGCAGTGTATTGCATACTCACTATCCTTGACAATCTATCTTACTGCCATCCCTATTTCAAAGGAAAATAATTAAATTGTTTTCAGATATATAAATATTGTTCTTGGGATGTCAAAGTACAAAACCAAATGTAGTTATGGTGCTAAAACTTGTCACGGAGAAAAAAAATTGGACGTGTTTTTCCACTTTCAATGAAATACTATTATTTTGTGTCGGCCATATTGGTAAGGGCAGAAAAAAAGTTCGCAGCATGCGAAGCTCGCGCTGGAAAGTCCCGTATGGCCTGCGGAATAACAAGAGGGGCGAGTTCTAAGACTTAAAAATGTTTGTATTTTATCTAGTGACATGTAATGGGATAAAAAAAAGTTGCAAGGATAACAATTTTTTTTTCCAGCTTTATTGGAATGTAAGCTGTATGACGTCACACAAATCAGTGACGTCACAGAATG
Source organism: Neostethus bicornis (assembly GCA_902685375.1). Lineage (NCBI taxonomy): Eukaryota > Metazoa > Chordata > Actinopteri > Atheriniformes > Phallostethidae > Neostethus > Neostethus bicornis. The sequence continues at coordinate 4,564,153 of CACRXE010000002.1, read as the reverse complement.
TTTAAATCGAGGTCGGAAGCTGAGCAGTTAAAGATCCTAGAGGCGGTTAATCTGAGCTCCTTGCAAGATCCCAAATCTTGCTGTGTAAGTAAAACTATTTTCTTTTTTTTCCCTAAAGCTGTGTGTTTTCTATTTAAAATGTTTCTTTAAAACCTCTGACTGTAAAAATAAAATAAATTCGTCTTTAACCTGTAACTAAAGATGACATTTTCAGTTTGTTTTTTTCTCGTGGTAAAAATGTGAAATGTTGTTTTAAAATATATATTTAAATGCTTTTAAAATGAGAAAGTTGTCACAAAATGTAATGTTTTCTTCATTTTATCTAAAATATATATATTGTTGGTATCCAAACAAAAACAGTGTCGCTAACAGTTTTAGCTAAATGTTGGTATTATTAACTGTTAGTTTGACACTCCAGTTTGACACTAAGTGTTTAAGAATATCTGTTTTCTGTCTTTCCGAGCATCATCTAGTCCAACAGCGGCAGCGAACAGCAGCTGTCAAGTTGCTGAAGAAATGCTGTGCTGGAGAGGATGTCAAACTGGAGTCTCAGAAAGGAGAAATATCATCGGAGTAAGTTTGAACTTTTTTTTTTATTATTGATCTGATAGCATCTAAATTGACACGTTTTATTTTTATCTATAAAATCTTTTTTTTTTTTTTGGTCACTTTAAACAGTTGGGTTTTTAGGTTTTTGTAGATGTTTTCTTTGTTTTGTTGTCACTAGTCAAATGGGTGATAGGCAGAGTGGTAATCATTTGAAATGATTCACTTGAAAGTCATACACAGTAACATCACCAAACCAAACTTTAGTCTTTTTCTAAATTGAACATGCTGGTAAATGTGTTTGTATTTCTCATTGTATCAAAACCAAAATTAGAAAGTTTTAAATATTATTGTCAGAGTAGTCTGTAGATGGTTTGGACATGTGCAGAGGACATCGGCAGAAGGATGCCGAGTTTGGAACGATAAAGAAAGCGGTCTAAAGGAAAACCAAAGAGGAGGTTCATGAATAAAATGAAGGAAGACGTGAAGATAGTTGGTGTGACTGAAGAAAATGCAGCAGATAGGGTTAGGTGGAAGAAACTGACTTGCTGTGGAGACCCCTGAATGGAAATGCCGAAAAAAGAAGAAGAATTGTCGAAGTAGTCTTTTATGACCATCTAACGGAGCCTCCTCTCCAGTATCCCTAAATAGACCTTTCCAGGGAGAATGTGGATTGTAACGTCTCTGTGGTTCCCCAATCTCATTAAAAGCAAACCACAACCCTAGTCAGTCGATCCCGAGGCACTTTCCAAAACATTCACACGGCGGTGAAGAGACATGTCAGCCAGGACAGCCCCACACCATGCAGAGCCTTTTGACCACTACGGTACCAAAGATAGGCAGACATATTCCCAATTTCAAAGACTCTGTTTCTTCCTTAGAAGTCATCTTGGTGGAACTGAGAAGGTCTTTGAAGTATTTCCTTCACTGATCCACAACGTCCCAAGTAGAGGTCAGCATCTTCCCATCCTCACTGTAAACGTTGTTGATATGACACTGCTTCCCACTCCTGAGCCCCCGAATAAAAAAACAGAATTTCTTCAAAGCCGTTCAGAAGTTATTTTTCATAATTTCACCTAAGTCCCCCAAAATCCAGATCTTTACCTCAGCTACTTCCATAGCCAAATGTCACTTTTCCCAGTGATACCTGTCATCAACTTTAGAATCCTACATGGTCAAACAGGTCCAGTGAGACTCCTCCCTCAGCTTGACAACATCTTTTTAACCTGTTATTCCCCAACAAGTTCAGGGAATACCGCCGAGTCACTCCTTTAGCTATCCGCTTAAACAACAATGGTAGAGAACAAAATCCACATCCTTTGAAATTTGGGCAAAACTCTGCCAGAGATGTGAATTTAAGTGGCAACAGCAACAAAGGGGTTTGATGGTTAGAAATGATGCCATGATCAATGGGCATACTTACATAACCAATCAGAGAATAAAACCAAATCTATTGTTGTGAGAGACAAACGTAAGTGTGGACACAAGACAGGTGGAAAGAATACCACTAATCTCAAGCTGCATCTAAAAGTGCATCACCCTGATAGCCATGCCAATGTAAGTCACAAGTCCTTTTAGGGTTATGACTAACAATAACTCCTGTTTTGCACAAATTAAAGCTAGGCAGCGTTGTCTTTTTTTTTTTTTTTTTTTTTTTTTTTTTACAAATAACTTGCACCATTTTAAGTACAATTGTTAAAGTAAGAATATTTGTTGTTCTTTGCTTTTTTAAAAAAAAAAACTAGATTAAAACTCTTTTGATTTTTTGTTGACTAAAACTTGATTAAAACTTAAATATATAGAGATGACTAAAATGTGACTAAAACATAAATTAATTTTCATTACAAAGACTAAAACTAAAACTCAGATGGCTGCCAAAAACAATTTTGCTTGAACACTCAAATTAAGAGAGGGGCAAAGCTTTCAATTGCTCTTCACCCATCAGATGATGGGAAAGAATACAGGATTAAAGTCAACCTGGCAGTCCTAAATAAACTGTGAGGCTCTGCTACTAATGTCTGGTAGATTCTTCCACCAGAGAGACCTTCAACTCACTCCATCAGCAGAACTTTGCCAAGGTCCCGAATGACATGGGAGACATTGAGTCCTAATTGATTCTGTAGCATGTATCTATCATTGAGGTGTCCAGCTGGAACTGTGGTCAGAAGGCCATCAGTGTCTGTCATGGCGCCAATACTCAAACTCACCAATGGACCTCTGTTTTTAAAGATGGCATAATGCTGAAGAAAGAGTCTCACCAGGCCTAAGGGGGAAGAAGAAGGTCCTGATGTAACTGAAAGGAATTGTCAGGCTAAGGGAACTCGGCTTTGGCAATTACCTCGGCAAAGATACAGGCTTGATAAGGGTCGGGCAAGACAATGAAGAACGATTTCCTCCACTAACTCTGCACTGCAGCATCTGACGCTTGCATGGGTCATTGTCTGCCTTTGAGTACCTGTGCCCCACGACCCTGGGAGACATTGTGTCGCCCCAGTGCCCAGGGGCCCATCTAGAGGGCTTTGCCTTCACTTGGCTGGGCAAAGTACCAGTGACCTCTCATTTCCTTTCGTTTTCATCTTTCTGATTTACTCTTCTTTATCCTCTTTTTTCCCTTATCTGTAACTCCTATCACTAAACAGAACAAAATATGCTCTTAACATTTTATATTTATTCAAAAAAAAAAAAATCTAGTAATCTGCATGACAAAGTTACACTGTAAACTTTTACTGCCGATTTAATAGTTTAACACAGACAACCATGTTGCTTTTTTAAAAAAATGGATTAAGAAACACAAACCGGGAGATGAGAGTCTATGTCAATTTGGGGAAGTAAGACTGTGGGTGTGTTTGCGATTATGGTTGCAGCCCTTCCTGACGGTGTATTTATGTATTTAACTTCAGCCTGCAGCAGAACAGACAGCCGGCGTGTGCAATTTCTACCACGTGGACATAATGATGATGCTCCAACAGATGCAGACAACACTTGTTCAGGTAAGTGTGTCAGCTTAGTTGTTCCATTGTCCATCAGACAACACATAGATATTACAGTATAGAAAATGTTGCCCAAGTGACTGGGGAAAGCTGTAAAAAAAAAATCAGTATAAAATTACTTCTGTTCCTTTTCTACCATTTATCTGGTGTTGGGATGGATTTGTGTTTTCTGTGCAGGGCCAGTGGAGCACGGGAATACTTGAGTGTGAGGAGTGCAGGATTAACATCAGAGGCTTTAACCTTACCCGGGCGGGCAGTTGTGCAAGGTTTCTCCGTATTACAATCTACTTTACGCGGGACCACGTAGATCTGGAATGCTTCCTCGTTGCACAGTCGAGAAGGCAGTACCACCACACTTCTGCTTTGGTTAACTCTCTGGCCAACCAAGCCGACTCAAGACAAGAGGGAACCTTCATTTCTAATTGCATGCACTACTTTTGTTCCATCAGAAGATTATTCTTCCACCAGCGTAATGAAATCTGGCCAACTCTTCAGCGATTTTACTCATCTACTTTGAATCAAAGTAGCCAGAGATCATCAATTTCATTTTCGCTCAGTCTGCAGTTGGAAAGCAATGCAAATCTCAGTTCTACGTGGTTGCAAGTCATTACAATCATCAACCACGCTGAAAATTTATGTGACTACAAAAATTCATCTGATTATGACAAAAAGCCAGACAGTGTAGCAGAAGGAGTGGCAGACGAATGGTTGGCCATTCAAATAGACGGTGCCGAACAGGTAATTGACAGAAGTTCTATTTGATGTTTCAGCTTGGAGTACCTCACCTGATTTGCATTAATCTGGCGATCTATTTCCATAAACCCTGATTGTGTCCAGAGTGAGAATGAAGTTCAGGCTGCCCCAGAAGGTCTTGAGGACAATCTTACCTGTCCCATCTGTCTGGACATCTACTACCATCCTTTCAGCTGTCTTCCCTGTGGACACATCTTTTGTGAGCCGTGTCTCCGCAAACTGGCCAGAAAAAATTCGGCTAAAACACTCTGCCCCCTCTGCCGGAGAAAAATTAAGGGCACCTCTTGTAGGAAAGGTATTGCCTGACCCACACCATTTTCCATACAAGTTAAATCTTTAACACCAGTTTTTTCTTCTGATCCGTTTAAATTTTATTTGTTTAATTTTTCAGATCTCGCCAGAACAGCAAGAAAGTCATTCCCCCAAATTTACAAAACCCGAAAGGCTAGCTTCCGTAGAGCTTCATGTGCCAGCTGGCCATTGCCAAAATCCGATGACGACGCTCTGCTTTTCAAAGTGGTCTTAGTTGTACTCATTTCGATTATGATCCTCTTTTTATTGCTTTGAGCATCAGGCACTTTGAGATGCCAGCACCCGTCTCAATCCCTGAGTGCAGGTCCAGGTGGAATTGCCTTTAGAATTTCTCCAACTGAATAAATTTAAAAGCACTTCAAATTTATGTGAGCAAAATGATTTAATCCACTTTGACTCAATACAGGATAAAATAAGTCTTGAAACATAAATGTTCCATTTAAATGACTGCAGAAGTGGTCAATCGCAAAATTGAAAAGTTTTCAAATTATAAAATTTACCCAACAGCATATAAAAAAAAAAAAAAAAATTGAAGATTTTTTTCTTTTCTTGCTAAAATGAAGTCCAAAATCTACGAGGAAGATGGATTGATGAACAGATGGATACATAGGTAAAAACTTTATTAATACTAGGACCGCCGCATACTAAATCTACCTGCAAGCGCCATGACTGTCAATATGACTGCTTGTGTAATTGTCCATGTTTTGCTATATTGCATAATTAAAGTTTTACACCACTCAATTTTTAAAGTAATAATAATGATAAAATGTTAAATATTTTTAAAACCTAAAAAAAAAGCAAACGCCAAGTAAAATGATCTAATTCGTCAATAGTCTACTTTATTTCTGCATTTTGCCCTGTTGCTTCAAAAATGTCCTCTTTATAGATTGGCTAAAAGCTGTATTCCAATATGTTAACCTGAACTTTCAAGACTTATCTACAAATCATGGCATACTTTATTCAGACAACAATTTTCTTACTCTCATTATGGCATCTCTTCAATACTATCTCACTCAACCTTTCTAAAATATTTCAGTAATAATATCAGAGTTCTCCTTGTCTCAGTCCACAAATATAAACACACACAAAACTTATGTGTGGCCCTAGGAATGTGTTTGTTGCCATAGCAACAACTCCCAATGCGCTTCCTCCCAGCTGATGTGCCCCGGTTAGAGGAGATAAAATGCTCTCTGGTCTGGGTTTGTGTCAATAGGGTCCATGTTATTGCCAGATCGTTCTATCATGATGTGGAGCTGACAGACAGGCTCAGAGGAAAAAGAGAACCGCCCACGAGCCGGACGGGAGGACGAGGATCGGCAGGAGGGCAAAGGTCACTAGAGACAACAGGTTTACGAAGGGAAACGTGGAACATGGGATGGATGCGAAGAGCAGAGGGCAAGTCAAGGCGGACTGCTGTGGGACTCAAAACCTTAGAAATCCTGAAAGCTCCTAGGTATCGAGGCGAGAGCTTACAGGAGTCATTTCTGAGCATTGTTGTTTTTGGCAGCCATCTAAGTTTTTGTTTTAGTCTTCGTCTTTGGACGAATATTAATTTAAGTTTTAGTCACGTTTTCGTCATCTCTTTATATTTTCGTTTTAATCAACGAAAACCCAAGAGAGTTTTCGTCTAGTTTTAGTCAGGCAAGACTTAGAATGTTTTTAGTCTAGTTTTAGTGTAAAAAAAAAAAAAAAAAAACTTTAACAATCGTGTCATTATTACAGAGAATGATGCAGGTTATTTGTTTAAAAAAAAAAAAAAACTGCCGAGCTTTAACTTGTGCAAAAACAGCAAACATAGTAAAACACTGTAAAATAATTATAATTTTTTTTAGTGAATGAGGAACGTTGTAACTTATGTATACTTAAAAATGGCATCTCTCAATAACCCTGTAAACAAAGTTAACATTACAATGTGTCTTTAAAGCAGTCGTTAGCGCAACCAAGCTAACTAAAAAAGTTAGCAGCACCGAGAAGCTAGCGTTAGCTTGAAGTTAGCATGCTGTTTGTGCAAAATATGTGGAAAACTTTATGTTTCTGATCACCATGGTTGTGACTTCCTCGTGGCTGCAGGTGTGTTGTGTAGAAGGTGTGAACGTGCAGCATTGTGGGGGGTGTGCCACCATGAGAGACAGAATGCAGCCGCTGTGTTTTTTCTTTACACAGACAGAAATGTGAAATTCTGACGCCTATTTTGTTACATTTTCATCTCGTCAACAGAAACTTGTAAACGTCTCGTCGCATTTTTGTCACTAATGTCAAGTCACTTGGCGGTTTATTGACTGCCAAGTCTTTGTATATATGAATGCAGGTGACTTGAAAAACCCAGGAAAGATCACAGACACAGGTTCAAATCGGCTTTGTTTTTATTGTAATTTTATCTCTCTTCAAAGCAGTTTCAAAGCAGTTTCAAAGCAGTTTCAAAGCAGGTCAAAAACCCCCGAATAGAAATCAACATTTTATTTATTAAGCATTTTAAACAAACATTTTAACTATATTAAAGTTTCAGGTTTTTATAAACAAATTTTAATAGTTCATAAATTTAATTTAAATGTAACCTTTAAAGTTAACTTTTTAATAAATTTTTAATGCAACTTTTAATCTTTTAAATTTAACCATTTTTCTTCCACAATTCAAATAGATATTATTTTTGAATTATGTATTGTTCAAATAAATTCAAATAGCCCATCATAATATTCAACAATAATCGAATAGTATACTTTAAACTTTAAATATAAATAAATACTTATTGTATTAAAGAAATAATCAGTTCCTTCATCTCTCTTTAACCTCTAATCAGTTTACTCTTGTCTCTCTATTTAGTGGATTAGGTCTGGCCTATGGAGCCACAGAGCCGTTTTCTTTCCTAAATTTATGTTACAGAATTAATCAGCTATGTTCAGTTGACTATTTTATTCAAAAGCTATGTTTTTAGTCAGTTAGATACTCACCGGTAGCGTCTCTGTCTTTCCCTCAGCATTCACGGTTCTTTGTTTGTCTGTGTCTGAGCACAGCACCTGAGCACCTGTTTTAGTAAGTCTAATCACAGAGGGAGGAGACACTACCAGTTCCTACCTGTGGCTCCATCTCTTGGACAGATTAAAATTGAGACAGGTAGGACAGAAGGAAGACAGAGAAGATAGAGAAAACAGATAGAATAGAGAGGTCTTGGATGTTGACTTGACAACTAAAATGTCGCATTTATTTCGTTATTGATACGTCATCGTCATAAAAAAATGTTTTGTTAACGAAATCATTTAGTTTTTGTCATCGTTCACGAAAAGAACACTGGTTCTGAGGGGGATATCCATAGCAGATAGCCACACTGACTGACCTTCCTGGTAGTTAGGGGCCGGAGCACGGCGCCTGTCAGCCCACGTCTTAGTACGAACAGAGGCCTTGAGTAATGCAGCCCGGACTTTCCAGATGTTATGATAGCGGTGGAGATGGTGTTGGATGGAGGGAACCGCTAACTCCTGCTCCTGTTCAGGGAATAAAGGAGGTTGATAACCGAGAGAGGCCTCAAAAGGTGACATACCAGTTGCCGTGGAGACCAGGGAGTTATGGGAATACTCAACCCACGGCAGATACGTGCTCCAAGTGGTGGAATTGGAAGATGCAACACAGCGCAGAGCAGATTCCAGGTCCTGATTAGCCCTCTCAGTCTGTCCGTTAGTCTGGGGATGGAAACCCAAAGAAAGACTAACAGATGCGCCAAGTGCTTGACAGAAATCTTTCCAGACCTGGGAGGTGAATTGTGAACCCCGATCAGAGACTACATCAACAGGTATTCCATGAAGCCTGAACACATGGTTAACCAGTGAATCAGCAGTTTCTTTGGCTGTTGGGAGTTTAGGTAGGGCAATAAAATGGGCTGCCTTGGAAAAGCGGTCAACAACAGTGAGAGTGGTGGTGTTTCTATTAGAGGGTGGTAAACCTGTCACAAAGTCAACTGCTATGTGGGACCACTGCCTAGAAGGAACTTCCAGTGGCTGAAGTAATCCAGCAGGTGGTCTGTGACTGGTCTTGCTACAAGAACATGTTGGGCAGGCGGCAACATATGACCGAGCGTCTTTATCCATGGAAGGCCACTAGAAGGTTTGTTTGAGCAGGGACAGTGTGCGGCTAACTCCTGGATGGCAGGCAAAACGGCTGGTATGTACCCACTGCAACACCTCGGGACGGGCGGAATCTGGAACAAAAACTCTACCAGGAGGGCCAGAACCTGGATTAGGCTGAGATTGTTGAGCCTCTTTAATAGTGTTTTGGATTTCCCAAGAAATTGCAGCGACCACACAAGTCATTACAAGATGGATTCAGGCTCACAGGTTTGCTCTTCGACATTATGCAGTCTAGGCAGGGCGTCAGGCTTTGTGCTTCTGGATCCAGGTCGAGAGGAAATGCTAGCTAAACAATTTCAGCACATTCCTAACCTTAGGACATGCCTACCGTTTTTTTTAAACCCTAGAAAACTAAGAAACCTCACGGGGATCCTCACGAAACTTCCCCTGGGACGAGCATCCAATGTGTCTAATTAGCTTATTCTACTCTACAGCTTGATATCTGAAGAAATCAGTAGATGGGCTTCATCCTGATGGAAATGGGATGGTTAGGCAAGCAGGGAAGCCTCCTCAGCCTGGTGACTCTCCGGACAGAGATGAGTAGATGGGCTAATTCCGATGGAGATGGGAAGTGAGATCGGTAGATGGTAGTGCGGGAGGTGGGTGACAGAAGGGTCCTGGAGAGACTGATATCCATGCTGGACAACAAGTCCCACCCCCTGCAGGACACTGTCTGCACTAAAAAGCAGCTTCAGTGGCAGGCTGCTCCACCCTCGCTATGTTAAGGAGAGATTCAGGAGGTCTTTCCTTCCTTCTGCTGTGAGACTCCACAATGAGCAATTTTAACCATGTGCTCTTTTGGCTATTTCTCGCCAGAACTATGCAGTAGCTCACTCACTTTGAATGCATGTTTTTGTCCTTAGTCTATTTTGCCTTTTTTTTGTTTGTTTTGTTTGTGCATACTGGTCGTGACCTTTTTTCCTCCTGTGCCTGTACTGTTGCATACTGCAAATAAAGACTTTCTTGATACATATATATATATATATATATATATATATATATATATATATATATATATATATTATTTTTATTTTTCTTCAAAGTTTTTTTTATTTCACAACTCTGTGTACTACTTACTTGTTCTTGTCCTGTCTTTACCGGTCACTGTCCGGATTTTATAAATGTTGAAAGGAGGAGGACCTAATTGCAGTACTTCAAACAAGGTTTATTAACTTAACTCAGGAAAGTCTGTCAAGCAAGAAGCAAAGAATTAACTCAAGGTTTCAAAAGTACAAATAATAACAAAGTTCAAAACATGGTCAGGCAACCAGGGTGACCTGGCTGGAAGGCATAGTAAGAACCAACAGGGGAGTCTGGGGTGATTCCCCTTAAATAGATGGTAGGGTGCACAGATGTGGGGAATTAGGAATCATCCCCAGGTGACCCTAATCAGATTGATTAGGAATATCCAGGGCTCCCTCTGGCTGCAGGTGTGGGATCCTGATAGTTACTAACTAAATTTAGTAATTCTTTGTGAGGTTTAAAACACTGGTAATCCCATGATACTCAATGAAGTAGAGAATGACTATGTTTAAAATTCACTGAGCCTATAATAGGGTATTTTCAACTTCTATTGAAATGGTTCTTTTGAGCCTGTACAAAATATAATATGCTCCCCTTTGGGGAAAAAGAAGCACAAGTGATGCCTACCGTAAAATAAGACATGCATTTTTGCCTGGTTCAAATAAAGTGTATGAATCTGCATTCTGTTTTTGTGTTTCTTTTCTTTCATTTTCTTGAAACATTTCTCCATTTTATGGGAGTTGCAAGGCAGTCTGTTTGAAGTTAGTATGTACGGTTTATTCAAAATTGCTGCCACTAAACGCTAACTTGATTTTCCTATGCTATGTAATGTATTTGAGGCTACAATTTGGATTAAAACAAGTACAAATGAAATGACATGCATAAATGAGGTAAAAGTGTTGACAAAGAACTGTTTAAACAAATAAATTTAAAATGTTCGGAACATAACTTACCTCAATCGCAGTTTTTCTTTAAATATAATTGAGATTAATTGATGAATTCTCAATTCAAATTGTTCTTTGAGTCTGTTAAAACACAACAAATGATCTTTATAAAATCATTTTTTGCAGTATTTCTTAATCAGCCTTCACTGGTTGGTTGGACTATTGTGCAAAAACTGATGTACAGAAAGTAAAATAGACCAACAAAGATTTTAAACTAAGCAATGATTTTTGCTCACCATTCTGTAAATAGACTCTACTTATTTGGGGCTTTTCCACCTGCGTTGGCACTCAAAGCACTTTACAGTATAGCTAACATTGAGCATTCATACCTGATGGGGATGCTGCCATGCTAGGTGCAATCCACCATCAGGAGCAGTTGAGGGTTCGGTGTCTTGCTCAAGGATACCTTGGCATGAACTCCTGGCAGGAAATCAAACCGGCAACCCTCCGGTTACAGGGTGGTCACTGTATACTGTACACTGAGCCATCCTTTAATTCAATTCAATTCAATTATAACTTTATTTGTCCGTTAGGAACTTCACTTGCAGCCAGAGCGCCGGGACAACACAGTCATTAAAAACCACATACAAAACCACATTCATTAAAAACATCATAAAACAATAAAATATAAATAAGTAAAACCAGAATAAAACAATAAAATCAATAAATGAGAACATTTACTTATCATTTTCCAGTACATGCCCATCAGTCACAAGGCCCCTCAGCCATTCAGCAGTCGGATTGAGGTGGGTATGAAGGAGGATGTTGCTCACATCCTGTCCCAACCACTCTTCTAGAACTCCAAATGTGGATCATACAAATGTGTCAAAAATGAGCTGATGTAAAACCTGCCATTCTCACACATAACGGCAATGTGTGGATATTAAAAATCTTCTTTCATATGGGCCAATTTTCATATTACGGGCATTTATCAGTACTTTCTAGATATTTCTCCACAGTCCAAGTTGATTACTCGGGGAAGGACCCAAATGCAGACTTCTTCTTTCGGCTTTTCCATTTAGGGGTCACCACAGCAAGTCAGTTTCTTCCATCTAACCCTATCTGCTGCATCCTCTTTGGTCACACCAACTATCTTCATGTCTTCCTTCACTGAGTCCATGAACCTCCTCTTTGGCCTTCCTCTAGTCCTCTTTCCTAGTGGTTCCAAATCCAGCATCCTTCTTCCGATGTACTCTCTCTCTCCTCTGTACGTGCCCAAACCATCTCAGTCTTGCCTCTCTAACTTTATCCCCAAAACCTCTAACATGTGCTGTTCCCCTGATGTACAGCATGGCTGGTCTCACCACGGTTTTGTACACTTTCCCTTTCATTCTAGCTGAAATTCTTCTGTCACACATCACACCTGATACTTTCCTCCACCCGTTCCAGCCTACCTGGACATGCTTCTTCATCTCTTTTCCACACTCTCCATTGCTCTGGACTGTTGATCCTAGATACTTAAACTCTTCCACCTTCTTTACCTCTTCTCCCTGTAACCTCACTTTTCCATTTGGATCCCTCTCATTCACACACATGTACTCTGTCTTACTCTGACTAATCTTCATTACTCTTCTTTCTAGTGCAAACCTCCACCTCTCCAGACTATGCAGTTTAAGCTGATTTATTGAAGAGAGAGGGTTTCAGAGACCAGAAGGTGTTGTTTATGGTGAGGCAAGGCTTGAGAATGTCTGGACAGCTGACGGCTTGGCTGCAAGTGACTACTTTCTGTCGATGTTAGATTACATGCTGGACAAAATTTTATTTTGATTTTTATCTTGATTTTATCTTGATTTTTTTTTTTTTCTTCTCATGAGCAATTAACGTTCTGTTTCATTGTCTTCCGCTTATCCATGACCGAGAAGCCCAGGTTTCTCTCACCTTGCCTGCATCCTTTAACTCACATTGGAGGATCCCGAGATGTTTCCTGGCCAGCTGTAAGACATAGTCTCTGCAGTGGGTTCGGGTCTACTTCTGAATCTCCTCCTGGTGGGATGTGCCCGAAACACCTCACCAGCGAGGCGCTCGGGAGGCATCCTAATCAGATGCCCAAAAAAACCCATAAGGCTTCTCTCAACTCACAAGAGCAAGGACTCTACTCTGAGCTCCTACCGGATGGCAGAGCTCCTCCCTCTATCCCTGAGTGAGAGTCCACTCACCCTGAGTAGGAAGCTCATTTATGTCAACAAATAACGTGTTTTACCTCTCAAATCGCATTCTTACAGGTTGTAGGAGAGGAACTGCATTATTTGACTACTGTAACTGGGAGGAGGATGCTGTTCAGAACAAAGACCTCACTGGACTTCCCATCCTATCCTCTCGACAGCATGATTAACCCTTGCAGGAGACTCCGACTCACACTGAGAGACACAGGAAGTCATCCCTGCCTGTCAGCATTGTTAAACTGTGAACTGTAAATGTCACATGGTCACTACACACAATGCACAACCCTGTTTTACACTGATTGTCTTAATACACTTGCTTTTTATTTGGGATTATTTTTGTATGATTACCCCATTTTAATTATTGTTGTTCATTAATTTTGTACATTTTGCTTTAATCTAATTTACTACTCTAATTTTGCTACTGCTCTCCTTGATCGGAAATTGTGTTTTAACAAGAGGAATTTCCCCTGGGGGATTAATAAAGTATTTATGATTCTGATTTTTTATAATTTGCACTATTTTCACTTAAAAAATCTTAGCATAGACCCTAAAAAACTATTAAAAAAGAAAAGAAGCACAAGCAGAGAGCCCTGCGGAACACCTCTCTCCTGAGGTAATGTGAAAGCACATTACCATTCTCTGCCAGACTGCCTTGGCCCTTTCCCACGTACCCCCTACTCTAACCAGGGTCTGTACCCCCTACTCTAACCCCTGGCTTGCTATCTCATTCATTGTTCTAAATTGTCTGTTTATTTAGAATTACACTGCTAGTTGGTACAATACAATTCACATGTTGTCCACTTCTCTCCCTCCTCTCTGGGAGAGAGCCCCATTCAGGACTCGGCGTTTCTGTCCTGGGCATGGCCACACCGAGGAGACCTCCACGCTTCATCATCCCCGCTCCATCAGGATGAAATCCATCTGCTCATCCCCGTCCAGGGCATCGCTGGGCTGAGGAGTCCCCCGTGTTACCATCAGGATGAAGAACATCTACTCATCTCCGTACTGGACATCTCCGGGCTGAGTTGTCTCCCGTGTTTCCATCAGGATGAAGAACATCTATTGACTTCTTTAGATATTTAACTGTAGATTAGATTAAGCTAATATTTAAACAATAATCTTTGACACATTGTTTGCTCGTCCCGGGGGAGGGATCTCTCTTTCATGTGGATCCCCACGAGGTTTCTTATTTTTTCCCCACTGATGGTTTTTTTTATGAGTTTTTCCTCACTGAGAAGGAGAGTCTAAGTGCATAAATGTGCTAGTCTTGTTTAGTTAGCATTTGTTATTTTCTTGCTGTATATTTGTGTTAACATATTCCTCTTTTTCTTGTGAAGCCCATCGAGACGGAAATTCTGTGATTTTGGGCTATACAAATAAAATTGAATTGAATTGAATTGGAAAGGCCAGAATAATAATAATAATGGTTTATGACCCTCAATGCTCAGATTATACAATGGAATTGTTCCTGTGTTGTTTTAAAAATACTTTTAAAAACAGCCATAATTTGATTTTAACTATAGCAAGTTCTCATTTTCAATACTGAAAATGATGGAACAGTATGATCTTAACAAAAGGAGGAGTAAACTAAGTCCATCTGGAGAAAGATGTCTTTTTGACTACCTCTTGTTTTCCACAGAGAAAGACATCCTGGAAATTTTAATGACAACTCAACTAATGAAGTTTTTGTTTGTTTATTTATACTTATTTAAACTCAGACTTGTGCTTTGATTTTTCCACACAGCACCTGCCCTTCAAAAAATGTTTGCGCACCATCTGGGTTTATTCCACCCCACTCACATATTGTCTAGTTACGCCCCTGCTCATACACCCAAACGTCTGGTTTTGGAAAAAAAAACACAGCTTTGCTGAATAAAAATTAAAATCAGCTTGCTAAAAGAAAATAAAAAAGCCGGATAATTTTATTTTGATGGTGACAATTTGAAAAAAAAAAAATATATAATGGAGTGACGGATAGAAACAGTTAATCTAAAGCGGGAGGTTGACGATTTGTTTTGCTGTTGGTTGTTTCACACGTGAGCGAGAGAGAAGCGGAAGACTAGAGGAGCCTCCCTCACGGCCTTCAGGAGGGACTGAAGGTGACTCTCCTCTCGGCTGGGATGCAGAGTGAGATTTTGGGGAGGGGGTCCTCTCGCTCAGACATCACGTCTCCCATTCTGGAGAACAAAACTGCGCGCAGCGACCTAAAACCGAACCATACGATCATTTGATTGCTTTCATTTTTATTCTAATCTGGTTACTTGAGCCTGGAGAGGACGGCGCTGCCGGCAGGAAAGACCAGCCCATCTCCCGCTGCGTCTGTCTGAACGGTGTGCATGCATGTGTTCCGCACCGTACGGGCGCAAAAAGCGTCCAAGATCCGCAGGGAGCATCTTCCCCATCAGCAAGGGCGTGCAAGTGGATGCGGAGCGCCGGGAGAGCACAGAGGGGGCCTTGGATGACAGCAGGATGGTGAGTAGAATCTGATCATCCTCTGAGTTATTGGAAAGATTTTGGAGGTAAAGTGTTTTGGGTTTTTTGTCGTTTCTTTGTTTTCTTGTGTTGTGTTTTTTTTTTTTTTTTTTTTGCTGCAGACTGTGCAGGAATTTAACACCCTGGTGGCGCTGTACAGGGAGCAGGTCATTTCTGTAGGAGAGATCTCAGCTGACTGTCCATCCTTGCGGGCTCAGATGCAACACACACGATCCAAAGGATGCTCAATGGCCCGGGCAGCACACCAGGACCTGGCTGTAATCTCTGTCTCAGGGTAAGGAAAAATTAACCTGCTTATGGCATTTCTGGGAAGATTTTACCCGTTTTTCTTACTTTAAAAAAAACCCCTGAATAATTCCATTTAATTTATTCATGTCATTTAAAATGGTGGGAAAAGAAGTAAAATAGTTCATTAAAAGTCTTTATGAAATGTGATGACCTAGAAAAACACTCTGTCCTTTCTCTCTGCATTGTTTCTGCTGCAGGCCGGAGGATGGAGAGATCCATCCTGAAATCTGTCGGCTCTTCATCCAGCTGCAGTGCTGCCTGGAGATGTTCGTCACAGAGATGCTCAAGTCCATGTGCCTGCTAGGGGTGCTGCAGTTGCACAGAAAAAGTAAACCTTCACAACATCTGTTCAGACAGAAAACAAACCAGATTAAAAAAAAAAAGATTAACTCGTAATGGAGCAGTTAGATTATAAAAAATGTACAAAATAAAAGTAGTGAAGCAACAAAATGATGAGTGACCGAATGATTGATATACAACAACCCTTTTTAAAACAATACCCTCCATGGTGTCCATGTAACTAGAATAAATCATTTTGTGTTTGAAAACAATAGTATAGTAGAGTGATAACTTCTCTGGGTTTTTAAACCGTACTATATTCAATTGACCAGTTTTTTTTTTTTTTATTTTCTTATCCAGACTTCAATAGGATGGATATTAAAAGATAAAACTGTCAAAAATGAACAAATAATGAAAACAAATTACTCTCAATTTGTTTCCAAGTTAAAGAAAGATACTGTAGATGGCTCAATAGATTGATTAATTTAATGGGGCGTCATTGCTGCACCCTGTTTTAGTTTTTTTTTTTTTTTTTTGTGCCACGTTAAGGTGTGGAGATTCGTGCGCAATCCTATTCTCAGTTTGGACTTCACTTCGAATGGCGAAATCTAATGAGTATCTGTAATGTGATTGGTTAGTAAAACCATCACCTCAGTAAAGGGATCTGGTAAAATGTGATCGGAGATCGGATGAGGAGCTCCTCCCGAATGGCAAAGCTCCTCATCCGATCTCTGGGTGAGAGCCCAGCCACCCTGCGGAGGAAGCTCATTTCGGCCGCTTGTTTCCGCGATCTCAGTCTTTCGGTCACCACCCACAGCTGGTGACCATAGGTGAGGGTGGGAACATAGATCAACTTGTAAATCGAGAGCTTTGCTTTTCGGCTCAGCTCTCTTTTTACCACGACGGAACGATGCAGCGTTCTGGTTATTGCTGGCGCCGCACCGATCCGCCTGTCGATCTCCCGCTCCATCTTTCCCCCACTCGTGAACAAGACCCTGAGATACTTGAATTCCTCCACTTGAGGCAGGACCCTGTCCCTCACCCGCAGGGGGCATTCCACCCTTTTCCGGGCGAGGACCATGGTCTCGGATTTGGAGGCACTAATTCCCATCCCGGCCGCTTCACACTCGGCAGCAAATCGATCCAGTAAGAGCTGAAGATCGCGGACCGATGAAGCCAACAGGACCACATCATCCGCAAAAAGTAGAGATCCAATCCTGAGGTCACCAAACCGTAGATCCAGAGCTTTTGTTACAATGTATTACTTTTTCTTACACGACTGTATTAAAAACTACTAGAGATTATTTATGTCTATATTTAGGTTCAAATATTTAACAACATTTTCAGGTCTTTTCTGTTTTGTGTAATGTTTTCTTGTTATTTTGGTGTGTGTCTTTACTCCTGCAGGTACAGACTCTGAGACGCGAGTGGACTTCAGGATGGACGAGAGCTCAGACGTTCCCATTCTGGACGACCGATCGTCCTCTCCTATTGATCCTACGGAGCAATGGCTGGTTGGAACTGATATTGAAAACATCGAGAGGTTTGCACCTGTATTGTTTTTTAAAAAAAATTATGAGGCAGCTCTTAGTAAATCATAAAGGCTGATGAGATATTCATATGTTTTGGCAGAGACATGAGAGAGATGCGAAACTTACTCAGCAAACTCAGGGAGACGATGCCATTGCCTCTGAAAAATCAAGGTACGGTTACGTATTAAGCGGGTATTTGTTAATGTAGAGCAGTTCCGGGAAGATGAAAAAGGGTTGCATGTAAGAAAGCTAAAGTAGCAACAAGCAGATTGATGTTTGGCTGATGCATGTTGTAGCCACGTGGGGCTCCATTTGTGCTTTTATCTTCTGATTATTTCATTCAAGACATCTCCTAATAAGGTTTAAAAAAAACGGGACTACCACCACTGGTCACTTGGTTACCTATGCTGAACTCTTATTGAAGAATAATGCAGTACTGAAAAACCACTGCATATAGAAACTGAACATAGCAACAAAGTATTCCTCTACGATCCAAAAAGCCTTCTTATAAACTGCAAAAAGCCGTCTTATAGACTTCTATTGAAAAATTGGTAGCCTTTATTCCGTCTGTATTGTTGCTGAGATAACCTTTCTTGGTATGTTGTCTTGGTTACAACACATTTTGAATAGTTCTGGGTTTTTTTTGTTGTTGTTACTTACCCCATTGGACAAGTTCTTCAAATTAATAACTGGCTAATCAGATGCATCAATTAAACTATGTGGTGATTGTCTAGCTCACATGGGGACGTTCAAGACATTTGATTGACAGAGAATACTGAGCCAGTAACAGCAGGAAGCCAGACCGTGAGTCAGACAATTTGACAATTCATCACTCGTAACTTTAAAAAACTCGGTCCTGTCTGGCAAGATTGTTACCAAGTGAATGCAGACTGGACCAATAATTTGTTATTTCCGGCTTTGAAAATTTAGCATAATCCTGTCCATATTGGCAGAAAATTGCAACTAAATTGGCTTCATTTGGTTGGAGCCAAACGTTATGGGTGACGTCACTTTATCACTTTACTAGGTACACGCCTTCTACAATATTGGCAGCGGTTACAATGGGTTCACTGTCTCACTGCTAAAAATTGTATACTGGAGACTCTCTGGCCAGTTTATCAAATCTATCCCATATTTTCTTCATTTGTCTCAAACTTGGTGCTGGTTACACTACACTTATACACTTTATATAGATTATATAAAGTGGAACAGGTAGCCTCTTGCCCATGTAAAACAATAACATGAGGACTACCTGTTGTGTTCTTCTCCTGTTTTAGAACTTCTGTTTCAATGCTGAACGTGTTGGGTGCGCGCAAATCCCATTTCGTAGATTTTAGGTCGAACTCCCTGTTTTCTATCAACTACAATCAGTCTGACCACTTGCCTCTGAAATCCCTTTTTTGGAAACCCTGTAGATGTGGGAGAAGATTCCAATAGACCAGTAGTTTCTAAACTACACACAGCAACAATCATGCAACGCCCAAAGTCTCTTAGATCCTCTTGCTAAATCAAGAATCCAGAAAACCTTTATTAGTTCCAGAGTGGGGAATTTGTTATATAGAACAGCATAGTTATAGACAGAGGACAGGAACATACATTATAAAAAGAGCTAAAATAGATTTTAATAAAGATTAAAAATATATGCATTACAAAGAGAACTATTGTAAAATTTTTAAGTGGATGAGAATCAAGGAAATAAATTGTTGTACAGAGAATTATAGATATTGCACGTGATTACAATTGTTCATTGTAGAGGGTGGCTCACTGGTGGAGCGTCCGTCCGCGGACCGGAAGTTCACGGGTTCGATGCCCACTGAGTTCACGTCTAGGGTCCTTGGAGAAGACAATTCCCTCCCCCCTTGATGTTCATCCAAAGTTCAAAATTGATCAAATTTTCACAGTTGTGGGTATTTGATTGCTGCTTTGTGATTGGCTTCTTAGACATCTGTGTTTTGCAAAAGCAAAAAGGATGGATTTGATCACTAAGCTGGAAGAGGTTTATGATATGTAAAGGAGGTAAAACAAGTATGAGAACAGTTGGAAGAAGGTTTGTTTGAAGGGTGTGCTGATGTTTGTTTCTTTGCAGATGATAGCAGCTTGTTAAATCTGACACCCCACCCGCTGGTCAGACAGCGGAAGAGACGTTTTCCCGGACTCTGCTGCATGGTGTCCGGCTGAGAATCCGCCAGCAGAACCACAATCAGCATACAGGAAAGAAATTATTTTCTTTTTGTTCAATCATCTGATGGACTTCAATTCCTAAAGGCATTCCCCATCCTTTTTTGAAATATCTGAAATTGTAATCTTGAAAAATTTCCAGATTGAGTTTTTTTTTTTTTTTTGTCCTCTTTAAATTTCCTCCATCAGATTTTTCTATTTAGTTTCAGACATCATCTGGACTACATGCATTTTCAGTTTCTTGGAACAGTGGAAACTACGTCCACCATTTGGAAACCAGCAGCTTTCAGGTTGAATTTGGTTTAAATGGAAAAACATGGACAGAGTGAAAGAACATTTGTTAAATGGCTTTTCCTCTTAATCTGTCTGTTTTTATAAAATATTGTGCTAAATATTCATATTGAGGCTATGCACAGATATTTCCAGCTGACTCACTGTGCTTGTGTCGTGCCTCTCTAAGTAAACATCATGATAGCATTACTCAGTGGAGACCTATGGGTCTCTCCTAAACTGTGTGATGTGACAAAACAAAGTCATTTAACGTTCATGCACAACACCACTTTCTACATTTAAACTTTTTAGCAAACTGTGGGGGGGAAACGCATTTAGAGTTTATTGAGTGTCTCAAACAAATTCTATGCCAGAAAAAGTTTATATGCCTAATTGAAACTTTACCTCTCATTGTTCAACACATTTATGTTTGATTTTTTATTTGTAAGTACTTTGTATTACACAATATTTCTTAATCAGCACAAAACATAAAAAACACTTGATGGACAGATTATAAAACGGTTTGAGTTGTATTATTTTTTTTTTGTCGCTTTGTCACTTTAGTCACTTTATTCTCTGTTGGTGCAACAGAATTTTTTCGCTTTTTTTCCACACCATCATTAAAAGTCACTGGACATATACTTTACCAATGTTACATGTAGGATATTGTTGGCCATATATTTAAATTATGTCAAATACAATAAAAATAAATCCTAAACTGAAGTTTATTACATATTTAAAAAGGAAACTTGTGGTGATACATTTGTAATCTTACCAAAAAAGTTTGTCTTTGTTACAATAAACACTACATTTAACTGCACATCTAAAGTTATTTCACTTTTGACTAAATGGGACAGTCTTTTTTTCAACTATATTTTCAATTCAATTAGTAAAATGGTTTATGTTTTATGGTCAGAATAGATAAATAATGATGCTACATATCAAGTCTACTATTTCATCAAGCGGTCATTTGAGGCACGATAACAAAAGTGATATTTAATGTTTTAAAAGAATGTGGATTTAAAAATTGGACTTTAAAACCACTGAGCCATTAGAGGACTACTGATCTCAGACCAGTATAAATCATTTACACTTACCGCAAAAGCACAACAAAGTTTGTTTGAATCTTGCCGAAGAGCTCAGACAAAACAAAACACGAATCTATCCTCGATCAAGCAATCTAATTATGTATCATATATTGTTTATGTATCTTATATTGTCACCTTGACACAAAGTGAGGATACTAACTAAACAGGCAAGCAATTAGCATTGCCAAACTCTTTGAATAAGTGTTGCTATAATTTGCAAAATGACGCAGATGTAGATGATGACTCAGCTCATAATACAGACGATAATTCTTCGACCAAATGAAAGAACTTAGCTACTCATGTTCCTTTAGACTTTTTGCTAGATGGGTAACTCCCTGTCCACATTTAGAACTCCCCTGAATTGTTTATTAAGTTATTAATTAATACAGCGATAGTCAAACCATGTGATTCTCTAAAAGACTACATTTTCACTGCGATTTCAGAGTATTTCAAATCGGACTGTGAACCCAGCCTCGCAACTTAATTACGCATTCAGTACAATCCATTAGTCTGCACCAGTTACACTTTATGGGCAAAATTAAATTGAACTTGCTTTACAAGTTGTACCTCCACGTTCTCTGTCCATGTGCATGTTGCCATAATTGCAGTTAAATTTTCGGTCACGAAAATGAGCTTATAGTGTTACGAGCCAGGATAAAAGTTCAGACATGCCAGAATTTCATCCACTTGTTTGATTACTAGTCAGGAGCAACAGATTGGACCTCAAAACCTCCTGCACAAATAGTGACCTAGACACACAATTAAGCTGAAATTTGGGCCAATTTTAAATTGTTGTATGACCTAAAATTAGGCTAAATTCTGTCCGAATATCACAAAGTGTATGTCCAGCTCAATAGGACAAACTTTTAGTTATAATCACACATTTCTGCAACATGTGGAAGCACCATGGTAGAAGAGTTGAGGACCAGTGGTGCAGGTGGGAAACTAGATGGCCCGGTAATTTACAGCAATACCGTCCTTTTAGGGATTTGCGCCTTCTTCACCTCTAGGGACCAATTCAGAGCACTCATACTAAACCAATGAGAACACCACCATTTTTCATTTGATGATCACACATAATCCCTGACTGTAGCCATACAGGGGACTTTTGATTCAGCAGTGCCTCATTCTTGGGGCCATCAAGCAGAATCTTGACCTAAAGTTCATGAAAAATTCTGTCCATATATGCAGTAAACAGTACCAGTTTAAAATAGTAATAGGTTTCTGGGGGTATTTTGTTGAAGTTTGTTTGTCTTTCAGCTGTGCATTTATTCTCATTTGGCGTAGAGAAATTAAAGTTTGTTGAGGATGAATTAATGAAGCCATTCTCACAAGAAAGCAGAATTGAAGAAGAAAAAAAAAAGGCCATTGACGCTCCCAGCTTCTGTAAGAATTCAGCATCATGTTAGAAAGAGTTTGTGCACCTTTATCAAAATATACAAGTCATCAACATTTAAATAAAGTTGTTTTAGAATGTGGCTCTGTAACAATCAATTGATTCAGAAATTTTACTGACTGACCTTTTACTATTGAATTGAAAATGAATCCCTCAGGGGAAATTACAGTTGCTTTAAAACCCGACTAAAGATGTAGACACATGGTTACATACTGCCACATCACAGCCCTTCACCACCAGAGGGCGATGAAAGTGAACAAGTGAAAGATGGAAAAACAACCTCTGGTAAATTGAGCAAAACAATAATATTGTTGACAACACAGAAGAGGAACCATGTTTATGTAGAACAAGATATTTTCCGACGAGTTTACCATACTTGTGAGCAAACCTCTAAACAATATTGATTCATTTAGTAAGTGCCAGGTTTTGGTGTTAAATGGTGTTGGAAAAAACAGCCTTATCAGAATAACAATTAGCTCACATAAACAACATAAAAACAATCCACATCACCTTAAAATGTTACTCATCAGCATGAAGACGTATTTTACTTTAAGAATCAGCTTTTTAAAAAGAGAAAAAAAAAATCCTATGTGCTTTACTGCAAGAAAAAATATAAAAAGGCAAATTTGAGAGTAACTTTTTTTTTTCCTCATGCTTTTTATTTATTTATTTTATGGGCTTTCTTGGAAAATTGTGACGTTCTATGTTTGTTTGATCTGACATCTGCTTCGATGATCTAGGTGTAAATTTCACTTAGCAAACATTATAATGACGAAAAAAGATTGTTCCACACGTGGAGATTTACTGTAGGTTTTCTTATCTTCAGCATTCCATTGGAGGCATTTCATGTTGAATGTAGGTGTAACGTAACTTGTAAATAAGTGTGCAGTTATTTTTTTTTCTCTTAAATGTCATGTGATGGTTTGAATCACTAAAAGTGTGTTTTGTTAAAGCATGTGTCTCCTTCTGACCAGTCCGTGTGTAGGTGTTCTGCAATATGAAGAAACACAGCAAAACTAATGTACAGCCTAAGGGCGTTTTCTAACACAAATAAAGTTTTATATTCAAGTTCATTAACGTTTGCTTTTGTATGTTCACTGGGAGTGTTGCAATACGACAAAATTAAGTTGGAGTCACTCGGTTTTTTTTTTTTATCCCCAACATGTGCTGAAACAATGGTTGTTCTGTAAAAGGGGCCAAATTGTGAAAATGTTTGGACGAGAAAAGGCAGCACAAGTTGTTCCAACCCCCATCACATACTTTTAATGTCAAGTTATCAACACAAAACATCTGGTTTAAATCTCTGCTGCCTGGAAAGCTGCAGAGCTTTTCCCGTAACAAGGAGTGAAGGGGTTGTGAAAGAAATTTATGGCTTTCTGGTGCACTGATTTATTGATTATTTTCTATGCTGGCATGGTTGTAATGTGCTTTTAGGCATTGGTTGGACTATATGATCTCGTAAAAGAGATCCACCCACAAGTGTTGAGGTTGAGTTTAAAAACCTGAAGTAAACTCTAGCAAAAGCTTCAGATTCGGATCTGCCTGCAGTGCAGAAACCTTCATATCTGCACTCATTGTCTGTCCTTATTCTCCTTATTTATCTGCTGATGCCAACAGCAGATAAATTCAGTCATTGGTTAGAAAATCTACAAACAGACATCGGTGCTCGTGGTGAGTGAAAATAGTTTTTTTTATAAACATTTCAGGTAGAAATGTGCTTAATGACAACAAAACATTCTCCTTTTGTTTTCTTTTTACATCAAAATGATTCCATCAACTTTGTGATATTGCTTTTTGTTTTTAGAAAACAAAATTTAGTGATTTAGTAAACATGCAAAAATATCAATAGAGATTATAATGCTTTCATTTTCTTATCTCATGTTTTCTTTTCAAAGACATTTTGAAACTTTTTCAAACAATGTTTAACTACTATCACTTGTAGAAAGTGATATGCATGGATATAGAAATGTTTGAAAGTCTCGAAATAACCCAAAATTGTGTTTGTGTAGGTGAAAAGCTGTAGTGATGGTTGCTTCCAGCTTTTTGCTGCTCCTCCAGATCCTCAGCTGCATATCATGCAGCCTGGCTTGTTTTTGTGATAAATATTCCTGGACGGCCTGGTCCGCTTGCTCCATGACCTGCAACCACGGAACCCAAAGCAGGCAAAGGTGAGAGCACACAGATCTACAGGATTTACACGCTCTATGAATATGTGCACGTCGTCTATTTGAAAGCATGTACAGGTCAAGCCAAGTTTGCTTGATGCATTGAAGTACAAATGCAAACATTCTGCTTCATTACTGTAGTGTGGCCCAGACTGATGTGATAACTGAAAGCTTTGATCAAATTCAATTAAATTTGTTGGTGTAACCCGATGACACAACATAGTTGCCTCAATGGGCTTCACACAATGACTTGATATAACAAACAAACACAAAAATCAGTTTTAAGATAAACTAGAAATGTGCTTTTTTAACTAACCTGCTGCTTGATGCCTTGAAGCCGCCTAGTTATGCTGAAATGCTGAAATTGGACCACAACCCCCATCATGCCTAGCGCCTACCTCGGATACTCTGAGCAGAGCTCTGCTCTGTAGATTGAATTAGTTCAAACGCAACCTAACTAAACTCGAAACAAACACATGCAGCCTTTTAAAGCACTGTACAAATAAACTCTGTTATTATTTTTGGATTGTTTCTGCAAAACAGTTTTTTTTTTTCTCCTTCAGCCATCTGCAAGCTGCCAGGTTGTTCACATACATGCACATTTTGATGGATAAAGATTGATAGAACTACAGACGTTTTTTACTTTTGAAAACTGAGAAAGAACATGTTTTTCCCTTTGTTTTAGTAAACCGAGGGACTTTACTTGAACTTTTTCTGTTTTCAAACAGTCAAATCTCAAAAACTATTAATGGTTATCTTAATTTTGTTGTACCAGAAGAGAGACAAAATCCTTGTGAGCATTTAAAACTAAAATGGTGTTTCTAAAAGAAATCTTCCTTGAATTATCAAATTTTGAAGGGCATACACTTTTGAAAGGAAACTATTCAAGTCAAAGGGGTAAATATCACTAAAATTGAAATACAACAAAAACTAGGCAAAAATTAAAGAGTCTGTATAGCAGCCTGGAAGTCCCAATAAAGCCGGTCGTTTAGAGGGAAAAAAGGGGCTATAATGAAGAAAACAGGAAAACAATAATTGCTGCCTTTTTAAGGTAAAAGCAACAATAGCTAAATATTCACAATAGCTATTCCTGAAACTGACGAGACAGAATCTGAACATTCAATGCTTTACACCCTTCTATTCAGTGAGGAAAATTTCCGGAAAATGAAGAAACACCAGGAATCAGGCAACGTTGATGAGGATATAACAGGCACTGACGCTTCCTCAGTCTAGCGATGTCCTGCCGATGTCCTTACTCCCACCGAGTAGAGAATGACGGTGCAGTGGTTAGCACAGTGGCCTCACAGCAAGAAGGCTGTGGATTTGAATCCCGGGTGAGGGACAAGGTTTGAAATCCTGGTCTTTCAGTGTGGAGTTTGCATGTTCTCCCTGTGTTTGCGTAGGTTTTCTCTGGGTATTACGGTTTCCTCCCACCCTCCAAAAAACATGCGCGTTCGGTTGAGGACGCCCTCCAAAACGAGATGTCTCTACACTGCTGCTTTTGTATCGATTATCATTACTACATCATTGTCTGTCTGCTCTGTTCTACTGAACATATTTTATTTTGCCAAGAGGTCCCTTGCGTGTTAAATCCTCCTTTCTGTACCAGTGTAAAAAGAAAAAAAAAATGTATAAACTGCTAACTTTATGTATTATTGTTGATGATGGATGGAGATAAAAGAAGGGTTAACACTAACCGTAAAAGAAAAAGAATCATTACTGTATAAGAAAGTAAACCACACAAATACCGTACACTGCTAAAGTTTATATGCCAAAAAAACACCTGCAAATTTGTTAAGAAAAGCCAAAACAGGCAATCACCAGGAGTTAATAGGAGATGGAAAATCATCAGGAGCACCTTTTAGACAACAGACAATAAATTGGAGGTCAAGCTTTGATAAACAACAGCAACAACACAAAGTTTTTTGACAACTGAACCAAATAATGTCCCGTTGTTCATATAGACTTTGAAAGTGTGCATGCGATGAACCGTGTAAAACATAGAGGATTTTTATAATAATAATGCATTGTATTTTTATGGCGCTTTTCAGGACTCTCAAAGACGCTTCACATATGCATTATTCATTCATCCCATAACAGGTGATGGTAAGCTGTTCTTGTGGCCACAGCTGCCCTGGGGCAAACTGACAGAAGCGAGGCTGCCATTTTGCGCCATCGCCCTTCTGACCATCACCAACCAATCGCGCACACACCATTCAGACTAGGCAATGTGGGTGAAGTGTCTTGCCCAGGGACACAACGACTATTTTAACCGCAACGGCCGTCCCACCGTGGCACCTGGGGTTCCGGCGGTCTCCCATCCAAGTACAGCCTAGGCCGAGCCTGCTTACCTACTGAGGTCTGACGGGATCAGGCATTGACAGGCTGGTATGGCCACGGTTATTGAGGCATAAACAGCACTTTGCATAAATCTGGGGTGAATACGAAAACAAAAATCCCAACACAGAGATGACCACACATCCATTTACAGGGCAGTGGAGGTAGGCCCTAACCAGGGCCTCCAGAATGCTGATGCCTGGTGATATATCAGCTGTAGGTCCTTCGAATCCAGACAATGTACAAGAACACACGTACCAAATATGGAGACCCAATTTTTCACAATTTGTAAATGAGTCATGCACCATTAGACTGGACATTTTCTTTTATTATTTGCTAATATAATTAATTGATTCATAAATGTTAAGCCTCTTGGAATTAAGATACATTTTGTAATTTTTCCCAGACAAGTTCATTATGATGATTATTTCTGGAAGAACAGCTGCCAGCAACTGTGCGAAATGCATGACACAAGGTCCTGTAACACACACGCGTGTCCGATTAACTGCCAGCTTACAGAGTTTGGACCGTGGTCCGACTGCTCGGCCTGCGCCAAGAAACAGGCAAGTAGGACACAACCACACGCAAAACACACTTCTTTTTTCTTTATTTGTTTTCTGATGAAGGTTGATTCCAAAAGAAAATTAAATGTTATATTGCAATTCGAAGGATGATTTATTAAGTTTCAGTGAAACCAATATTGATGCACTGTGATCCCTAATGAGCTGAGTTGACTCAAAATTTATTGTTTGACTTATTACACAATAAATTTTGAGTTTTAATTTGGCAGATACTGGGGCGGCACAGTGGCGCAGTGGCCTCACAGCAAGAAGGTCAGGGTTTGAGTCCCGAGTGGGACGAGGCTTGAAACACTGGTCTTTCTGTGTGGAGTTTGGATGTTCTTCCCATATGTGTGGGTTTTCTCAAAGTACTCTGGTTTCCTCCAACCCTGCAAAAACATGCATGTCAGGTTGATTGGATTCTATGAAACTGCCCCTAGCAATAAGTGTGTGTGTGTGGATGGTTCTGTACTGCTTATCCCAGGAGCCCTTTCTGGGTGATGACAGGTGAGAAGAGGGGTACACCCCGAACATTAGTCACTTTAGAGAAAAAAAAAAAAATTTCTTCCAAGCTGTATTGCAACATCTAAATAAATCCAAATAAGTTATACTTTCATTTAAAAGAGCAGCTTATAGAGATTTACAGTGGCATGGTTACACCCATAAAGTTCTTTTATTTTAAGAAACGCATAGGCTACCCCAGGATGACTCCAGTAAAAGCTCTGTTTAATGTAGAAAACTATCAATAGTTTGTCCCAAAAGGTTGATTTCATAATTAATTTTGAAATCTCGAGACAGCAAGAAGACACCAACAAATCTTCCAAGAAAGTCCACATTTTAATTGCTTGAAAGTGGCTTGTGTTAAGATACCGGTGGTGCAGTGATTAGCATAGTGGCCTTACAGCGAGAATATCAGGGGGTTCGAGTCTGGGCTGGGGACAAGATTTGGAACACTTGCCTTTCTGTGTGGGGTTTGAATATTCTCCCCGTGTATGTGTGGGGTTTCTCCGGTTCCTCCGGTTTCCTAATTGGCCTCTAGGAAATTGCCCCTAAGAATGAGTGTGTGTGTAGATGGTTGTCTGTGTGTGTTGCCCCGCAACAGATTGGCAACCTGTTAGGGGTGTACCCTGCTTCTCACCTGAAATCAGCTGGGATAGGCTCCACCAATCCCTGTGACCGCATCACAGATAAGCAGTGTAGAATGTGAATGAATGACCTGTGTTGCTATGGTAATGGACAGGCTGACAGACAAGGTTAGACAGGAATTCTATTTGATTGTGACGTTTTCAGATGACACTGTTATATGCAGTAAAATGTGAATAGTTATAGGAAAGAAAGTTGTGTTCAATTAAAATTTATTGTGTTTCATTTTAAACTCCTTTTGTCTACATTTGTCTTAGTTTCGGATTCGATCTGTGGTGAGACCATCCCAGTTTGGTGGATCAAGCTGTAGCCCAGTGCTGACAGAAGAAAGGGACTGTTATCCATCTGTAGAGTGCAAGTTACCAAACATCGACTGCAAAGACAAATTTAAATGTGGAAACGGTGAAGTTTTTTTTTTTTTTTTCAATTACTCCTTTTTTTGTATTCAATGCCTGTTTTTCCTTTCTTTGCCTGATGCTATCTAAATACAGTTTGCTTTGAACAATGTCTTCTTCTAGGGCGCTGCATTGACTCCACGCTTACATGTAACAAGCAGAATGACTGTGGAGATAACTCTGATGAAAAAGACTGTGCTAGCTTCATCCAAGTATGTTTAGGAAATAACGCAGTGTCACCCGGAGCTGAACTGGCAGGATTTGGGTAGGTTATTGTTAAGTATTGTTGAACTCAGAGGTATAAACTGTAATACAGTATATGTGTATATATATATATATATATATATATATATACAGTACATACAGTATATATACACATATATATACTGTGTATAAAATTATATATGTTACATACTGTATGTATACTACATATACAGCAAGATACAGCAAGAAGATATATATATATATATATATATATATATATATATATATATATGTTAAAATTCCACTTCAGAAAACTAGACTTAATCCTCAGGTAAATATGGCAGTGTTTTTTTTTTATTTGTTTTTAAAAATTTTGACATTTTTTTTTTTTTTTTTTTTTTAATACTGCCAGACCAATCAAAGTTTCTATAAACACAACAGTAAAAGTTTTAACTGTAACATTTGTGCTGGTTTACCTAACAAGCAAAACAGCATTAATGAAAAAAAGTGATCCTGATTTGTGTTAATAGGTTTGATGCTATGGCAGAAAAGATAAAGGGATCAGTTCTGGACAACACTTTCATGGGAGGAGTTTGTACTATTAAGCGTCCAGGATCCTTGAATCTCTACTATCGAATCCCGCACAACTTTGAAAATCTCGATATACAGGTACTATCAAGCATAATGTTCATATCTGAAATAAGTTTTATGTAATGTGTACGCAAAACGAACACTGTTAGTGTTTTAATGTGATATATTTTACTTCTTAAACAAGAAGAAGAGACATAGACACGTAGAGCCTAAACTTGATATTTGTATGCAATATATCCGATGGTACAACTAGGATTGCAATTTGTTTGTTGAATTATCCACCGCTAGAGGGCACGTTACTGTGGGAAATTCTTTTGAACATGTATGAAGTTTAAATGCAGAAATCCCCATGAAATATTAATCTCCCAAATAAATCTCCATCTCACTCACCCGACTACCTTGTGCTTCCAAACATGAAGATACCTTGTTTGCAATTGCAGAAAAAACCAGGATGTCTCTCTCTTGTTGTAGAGGTTACATTGCTGAAGATTTTTTTGCTTGTTTAGGTTGGAAAGCTTGAGGACTTTAGCAATCAACCCCAAGAGATAAATAGCGAGACCATCGACACAAAGTCCAGTTCATCGTCAACAAGCTTCGGACCGAAGAGAAACGATTTTCTCTTTCTTCTCCTTGTTCTCTTTAATGGCCAACGTTCTAAAATGACCACCAACAAGGAAGCTTATGAAGCTTCTAAGAAAAAGGTAACGTATGAAGAACAAATGTGACACAGGCCTCATTTACCCTCATTTATCAATGCTTTCTAAGCACAAGTTTCTCCTTTTTTTTGTCTTGGATTTGTTTTTAGCTTTAGTCTAATTTAATTGTGGGCTTTATTTCAAGATTTTGCCCTGCTTCTACGTTATTTTAAATTTAAAATTAGGGTCACAGTACAGGAAAGCTAGGAATCCATCATGGACAAAAAAAAAACAACAAATACATCAAGCACAAAGCCTCCTCAGTCTGGCAATGCTCATGAACAAGAAGACAGATGATCCATCAGGAATGTCAAACAGAACTTATTCTTACAGAGAGAGAATCCAACAATGAAAAATTATTAAACTAATTTGCTGTTATGTTGATGTTCCTTCAGTTGTTTAATCTTTATTTCACCAAAACCAAGATCCAAAAGAGGCAGATGTCTGAATTTGGAATAAACCTGGTTTATTCTCTCGGAAGCTGCTTCTCTCATTTTTAAGCTCCATCTATTTGTTTATTCAGACTTTGAAAATGTGTACATCTTAAAAAAAAATGTTTTGGGGAACTTTGTTTGTTAATTTTCTCTGGTTACTTGATTTGAAAGAAAAATTATTTCTGAACTACTGAATGTGTTCAGAATCAGAATGAGACATTTTACTTAGAATTTGTAGCGCATCCTACTAACTTTGCCATGACAACCGTAGACTAAAGACAATAAACCACTGGACCAGTTGGTGTCAGCAATTGGTTTGTTTCTTCATTTTTCAAATTGCGTGGTTTGTAGATGAGTAGCTGGTGGATTGGTGCCTATCCTGGCAACTTGGAAGGCAAGAGCCGGGGTACACCCTTCACAAATTGGCAATCTACCAAAAGGCCAAACTGAGAGACAGACAATTAATGATACTCACAGCCATTCTTATGAGCAATCTAAACCGACCAATAAGCTGAAATACACAAAATGTTGTTGACTTTTTTTTTTTTATTGCTTACCTTATTAATTGAATTGAGTGATCTGAATAAAAAAAAAAAGGTTTTCAAGCTGATAATAAAAGTGTATATTCACATTTTTTATGACAGCATACTAAGCCATATGCTGCATGCCATACTGCACTGTATAATATTTGGTTGCATTTTTTGTTTTCTATCTATCCCTTCACAGGACTCCAAGTTCTTCCGAGTGTACCAGCAAATGCCCGTGTCAACATTCAAGATCAAAGACAGGGACAACGTTGTCCTTTCGCTGCCTTTTCAACAGTTCCTTCATGCTCTCCCTCTCGACTACAACTATGCCCTCTATAGGGAGATTTTTCTGCGCTTTGGGACTCATTACTACAGTTCTGGGAAAATGGGAGGCACTTACGACTTGATGTACCAGTACAGTCGAGAGGAGTTAAAAACATCAGGTACACTAACACCATAGTGTGAAATTTTCCGAACAAAGTCTTGTTTATTGTTTTTGTTTACCATGCTTCTTACAGGTGAAACAGAAGAGCATGTTCAAGGCTGCATTAAACAAGAACTCTTCTTCACTGTCATCCTCTACAGTCAATACAGTAAAAGCCACAGATGCACGGATAACAGGATGACGGAGAAATATGAAGGTCACTATTAAGTTATTTTTTCCAAAATCTACTTATCCATCAATCTACATTGTATGGTTGTAGCAGTACACAAAATTTATGGTTCTATATGTAACTCGGTTGTGAGGGCACGGTTCAGTTCATTTCAAGTATGGTATTGAAACAAAATGCAGGTTGCTTGTATGTTTTTTTTTTTTCATTAAACCAACTATATGTTTTACTGTAATTTAACCAGGAAAATAAAATAAATGCAAAGTGCTGCTTGGTAATATTTTTATAAAATATTCTCAAATAAGCTACATAGATATAAAATGTCACTATAAAAATGCTTGAAAACAGTAAACAAAACTTTTCAAAAGAGAAAAGTGCTGCACCATCAGTTCGACTGGATACAATCTTAGGTATCATGCTGAAGACACTCGAGATGCTGTGTCGTTGATGCAATCTGAATTTGCAGAGACAGGCTGCTTTAATGCCAACCATGTGCGTTTTTACAGTTTTTTTTCTTGTCGCAATACCAGTGATATTTGAAAGTACATATCTATAAACATTGCCAGGCACCGCCCATATTCTGGCGCTAAAACAAAACATAACTTTTTTCACAGAGTTTTTTTTTCTTTAGAAAAGTTAGATTTATCTCATAAATGCTAAAAACTATTTAATTAAATTGCCATTTTATACTGCATTTGATTTATGCTTGTTAACTTTCCATCCACCAGGGTCATACGTTAAATCATCGGAGAAGTCCTACTCCATGGTGAAAGGTGGGCGGACTGGAGAGGCAGCCGCCCTAGCCTGGCAGAGAGAGCGTCCAGCTCCGAATCAGGAAACCTACAAGAACTGGGCAAAGTCTGTGATTGACAACCCGGCTATGATTGAATATGAGGTAAGCCCGAACTTTTATATAAAATAAATATTCTGTTTTCTGGAGTTTAGTAAATCACTGCAACATTTTGGTGCATCCTCAGCTGCTTCCCATTATCGATCTGGTGCGAGGAATTCCATGTGCCATCACAAAGCGAAGACACCTGCGCAGAGCCATGGTGCAGTACCTGGAGGAGTTCGATACATGTAAATGTGCTCCTTGTCCAAACAACGCTAAGCCGGTCCTTGATGGCACTGAGTGCAAATGTGTTTGCCAGAGTGGAACTTTTGGTGACAACTGTGAGAAACGAGCTCCGGACTACACCTCAGGTAAGCGAGATGTTCTTATTTCAGATAATCAATCAAACAAACAAACAAAAACAATTGGTAGGGGAGAACCAACAAGTGTGAGAAAACCTGGAAGGACTTTATCTTTCCAGATTGTTTAGGGACTTCTTTTTCGTTTTCTTGGAGTGCTTACTCTTTGATGGATACTTTTCACACACAAGATCCCTGTACCTTCTTCTGTATCAATAAATGTGATAATTATAGATTTTTTCAAACTAGTTTTTCGTGATGGTCTATCATCATCAATGTGGCTTGGTGGTAAATTTCCACAGAGGCAGTGGATGGGTACTGGA
Organism: Neostethus bicornis; assembly: GCA_902685375.1. Taxonomy (NCBI): domain Eukaryota; kingdom Metazoa; phylum Chordata; class Actinopteri; order Atheriniformes; family Phallostethidae; genus Neostethus; species Neostethus bicornis. The sequence continues at coordinate 4,530,605 of CACRXE010000002.1, read as the reverse complement.
GCTGCTGGGGACCATGGACAAACTGTGGAGTCAACATGAGAAGACATCGAACAAGGCGGTGTGACAACCCCGCACCGCTTAAAGGTGGCAATCGTTGTAATGGTCCAGACCGACAGGAGGAAACATGCCATGTGTCTCTCTTTGAAAAGTATGGCGTTCAGCAGTTACTAACTCATGCTCATGTTGAAATATCTTTTAATGGTTTTACCCAATGCTTTGTATTGTGTGTCCTGTGCAGAAAAGATTCTTGCGACAATGATGATGACTTCTATCAAGGCTGGAAAAATGTGCTGCCTCCTGGTGTGGAGGGCTGTCTGAGACCCAAGAGGCCTCCCAACAGTTTCCTCAGGGTAAAAGGATACAAAAGGCTTGAGAGTTTGATGCATGTTTTATATTGTGGCCTAGGGCCGCTGGTTCAGGATCAAGCAGGAAGCGCCAGAGAAGCGGAAGCACTGACCATAAAACAGTTTTAACGTTATTTTTTTTAAAACCTATTAAAATGGCAGTCCTTAAAAAGTTCACATGTTGGGATTTAGCCCACCGGCACCTCCTCGTCCTGGTCCATAGCCTTTACCGGCCCATCCTTTGTTCTGGGCATGCCCTTTAAGGGCCTACTCATCCGGACCGCCGACTGCGGGAATCTTCTTCGCCGGTGGGATCCATCAAGGACCTCGTGTCTCTTTTCAGGAGGAGCCCTTGCCACACAGTGGTGTGCAGGCTGACGCTCCACCGTGCCACCAGCACATAGTTCATTCAACAGGAGTGCTTCCCACTGTGTGTCTCAGCTGCTGCTTCTGCTCTGGCTCTTCTTCCCCAGCTGCCTCTTATATAGCAATCAGGGACTGCAGCACTTCTCAGTAGCAGGTGAAGTAAATTAAATCATTTAGACATGCAAAACAAGCTAAAAACACAATACAATTAAAAAAATGCAGGATAAAACTATATGAAAAAAAAAAACATGCAACAAAATACTCCATCTGCTATAATATGGAAGCTTAATACACCAAAATCAAAAGCAAACCCGAAATCTGAACTATAGTTCTGAATCCAATCCGATATATTCTCGAAGTATTGTTTTGCCTGCGACAGAATGGCGACTTGTTTGTTGTGTACCTGCTCTCGCCTCGAATCAGCCGGGATGGACTCCAGCACCCCTGGCAGTCCTGTATGGGAAGACAGTTAAGAAGGTGACTGAAAAATTGTTTTGGCAGAAAATCTCTCTTAGTTGTTTGTTGAGCGGCGTGTGGGGGGTGTCATGAGGCATTCTTTGACCAGCTATGAAACATAGTGTCTACAGTGGGTCTGCTATTGGGTCTCCTCCTAGTGGGACGTGCCCTGAACACCTCACCAGTGAAGTGTCTTGGAGCCCAGTCACCCTGCGGAGGAAGCTTATTTCGGCTGCTCGTATTGATGATCTCCTTCTTTCAGTCTCCACCAACAGCTGCTGACCATGGTTGAGGGTAGGAATATAGATTGACTGGTAAATCGAGAGGTTTGCTATTTTGGCTCAGCTCTTTTTCCACCACAACAGATTGTTGCAGCATCCTAATTATTGCAGACGATAACGCACGGATCCATATGTTAATCTCCTGCTCCATACTTCCTCCACTCGTAAACAAGACCCCAAGACACTAAAACTTTCCACTTGGGTCAGAATCATGTCCCTGACCTGCAGGGTGCATTTGACCCTTTTAGAGTCTTAAATATGGAGGCACTCATTCCTAACCCAGCCGATGCACACTCAGTAGTAAATCGCTCCAGTGAAAGTTGGAGATCCTGGCCCAATGAAGCCAACAAGACCGCATCATCTGCAGAAAGCTATTCCTGAGATCACAAAACTAAATCCCCCCACTACTTCGGCTGTGCCTAGAAATTCTGTCCATAAAAGTGAAGAGTAGATTTGGTGACACAGCACAACTTTGCCGGAATCTGACTCTCACTGAAAATGGAAATAATCTAGAAGTGTGTCGTGTGATCTTGTAAATAGTTTAAAAAACCTACACGCTAAAAATATTCAACCAAACTTTGCTAGACCGTCTTCAAGGCCTGGAAATGATAAGTATCCTAAATCATTTAAGTACAGTACGCTGAATATAAAACTGTTGATGATGAATAGTATACAAAATAACAATAAGTCCGTGAGGATTCTGGAGTAGAGCTGTTGCTCCTCCAGGTTGAAAGAAACCGGATGCGGTGGTTTGGGCATCTGGTTAGGATGCCTCCCAAACGCCTCGCTGTTGAGGTGTTTTGGGCATGTCAGACCGAGAGGAGACCTAGGGGCAGACCCTGAACCTGCTGGAGAGAGTATTTCTCACAGCTGGCCAAGGAACGTCTCAGGATCCTCCCTGAGCTGGAGGATGAAGCCTGGGTGAAGGAAGCCTGGTTTTCCCGTCTGAGGCTGTTGTCCCTACGATAAAGCCCGGATAAGCAGAAGACAACGGGACAGAAAAAAGAATAAGTCATTGCCAAGGCATTAAAAAACATGCCTCCACCTGCTCTTTATAACAAACTTTATCACTTCATCTATAGTTAGAATTGAGTTACTGTGGGCAGTTCCGTTAAAATAAATCCCTTTACCACTTCGGGAAATACAAGAACTGGTGACCTCGACCTTTTTGACCCCAACGTTTGTGACCTCAAACTTTGATTACATGACCTTAAAAATATAAGTGGCCAGTTCTTTGAAATACCTTTATTGGTTTTGGGAAATGTCGTATTCACAAAAGTGTTATTGAAGCATAGATGCATGAATGCAAGTGTGCGTGTTTGATTTCTCCTCCACATTCTGAGGGGAGAGAGAGAACATTTAAAGTAAAGTTTCAGGGTGTGTTTTTGAAAGCTTTTACATTTTTCTGTTTTTTTTAAATAATTTCTAATAGAAAGCCAAAGAGTACTACCTACATGGAGAGAATGAAGAGTTCATGTGCTTCACTGGATTTGAAAATGAAGGTTTTTCACTAATCAACTGTGAACCTGATGGAACATGGACTGAGCCGCAAGGACAATGTGGCAGTAAGTGAAACTCCTTTCAAACCATTTTTAATCAGCATATTGTTTTTTTTTTTTTTTTATCACATCGGTTTAAATTTTAAAACCACAAGAAACTTAAGGATTTTCATCTACAGCTTTGCTAATGAGGTCATTAAAAATCAAATTTCTGTTCTTTTAAGGAAAATACTGTGGTCCTCCAGAAATCCCTAAAGAAATGAGTCTGTACCCAACCAAAGAGCTGTACAGAGTGGGTGAGTCAGTGGGTCTTAACTGTAGGGAGTACGGGCTGTCGCCAGTGCCAATAAGGTTCTTCGAATGCACCAAGAGTCTCACCTGGGAACCTCCCATACCTGCCAACCTGCGCTGCACCGATGGTACGTTACAGTATTGACATTACATTTTTACTGGTTTAATTCAAATCATCTGCAAAAATCAATTCAGGCAAGTGCATGATGGAACATTTTGCAAAACTTTCTTCCCGTAAAGTTAAAATAAGAACTCTTCTTTTTTTTTAATGTACGTGTGTGTGTACATTCATAATCTGGTTGTATAGGTCTATGGGACTGTTCTGTGTGATGGTAGTGCAGAGGAAGCAGAAAGAGTCTACAGTGGTGATGGGGGAGTTTGTCAGTGCAAGGGGGGTAATGAGGGCTGTGACTTTCCTGAAGTCCACGATCATCTCCACTGTCTTTTAAGCGTTGAGCTCCAGGTTGTTGTTGCTGCACCAGGGCACCAGCCGTTCTACCTCCATCCTGTAGGCCGTAAAATCACCATCAGAGATGAGCCCGGTGAGGGTGGTGTCATCTGCAAACTTGATCAGTTTGACAGAGTCATGGCTGGGGGTGCAGCAGTTGGTGTACAGGGAGAAGAGCAAGGGAGAGAGTACACATCCTGTGCTGATAGTACGAGAGGTGGAGACATTCTTCCCCTGCCGCACGCACTGGGGTTGGTGGTTGTTGGATTGTCTGTCAACTTGAAAAAAGTGTTCAACGCCATAAATTGTACCAAGTTTTTAGAAAAACTAAAGATATATGGACTCAGAAAAGTTGCCATTAACTGAATTAAGAGTTACTTTGCAAACCGTTCTCAGTTTGTTCAAATACATAAATTTCAGTCATCATATTTAATAATTAATTGCGGCCTGCCTCTAGGGTCTGTACTAGGGCCCAATTTTTTTTTAATTTTTACGTAAAGATTTATTTAATATGACAAAAGTGTTTAAATCAGTTTTATTTGCAGATGACACAAATGTATTCAATTCAGGTGAAAATCTAAAAGCTGTACTTTCTCAAACTTAAACTGAACTTTTGAAATATAAAAAAAGGGATTTGATAATAATAAACTAGCCCTTAATGTAAGTAAGACAAAAATGATGATTTTTGGAAATTACAATGAGAAAGAAGATATTCAATTACAGATTCAAGGTACAAAAATTAAAAGAGTAAAAAAGATTAAATTTCTAGGTGTCATGATAAATGATGAATCAAGTTGGAAAGAACATATCCAATATATACATTCTAAACTTGCAAACAACATTGCAGTAGTAAGCAAAGTTAGGTATTGTGTGGATCTAAAAGCCTTGCAGATACTTCATAATACCTTCATTTTTCCATATTTAAATTACTGGGCAGAAATGTGGGGTAATATTTTTAAAACAATTATAGAGCCACCAAATATTCTTCAAACAAGGGGTTTCATGATCATACAAACAAGCTTTTTATTTCCTCAAAAATCTTCAAATTTAAGAATATAATTCAGCTGCAGACAAAGTCTATAAGTCTGTAATAAACAGTTACCATCAAGTCTTCAAAGACATTTTGTTGAAAGAGAAAGTTCCTATAAATTTAGGGTTAAATATTTGGTCAAAACACCACTAATACGAACAACTAGAAAAAGTTTTTGTATTTCAGTTTGCGGAGTAAGAATGTGGAGTGGACTAAAAGACAATTCAAAACAATGTTTGTAATACGAATAAGTTTAAATTTATGCTTAAAAAAGCAATTATTGAGTCTTATTAACAAACAGTAGTGGAAAGTCTGGATTGTTTAAGAGAGGGGGTTTTTGTTTGTTTTTTTTCTTCATGAATGATACTGGGTCATTGTTATTTATTAATTATTTGTGGTAGAAGCGGAATGAATATAAGTTTTGGTTTTAATTGCCGTGTTTAAGGGGTGAATAAGCATTGCTTCTTTCCAGTCCTTTTCGGTATTCACAAGTGAAATTTTGTTTCAAAATTGTAATGGGAATTGACGCAATAGATATTTTGGATAAGCCCTTCAACCACCCAAAACCCTGAGAGCTAAGTTGACAAATCAAGACAAACATTCAGTGTAAAAACATTCAGTATAGTACATTCAGGGTAAAAATGTCTACAAACTAAGAACACACAGAAAACAAACAGAAAACAAAACCAAAAGGAAAAAAAAAAGGTGGGGGATTGATGCTAAAAGTACTCATTTGAGTCTCCGTCTAGTCATCTCCCAACAATGTTGTCATGCCTCTGAAATGGAGGCGTAAAGTGTTCCATTGCATAAAGAATGTTTGTTTTGCAATGCCGCAACAGAACCTTCAGCGCCAACAGCATTTTACTGCACGGTCGCACCGTTGTAGTTATCAATACATGCTAAATTAGCAGCAAAAGTTGAGATAAAGTCATAAATTGGATCTAATATTTGTTTTGTTTTGTTGTCTTTTTGTTTGCAGAACAACCAGTTGATCCCGATAACAAGTGCGGTCCAGGTCAGACACTACAAGGATCTGGCTGTGTTTGCATTGAGCGGGAGAGCTGCGTGTAAGGACTTACTCTGCCTGTCTTTACTACGGCAATTGTTTTATTTATTTATTTATTTATTTTTTCATATAATTATAACTATTTAATGTGTTGGGATATTCTGTCAGAACTGTCATATGGTAGCTTGAGTCCTGGGCAGTTTTCGGTCCTGGGTAGAACCAAACTTTGAAGGGGAGTTGATTGCCAGAATGGGAGCGAACAGCAGACAACCTGAAAAAAGGAGGGGAGGACTTCAGAACTAACAAGGAGGGAGACGAAACACAGATGCAGACATTAAGGAAACAAAATTGATGTTTGGAATTCAGCCAAAGGGCACGATAAGGAGGAAGGAAAAAGGACCAGATCATGTAATAAAAGCTCTAACCAGTAGGTTTCCATGTCTTTCACAGGTCCAAACCAAACTCCATCTGTGTGCTAAACACAAATCTCGGTGTCTCAGTGTCCATGTCGCTATGTGCCTTTAACACTGGCCGATGTAACGGAGACCCGCTGTTTTTCATCAGCGACACTTTGTGTGACCCAGAAAAGACAAACTTGGAGTGGGCCAAATTCAGAGCACAGATGTCCTCCAAGAGCTCCCTTCATGTGCCCTGCGATCTAGATACCTGTTACGATTGGGAGACCTGCAAAGGTAAAGCCAAGTTATTTATGATTTACATGCGCCAACTTCTTTGTTTGGTCCACCATGTCAGAATCACTTAGGTTCTAGGTTTTACTTCTGGTTCACCGTATTCTGAGGTTGTAGAGTCAACAAAGTTGACATGATACAACTAAACACGATAGCATTGCACAGTTGTTGCCCTTCCATGATGAGAAGGTCCTTTTCCACCACCTTCCAAGTCTTCCAATTAGACTGAAATTAAACCAATGTTTCCATCAATGGAGACTCATCAGAGCAGTACAGTTTATACCCAGTTTGGCCTTTATGCAGTGACCTTAACCGTGTCCATATAACTGAAAGCTCAGGATTGCTGTCATGTCTACTTATGTTTACAGGTCTTCTAACAGGTGGAATAAGAAACTGTCTGATGAGTGTAAACAAATAGCTAATCGTCTGTAGATATCAAAACAGTGTACCTTCTCAAATTTTACTTTGTGTTTCTGCCTGTGTGTGATACATAATCAGTAACAGTTTGTTTTTCTGTGTGTCCTCAGCAAATCAGTGTGAGTGCAAAACTTTGCAGGAATGCGACAGAAGTGACGAGACTCAAATGTTCTGCATAAAGTTGGCTAACGGTAAACTCCGCAGCTTCAACCTCTGCTTCTTGGCCACCTACAAATGCGGCAACAACAAGTTTGAACTCGTTCACGAGGGACGTTGTGAGGACCGCTGAAGAGTGAAAGGGGCATTAACTGTTTGATCAAACTGAACTGATTAGTGAAAGCAAAAGTTTATAGATTTTCCAGACATGAGAGCACCACACTTTCTGTCTCCACAATTTGCTTGTATTATGAAGGAGCAAAGTTATTCTTACTGTGAAATAGAAACAGCCTTTGAAAGTATCAATCTGCATCTCCAACTGCAACATCAATACGTTGTCGAGTAAAGCTTGTAAAGTTTGTTTTGTAGTACAATTTCTGAAGCCTGACACTTGTAGGTTTTCTGTGTGTTCTTCAAGGTCTAATTTTGGAGCTGAGGTTTGAGTAACATGCTCAATAGTTTATACACTCTTTTGTTTTCAGTGTATCTTTTAAAATGTTTTTATTTAGAATGCTTGATGATGTTTACTTCTATTCAATAGACATCTGGAGCTTTGTTTGCAAAGTTAATGTAAGGCTTACTCGTGTAGGATTTTCTGCTGCTGGTTTGATAAAACATGTGAATTCGCATTAAATACTTTTGAGATGCCTCAATTTAAGGAAGCAACAATCACTGGAATTACAACCCTCTTGGTCCAAAAGGACCTGAAAATTGTCAATGTTTTTAAAGAGTCCATGTCGCGACAAAGTACTTTGACCTGTTTCCACAACAACAGTTAAATTTTGCTTTTGCATGGTATTTTAAAATGGATTGGTTGAAAACAAGTTGCCGTAAAAAAAAATAAAAAACAAAATTGTGTCAAATTACTGACCAGGATGTCAGTACAAGCTTAACAGGTGTCATGATCCCCTCTTCTGCAGCCAAGAGGGAGCCATGGATATTTCTCAACGATCTGATTAGGATTACCTGGGGTGATTCCTGATTTCACTCACCTGTGCACCCTGCAAACTATTTAAGGGGAACCCTCCCTGACTTCCCTGTCAGGTCTTACTATCTCTTCCAGCCACCCTGGTTGCTTGATCATGTTTTGAACTTTGATATTAGTTGGACTTTTGAAACCTTGAGTTAACACTGTGCTTCTTGCTTCACAGACTTTCCTGAATTGTGTTAATAAACCTTGTTTGATGTCCTGCAATTTGGTCCTCCTCTTTTACCATCCTCAAACGATGACAACAGGTCACAAAGTATTATGTTTGGATTTTGTTTTGGAGCGTGTCTGCACTCGAATGTTGATTAATACTGTATGTAGTTTTGTTTAGTTTATTTGTAAATGTGTTCTCTTGGACGAGCAAAAAACTTGGCATTCTTCTTTTCCTTCTGAAATAATGTAATGTGGACATTGTAGATACATAGAGATTTCTTCTTGTACAACATACCTGGATCTGTACTGTTTGAGAATCCAGTTTTCTCAAACATTTTCAAATGACAATTATGTCTGCACAGAATCAGAGTTACACTACATGATTGGGCTTCACACTTAAGAATAAAGACTGTTTTTGTTCCTTGTCATGAGTAAAAGATTGTATCAACTTCATTTTTACACACCAATATTTGCCTGATACATTTCCAATACGTAGTTCACAAATTGAATATGTTAAAAAGAAGGTGGGGACCACACCCACAAATGCAAAGCATGTCATGTAACTCCAAAAGTCATGCTAAAACCCAAACTCATTTTTGTTCACTATGCAGAATACTTTTATGATATAAAATAAGCATTCATATTCCTGCCTTTTTGAGTCTTTTCTTACCCAAATATAGGTGATTTTTTCTTTTTTATTATTATTGTTATTGCAATCTCATCTTCTGAATGTTCGTCAGCAGCTTTCACATCCAACTTGTCTCATTGCCAAATAAATAAATGTGACCATGTAGTAAATGAGCGTGATACCTTTTCAGTCAAAACCAAGAAAAAAAAAATTCAGTTTAATAATTTTATTAGACAAAACAATACATACACCATGTCATTATATTATTTTCTTATAAGTAACAAACACATTTAAATACATTTTCTGTTAGTAAAAAAAAAAAGAAAAAAGAAAAAAAAGAAAAACCCCAAAAGACTTTAAGGTTATTTGTTACAAAGAAAATCCACAAACAAACAAATCTTCATAAGTTACTTGTTACAAGCTTCTAAGCTGATGACATTGAGCTGTTCACCCGCGCAACGCCTCGCCCCTGCCTCACATTCTGTCATGGTAACCATGACTAAACCATCATACAAACTGACACAAAGAGGGGTAGAGTCCCTTGGGCAGTCTGATGTGTTCTGGCAGATGCATTCTCTTTCTGACCCTGTAAAAACAAAGAAATATTTTTTACATAAATACATATATCTATATATATTCTCTAACAATGAGTGGGGCCTTTATAGTTCCATAAATACCGTATTTTCCGCACTATAAGGCGCACCTAAAAGCCTTAAATTTTCTCTAAAGTCCAGGGTGCGCCTCATAACCCGGTGCGCCTTATATATGGATTAATATTGAGCTACAACAGGTGTCGCAACTGCGGTAAGCAGCCGCCGACTCCATTTCCCCTGTAGAAGAAGTAGTGCGCGGTGCATGCTGGGATACATGAAAGGGCGTCTCATTTCCATTTGTGTTTGTGTAAAGACCCGGAAATGGCTTCTACCAAGAGACACCGCAGAATTTAAACTCAAGGTGATCGGTCACGCAGTAGAACACGGGAATATAGCCACAGCCAGTGGGGAGATCAGACTTAAAAAATCCAGCCCGACCCAGGCCCCGGATATTAAAACCGCGGGTCCGCAGTAAAAAAAAAAAAATATTTATAAAAAATTATAAATTGGAACATTTTCAAGAACACGCCTTTTTAATTTAAAAAAAAACAAAAATCACACTATCGGACCCTAACACACCTGTCTGTGATGTCCTGCTTAGCGCAAAGAGGAGGGACGGTCTTTGAAACAAATGATAAAATAGCGATCATCCCTTTTGCCAGTCCAGCTGTTTAAATGCCTGCTCAGCGTCGAGGTGCCAGTCTTTTTGGTGTCGTATGAAAGCAATTTAGTTTATCCTTAACTTCTTACTCCTTCATATCGGGGATACCAGTTCAAAATAAATAAAATAAAGACGTGCGCAGGGAAGGATTACCAAAATAAGAGGAGACGTTCACGTGTGCAGAATATGAGCTGGCTCTGCGGATCCTGTTTAGTAGTTAAACATTACTTCTCTGTTTTATCCAAATTATTAATTTTATAACAAGTATTCCTTAGTTTAGTACACACACATTGTTTTAGTTTACATTTTATAAAATATATTTATTTTAAAAAAAAAGTCAGCGAGAGAGAAGCCCGACCTGACGTGATGATTGACATGTTTAGGCCCGACCCGAATTTTGGGTCGAGCTTAAGATCTTACCTCTGGCCGCAGCGACAGAGTTTAACATCAATGAATCAATGATGAGGAAGTGGAGGAAGCAACAGGATGCGCTGCGCCAAGTAAACAAGACAAAACAGAGTTTCTGCAGAACTAAGTGAGATGGCCACAGTTAGAGGACAAAGTTGAACAGCCTTTATTGTTGCGCCTTGTAATGCGGTGCGCCTTATATGTGGAAAAAGTTTTAAAAATAGTTGTTTATTGAAGGTGCGCCTTATAATGCAGTGCGCCTTATAGGGCGGAAAATACGGTAGTCATTAAAAAAGTAACCAAGGCACAAAGTGAGAATAGATTGTATTAAATAAAGTCCAGCTACCTTGACAGACTGTCCCTGGTTTGCAGGCCTCACAGGATTTAAATGTTTCTTCAGGCCAGGTACAGTCACTGTCTTTGGTCAGAGTAATTCTCTGACCTCTACACTGTAGAGAACCAACCTTACAAGCGTCTAATAAAAGATGTTTTGGGCCGATATTGGCACACAATGGCAGAGAAGGCCTGAAAGGACAGAAATGCAAGCAAAATTGAATATTTTGATGTTACCTTGTGCTTTTCTAGACCAAACACACAATACAGAGATGTATTTACCCGCACTGAGATGGCATTTTACAAACACATCCACGTTTTCCTGGAGTCTCCCATAATTTACACGTTCCGGTTCTGAGAAGAGGGGGAACAGTGGGTACTGGAAAGAAAAAGTACAACGATTTGCTTAATGTTTGAACAATTTCAGACAATCACATGATGGGATAAACATAAAACTAATATATTAGAGGCAAAATCAAATGCATCACATAGCACACAGTAATAATAATAATGCATTGAACTTATATAGCGCTTTTCTAGACACTCAAAGACGCTTTACATATATATATGCATTATTCATTCACTCCATACAATCATTCACACACACACAACATTCATTCCTGATGATGGGAGCTACCATGCAAGGCGCAGACCACTATCATCAGAAGCAACTGGGGGTTCGGTGTCTTGCTCAAGGACACCTCGGCATGGACTCTGGGCGGGGGATCGAACCTGCGACCTTCCGGTTACGGAGCGGTCGCCCTACCCACTGAGCCATCCTTCCCCAACAACTATTCACAGATCCATTGTGAATAGTTGTAGTCCCAGACTAACGGGGTAGTCCCAGACTTCTCTCTCCCTGGTCTCACCTTCCTGCTCAATGGACACTTAAACACCAGGTGTCAAGAAAACATCATGACCAGGTAACTTCAACTACATGGAAAACATTCCAACTGTTTTACCATTGATCCACACATCAATGGCCTCCCAGTTGTGGAAGTTTATTTACTAAGAACTGCGTCAGAAACTAAGTGTTTCTGTTTTGTTCTTTTTTAATAATCTTTATTTATCCAGAAAAAAAACATCCCATTGAGATTAAAAACTACTTTTACCACTGAGTCCTGGCAAAAAGTCAGTTTTAGGAGGCAGTTCAGGCAGTTTTTACTCAGGCCAACGACATTGCTTTTTCTTCGCAAATCTTGAAAACTGACGTAACTCTCTTTTCGCAATATGAGCTTTATAAATCATATCTGCAACAAACTCAAGCGTAAGCCAGCTTAAAATCTATCCCACCCCAACCACAGATGACATCAAACGAAAATTTTTACAGCACATATCAGCACAAACGTAGCACAAATGATTGACACCATTTTTAGGAGTTTTCTAGTATTTTTAAGCAAAATGAGGGGCTGGATGACCGCAAATTGACCTAAATATTTAAAAAAATAGAATAGCACATACGAACATTTTAACAGCATAAAACAACACAAACGCAACACAAACGATTGACATATTTTTTTGTTTATTTTTGTTTATATTCTTTTTTTTCAAGAGGGGCCAATTTCACGGAGCTCCCAACCACACCTCCAGAATTCTACATGTACAGTAGCTCATGCAAATGAAGTGATGCATATGCAATTGACCTCAAATGAGCTGGTGGCACCTTAAATTACTAATGAACAAGAGTGAGGTGTCATCATTGTGCGGTTGTCATGACGTTGCCCACAAGCAAAAGAGAGTGGGAGGCAACTCTGGGATTGACACACACTGATCTGTCGGTGAATTAAAAAGGAAATGGTCCACAAACAAACTGGTATTAGAACAAACTAGCCACACATCGATAATCCATGTCAGCCACTGGAGGAAGTGCAAGAAATTCTCAGCTTTATTTTTAAATTATATTATTTAATCATGCTTATCTGTTGAATGTGAAATATAGTGTAAAAGCGGGTGTGTGATTTCGCACTGTGTTAAAATTAGTTCAAATATGATGACCGACACCAAGAACTCGAACCCACGACCTTCTTGCTGTAAGGCCATTGTGCTACCCTTGTTTGTCTGACTTTATCAATTAAGTTGTCTTTTTTTTCCCATCCATAAGTAAAATTAGGGCTCTATACCTGCTTCAATTTATCCACAATCTTCTTTTTATGAGGCAAAGTAGAAACAGGGACTTATGTACCTGGTTTGCAGTAAATGTCCTTAGGAGCAGGAGACCACTGCAAACTGGGGTTGCACATAATCTCTGACTCGTCTCGGTCCAGTGTAAACCCTGCTGGACAAGACAGGGACACACTTTCTCCAATTCGGTATTCTTCCTGAAAGGGCGTGGCTTTTATATCACTGTTAACTTGAGGAATCCCACATGTAGCCCCTGAATCCAGAAAAGTGTCATTGTTAACAGAATCAAAATCAGAGAATTATAGTTATATGAAAATCTCACAAAAGAAAGAAAAAATGTTTTAGGGAGTACAAGACTGACTTTTGCAAACCATGGATCCTTTGCTCCATGTCTGGTTGTCCTGGCATGTTGCTACTGAGTGCCCATCAAGGTAATATCCCCCAATGCAGGAGTATTCCACTGTGTGGCCAACTAAGTAAAAGTCCCTTGGACTCTGCAGAGAAACATTGAACAAAAAAAGAACATATTTTTTATTACAGTTCTGGTCACTACAGTTAAGAAAGATAAAAAAAAATAGAAGATGAACCTCACTTGTATGTATCCATTCTTCAGGTGAGGAGGAAGCCCACAAGTTTTAGGAGGGGTTAAAACCATACCAAAACACTGAGGCTCCATGGTCCTGGTAGAAGAATCCAGAAAACAAGACAAAACAAACAATTAACATTTCTCCGAGATGTTTTATTCTTTAAGGAACAGTATACTGAGACTAAGGCACATGTAGAAGCTATAATCTTTTACATAGCACACATTTAAATAATTTTAACGTCAGTATTTTATCCACTAAGAATAGAGGTATTTAAATCCTAGAGGTAGTTAAATGGTTTGATTGATCACAATTCCATAGTGGGTTCTAAACAGAGTTTTGTCTCAATTTTGTGTTAAAATCTGAATTTAAGAATGTGGTCTACAGTATGTTGTGTAAATATGTAATCTTGGTATTTCTCCTGTAGAGAGCATTATGTTAAGTAACAGGGGTAGTCTGTAAGAGGAAAGCAAATTACAGCAAGATGCCCAGCACGTCATGTTCTTCCCCTAGGTTGATGGTAAGTAAGTAAATTATAAAACTGTAAATAAGAGAAACGCTTCCCAATATCAGTCCATTCTCATCTGTTTAATTTGACCTCTAAGGAGCACATTTGCTAAAGCTAGAAACTTTATTGTCATTTGTTTTCATGACTTGAGTAAAAAAAAAATCATATGAGTGAGACATGCAGTGTGCTAAGTGGAACCGTGCAGACTGATACTACCGGTAAATGAAAATCAAAATCACTCATTTCATCACAAATCACTTGAATCATTATTCAAGAACAATGAACAATTTTTCATTTTAAGAAATGACTGATTGATTAGAAAACAGCCTTTTTTAGAACCTTAAATTAGTAGTTTCACTGAACTCAACCGATTGGGTCCTAGTTTATTAGGCATCATATTACCATGAAGAGGTCGTTTTCATATCTCATGAAATGATCAATTACAACCATCTACTTGTAAAGGGATAAGACTAACATATGTCTAAGTCTCCTTACTTTAAATACTCCATGTCTGGTTCCTCACAGGGTTTCTGTTCCTCTTGTATTCCAATGCAATTGTTGCCTCCTCTAGCAGGTGCAGGATTATTGCATCTTCGGGTTCTCGTTTTTTTTCCTCCAGAACAGGATCCCCAAGAGGACCAGCAGCTCCAACTGCCATGGATCACCCCTGCATGAAAGGAAGGAGAGCATTTAATTAACATGTGTAAACCCAACAAACCATTAGTACTACATTTGTGGTAGATGTAAGATGAAAACATTCACTGTTTTTCAATGTTTATACCTCGTTGTTCTCCAATTACAGCTCCAATCTCACAGGCTGGTCCTGAAGTTCCTGGGCGGCAAACACAGCGACACTCTGTGCCTGTAAGTAGTGGGCGGCCATTGTTCTGGCACGGCCGGCAGTGGCAGGGATGCTCCTCTGCCAGGTACTCTTCTGTGGCTCTTTTCAGAAGCAGTTTCTTCAGACCTGCACACTTAACCTCCTTCACCAGCTCGTATATGGGTTCCAGCTGGAGAACAAATCAGACATCAAAATTGTGCTAAATATATACATACTGTACGTACATGACCATTTGATGACACTTTTTGAACTGATGATTACTTAATAAGTTACATTCATTTACAGTCATTATTACCACATGGAGAGATTAAAAAAAAAAAAAAAAACCTTGCTTTTTGATTAAAAAAGTCCACCCAGTTTTAAGACCTTTGCCTATTTTAATCCACTTAACCAGTCCTACTATATAATAATAATAATAATGCATTGAACTTTTATAGCGCTTTTCTAGACACTCACAGACGCTTTACATATACATATGCATTATTCATTCACTCCATATGAAAGTTAGCTTCGGGTAAAAAAAAAAAATCTCCTCAAGTGAGGTACTTTTCTCAATTTGCAAGCACAGTTTCCAAGCAAGCCAAGTAGAAAAACGACTTTCTTATTATTTGTTTTTTAAAATATAAAAAATACAAGCACAGGCATTAATGTGATAGAGTTATGTTTACATTAACCTCATTTTTGGGCCTCTCTCCGTCCTCGTCCTGCACTTTTCCATAATTCCTTACAACTGGTTGCAATTGTCTCTACCGAATGTTTGCACCTGTGTCTTATCTTTCACCCTTGTTAAAAAAGTCCTGATGTTCTTCACTCATTTGTCAGGTTCTCTGCTGTTGTCCTGAATCTTTTTCTGTCTGATCCCCTGTTTCTGAATCCTGAGGGTGGTCCATGCTTGCCCAGTACTTGAGTCTGCCCATGTTGGCTACCAGCTACACCTGGCTGCCTCCTTTCCTTCACAACTTAATAAACTGAACCACTTTCAATTAACCATGTTTTGAACTAGTAGTAAAAAACAAGTCAGTGACCTGGTCCCCATAAAAATTTGTGACAATTATTATGGCTGCTCTGAAATATGAAATCACTGTAGCATTGACATAGAAATATTTTGTACAGTATGACTAGTTTGAAGAACTAGAAATGTATAGGTTTTTTTTTCAACATGTGAGTGTAAAACAATCTTTGTTTCTCCTTCTTTTTACATTAAATATCTGAAAATTTGTTAAATTTATCTTGAGCAGTCTAAAATTATACGCTATTCCAAATGATAATCCTCGTCCAAAGCCTCATGCCACCCAAGACTCCGACTCCGACCTTCATTGCTGTGAGGCCATTGTGCTAACGACTGCACCACCGTGCAGCCCTACTTGAAAAATATTATTCAGCTTTATGTCCATAAAAGTTTTTTAAAAAGATAACCCTTGGCAAAAAGGTTTACCTTTTGGTCGATGATATCCGGGAAGTCTTTAACAGATGAAGCCCACTCACTGTAAATCTGTCCATTTGCTTCTGGGTTTTCCAGATCCAGAACGGACAGTGGTGCAATTAAAGCTGGATTTCCTCCAAACACATTGACCTTGATGGGCATTTTGTTTGATTGTGTACCTGGGGGACAGATAATTATATGCAAATTTACATGTTTGTAATTAACTCATTTGCATATAAAAAATATTCCAGGCCTTTCATGTGGAGTTTTACATCAGAATGACCTTTTTTTTACTCACTATAGCTGGATTCCAACACTTTCTTTAAACTTTCACAGGTGATTTTGGTTTTCTTAACAAAGAGATAGCGCTTCACCTTTTTCCAGCATCTCTGGTACTCGATATCTGTCGTACCTTTAATGAAATGAGACAAATCAGTGACACAGTTCAAATATAATCGATCCCATTTGGATTAAATATGTCAAACCAAAGAAGTTCTTACTGGACGATACAAATGCTTGACGATCCAACTCCAACAAGCCTTGGTATTCGCCTCCAAGCGAGCCCTCCGAAAGATAGTGTGTTCCATAAGTCTGCAGCACCTGGCGGTAGGCTGAGTAGTCGTATGTGAGGGGCAAAGATGACAAGGCCTTCCAGAAGCTTTCAGACAAAGTCAAATACTTGGGAGCGGAGTTTTGAAACTCAGCCAGCTTCACTTTATTCTTTAGGATTATTATTCTGTTGGCCTAAATGAAAGAGAGGGGTGGGGGGACTTGAGTGTCATTTACGAAAGTAGCAATTGAAACTTACAACGTGCATCATCTTTGAGTTTGTGTATTAGGTTTGCAGAGAAAAACAACAACCCTGTGAAGGCCAAATTAAGTTGTAGTAACAGAAAAAGTAATCAGGTATCTAGGGAAAAGTATGTTATGGAGTAACACTATATGATTCTGCCTTTTGTTGGATGGGAGGTGAGACTTTCAAATACAATACATTCTGGAATGTTGCAGATTTGCCACTTTGACCCATTGTTATAAATTCACACTCAAGAATTTAGCTATTGCAAATCTGCAAAGCCTGAAAGCAGATTTAGTAACACAATCACCTCATCGTTTTCCACTTCTTTATGAAACGAGCGACGATCGTGTCCCACCAAGGCTTCAGATTGGATGTGCTCAATGTATGACCATGAGTTCTCGTATGACTCGTCGCTCTCTTCATTGTCCACTTGCACCTGTTGATGTCAAAAAAGGCAACACATTTTACTTTCATTGATTGCATCTTTTTGTAGTATGTTAACTAAATTAATCTCAAATCCATCAATAGTGTTGGTTTAAGAATAACTGTCACTGGCCATTTTGCTTCAAACTACTATTCAGCTCAGTGATATAATGGGGCGGTTGATAAACACAGAGAAAGTCTATTTGATAGTGTGGCTGTACCTCACTTTATCACAAATTGCTTTCTCCCTGAGATCCATAGATTTCTTTTGTATTCATTTGCCTCTTCGGTGACAGAATGACTGTTTATATTCAGTACGATCACTTAAGTCCCTCACCATAGCAGATCGTCTATAAACTTAATACTGAGTCTATCTAAAATGCAGGTTTTAGAGTCACGTGTTACTTTGGGTAAAACAAAATCTTGCCAATTAAAATCACAATTGGCAAGACCAATATCTATCCAGCTGGACAGAATCTGAAACTGGCCGGTAAATTTTAACACTGCACTGGTGTTTTTATCACCTGAACTCTCTTAGTGTGAGTCCAGTATCTACTGTTACTTCTCTTGGCCCACTTGTGTTGCGTGAGTTAGTCCTCTTTCAAACCTAAAAAGATTTTGATTTCTAATCCTATGAGCTAGCCTGAAATGACCTCATTCCCATTTGTGGACATCTTTGTGTGTCTAAAGCTCCTTTTAAAGAGCTCTTTTGTTAAAGACATTGTTTGCCTGGTGTCACCCTTTTAGTCCTCGCTCTACATTTATCACACTCACGCTTGACTTCATTTTTTTAACTGTAACACTGAGTAGGGATTCATTATGGTTCACTCGTAATCCGGTCCTGTGGATGAGTAAAACGTCATTGTCTTTTGTTTGGTTGGTGGAAATAATAACAAAGATGGGTGTTCTCTTGTCTGACATCACTTAGAATGATTGTCAGCTTGACTGTACTGACATCCCAGGATGGAACAACTCTGTACTGGGATGCCTGTTGGAGGTACAATTTAGGTTGCTGGGGGAAAGGAAAAGGTCCATGTTAAAGAACACTGCCCATCTGTCCCTTGGTCTTTGTAAATTTTTGGGAAAAACACTAATATGTATAACTTTAAATGAATATACTTAATTTATTATCTACAGAAGGCATTATGCAGTGTTTGTTCCTGCAAAAACAAAGAACCACTTCAAACTCTTTCAACCCACTGGCACATGATCCTAACTGCAATCATTCCAAACAAATTTTTACATCAACAAAAGGCCTTTCAAAATGAACAATAGTGGACATTCTGTCTCTTGTAAAATTCATGGAGGTCAAATCTAACAAAAACACACAAAGTGATTTTGGATTTATTGTCAAAATAAGATTTAGTGTTTGATGGTAAACTCACATCGAAACTGTATTTGATAATGTTCTCTGGCAGTCTATATGTTGCTCTATGGTCCCCGCTGTAGGCCTTCCGGCACTGTCCTCCAAAACTCAGAGTGTTGATCACACTTCCTTTCAGTTTTCCCGTGAGCACATCATACCTGAGAGACAAGGCACACGAAAGCCCATCTGTCACATTTTCTCCTTTCTAAGTCTCTGATTCTCGCATGTAGTGATTTACAATTCTCTGCTGGTACAAGGAGAACCTTACCCTCTGCCGGTAAGGTCGGAATTGGGAGGTGTTTTCTGAAGATCACATGAGTATTGGCTGTTGTCTTGGTCACAGTTTCGCTCATCCAGTCCATTCGTACAATCCTGGTCACCATTGCACACCAGAGCCTGGCTGATACATTGACCTGTTTAGATTAAGTTAACAGAAGTTTAACCCTCGATATCTAATAAAAATGAACCAGTGTTGTTCTATAATTACAACACACCAGAGGTGCAGCGAAATCTGCCTCCGCAGCCTGTTTCCAGTGGACAGGCCTTTTCTGGGACGCATGGTTGGCTTTCAGTGGCTTTTCCCACACACGGTGATCCACCAAACTGTCCAAAGACCTCCACAAGTCGAGTTTGCACCTAAAAAAAACCCACAAAACAAAATATGTACAAAGAAACTTAACACAATGCCTTACTGGCTGTATTTTGTAGGGATTTAATAACACATAGACTTTTTTTTCCTTTTGTTTTTCTAATTGGGAATGAAGATAGTGTGCCTATTACAATATTTAATTAATAAAATAACATGAAAAAGAAAAAAAAATGAAAGAAAATAACTAAACAATAAATACTGCAATAACCCAACTGGGAGGTTTTGGACTAGTGTCCTCTACTGGTTGATTAATACACTACAGTCTTGTTCTGTTGCAGTTTATAAACATATTATTTCTTGTTTCATGTCATGTTCATGTTAAATTTAATCACTCAAAGCAGGATTAACTATTTTCATTTGGTATCAATATATTTGTTCACTTTACATTTCTGTTACGTGAATCAAGTTGTAAGTTTTTGCAGGTGTTTTTTTTGTTTCAGTTTTGCCCAAACTGCAGATGTATTTTACAGTTTAACAGCTTCTCTCATGACGAAATGCTCTCAGTCAGTCTGAAACCTGACTAATCAACTATTGGATAAACACCTTTTACTGTAAAATACGCTCGGGATTTTTTTTTTTTTTTTAATTAGAACGATTGTCTCATAAAAGACTGATTGCGAGAAACAAAATTGGGCAATTGTGTTTTTATCCAACTTATTTAACTCTTGTGTGGTGTTCTCATTTTTGTTACCCAGCCAGTGTTCATAGGTCTGTTGGACCCACTACCGTTTGGGGTTTTTAAAACAATGTCAACACACACTCTTATACAACACATGCAACACATGCCTGAATGTAAGCCGAATACACCACTGAGTGCAAACTCTGACAGCATACGACTGACCCTACTGTAAGTCAATGGAATGTTAATTGAAATCTGTAAACTTCTTGGTTTTCACAGAGAGAGATTTACTGTTAAGTTTAACTAATTAATTGATAGTCTAAACAAATCACAAAAGTAGTTTGATGCAAAAAAACAACAACCAGTTATTGTTATTTGCTCCATGACTGGCTGGGGATGCACACAGGGTGTACCCAACTCTTTTCTGATTAGTACCATACAATTCCTAATAGAAGCACACCCCTGTTTTTTTCCTAAAACTTGAATAAATCAAAGCTTACTCCGACAAGAATAAGTCTTCCAGGTGGAACCTTAGCTCAAGACTAACATGTCCTTGTCCTTTTAAATAGCGCTAAATAACACTTTAAATAGTGCTACCGCACATGTGCAGCTTGCGCTGGTACTGGTAGCAAACTGAGCTGAATTTTTTTTGACCTGCAGATTTAATTTTTTTCAAAAAGCTTATTTATAGTTGTGCAATTCATCAGTGCTACCTCGCATGTGTGTTTATTGGGAATTTTACAGTGTCCACTTAAGACTGGCCTTAGAAAAGAAACACATGAATAGGTTAAAGTATCATTTGGATTACCCCGTTTGTGTTTGTGTGTGTTTGTGGTTCATTTGCATCTTTCTTGTAGGTAAAAAGGTTAACATTCTTTAAAAGGTTTAAAGAATGTTAAAGAGTTGAAAAGATGACCCATAGTTTTAAATAAACACCCAGCACATGTTCAGGACTGTAAATTGCAGTTTTCGTCTTAAATAAATTTATCTGTTTGAACACGACTTTTTACATCATCTTTGAAGGGAAAAAAACCCTTTCTCATCAGTTTAAATCATTTCTTTAAGCCAGTTAAGCAGCATTATAAGCGTTTGCTTCTATTTAAACCAAATGAAAGTTAAGACATCCGCCATTAGATTTTTTTTTTTAACAATTTAAATGAGTTTCATTGTTTGTTTGTTGGCACATCTGAGTAAAATGAGGACTTTGTACCTTTGTTTTGGTGCAGCCGTCACACTCGGACCAGTCCCCGTAAGACCCCCATCTGCAGTTTACTGCCTGCTGACAACTGGGGGCACAAAATGGAAACAGTGTGAAATTTCTTTTAGAATATTTAATTAAAAAATGAGTAAAACAAACAAACAAACAAAACTCCATTCTAACCAATGTAAAAACAGTGTGCGTTTAACATACCAGATGGGTGATACAATGCCAAAAGACAGGAGCAATGTTGCTGCCAAATTGAGCTGTAAATTAAAAAAAAAAAGATTTAGATGTTACAGCATTAATCTTAAACAGCAATTAAAGTCTAATTAAAGTTTTACCTTCATGATGTGCAGCTCAGAGTTGAATCGTCTCAGTTTGTTCTGTACTGATACAGGCCGGCTGATATTATCACCTGGAAAGAAACAAAGGAGGGGGCGTGGGAGGCTGGCTTTCCCAACAACATTGGGTAATTCCCACAATTTAGAAATGTTTCAGGGTACAATGTGATGACTTGTTTGCAGAATGAGTCACAGAGAAAGACCCAGTGTTCTGGTTCACCACGCCGGTCATCTAAAGCTTTGTTTTGTTCTTGTGTTTGTGCGTTTGTCCATGAAAAACTGGCAACATTTCTTGTACACTGGGTAGACTTTGAGTGCTCTAAATCCACAAAAAAAAAAAAAAATTGGAGCAAGAGTGCAATGCTCGTGTTCCCAGTGTTTTCTTCATTTATGACACTGACTCAGCAGAATTGTGCAATTCGTCAAAAGAATGTTCTCTGCATATTTTGACCTCATTTACTGGAAATAATACACTTGTTTTAAGGGCTTGACAAGACATGAACAGGCAGCAATCTCTTCAAATTTTGTATTTCCCAGAAAACTTTTTCTCAATCCTAAGAGGTGGGGATTTACCCCCAAACTCCAATTACTCATTTTGTTCATAGAATTTTTTCAGTCAATGAAAGTATGTATTTGTTTTGTTATAAATCCAAGGTTTAATATTAAATGAAGCTACAATGTTGAGTCAGAAGTTCACTTTGGGGAAAACCCGTGAAAAATCCATTTTTGCTTCATCTGTGGTCAAACAGTGAAAAGCAACCTGCTGATGTTTGCTGCAAAGCAAAGAACAAAGTCGTCACTCCATAGTGTCATGCCTTTGCCATCTAGCGTCCAGTTTATAAAAAGGACCTTAAAGAACACAACTTATTATCCATTCCTCCCTCCACATTCTTTGTGTCGCTATTTCTTCGCCCAGAACCATGATGTTTCTTTCCCGAAGATGCAAAAACAATGAAGCTCTTTGAGCGTTGATTACCCTGCAAGTGTTGCTTATTTTATTTTCATTTTAATTCTTTACTGATGTAAGAATGTTACGGTGTTTAAGGTCAGGCCTGTTTTAACAAAAAAATATAAACTGATGGGAAGAAAAAACAATCTCAGCAGAGAGGGACTGAGATCGTTGTCCAGAATAGAAGGAACAATTATGTTACATTGTCTTCAAACAGACATGAAACAAACAATGAATCCTGAATTCAACATTTTCAAATAATCTGTGGAAAATTATGAGTGCTGTGAACACCAAAGTGTGGAATAACAAACTTTTCTCTCCACTGAATCACAAACTGTATAATTAATGAGTAGTTGACTTCTATGAATAACTAAATTAAAACGTGTGAAGTTTTTTTTTGTTTGTTTTTTTGTTTTTTAAATTTCTATCATGATATCAAAATTTATCATATGACTTTGTAAAAAGAATTCTCAAAAAAACAGTAATTCCCTTGCTTTTAGCGGTGGAGTCCTTAAGTTCATTTATAGTTAGTATCAGGACTCCCTCTGGTGGCAGGTGAGGGGATCATGACAGAGAGACTTCTTCACTATTTCCTACAACCTTCTATTAAAATATCATCAATAAAAACTGCTAAAATACTTTTTAATCTTTTTGTGAGGTCTTATTTTGAATTTTGTGTGTGTATGTTAAAGAACCTTGTGTTCCTGATAGCTGAAGCTAAAACCATGTTTTGTCAGTAACAAGAAAATTTGAGTCATTTTTCATTATTTAAGTTTTTTTGTCCACAGCTGTAGTGGTCCATAGTTTAAAAGCTCTTCGGGAGACCCTCAAAAGTCAATGTATTGTTAAATAAAAACAGAGTGTGATAGACAATAGAAAGAGAAATATGTAAATATATATACTGTATATATAAAAAAAAAACCCAACCCTTTCACTGAGTACAATATAAAATCAAAAACAGAACCAGGATACTCTAAAATATATACATACTATACAAGTATAGCATTGTTACATTTTTTTTTTTTAGTTCTTTAGGGGTCTTAGAATTTCAAAGGTGAAAAATTCTCTCCTTTTTGGTTTCTGCACATGAAAAGTTTAGAAACTAGCACGACCGTGGCTCTTTCTCAACAAAATTCCAGTTATCTCTTACAGGAAAATAAGCTGTGCTCCCCCTAACTACAGACAGCTGACTGGCTCAGGAATTTTACTTTCAATATGGATCTACTGCTAAATGAATCCTCTTTCGTGTGAAAGAAACTGTGTCTATCTCTTTGGTATTTTTGTTATCTCTGCTGCTGGGTCACCAGGTCTACAGATTATTAGGAAACAGAGTGGGGGGGGGGGCAGTTAGATAGTGCAGTACTGAGTGTACCTGTCTCTTTGAACTATAAAATAAATGTCAAAGAAGAAATGGGAGTAAAACTGAAGCTGTGAAATAATGACCCGTCTCGTTTGTGCGTTTCGATCTGTGAATCTTCTAAAAAGAGGTCATTGTGGGGGAAATAAACAAAGTGCAGCTGTGTCACATGTAATAACATGGAAGATAATCAAAAATGACATTATCATTAAAACATCATGCTGGAAATTACTTAAACTGCTTCCAGTGGCTGGATCAGTGCTAGAGCGCTCGCCCACGGACCGGAAGGTCATGGGTTCGATTCCCATTGAGACCACCGTCTAGGGTCCTTGGAGAAGACATCTAACCCCCACTTCTCCCACCATTGGCGCCGTCGAAGGGCAGCCTGCTGCAGTGTAAGGAGCGCAGCACACAAATTTCCCCGGTGAGGGATGAATAGAGTAATTCATTTATTATATTATTACTATTATAAATTATTATTTTTATTTCACTGACAGATCAGTGTGTGTCAATCACAGAGTTGCAGGTTTTGGTGACTGCCTCAAACTCTCTTTTGCTTAAGAGCGACTTCACCTTGGGTTCAGATGACAACACATCGCTATTGTTCGTGAGTACAAAATTTCAGATGCCGCCGGCTCATTAGATGGTCGTTGTCTAAATGTCACGATATTTGCATGATCCATATTTGGAGTTCTTGAGAAGTGGTTCGGTGCGGGATGGGTTTTGAGTTGGTTTATGCCTGAGATTTGTCCCAAGTGATTTATAAAGCTTACATTGTGTACGGCTGGTGATTGTGGTTTTGATAAATCTCAAGTTTGTGTTGCATAAGCACTATCGTTCTATCAGCCAAAGATTTACACAATTCTTAGTGAATGAGACCCTGAGACTGTAACAACAATCATCACAGAAAAGTGTGAAGAGTATAAAATACCCTAAAATTTCTCCTTTTTAGAGAGTGAGGAACAAGATTTAGCAAAAGGACTGGAGAACCTGTACAAGGGGGTTCCATCTTTCTGGGATTCTGAGATATCAGAGATTCCGACAGCCCAGCAGACCTTCTGTCCAGAGCTCCTGAATAGATCTAATTAAGATCTAGATTGTAGAATGCGATGTCTCTATGGTACAAGTGTATCCTTTGGTTTATCTTATTGAAAAAAAGAATGTACCGTCCCAGTCTGCCAATACATCCTCAATGTCCACGAAATGTTGTAAAAGTGTGTCTACCAGGACAGTCCCATATTATCAGGTTGAGTAGTTGACAGGCTATGGATCAATGGTTTTTGTTCACCATAAAAAATATTGGTTGAGTTTTTCAATATTCCACAGAGTCCACAGTTTAATTATTATTATTTTAAATGTAAGAGCCTTGTTGTATTTCCTTTGTAACCATTTTGTCATTTGATGTTTAACTGTTTTAGCCGATTTGAAGGCCTTGTTCCAATATGTAGGTAAAAATGCAGAAAAAAAGGTACAAAGCAGACTGTTGGTGCTCAGCAATGATGTCAAACAAATATTTGGAGAGTGAGGGAGGAACGCTAAAGAGGAAAAATGCATTAGTATCCTAGTAACGTTCACCAATGAACTCTAAAAGCATGACTTACTGATTCAAGGTCAGCTGAGTCAGCTCCCGTTTTTTTGCTTTGTCAAAAGGTTTTTTCCAACTTTTACCAAGTCTTTTTTTTTTTTTTTTTTTTAATAGCAACAGCAGGTTGATAAGTTTGAAGAATTTAGAACTTTTGCTCAGTATTGGATAAAATTAGTTCAAACTGAGCTTGTTTACGATTACATAAATTATTGTTGTTTTGACATCTCCATGTTTCTGGTCTGAAGGTGTTTGTGGTACTCTCATCTACTTTTAGGTTTACTAGATGCTTTAATACATGGATTTCATCTGCCCTCCTGTCAAGCTTGTTGCCATGGATACAGCACTGTCATAGTTACCATGCCCAGTTTTCGTCATTTTGAGACCTGTGGTGCAAGCATGTTCAACATTAGATCATTTTGTTCACAAACATGCTAAATTCACAGATTTAATGTTGTCTGTTGTTTGAATGACCAGCAGTGTCTTATGTTGAGAGGCTTGACATGAGGAAATTCAGAATGTGTTTCCCATTTTATTAAACATCTATGTACAAAAACTCCTTTGTGTTGAATCCAAAATCAAGTCATAATTTGCAAATTCTCCTGACTTGCACCTCAGAAGAAATTTTGGGTTTTGTTCAAAAGGAAATGAGACACAACAGAAGCAACATTACAGATGATCTAAGGGTCAACATAAAAAAAAAAAAAAAAAAACCTGAACATTGATTTAGTATGTCGGTCAGAAAGCGTTGGATCCCTTTTCAATGTTGCCTTTCTTAAGGATGAATAAGATTTTTTTTTTTTTTCAAAAGAGACACCAGCAGGGACATTTTGTTTTGCTGCTCATGCACTTACAGAACAACCCCTAGCTAATTTTGGCACGTATGTGGTAGTCCCACAAACATTTAAAATAGAATCCCCTTCTGTTTACCAGCACTGATTCATTGAGTGTCTGGTACACTTGTGTGTGTTCGCAATGCAAAGCATGTGGAGAATGTGTGGGTGGTCCATTCAAGTGCGCTGACGTCAGAGTGAAAAACAAGCTGCTGCTGTTGTGAGACTCACATGGGTCTTTGAGTGGACACTGAAATGTGACTCGCTCAGGGACAGAGGAGAAACTCTGCCTGATGAAAACAGTTTGTATCACTGCTTTGGATCAACAAGGTGAATGAACTTCGACATGTCACAAAACAGCAAACCGTAGAACAGAAAACAGGAAAAAAAGTTCCCTTCTTTGCACTGATGCCATGTTGTAGCAGATTCAGAATCTGAATTATCAAACACATTGAGACATTATCACAGTACATTGTGATTACTATATATTGGGAATCTCAGTCATATTCACTAAAGACAATAATTAAAACAATCACAACACATGCATAGTCAACTTTTAATATTGAAAGGAGACTTTCAAAGAGTTTCTGGTGTAAAATCCCGACATCCTGATCAACAGATACCACCTCTTCATGTAGTCAGAGTCCATAGTTAGTCCAGAAGTCTACTCATTGTTGGCTATGTTTGTTTTTGTTAAGCAAACTGACTATTATCATCAACACAAGCAGGTGCACGACCATTTTGTGTGTGAATTTCTTGCAAGTGCTAAAGCTCACCCACATGGGGCAGTGGACTGCGCTTTCTGATCTAGCAGAGACATTATTGAGAAAATGGATTTTGTATTGTATCGTAGAAGAGAGAAAAAAGTCATGTTGCCAACAAAGGAGGGTCTGCATGTGATCCCAAATCATTTCTTTTACTTCAGCGTCCTCTTGTGTAGGAATGGCTATTGTTAAAATTTGATTAATTTCATCAGCCGGACTCTTATTCAGTCCGGTTGCTGCCACCTATTGATGGATCAATGTAATAG
The DNA here is from genome assembly GCA_902685375.1 of Neostethus bicornis. Taxonomy (NCBI): domain Eukaryota; kingdom Metazoa; phylum Chordata; class Actinopteri; order Atheriniformes; family Phallostethidae; genus Neostethus; species Neostethus bicornis. The sequence continues at coordinate 4,503,235 of CACRXE010000002.1, read as the reverse complement.
TCACACAGCAATTACATGAAGATGTGTTTACACTGCTACAAACTGAAAATATTTGTTTTTACGCTTTGTTTTCCAGACTACACTGACCATTCCGGTGCATTACATACGCCACAAAACGGAAGTAATGTTTGGTTAAATGAATATAGTACCTGTGGACTGTAGATCGACAAACTGCAATGCTGCGAGGTCAGACTGTTCTCAAATCATGAAAGGAAGAGGTGTCTATGAGGTAGGCTTATCTATTAATCAGAAATTTTGATGATACGCATATTGATATTTGTGGCTGGGCTCTCACTCAGAGATCGGGTGAGGAGCTCTGCCATCCGGGAGGAGCTCGGTGTCGAGCCGCTACTCCTCCAGGTCGAGAGGAGCCAGATGGGGTGGTTCGGGCATCTGGTCAGGATGCCCCCCGAGCGCCGAGCGGGCGAGATGTTTCGGGCACATTTCACCGGGAGGAGACCAAGGGGCAGATCCCGGACCCGCTGGAGAGACTATGTCTCAGAGCTGGCTGGGAAACGACTTGGGATCCTTCCAGGTGAGCTAGAGGATGCAGCCGGGGAGAGAGAGACCTGGGCTGCCCGTTTGAGGCTGTTGCCCCCGCGACCCGACCCCGGAATAAGCGGAAGATAACGGAACGGATATTGATATTTTTCTATGTAAATCAAAAAGAGGGAAGAGAAACTTGTAACTTTTATTAGGTAATCAACTAGGTTTATGATGTATGTTGAGTGATTTATCATCACGAGGCACAATATGAACTTTCAGATATTGATGTGTTGAATTGTCTTTATTTCTTATCCTTTTTCCAGGTTTCAAGTAAATGGAAGCTGTCTTCCAGAAGTATTTTTTATTTCTGTTACTGTTTCCCTTTAATGATGTCCTGGGCATGGCCACACCGAGGAGACCTCAGCGCTTCATCGTCCCCGCTCCATCAGAATGAAATTCATCTACTCATCCCCGTCCAGGGCATCGCTGGGCTGAGGACTCCCCCGTGTTTCCATCAGGATGAAGAACATCTATTGACTTCTTTAAATATTTAGCTGTAGAGTAGAATTAGCTAATATTTAAACAATATTCTTTGACACATTGGTTGCTCGTCCCGGGGAGCGGGGGATCTCTCTTTCATGTGGATCCCCACGAAGTTTCTAATATTTTTTCCCCACTGATGGGTTTTTTAGGAGTTTTTCCTCACCGTGAAGGAGAGTTTAAAGGCAGAAATGTGCTAGTCTTGTTTAGTTAGCACTTGTTACTTATTTTTCTTGCTGTATATTTGTGTTAATACATTCCTCTTTTTCTTGTGAAGCCCATTAAGACAGAAATTCTGTGATTTTGGGCTATACAAATAAAATTGAATTGAATTGAAAAATTGAATGATAAACACATACTTCCATTTGTCCCAAAAATAATATAATTTATTGGTGTGATTGTAAAAAAAAAGGCGGAGATGATTTTAATTTTCAATTTATTGTAATGAATGCAGGAGGTTAACCAAGAGGTGGGGTACAACATGTACAGACCCCCAGTCTTTTACAGGGCCACACAGAGAGGCAGAACACCAATCTCATGGTTATTTAAACCAGTCAATCAGACTAAAGTGGCTGGAGATGGCAGCTCAGGGTGGAGACGGTAGCTCAGTGGTTAGAGCGTTCGTGCGCAGACCGGACGTTTGCGGGTTCACGTCCCACAGAGAGCACATCTTAGGGTCCTTGGAGAAGACACCTAACCCCCGCTTCTCCCACCATTGGTGCTGTTGAAGGGCAGCCTGCTGCGGTGTAAGGAGTGCAGCACACAAATTTCCCGGGTGAGGGATGAATTGAGTAATTTACTTATTTAAAGGGTTTTCTTTCTTTCTTTTTTTTTTTTTTGAGGCTGTCATGCTCTAAGAAAATTTAGAGCATGGAAACTGCTCACAAAAACCGGACTTGTGACCTTCTAGCTGGGAAACCTCAGCACGAGGCAACACGCCTACTGTGCAGGCTATGAGGTAGAAACTATTTCCCACATTCCCAGGAAATCCACCCAGTCACTGGTTCCGCTATGTTGATGACACTTTTGTGAAGATCAACAAGCAAGATCTGGAAGCCTTCACTTCACACATCAACATTGTGGATCCGAACATCAAGTTTACACGTGAAGACTCCAAGGACAACCGGTTGGCCTTTTTAGACTGCGCTGTGATCATAGGGGAGGACGGGAATTTGCAACTGGAGGTATACAGGAAACCCACGCACACAGACCAGTACCTACAGTTTGACTCTAATCATCCTTTGCAACACAAACTGGGTGTCATCAGAACTTTACAACACAGGGCGGAGGAGGTACCCACGAGCACAGAGGCTAAGGAGAAGGAGACACAGCATGTCCGAAAAGCCCTCTCGGTCTGTGGCTACCCCAAATGGGCCCTGAATAGGGTGAGAGCGTCCAAGAAACATGAGAAGAGGGAAACAGAAACTGAGAAGAGAAAAAATGGAGTCTCTATTCCCTACGTGTCAGGACTGTCCGAGAAGTTACAGAGAATCTTCAGACAACATGACATCCCGGTTTTCTTTAAACCGGTCAACACATTACGTCAAAAACTAGTACATCCTAAAGACAAGATGCCTACGGAAAAACAGAGCAATGTAGTTTATTCGATCCGGTGCAGTGAAGGGAGCTGCAAAGAAAACTACATTGGGGAAACAAAGCAACCACTCCACAAAAGACTTTACCAACACAGAAGAGAAGCCTCTAGTGGTCCACAGTCTGCCGTACATCTGCATCTTAAATCCACCAAACACACTTTTGAGGACAGTGAGGTGAAGATTCTAAGTAGAGAGAAAGGTTGGTTTGAAAGAGGGGTGAAAGAAGCCATTTTTGTGATGAAAGAGAATCCCTCACTGAATCGGAATGGAGGCGTTAGATACGTTTTGCCCGGTATCTATAGCAGCCTTTTGAAGCCATGGACTAAAGATGACACCTCGTGACTCAGTTTCACGCCTCTCGTTAGCAGGTTTCTCTTTTCACTAGGCTTTTAGCATTTTTTTGTTTACTGGTCTGTGGCTACAATAGGAGCCATTCACGACCATCTTAAGGAACATTCTCATTGGTCGAGCCCTTCTTACACTTTTTTTACCTGTTACTCAGGTTAGTATAAATGGATCCAGGTTCCAGTCCATTTCATTCAGATTGAAAATGATTTCCGGATGGAAGTCGAAACGTCTCGTTGAAGAATTAAACTGTCCAGAAGACTTTTTTGAAACTTTTTCTACTATGGATCACTCCTGGATGAATGAGGGACTACACGGATTGGTAGAAACTATTGTTTTGTCTGTCAGAGGCTGCCAAACAAGAGGCTGCAATGATAATGACAAACTAGTAGGTGTATTAAAAAAACATAAGCAATCTGGTCATGTCTGCATAGATTTTATTTTTAAAATTCCTTTTTTAAAATGATTCCTCAGCCCAGTTTAAAGTGTAATTTTGGTGTCACGGTTATGAACCCTAACTTGAACATGATGTAAAATCTGACAGGCGTTCTAACACTACGATATGTGGTGATTCAGTGGATTTACTGTTTGTCCTGTAACCAGAAGTTTGGCATTACTTCATAGCAGGCAAAGTGTTCCGTTCCGTTCCGTCATCTTCCGCTTGTTCCTGGGTCGGGTCGCGGGGGCAACAGCCTCAAGCGGGCAGCCCAGGCCCCTCTCTCCCCGGCTGCATCCTCTAGCTCACCTGGAAGGATCCCAAGTCGTTCCCCGGCCAGCTGTGAGACATGGTTGGCTTCGCTTGACACAGTTGGCTTCATCGGACCGTGATGTCCAGCTCTCGCTGGATCGATTTGCTGCCGAGTGTGAAGCGGCCGGGATGGGAATTAGCGCCTCCAAATCCGAGACCATGGTCCTCGCCCAGAAAAAGGTGGAATGCCCCCTGCGGGTCAGGGACAGGGTCCTGCCCCAAGTGGAGGAGTTTAAGTATCTCGGGGTCTTGTTCACGAGCAGGCAAAGTGTCCTTGAGAAATATACTGAACCTCTTGTCCGGCAGGTGTCAAACTCTGCTCCTGGAGGGCCGATGTCCAGAGTATTTTCCATGGGTTCTTGCATCTACACACCTGATCCAGGTTAGTGTGCCAAATTTTAATGACTATAGATTTCACTTTATGCACCTCAGCGTTATTCAACCACAAACCCAATGAAAACGACAAGGACACCAGCCCTCCAAGAGTTTGACACCCTTCAGGCCATCTCGATGGATGTGTAAAGGTTGAAAAAAGACCCTGTAAAATGTTAGGACCAACAGCTAGAAGTCTGGCTCAAACATTAAACTCCATATTTTTGAAGAACTAAAAGAATAATCTTACTTTATTAAATAACATCCTTGTTAAATCTGGAAGTAACCCGTCCTAAATCTGTTTAATTATACAACTATATACAATCATGCAACTGCAAATTAGCCGACTGTTTAACTTTACTCGCACTTTCTTAATGTAAAACAGCAGTTCCAGCATTATTTTAATCTTTTTTCCATCTGTAAAACAGTTTGCTTACAGGCTGCCGTCCATCTTGCAGTACACAGAGCTCACCACCAGACTGTGCGCTTTCTTCTTCTAATGAAAAGCGTTCAGATTCACGATTTGTTTTCTTTTTTATGGAGAACCACTCAGTTCTTGTTAAACACAGACACAACTGCCAGGCGTACTGCTCCACAGATTCTTGGAGAAACTTTTCTTTGTTTCTCTTGTTTTTTTTATTTTAAAGTTGGGGGTCACCGGGGAGACGTCCAAATCCAGAAGGAGACTGTGCCTGCGGTGAGTTTCCCCACATGTTTTTCTCTTTAGTTAGATTTCCAGAAATCAGCTACTCAGTGAAACAATCAGAAATGCTTACTATCCATAAATAAAACCCACTGCATTTCTTTCTACGTGTTGCAGTAGCGGGCTTTTGGGTGAGTTATTTGGGTGTTATTTACATTCTGCCTGGTTTATCACGGTTCGAGATAAAGTGTGAAACCAGTGAGCAGCCTACTCTCTGCGCAGCACAGACACTAAAACTTTTTTATTTTTCAATAACCATCAAGAAGCATATTATCAAAAAAATTGAAAGTTATGAAATAATATCCAAAGGGGAAAGGTCTAAAGATATTTATTTGAAATAAGGCTTTTAATTTTTGAATGTATAGTTCTCTCTTTTCTAAATGTAGATATTGATTTTTAAATGTTTTTTTATTGTTTTAGCTTATCTAGTTTTTATGTAGCACCTTGGAATTTTTTTCTTTAAATATGAGGTCCATTATAAATAAAATATATTATTATTATTATTATTAATATTGTGTGAGGATTGAGAAACAAACAAAAAAGTTACAAAACACAAACAAAAATCACTAGATTCCCATATTATTTTATAACATTTATTAAGTAAACTAATGCACGCGCATAAATTCATTAAATAAAAAAAACCAAACAATTTCAGCATTTAAAGATTTTTTTTGTTTTGTTCGCGTGTTGTGAAATATTATTATTATTTATTACAAACTATTGCACACCTTAGAAAAAATACATAATTTGAAGTTTCCTGTAGTAATGACAATTTTCTTGCATAGTTTTTTTTTTTTTTGTCAGAGTTAGAAAACATTTCATCCTCGCATGTGCTTGAATTTATTTTTATTTGAAAGCCTTAAAAACATTTTTGGAGCTTGAAAACATTTTATGTCATTTTTTTTCAGAAAGAATTTGATTGTAACTGATGCAATATTCATAAAAATAAGTTTCACATCTGGATGGATAATCTTCACTTTTTCTCTAGAGTTTAGGGAGAAAAAAAATAATGGTTTCAAGCCAATTTTTTCCTGGAAGGATTGAAAGAGATTTGCATCTTTCTGTCGTGTACAGCGTGGAATATAATGGGACGATTTAAAGGTTTAGAGAAAGCTCAGTGCAGAGGGCAAGAGAGCAGGGCTCAGCCGTACATCTGTGGCTGTTAAACCCTCACACACTGCGGCATTAAAAGCCATCTTCATTAATAACGAACAGATTACAATCAAAGGATTAAACCACAGCGAAGAAACACCGCATCGTTACATTTACAGGAATGCTTTCCGTTAAATAGTGTTTCTGTCAAAAAAGAAATCCTTTCTAGTGTTTAGAATGCTTCAAAATCCAAAACTGAGAAACGTTAGCTTGTGCACGAGTGAACTTGAGCAACAAAATCTATTTTTGGAAATGCTGAAGGTTGAATAAAAAATAACTTTACGATGTATGACCTTAACATAAAAAGGTGAAACTAACACTAAAATACTTATTTTCTGATCAATTTTTATGGTCCAACTTAATCTTTTGGGTGACAGCTTTACACTGGAGAACGTTTGCCGCGTTAAGCAGTAGCAGATGTAAAAGTTCCCACAAGCGTGACACGGAGAAAAATGAGTTGTATATGTTGTCAGGGAAAGTTAGGAACACAGCGCTGTAGCTGATAGCATGCTGGGATTACCAAGAGGATTTAAAAGTAGAATGTAAAATGTTCATACTATGAGGATAAAAGAACTTCTGTTTTTGCACCATCAGGATTAGCCTATTAATAATAAACAGATGGATTTTTTTTCTCAACATCATAACTTGTCATTAAGTTTGCGATGTGTTGCCCGAACACTCGCTTTAAACACACTCACATGCTTTGTTGGAAACACAAAGAAAGACTGTAAACATACAACATATTACAGTAACATAGACATATTCAATGTTCCATTTTTTTTTGTCCTGGTATAAATGACATCTTCTAATTGTTTGAATTATCCAAACATTTTCCAGGGATTTCTCTTCTGTATCAAGTTTTTTATATTATTTTCTTTTTGTTAATTATTCTTCTATCTCATTAAACTTGTTAAATCTGCATCACCGTCTACACTACAGGTGTCTAAACTGTGGCCCATCAACTCCTTTAATCCAGCCCGCTGAACTTTTCTAAATTGAGAAAATAATCCTTGCAATGCAATTTTGGACTTTCCCAGTAGGACTGTTGCACTTGCTCAGAGGTTTTTACAGGCAATTTTCTGAATAGTACAATAATTTTACCAATTATTTTACATTAGGTTCAATCAACCTATGATGACCTATACGCTAGGCTGAACAGCAAGGAGGGAGAGATGGACCTATACAGGTTAGCAAGACAGAGAGACAAAGATGGGAAGGATGTGCAGCAAGTTAGGGTGATTAAAGACAGGAATGGATGTCTTTTGACAGATACCAGTAATGTGATGGGAAGATGGAAAGAGTAATTTGAAGAGTAGATGAATGAAGAAAATGAAAGCGAACAAAGAGTAGAAGACATTCCCATAGTGGAGCAGAAAGTAGCAAGGATTAATAAGAAGGAAAAAAGAAGAAGAATTTTACATTAGGTGAACACAAAAGTTTTACTCTCAATTCAAAGTTTTTGAAGTTGTCTTAATCAGACAAAATATTGAGGTTATGGTTCATCTCAACCCTTCTCTGATGCTAAGACAAGAATGTGAATTAAAAACATTGAGGTCATTCATAAAAAATTCAAACTAAAGCAGGGGGCTGCACGGAGGCTCAGTGGTTAGCACGATGGTCTCACACCTAGAAGGTTGGCGTTCAAGTCCTGGAGCAGGTGTGAGGTTTGAAATGGTGGCTTCTCTATGCGATGTTCACACGTTCTTCCCGTGTATGTGTGGGTTTTCTCTGGTTTCCTCCCACCCTCAAAAAACATGCATGTTAGGCTGATTGGCTGCTATGAAGTTGCCCCTAGGGATGAGTGTTTGTGGCCCTGCTAAAAACCGGAGACCTGTTCAGGTGTAACCTGCCTATGTCTGAAATTAGCCGGGATAGGCTCTGGCAACCCCATTACAGAAAAGCAGTTCAGAAGGCAAAATTAAAGCTGATTTTTCCACATATTTTTCTCTCTTGATGAGAAAATACATTTAGCACAATATAGTGCTCCTGATCTGGCCCTTTGATTGCATTGTTGTGTCTTTTGTGGCCCTTAGAGAGAGAGTGGGGTGTTTGCCCAACTCTCGTCTACATGGTTATTATCTTGCATGGGTGTCATTTCCTTGAATTTCCTCTAGTGCTTTATAGTTCCAGGATCAACATCACTTCAGCTGTAATGTAATCAAGATTGACAATTGATCTTGTGTGACAGCATGCAGATCATGGAGGTTACTGGAGGGTATTTCACTTTTCACATACGGTTCAGTCTGTTAAACGAGTCTACAGCTTATTTCAATGTGGACTTATTTCTAACATGTCTTCAAGCTTAGCAGTAACTCCATAAAGCTAACGTAATGTATATCTAGCATTAACATGACAGTGGAACATTTGCATAATAATAAAACTAATTAATGACTATTAGCAGGTACTTAGGATCAACAGTCCAAAGCAATGGAGAGTGTGGAAAAGAGGTGAAGAAGCGTGTTCAAGCAGGCTGGAACGGGTGGAGAAAAGTATCAGGTGTGATATGTGCTGAATTGAAAAGGGAAAGTGTACAAAACCGTGATGAGACCGGCCATGATGTTTGGTCTAGAGACAGTGGCACTGAAGAAAAGACAGGAAACAGAGATAGAGGTAGCAGAGATGAAGATGCTGAGGATCTCTCTGGGAGTGACCAGGATGGACAGGATCAGAAACGAGTACATCAGGGGAACAGCACATGTTAGAGGTTTTGGAGATAAAGCCAGAGAGCCCAGACTGAGATGGTTTGGACATGTACAGAGAAGAGAGAGAGAGAGTACATCGGAAGAAGGATGCTGGGTTTGGAACCACCAGGAAAGAGGGCTAAAGGAAGCCCAAGAGCAGGTTCATGGATACAGTGAAGGAAGACATGAAGATAGTTGGTGTGACCAAAGAGGATGCAGCAGATAGGATTAGATGGAAGAAACTGACTTGCTGTGGCGACCCTTGAAGAGAAATGCCGAAAAGAGAAGAAGAAGAATGACCATTAGCAGGTAGTAAAACTCAAGAGTCTTGAGGGGCTGCCCAACTAAGTGCCTGATGTAAAATACAAACAACAGGAATTAATAAGTCAAACAAACAAACAAAACAAACGAGGACATTTCCTGCAAAATCTTTCTTTGGTGCAAACTTCATCTTTCCAACGGTCTTCCTCATGCAATGAAGCTTTAATGTTTAGGGATGAAGCCCCGCTGATGCAGCTGTTTAGAGCATTTTGATGTAAGTTCCACTACCATGTAAAAAAAATAATTTGACATTTGTTTCCTCCTCTTAACTGCTTATCCCTAATGGGGTCATGAGGAGAGCCGGAGCCTACCTGACTGATTTCTAGTGGGAGATACTGTAGGTACACCTCGAAAAGGTCACCAGTCTGTTACGGGGCCACACACACAAAACCATCCACACACACTCATTCCTAAGGGCAATTTTTTAGCGGCCAATCAACTTCACATGCATGTTTTTAGATGGTGGGAGGTAACCGGAGTACCCAGAGAAAACTCACGCATACACGGGGAGAACATGCAAACTTCAAATCGAAAGGCCAGGGATTCAAGCCTCGTCTCTCCCGGCACTCAAACCCCAACATTTTTGCAGTGGGGTCACTGTGCTACCCACTGTTCCACCGTGCTGCCCTAATATGTAGCATATTTACCGTAATTTCATGACCATTAGGCACACCGTACGAAAAGGCGCAGTCTCAGTCACACACCGCCTTACAACAACACACACGCAAGCATGCAAATGTGTGTATTAAAAAATAGATATGGAGCAAAACTGAGTTTGGTTGTACTTTATTTAAGTAATGTAAACAAGCACATTACCGGTAATAGTCTTTATTCAAATCCGTCAAAGTCCTCATCCTCTGTTTTGGAATCGCACAGCTGCACAAAATCCAACAGAGCAGGTCCACTTCGCTCCTCGCTGTCAAAGTCACTGTCTGTACTGTGCGGCTCCTCAGAAAGGATACCAGCTTTTGCGAAAGCTCGGATAACAGTACCAGCAGACACGTTAGTCTAAGCATCTACAATTCATTGGCAAACTGTAGCGTAACTCGCCCGGTGCTGCCTTCCACCCTTCGTGAAACTGTGGTCTCCTTCGGTCATCCATCGATCCCACGCCGCTCACACTTCACTCTTTAACGTTCTCATGTGTTTTCTTTCAGGTCCGCCTCGCGGGCACCGCGTTTTCTTTTAGGTTTGCTTTTTCTCACACACAAGGCGCACCGCACAAAAAGGCGCACCGCTCATTTTGAAGAAAATTTGAGACTTTTAGGTGCGTCTTATGGCCGTGAAATTACGGTAAATAGGAATCTGGTTAAAATTACGGCTGCATGTTTCAAAGTTATTTTGGATTTGTATGCCCGCAAGAAATACAGTCACTACTGAGTCGTTTCAAAGTCATGGATGTGAACATGAGAACAAAAGACAACACTTTACGTAAAAAAGTCATCTTAAGTTCTCAGTTTGCCTGACTTTTTTTTTTTTATTATTTATTTTTCAAGTTGATGAAATTGAATTAAAATATCAATGAAAATGAGAATAAATATTAATTTGAAGAATATTTGAGTAAATATCTGTCTTCATACTCTATAAAGCCCAGTGCAAGCTCTTCACATTAGAGAAAAGTGGAGTTGGGGTGGTCCCTGGTAAATGGCGTTGGTGGGCTCCGCCTTGGTGGCTGGATGAGTTACACTTAGAAAGTAACATTAAGCACATGTTTTTACTTTTCACAGCTCCACATCATGGCTGCAGCTTTCCCTGTGCTCCTGTTTCTTCTTCAAATCTTCTCTGGGTCAGCGCTGGATGCAGACCCTGACCAAGGTATGAATCTGCACGCTCTTAGTAACGCTCACTTTGGGTTTTTTTTTAATTATTTTGACTCATAAAATATAAACCATGCTGGAATTTATTTACTCAACCCAACTTGCCAACAAAGTAATTGTTTTTGTTTTTATTGCTCCAATTGTTATTATTCAAGTTGCATTTAAATTGTAATATTTTTTGAGTAAAAATGGGAGTTCTAACATTTTTAACACTGACGGCGTGCTCATCATGCTGCTTTGGCATTGAGTCGAGCACAAAATATGTTGCTCAACTCCAAATCCCTCCACCCAGAGCCAGCTGATTTCCAGTGAAGGGCTTACCAGGAATTGTGCAGAACGCAGGGCTCTACACTGCCGAACAATGCTTAGCTGTTTAGAGTGGAGTCAACTGCTCCGTCCCTCTGTGTTTTCACACCCAAACAGTATTCTATCCTCAGGCAGGCCGGTGTTGGTTTCTGGAGCTTTGTGTTTGATCCACAGCGAGTAAAACAAGTTCATTTTTCTTTTTGTTCTGTTTTGATGGAAAGTCTTTCACTGCTAACAGGCCAAGAAGAGAGGATTAGGGTGGGAGAAGAGGTGGTTGGGGGGGGCTTGTAGCTAATGTGCTGCAAATATTTGAACCTCTGTCATCTTCTTAAATTTAATGGAGTGACTGAGATTGATTTTGTGTCACTGTGATACATGACTGCTTGACTTGTGGAATAACTTTTAATCACATAAAAAATAAGATTTTTTTTGGATGATCTATCTGCTACATTTATTTTGCCAAGATGGGACTTTCTTGGCAATGTTCTTCAAAAGAGTCCTTTTTAAAATTAAATTGAGAAATTGTTGAGTGGTTTATGGATTTTGACCAAAGACATTCTACTCTGGTGTTAAAGTTGTTCTAAATCCAAGGAGTTAGTCCACATCCATGTTTCTGTTCAACAATCCTTCCTCCAGGTTTTTCCTTCAAACAACTCTACTGGCTTCCCATAAACACAAAGAATCGTCTTCAAAATCCTCTACACAACCTACAAAGCTCTGACCTCTCTGACCTCTCTGATCTCCTCCACATCTCCATTCCCTCCTGCTCTCTCCGCTCCTCCTCCTCTGCTCCCCTCCTGATCAGAATCAGAATCAAAATGCTTTTATTGCCATGTCAATGAAAAATATCAGAGACTAGGAACTTGCTTAGATACGTTCAATTCCGTCATCTTCCGCTTGTTCCGGGGTCGGGTCGCGGGGGCAACAGCCTCAAACGGGCAGCCCAGGCCTCTCTCTCCCCGGCTGCATCCTCCAGCTCACCTGGAAGGATCCCAAGTCGTTCCCCGGCCAGCTGTGAGACATAGTCTCTCCAGCGGGTCGGGGTCTACCCCTTAGTCTCCTCCCGGTGGGACGTGCCCGAAACACCTCGCCCACGAGGCGCACAAATAAAACTCAGGAGATAGACATTTTCCATCATTCCAGCTCGAGCTGAGGAGATGAGAGGGAGTTGATTCTGGTGGTAAAAACTAAACAAACTCCCATTGACACAACCAACCACTTCTGTTTGGGGTTCGTTTTTTTTTTAAATTAAAAAGAGCCACATTTTTAAAAAACAAAGCAAAAACAAGGTTGGTTCCTCTAGACTCCTTAATGACCAGATGCCCGAACCACCCCATCTGGCTGCTCTCGACCTGGAGGAGGTGCGGCTCGACACCGAGCTCCTTCTGGATGGTAGAACTCCTCACCCGATCTCTGAGTGAGAGCCCAGCCACCCTGCGGAGGAAGCTCATTTCGGCTGCTTGTACCCGTGATCTCATTCTTTTGGTCACCACCCACAGCTGGTGACCATAGGTGTGGGTAGGAACGTAGATCAACTTGTAAATCGAAAGCTTTGCTTTTCGGCTCAGCTCTCTCTTTACCACGACGGACCGATGCAGCATCTTAGTTATTGCTGATGCCGCACCGATCCGCCTGTCGCCACTATTTGAAAAGCACTGCCTTACTGTATTTAACGCATACATAAGGCACACCGGATCATAGGACATGGGTTTTCTTTTTTTTTTTTACAATCAATACAATGCTCGATGATCCAGTGCGTGAGTCTTTCCTCCATCTCGGGCCGTCTTGTCTTATGTCCACAGAAACTCAGCTGCTTCGTTTTGCACACAAGAATACAAGTGTGCATTTCTGAAAATAGAACGGGAGCAAAACTGAGTTTGGTTGTGGGTTTTTCGAGTATTGATTACAAAGTACTAACATTTTTTAAATCATCAATAGGTGGAGAAACTCAGCTGAGTCTTCTTAACCTGTTGCAGCACGTTTTTCCAGCTTTCTCCATTTGCAAACTCTTGATTCATTAATCTTAAATTCCCTGGCGGCTGCTTGATTTCCAAGTTCCTCTGCGTAGCTGATGGCCTTCAGTTTAAACTGTGTCTCTGCCATTTTCAGAGTAATTAAAACAACGATGTTCTACATAAGGACATACCCGTTCTTTTATAAACGATCCAAACCCACACTTCAACCTTTAACGTTCACATGGTGTTCTCTACTACATCTACACCCAGGGCGCACTGCGCTACAGGGGGTGTCACACATTTTGGAGAAAATCTCAGACTTTTATATACTCCTTACGGTTGTGATAATTCGGTAAATAATTGATGTTTTTTTAAAAGTCGTACGTCGATAGAAGCTTAATGTGGCTTCTTCTTCGTGCGCTCCATTACCCTGAAAACCCGCTCTCATGTCCCTGCTCCACTGAAACACCAGCTGCTGCTACTTCTAGGAATTGACTGTACGTGCGTGCAGTGAAGAATTATGAAGTTTCCATTCCAAGCTTTCACTTTCACTAGTTTCTATCCAACTAAAATCAAAACATTGTGTTTTTAGTGTAACTTTGGGCAAATAAAATCATTGTTTTCATTCTGCCATCCTTCCTACTTTACACCTTTTACCCATAAAGCTTGGTCATTTGGTGATAGGTTATAAACTGTCGTTTCCTCTGAGAGCCTTGTGGAGCTTTTTCCTGTGTAGGAAATGTTTTTTTCTAAATGCAGAACGTTAGGCATTTCCCCCTGGGAGTAGACAGATTAATGTCTAAACATGAGACTGTGAGTTAGCCCCCTGCCCTCTGCTCACTGCAAAGACGTTAACATCAGCTTCCCATCAGGACACTGAACAGATGTTATTAGGCACAATAAACAGAAAAGCGCACGATAATTATTATCAAGAGGTTTTGCAAACACAAGCAGACAATGAGTTGTGTTCCAGCTAATAAGGAATAAGACCTGCTGGGAGGATGAACTCTTCCTTTAAAGGAAATTAATTCTTGCTGCCATTTCCTAGTTCCTTCCAGATCACAGCTGAAAGGAAATACATCTGGCCTTATCAAAACAAATGGAGCAAGGATGTTGTTCTTCTCTCTGAAACTTTCTCCCGGTGACAGAAAAATTATGTGGAGATGTTTACTTGGCACCTTGTGCCGGTTTGTATATAGCAGCACTGTAATGAGAATGTGCCGCGAATTGATATTGCCTTCTAGGAAATTCTCCAGGCATTTGGTGGCTTTAATGAGCATGCTCCAAAGTGCACAGAGTAGCTGCTGCTCATATATTTACTTACACCACATGCGACCTCTGCTTGATAGCTGCTGAGCAAACACAACATTACTCGCACTGACATACAGGCACAAAAATGAGAGCTGGTAGCCTGTTAGTCTATCTTATTTGATCACATTTAAACATCCTTCAATAGGTTTTCAGTTCAAGAAAACACCCAGGAGAAGAAGTCCTGGTGGCTGAAGCCTTACCTCATAATAAAATTAGACCTGAAAATACACAGCTTTTATTTAGATTTCCTCAAACTACCCATTTTGGAGCCCTTGTCTGAACTTCATCATTCAGATATCGCTTCCTAACATCTGTATTTTTAGTGATTCCATTGTGATTAAATATCAGCAGTTTCTTGGATTCTGTCTAACTTTGTTTCATTTGCGTGACATCTTTATTAATAATAATAAATTTTATTTATAAAGTACTTTTATGAACACTCATAGACGCAATTAAAACAAAACAACAACAAAATACAAAACTGCAGAAAGAAATATAGCGAAATAAAGGGCAATTAAATTATTAAAACCTTAAAAGAAGTTTTAAAAAGATGAGTTTTAAGAAGTCTTTTAAATGTGGAGAGTACAGTCTTGAATGTGCCGGGGTAGTTTTTTCCGGTGAACGGTCTTTTCAGCCACAGATATTTGAGCCAAAAAACTGCAACCTAGGATATTTGAGCCACGGTGACTCGGAGATTTCAGCCACGGACATTTGAAGAACTGCAACCTGGGCGCAACTGTTTATTCACGATAAAAAAATTTTAAATGACTAAAAGCACGATAAAAATTTTTGCACGATAAAAATTTTTAAGACTAAAAGCAATTATTTTCTGTAGTGCAACTGTTTATTTACGATAAAAATTTTTAGTGTTTATTTACGATAAAAATTTTTAGTGTTTATTTATGATAAAAATTTTTACATAAATTACATAAAATATCAAAATTTTTTAAAAATATCAGAATATTTTATTTGAGCCATGGGATAAAAATGACTAAAAGCAATTATTTTCTATAGTGCAACTGTTTATCTAAGATAAAATTTTTACATAAAATATCACAATTTTCTACATAATATAGGTTTTGGCCCAAATGTCCGAGGCTGAAATGTCCTAAATTCGGGGGCGCACATGGCTCCTAGGTTGCAGTTTTTGGCTGAAATGTCCGTGGCTGAAATATCTGTGGCTGAAATGTCCTAGAACTGCTTTTTCCAGGGGGTGGGAGGAGCTGTGGAAAAGGCTCTCTGTACCAGGTTTGGCGCGTAGTCCTACATGGTATGAACAGGAGATTTGCGTGTGAGGAGTGAAGAGAGTGAGATGGTTTCTACCAGTTTGACAGATCAGTGGGATAAGACAGGGTCAGGTTATTTAAAGCTTTGAAGGTGATGAGAAGAATTTTGAAGGTGATGTAACGTGAGTAATGGGGAGCAATTGGAGGTTCTTGAAGATGGGGGTTACGTGCTTGCAGGAGTGTGTAAGGAGACAGGCAGAAGAGTTCTGAATGGAGTGTTTAGCTGATGGCAGTCATTACGATCTTTGTGGCCCAACATGACCACAAAAAAAAGAAGTCTAACATAATGCATAACTCAACGTTTTTACGATGATGGTGCAAGTTGTGCTTTCAGGTTACATCTTTACTACTTATAACAAATTTCTGAAAGTTCTCTGGTAAAACTCATCTTGTGTGAAAATGTTTTATTTTGCTAGGTTTTTTAGCCTTTGTGGAATCTTTTTTTTTTATATATACCGTAATTTCACGGCTATAAGGCGCATATAAAAGTCTTAGATTTTCTTCAAAATGAGCGGTGCACCTTTTCGTGCGGTGCGCCTTGTGTGTGAGAAAAGGCGGACCTAAAAGAAAACGCGATGCCCGCGAGGCGGACCTGAAAGAACAGGCATGAGAACGTTAAAGAGTGAAGTGTGAGCGGCGTGGGAGCGATGGATGACCGAAGGAGACCACAGTTTCACGAAGGGTGGAAGGCAGCTCCAGGCGAGTTACGCTACAGTTTGCCAATGAATTGTAGATGCTTAGACTAACGTGTCTGCTGGTACTGTTATCCGAGCTTTCACAAAAGCTGGTATCCTTTCTGAGGAGCCGCACAGTACAGACAGTGACTTTGACAGCGAGGAGCGAAGTGGACCTGCTCTGTTGGATTTTGCGCAGCTGTTTGATTCTGAAACAGAGGATGAGGACTTTGACGGATTTGAATAAAGACTATTACCGGTAATGTGCTTGTTTATACTACTTAAATAAAGTACAACCAAACTCAGTTTTGCTCCCGATCTATTTTTTAATACGCACATTTGCATGCGTGCGTGTGTGCTGTTGTAAGGCGGTGTGTGACTGAGACTGCGCCTTTTTGTAAGGTGCGCCTTATGTGTGTGTTAAATACAGCAATGGCGCACAAAACTGAGACTGCGCCTTTTCGTACGGTGCGCCTAATGGTCGTGAAATGACGGTATATTTTTGTCTACCACTTGGTCACTCTGCTTAACTTGTCTCACACTAATAAAATTTATAAATCAACTTTATAGTGAGACATGCTTTTTGGTCGTTCATTCAGACATTTGTGTTCTGAACTGCTCTGTCTCAGTCAGAATCACGGCCATTTCTGGTATATTCTTTTTTTTTTTTTTTTCTCCAAACAAATCCTGACTGCACTAAACAACTAAAAAACAAACCTGTACATACATGTGAATAAATCAAAGTTCACATACTATGTTAACTATAACCTTGTTTCTATGATGATATTTCTACACAATTATAATCTTGATTTTAGGAACGGTAGAAGCAGGACATGAAACCATCCGGGGTCCACACCTCGACTCTAGGAAGCAGTAAAACTTTGCAATGACACATCTTCGTATTGACTTAAAAGAACACAATTGCAAGGCGTTGTGTAGATGCTGCTAGAACAGTAATAAATTGTCATTCGAAAAAAACTTTTCCCTTGTACAGAGGTGCACTTATTTTTTGGGGAAAAAAAATATTAAAAAAATAAAAAAATAACTGAACCAAAGTTTCTGCTTAGAAGATGTTTCATCAGTTCAATGTGAATGGTACTAAGTTGGCTGTACGTATCTTCTTGCTGGAGTTTCAGATCTTTTATGTCCACCTAAAACCCCTGACGACTGAGTCATCTCCCTACGTCATTCGGCTTCGGACGCATGGCTTGTGATTCTCTTTGCACAAAAAAGGCCAAATGAGCGTCTGTGATGAAAGGCAAAACATGTCACCAGAAACTTTGTCCAGTTGATTTTTTTCCATCATGACCTAGATGACTGAGAATCTCCACCGACACACTGATTTATTTTTTAAGAATACACCTCTCTGGATCGCAGCAAGTTTGTTTAGGGCTCTACGTTTTTGTTGAATTTTTTGGATTTTCATGGAGTTTGTTTGAGATGAGCTACCGCAGCAGCATGGAATGCCGAATTGAATCGGAATTTTTCAAGATGTGCCATGCTGGAGTGAAGCGAAAAGCGAGAAAATGAAGACGGGATCTTCCAGGAGTGCAGCTTTGACTGTTTGACAGACTTGGCTGTGCAACGTCAAAGGGGATTCTTGTCTGAACATACCCCACTTCACTATGGACCGTGAAGACAGGGACGTGGAAAAGTAAAGCAAAATTAAAGCTGGTGGACTGGTGGTGTTTGAGAACAACAAGTAGTGTCGTTCCACCCACATTGAAAGATGGGGGTTGCTGTCAAGATTTGGAGCTTTAAGTGGCAGTTTAGGATCTTATTACGATCCAATAGAGCTGTCAAATATCGTTGCCACGGCAACCCACATTAGCCCTATGCAAAGCCAACGATTGTGTGAAACTGCCCCCCATCGGCTGTTTCACCGCCTGCATCCTACACTGTTTAGCAAAGCAAAATGAAATTTAATTGTTTTCCAAACCTCTCTAATCACATGGAGCCTATCCCGGCTAGTTAGCAGGTGAAAGACAGAGGATGTTCCAAACCCGAATTGGGATTATTTATGTGCATAAATTACAGTGAGAAAAGAGCTATTTTGCACAAGACGAATGACATTGTTGCTGAAAGTTTCCAGTTTACATTGGCAGGACTCGTGAACGGACATTTCGGCCACGGACATCTGGGTCAAAAGTCCATCCCAAGTGGCCCACATGGCCCAAATATCCTAGGTCGCCGTTTCTTGGCCCAAATGTCCATTGACGAAATATCTGTGGCCGAAATGTCCTAGATTTGGCAGGACTCACCTCTCTGAGGGAAATAGGTTCTCTCTGGTTGCTGTATTTAGATCTTTGTGATTTTATCTCCTTAAACTCTGGTAACAGAAATGAGAGGCTAAATTTGGCCATCAGTGTTGCAGTGTTGAACAGGGTCTAAGGTGACTGGCCAGCGGTCAATGAGGACAGATGGCTGAGATTATTTTTAGAAATCGGAACAAAACAGGATGTCTTTTCCTCGGTGAACGGTCTTTTCAGCCACGGAGATTTCAGCCACGGACATTTGAGCCAAAAAACTGCAACCTAGGATATTTGAGCCTCGGTGACTCGGAGATTTCAGCCACGGACATTTGAAGAACTGCAACCTCAGCTAGGCTATTTGAGCCATGGGATAAAAATGATTAAAAGCAATTATTATCTGTAGTGCAACTGTTTATTTACGATAAAATTTTTACATAAAATATCAGATTTTTTTAAAAATATCAGAATTTTATCAGAATTTTTTAAAAATATCAGAATTATTTATTTGTAAAATCTCAGAATTTTTAAAAAAATATCAGAATTTTTTATTTGAGCCATGGGATAAAAATGACTAAAACCAATTATTTTCTGTAGTGCAACTGTTTATTTACAATACATTTTTTTACATAAAATATGACAATATTTTACAAGTTTGGTTGTCCTCCACGAAGGTTGTGACTGATGCCACGAAGGAAGGCAGGGATGGTCTTCTTGCCTGTGTTTAAGTCAAGCACCAGGTTGTGGAGACATTTGGGCCAAGAAACTGCAACCTAGGCTATTTACAAAATATCACAATGTTTTACATAAAATATCACAATTTTCTACATAAAATAGGTTTTTGGCCCAAATGTCCGAGGCTGAAATGTCCTTAATTCGGTGGCGCACATGGCTCAAAAAGCCTAGGTTGCAGTTTTTTGGCCCAAATGTCCGTGGCTGAAATCTCCGAGGCTGAAATGTCCTAGAACCCTTTTCCTCGGTTGAAACTTTCTCTTTACTTCTTCTCTTGGCTAAAACAATGCGAGAATAATCAAACTTAATGGTCAAGCATAATTGGTTTTCTAATTTGAAAGTCCGGCATCACTTTGACCTGCCTCTTTGATCTGAATCATTTCCCTACATGGTTGGGATTTCCAGACTAACCTCATGATGAGTTCTTCCAGTGTGTCCTGGGTCTTTCTTGGGCCCTCTTCCTTCCAGGATATCACACTAAGTTAAACATTTTTTTTATTATTATTTATGCAAAACATTTGAACCAATGTTATGAAACAAGGTTTTAACAGCTTGGAATGCTTTGGAAATTTTTGCTTTGATTTCAATTGAAACTTTAAACAGTTTTCTTCATCACCGGAGTTCAGATTTTTGCTGCAAAGTAGTTTTTATCACATGGTTTGGATATGTAGTAAAACTCACACAGTTTGGAAAAAAAGTTTCTCAGTTTTTAAATGAAACTCTTGTCTGTTCAATGCTCTGTCATTCAGCCTCATGCCTTTTGAATTTAAAAACAAATATGATGCATCATTTCAGATTAAATCCTAATGACTGGATGTATGCCGGCAATAAATCTTAAAGATGAACTTTAATGATTTGATTAGAAGTATTATAGTTGGAAAAGGGTACTTTTTAAGAAAAATAGCTGTTGATGTCATTGGTAAAGAGATTTTTTAGAAATTCCTACTTTTCCCTTAATAGCGAGATGACCTGTGACGTTGAAATTGTCTGAAAGTTCTCACTTTCCTCTGCTTTAGTAATCTATTCTATCATAAAACTCTGTTTTACCCTGCCATCTGTAATCTTTTCAAATGATTTGGTTGCTACTTTTACATTCTAAGTACTTTTATTATTTGAATGCCATGTGTTACAATTAAGTTTTAAATTCTATTCATCTTTTTTTCTCTTCTTTTCCATGAGAGAAGCTTATCAAGATTATTTATAAACCACTTCTCTATTTACGTCTGAAAAAATTCTTTTCTTCCAAAGTAGTTTTTGATGATGTTAAAAAAACAAACAGCACAACCCTAATGAAAAGAAGTTGGACAAAAAGGAAACATTAATTAAGTGTTGGAATTATGACCAAACTCAAACATAAAGTTCGTGATGCGACATGAAGTAGGAACGTATAAAATCATTGATAATAATCCAGATATTGTTAATGCTAATGCTCCCGTGGCAACAGAATTCTTAATCTGTCTTTATGCACAGTGAAATGACCGAAAGATAGTTTTTCTAACCAGGTGACGAGGAAGACATGACATGACCTTGCTTATCCTTTTTTTTTTTGTGTACGTGTTCTGCTCATGCTCAGTCCCAACCTCAGTTAGCGCTGTTTGTCTCTTCATACACTGAAGTTATACTAAACAAATGTTTCTTAAGCATTTTAAGCCCTGCTCACATAAAATAAGATGCATCAACATCTAGAATAATTGTGGTAATTTCTCTGTGTGTGAATCGCGTTTGATGAAGGGGTTGCAATAGGTGTTGCTCACATTAACGTGAAACGCTGGCGTCATATCTGCGTTTGAATTGGGAAATAAAGTGCCCTAACGCAAACTGGTTACTGCTGTAACGGCAAACTTCTTCTTCATCTTTTGGCATTTCCCTTCAGGGGTCGCCACAGCAAGTCAGTTTCTTCCATCTAACCCTATCTCCTGTGTCCTCTTTGGTCACACCAACTATTTTCATGTCTTCCTTCACTGTATCCATGAACCTCCTCTTTGGTCTTCCTCTAGTCCTCTTTCCTGGTGGTTCCAAATCCAGCATCCTTCTGCCGATGTACTCTCTCTCTCTCTCCTCTGTACATGTCCAAACCATCTCAGTCTGGCCTCTCTGACTTTATCTACAAAACCTCTAACATGTGCTGTTTCCCTGATATACTCATTTCTGATCCTGTCCATCCTGGTCACTCCCAGAGAGAACCTCAGCATCTTCATCTCTGCTACCCCCATTTCTGCTTCCCGTCTTTTCCTCAGTGCTACTGTTTCTAGACCAATCAGCATGGCCGATCTCACCACAGTTTTGTACACTTTTCCTTTCATTTTAGCTGAAACTCTTCTGTCGCACATCACACCTGATACTTTCCTCCACCTGTTCCAGCCTGCTTGAACACACTTCTTCACCTCTTTTCCACACTCTCCATTGCTCTGAACTGTTGATCCTAGATACTTAAAATCTTCCACCTTCTTTATCTCTTCTCCCTGTAACCTCACTTTTCCATTTGGATCCCTCTCATTCACACTCATTCATTTTTTTTAAACTGTTGTGAATGGGAAGTAGTTACAGGTTTGAAAGTGAAAGGTTAAATAGTTTGATGGTGGATGGCTGAAAGTATTTTCTGTACCGTTCCTTTGAGCAGCAGGGTTGCAGGAGTCTGTCAGCATAATTGACGACCACAGTTTTGCTTTCATTCCGTCCCTCGCCACCTCCTCCACGCAGACTAGGGGTGAGCCAACCACACATCTAGCTTTTTTATCAGTTTGTAAAGGACCTGAGCTTTCTCAGGTAGTACAGGCCCTTTTTGTAAATCGTCTCCGTGTTGGTGGACCAGTCCAGTTTACTGTTGATGTGAACGCCCAGAAATCTGTATGACGGGACCATCTCCACATCAGATCCATCAATACAGACCGGTGACTGCTAGGATTCCCTTACTATCTCCTTTATTTTGGCGTTTCAATGAGACAAGGATTATTACTCAATTAAAAGCACAATACTCCTCTTTAAATATGTGAATAAGAATATAGGTTTCTTTTTTAGGAAAGATTGTGATTAAAAAAATCTGATTAAAAAAAAAAAAAAAGAAACAATCTCTTTTTCTGAAAGCTGTATGAATTGACTGTAAGTAGCTAAATCACTTCTCCATATGAAGTAAACCAAATAGAATGATTAGGAAGCACCACACCTCCAAGTCGTTTAAAGATCTAAAATGGCAGATTGAAAAAGCCATTGCGCAGTCATGTGAGGTAACCCTACAGCTTGCTACTGGTTTATGTCAGCAGCGGGGAAAAAACAGTGAGGGTTTCAAATGGATTTTTCTCTTAATCCTGACGAAGAACAATTCCCAGCAAGAGACAGGGATCTTGTAAACAGGTTATTTTTAACATGTAATTCCTTTCTCAGTAGTACTCCCCAAAGATACGCATGCGACAGGTTGAGTGCTGCTCCTCAGATGTAAAAAAGACGTCTTATTTTTGCTCTTTTAACTTGATGGACCTCAGAGTGTTTGATTAGCAGATCTCTCAGATAGAAAATAAGAAATTGGAGACACTAAATTGTATAATTAATTTCTAAGAAAAGCTTACATTGTTTGTTATACCTCGCCTTAAATTGGCCGGGATGGGCTCCGGCACCCCCCGGAATCCTGAAAGGGATAGACGGATAAGAATATGACTGACTGTTTGTTATACCTTTGGCCTCAGAGGCATTTAGCGCTTGTGCTGTCTCAGCATCCATGACACCATATCTCCCAAATCACCAAAGGTATTTCCTTGAAACTGCCCAATGTCTTGCAGTACTAACTATTGATTACCTGATTGGGTTTTTAGAGTCAAGCAACCGAAGCTCGAAGTCACAAATTCTTTTGAACGTGATATCTCCCAAAACACTGAATGGATTTTAATGAAATTGCCCACTCGCCGAGTACTGACCACAATGTGTTCCAAAATATTATGCAAATGAAATTTAACCATCATCAACATTATTTCTTTGGTATGTATCAGAGTTTTAGATTCCTGAAATTAGTTTTTTTTTTTTTTTTCCCGATAATCAGTTCGCCAGTTGAGCCCAATTAAACTCCTGAAGGACGTTCCACATTAATAAGTCTGGATGGAGTGTGTGTGTGTGTGTGCTTGGTTGGTGATGGTCAGAAGGGCCGATGGCGCAAAATGACAGCCTTGCTTCTGTCAGTCTACCGCAGGGAAGCTGTGGCTGAGACAGTAACTCACCGTTACCTAGTATGAAGTGAATGAACAATGTATATGTGAAGCATCTATGAGTGTCCTGAAAAGCACAATAATTCCTATGCATTATTAATAGAAGTAAGCAGATGTTGCCAGCAATCTGGGAAAGATCATTTATCTCTGCTGCTGGAAAACAGAGAATAGGAGGATGAAAACAGTCCGTTATGGTGTAGAAAGAGCTGATCCGAAAAGCAAAGCTCTCCATTTACAAGTCGATCTACGTTCTCACCCTCACCTATGGTCACCAGCAGGGTGACCATAGGTGAGTGACTGAAAGAATTAGATTGCGGATACAAGCGGATGAAATGAGTTTCCTCTGCAAGGTGGCTGGGCTCTGTGGAGCTCTGAGGAGCTCTATCATCCTGGAGGAGCTCGGAGTAGAGCCGTTGCTTCTCTGGGTTGAGAGAAGCCCTATGGGAATCTGGTTAGGGTGCCTCCCGAGCGCCTGGCTAGTAAGGTGTTTCAGGCACGTCCTACCGGGAGGAGACCCAGAGGCATGAACCGCACCTGCTGGAGAGACTTTGTCTCGCAACTGGCCAGAGAACACCTCGGGATCCTGCGGTTGAGCTGAAGGATGCAGCTGGGGTGAGAGAAGGCTGGGCTTCCCGTCTGAGGCTGCTGCCCTCACGACCCGGCCCTGGATAAGCGGAAAATGACGGAACGGAAAACATTCCATTTTTCAAAGAAACTTAAGCGTTTAAGAAGAGATTTGTGTCTGATTCAGAGGCCACACTGTGCCGTGCAGATAAAACATTAAAAAGGATTCTGCCAGACAAACATGCCAGATTAAGAGAGTATCAAATAGGCATTGTGTAGGGTCCTCCATAGTCGTACTGTTCTGCAGGAACCTCTACAAAAAAAAATATATTTTGCTGGCTAATTTGTAACTCAAAGTTTACGTTCTTTCAAGGGATCACTTCCTAGCTGTCATATCCAGTGTTCAGAATAATGCTGTGTAAGTGTAAAATGATTACAAACGGTGTTACTTTTTGAGGATCGGTGTAATCTCACTAGTTACTTTTCCTACAAAAGCAACACTGTTACCTTTACTAAGAATGTAAAGTCGGACGTTATTATGATTAGTTTAAATAGTAAATAATATGTTTAAACAAACAGCTTACGTAAATCCCAATCTTTTATCTTAAAGAAGGGGCTTTATGCTGTTGAGAGGGTAGAAGGTAGTAAAAGCATGACATTGATTGGAAGAGGAGAGGAGGGTTCTAGGACATTTCAGCCACGGATATTTCAGCCAAGGACATTTGAGCCAAAAAACTGCAACCTAGGATATTTGAGCCATGTGTGCCCCCGAATTTAGGACATTTCAGCCACGGACATTAGGGCCAAAAACCTATTTTATGTAGAAAATTGTAATATTTTATGTAAAAATTCTATCGTAAATAAACAGTTGCACTACAGAAAATAATTGGTTTTAGTCATTTTTATCCCATGGCTCAAATAAAAAAATCTGATATTTTGAAAAAATTTTGATATTTTATGTAAAAATTTGATATTTTATGTAAAAAATTTTATCTAAATTTTTTTCATCGTAAATAAACAGTTGCTCCCCAGGTTGCAGTTCTTCAAATGTCCGTGGCTGAAATCTCCGAGTCACCATGGCTCAAATATCCTAGGTTGCAGTTTTTTGGCTCAAATATCCGTGGCTGAAAAGACCGTTCACCGGAGCATGCACGGCATAAACATAGTGTGAATCACATTAAGTTAGCAAAGCTAGCTCATTTGGTTTTATAGTCTTGTTTTGGTGTATTTACTTAAGACTGGCAATCCCTGTTGGTTTACAGTGTGAGCAGAGAGCGTACACTGAAGTATTTTCTGCTTATGTTAGAATATGGGCGTGGCAGAGAACAAAAATGCATAGCCAAAAACAATGCTGTGTTCAAATAGAAGTCGAATACTGCTCGAATAAATGCTTGAATGAAATAGAAAAACAACTTCAGGCATGCTTTTAATGTGAAAACAACGTTCAAATATGGTTGAAACCTCAAAAGGTTGATTTTACATCAACTTTTAATTTGGCTTTTTATTGATTACTGTGTGTATTGTTACACAAAAAATTCACAAAATAGTTTATTAATTTCCAACTTTAGATTGATTAATTTTACTTTATTTTTGTTGGAGACCTTCACTCTAAGCTGGAAAAACAATCGAGAATTTGCATGTATATATTTTTATTTCCCGTTACGTTCCGTCATCTTCCTCTTGTTCCGGGGTCGGGTCGCAGGGGCATCAGTCTCAAATGGGTAGCCCAGGCCTCTCTCTCCCCGGCTGCATCCTCCAGCTCACCCGAAAGAATCCATAGTCTCTCCAGCGGGTCCGGGGTCTGCCCCTTGGTCTCCTCCCGGTGGGACGTGCCCAAAACACCTCGCCCAGGTGGCGCTCGGGGGGCATCCTGACCAGATGCCCGAATCACCCCATCTTGGCTCCTCTCAACCTGGAGGAGCAGCGGCTCGACACCGAGCTCCTCCTGGATGGCAGAGCTCCTCACCCGATCTCTGAGTGAGAGCCCAACCACCCTGCGGAAGAAGCTCATTTCTGTCGCTTGTATCCGCGATCTCTTTCTTTTGGTCACTACCCACAGCACCAAAGTGGGAACGTAGATCTACTTGTAAATCGAGAGCTTTGCTTTTTGGCTCAGCTCTCTCTTTACC
Organism: Neostethus bicornis; assembly: GCA_902685375.1. Classification (NCBI taxonomy): domain Eukaryota; kingdom Metazoa; phylum Chordata; class Actinopteri; order Atheriniformes; family Phallostethidae; genus Neostethus; species Neostethus bicornis. Next base: position 4,477,076 of record CACRXE010000002.1, on the reverse strand, counting down.
ACGACGGACCGATGCAGCGTCCTGGTCATCTGCTGGGGGAACAGCATCGCAGCCAGTGACACCAACAAACTGAATAAACTAATCAGACTGGCTGGCTCTGTCATTGGCAGCAAACAGGACTCATTTGAGGCAGTGGTAGAGATGAGGTCACTGAACAAACTTTTATCCATCATGGACAATCATGACCATCCTCTCTAACCACTTCTGGACAAACAGCGGAGCTCCTTCTTCAAGAGGCTCAGACAGCTCCGCTCGAGAACATCTCGTTACCGGAGGTCTTTCTTTCCGTACGTGATCGGGCTCTACAATGACTCACTTAGCAGACAGGAAGCTGTTTCTGTGACACACAAATTTCTCATGTGTGGGATCAATAAAGTATATTCTGATTCTGGTTATTGCGGTTGCCGCACCGATCCGTCTGTCGATCTCTCGCTCCATCCTTCCCCCACTCATGATCAAGACCCCGAGATACTTAAACTCCTCAACTTGGGGTAGGACCCTGTCCCTGACCCGTAGGTGGCATTCTACCCTTTTTCCGGGCGAGGACCATGGTCTCGGATTTGGAGGCGTTAATTTTTATTTACCATGATACAATAATTCAAAACCAAAATATATGGAAAATGATGACACTAACAGTAAAAACACATTAACAACAGTAATATTCTTTTTAAACTTTGTGTGTTTTAACCAAAAGGTAGGCGTAGGCTAATTTAGGAAATGAATTATGTTCTGACAGAGCTGACTTGTAAATTGAGAGTTTTTCTTTTTTTAGATTCATCCAGTATAGACATTATCCAAAGCCCCAGAGGAAACGTCCTGTCAGTAACTATTTATAAAGATCAATACTCTCTGTATTTATATGTATCGCACAGTAAACTCATAATCTAAATACATTTGTAGCACACAATATGTTGACTCAGCAAATACCTACAAACTCACGCTTGATTAGACTCTAATTTACTCAACTAGTTGAGCAAGTTTCAAGTCGAGCTTAATCTGTTCAATTTATACACAAATTATTTTTGTAGTGTTTCTCTAGCAATGAAATGCCTTTTGTTTTCAGATTGTTTGTTTTCAGATTGTTTGTTTTCAGATTGTACATTTTTACAGTCATAATAATATTAATCTTTCATCTTCTGTATTGTTCTTTAATTTATCCTTACCTAAGTAACTACAAAACATTTCTTTCTTTATTTTTTATTTAATTTAAACTTTATTTAACCAGGTCGGTTGATTGAGAACAATTTCTCATTTACAACGAAGACTCAAGCCGAAGGTCCAGAGATTCCAAACAAATAAAACCTTAGTACAATCAATGAGAGTCTTTAAGAGTCATTAATAAACCAAATATAAATATTCATGTTAAAAGGGTATAAATTGCACTTAAAATACACTTAAAAATAACTGCATTCATCACAAACCAATGGTGGTATGGTTGACTTAAAGGCAGCTAAGGAGACAATGGTGCAAAGTTTCAATGTTTTTTGCAGCTCTGTCCTGTCATTTGGAGCAGAGAGGTCCTTCAATCAAAGCACTCAAGATGCCAGATATTGTAAACTTTTATTCTGTAAGGTTTGTTTACAAAGCTTTTCACTGTGAGTTATCTAAAATGATTCAAACATTATTGTCCCAGAAAGGTGTACGGTTCAGCTGGCACATCAGCTTTACTGGTCCAAGGTCAAAAACTACTAAATAAAGTTTTTTGTATCTGTATGTGGTGTCATGACCTGGAATTGGATATTAAACAAAGTCAAAATACAAGGCGTTTTGAATTTATCTTTAAGCTTAATGTGTGGTCTCAATATAAACAAATTTTAGTTTTAAACTGTGTAAAAGTATCAGGTGTGATTTGTGATAGAAGAGTTTCAGCTAAAATGAAAGGGAAAGTGTACAAAACTGTGGTGAGACCGGCCATGCTGTTTGGTCTAGAAACAGTAGCACTGAAGAAAAGACAGGAAACAGAGATGGAGGTAGCAGAGATGAAGATGCTGAGGATCTCTCTGGGAGTGACCAGGATGGACAGGATCAGAGGAACAGCACATGTTAGAGGTTTTGGAGATAAAGTCAGAGAGGCCAGACTGAGATGGTTTGGGTATGTACAGAGGAGAGAGAGAGAGTACATCAGAAGAAGGATGCTGGATTTAGAACCACCAGGAAAGAGGACAAGAGGAAGACCAAAGAGGAGGTTCATGGACGCAGTGAAGGAAGACATGAAGATAGTTGGCGTTACTGAAGAGGATGCAGCAGATAGGGTTATATGGAAGAAACTGACTTGCTGTGGCGACTCCTGAAGGGAAGTGCCAAAAGAAGAAGAAGAAGACAACCATGTTGCTTTTAAAAAATAAATATAGATTTTAATTACTCTAGATATTTTAGTTTTAATCAGCTGATTTATCAACAGTGTCACATCAGAGTCAAGAAGATCAATCTCAGCTTATTTCCAAACTATCCTAATTATAGCATGACTTTACAAAATGGGCAGCACGGTGGCATAGTGGTTCGCACAGTGGCCTCACAACAAGAAGGTTAGGGTTCGATTCCCAGAAGAGACGAGGCTCTAAACGTCTTTCTGTGTGGAGTTTGCATGTTCTGCCCGTGGATAGAACATACATGGGTTTTCTCTGGTTACTCCGATTTCCTCCAAAAACATGCATGTTAGGTTGATGGAATTGCACCTAGAATTGAATGTTAGTGTTTGGATGGTCGTTTATGTGTGTGGTCCCGCAACACACTGGCGACCTGTTCAGCGTGTACCCTGGCTCGTTCCTTCAATCAGTCGGGGTATGCTTCAGCACCCCCTGCGACGCAGCAGGGACTAAGCAGTTCAGAAGATGGAACAGAACTTTACATAATCAATTTAATATTCATTTTACCATGGAAACTATTCACGACAGAAAAACAAACAAGGAGGCAGATGTTCAGGTTAATACCCGAATTATTATGCAATGATGGAACTCAGCGGAGAATCTCGTTGGGATTCCAGACATGTAGAGGATGCAGGAACACATCACTGAGTAGTCATGTCCGCTTGACCACTCAGATTTATTTTCTTTCTACATATAACTTTAAACTCCTTCCCACTTCTTTTCAAGGTCCAGTGTACAGTAAATATCTTCTTCTTTCGGCTTTTCCCTTTAGGGGTCGCCACAGCAAGTCAGTTTCTTCCATCTAACCCTATCTGCTGCATCCTCTTCAGTCACACCAACTATCTTCATGTCTTCCTTCACTGTATCTATGAACCTCCTCTTTGGTCTTCCTCCAGCCCTCTTTCCTGGTGGTTCCAAACCCAGCATCCTTCTGCTGATGTACTCTCTCTCCTCTGTACATGTCCAAACCATCTCAGTCTGGCCTCTCAAACTTTATCTCCAAAACCTCTAACATGTGCTGTTCCTCTGATGTACTCATTTCTAATCCTGTCCATCCTGGTCACTCCCAGAGAGATCCTCAGCATCTTCATCTCTGCTACCTCCATCTCTGCTTCCTGTCTTTTCTTCAGTGCTACTGTTTCAGTATTCAGTAAATATCTGTTGAATTCAATTTGATTTGAACATAAACTGACTGTGTTTTGATCTGTGCTGCATTTTCTTGCTTCCGTCGCTTCTCCAAATATTATATTCATTCAACTCTTTCTTTTGCTCCGGGGTTAGAAGAGGATAAAGAGGAAAATTGGTGATCTGACGGCGATGATGAAGACTCCACACATATGACAAACAAGCTGAGCTGAATAAGAAGCTCCAGGTTCACCAATTTACTGGAAGCGGCTCGTATCTGTGCGAACACCTACATGGTGAAAACCTGCGGGAAGGACGGGTTCCACAACCGCATACGTCTCCATCCGTTCCACGTCATCCGCATCAACAAAATGTTGTCCTGTGCTGGAGCTGATAGGCTCCAGAGTGGTGTGCGTGGAGCTTTTGGAAAACCTCAGGGCACTGTCGCCCGCGTGCACATTGGCCAGGTCATTGTGTCGGTGCACACCAAGGCCCAGAACAAGAAGCATGTGGTTGAGGCTCTGCGCAGAGCCAAGTTCAAGTTCCCTGGTCGCCAAAAGATCCACATCTCGAAGAAGTACGGCTTCACCAAGTTCAACACTTCGGACTTTGACGACATGATGGTGGAGAAGCGTTTGATTCCTGATGGCTGTGGGGTGAAGTACGTCCCAAGCAGAGGCCCTCTGTCCCACTGGAAGGCCCTGCACGCCAACTGGAGATTCATCAGAACATCCAGGATTAGTTTTTAAGGCAAAACCAACACCTATGTGTTGAACGCATGGTTTTTATTTCTTGTCATTTGTAATGAGTGTTTAGGACCACCAGTGGGATAAAAAAATGCATGTTAATTGTAGATCGTTTTGATTTTAGACTAAAAGAAATATTTTGATACTTTTTCTGGCAACATTTAAGAAAATTTCCTTCAAAAACTCATGCAATTTAGTTTGCAATTGTCTTAAAAACTTGTAGTGGAATCCTGCAGGAACCAGTTAATTCATTTTTCAGGTGGCGTTGGAGGAATAAAAAGAACACAATGTTATTTTCACGACCCGTTCATCTGCACTGGGCTGGTTTCAGTACAAAGTGCTTCACAATTACTAATGAGGCAAATTATTTGATGTTGGAGCTCATTACAAAGTGCACCCTGTGTTTTGTGTGTGTGTGTGTGTGTGGTAGAAAACACACTCCCGCTGGGCTAAAAATGACCTCATGCAATAAACACTTTCCATCTTCAGGTCCATGTGGTGGAGCAGCGGAGGCCTTTTTCAGTTACTTTAGATCCACTACATGTTTTTTTTAAAGGTTTTTTTGGTTTTACTCACCACAATCACACACACACAAAGTATTTTTTTGACAAGGTTAAAGCTTTTCTGTCGAAATATGTGCCGTGCACATGTGGTTCAAATCTGCGGAGGCAGTAAAACTCGATCCTCACGTTTTTTTCTGCGCAAGTCAGCTTCCAAGTAAAGAAAAACAAATAAGGCTGTTCCACAACAGCGGAGGTGGTGAACTCCCCAACTGCAGCTTTCTTCTAACAGGCTGTAAAATGATTTCCAGGAAAATGCTGATAGTCGCCTTGCGGACGGCTGCTGGCTGAGGTTGGGTTACAGCATCCTCCCCCGTGCTTGTGCAAAAGCCATATGAGTGTGTGTAGCTGTGATGTTTCATTTGACTTGCTAGGATAATAGAAAGTGTAATGTTTTTCTTCTCTTCCTTGTCTTTCATGACCTCAGCCCACCCCACACAGCGACCACACTTCACCGGTTGTGTCTCCAACAACATGGAGACTTTCCACTGCAGATGGGACAGAGGCACCTTCACCAACCTCTCGGAACCAGGAGACCTACGCGTGTTCTTTCGCAGGCTCTCGTGAGATTTCAGACTTTTTTACATGGCTAACAATATTTTTACTATATCTTCTTGACAATCCAGACAAATAAAGTGATGCCACACCAATCCTAAACTCCGCAAGCAGGCCTGAAATCCACCTCTCATCTAGTCATTTGACTCTGGACATTATGTGACCAATGCTGTGCCTTCTCGCTTTGTTGACAATGCAAAGTCCACTTTAAGATCACTGTTTTTACCTGGAAATTTGAAAAACTTGTAAATTAATAACAATGTGATTTAGTTTTATTTGCGTTGATGATGAGCCCATGAAGAGACCCGACACCGTGGCAACACACTATTGTGCAGTTGTCTTCAGTCTCTGTTCGACTGCAGACAAAAAACTTCCCAAAGCAGCTGGTTATCACAACTCGCATTCATAGCATTCAGTTTCAAATGTTGAAAGTTTTAAATTGCAAGCGCTGTGCCATTTTGCAACTCATTCAATCTTCTAAAAATATTTTAGTTTAGATCAGGGGTCACCAACCTTGGAGCTACTTCAAGGGCACTGAGTAATGCAAAGGGCTGCCACTTTGATAATACACTTCTGAAATAACAAAGTTACACAGTTTACCTTTAATTTGATATTATTATTAATGATATTCTATGTAAAGACACTGATCGTTAATGATCCATCACAATATTTATTTCAGTATGATTAAAAAAGGTAGGAAACAGATACATTTCAATATTTAATATCCAAGAGTTTCATTTTCAAATGATCACTTCCACAACATTTTGCAGGAAATCTTTTTCAATTTTTACAACAGTTATCAAATCATAAACTCTGAACCATGTTTGTACAAATGATCAGTTATGTAAGATTTAACAAAAATCTACTCCTTTCAAAATAAGGACGGTGCGACTGTGCGTCACCACAGATACACACACAGTTTTCTTTCACGTTAACAAAAAAGAACTCTTCCTCCCATTTACTGTGAAAATGTTTTCTTCCTTTTTTCTGCCATGTTTTTGTGGGTAGAAAACACATTAGTAACCTCATCTTTGCAGCGCTCACGAGCTCATCTCAGCAAAGCTGGTTTGTCATGCGCACTAGACTGACCTCTGACCCATACTACGTCAGAGTTCATATATTAAACTTTTTTTTGTGATACACGGTTTTTTTTAACGTTTTTATGTATTTGTTTTTTAAATTTTACATCACTGTAAATTAAATTAAAAAAGAATAGCAACACAATTAAATAAAATTTTGGACAGAGTTAATTCGTGATTAGTGCTATTTTTAGAACTGGCCTGCGGGCGACTGATGCGGTCGCTGCGGGCACCAGGTTGGTGACCCCTGATTTAGACACTAAACAGTGGAGGAGTCAATCACAGACTGTGCTGCTTTAATTAGAGACATTCTCTGAAATTCAAAATGTGGGTTAATGCAGTTTTATGCCATTTTCTACCTTGCATACTGCGTCATGTTAAAGTTTTGGAACTTGAAATATACACCGATTGGTCCTGTCTTCATTTGCATGGCAGCCACCTTTTCAACCATGAGCGAGCTTCTTGAAGGTGCTCGCCCCTGCAGCCAATAAGACTGACTGAGTCTGACTTGCTGTTAGGTAAAATGTTTCAATCAAACATGTCAAATGTCGTGGCAAACAGCCGCTACCTTTTTTTTATCAGTGAATCTAACTCGAATGACTAATGCTACAGGGCAAATAATGGCAAAAGAAAATCAAAACTATATAAAATAGATAATAAGTAAAGAAACAAAGCCAGAATGGTTTTTGTGATAAAAATAGCGCACATATTCATTTCATTTTATTTTTCTATGGGTGCTGTGGCTTTTTGAACAAAGCTGTTACTTCTTATTTGGCACGCAGGTGGAAGTGACATGCTAAGTGCAGTTCCGAAATACAGGCATTGATATTAAGACCCTTCTCCCCTTTTTGATTTACAGTTTCTTTTTAAAAATGGGTGAAAAAAGCTCTGTTCCAAGCATGGGAAGATACACGCCCACACAATTTGTACTCATTTGGCAAATGGCCATTTCAGGCTTCTGAATTTGTTCAGGGAAGTATTTTAGACTGAATCCATCATAATGAGCTGGCTTAACTGCTATCGCCATTTCTGAAGGCTTCCCAAGCCTCAGTAAGTGTGCTGTCCGTTCATCTACAGAAGGACTTCTTTTTTCTTCTTAGACACTTCCTCTAGCACATTCAGGGTATCCTAAGGTGTTGCCAGGCCAATTTTTTACACTGAAAAGTTTTTACCAGTAATAACAAGTAACCAATCACAGGCGCTGCTCAGGTATTACTCTTATTGGTGGCTCTCTACTTGTTGTTTTGACAAACTAAAGTTTATTAGTAAAGTAGCCTTTTTTGTCCTTGGTAAAGTTTTTTTTATACATAAATAACTTAGTGCTGTCATTTTAACAAAATTAAACAAAGTTAAAAAAAATTAATGCAATTAATTATGATGTCATAACGGTGGTGAGCCAATGCTTGCGCATTTGAATTTTGGCCTATTGAAGGACCCGTAGTCCTTCAATAGTAGTCATACATCGCCTGCTCTGGCAAATTAGCAAGGCAGCAGTGGTCCAACACAACAGACTCAGGAGGATGAGACAGTCGTAGGAACGGGTCCGGGGGGGCGTGAAGGGCAAGGGGATGCCTCCTCACGCCCCCAAAGCCCTCCACCTACCCCTTTTGAAAATCCTGGATTCGCCCCTGGGTCGAGCCACTGAAAGGCAAGTTTTTATACAGAAATAATAAAGATGGGACAATAAATAGAAACGTAATAATTTGTAGTTTTTTTAAAAAAGGAGTTCTCCTACCACCGGAGCAGCTCCAGCCTGACATACCATCTAAACCTAAAACATGTTCAGACAAGTTCCTCTGTTGCTAGTGTGGCTACCGGGAGCTCGCTCCGCCAAACCAAGCTAGCTGAATTTGGCAAGTGAATCAACAAATCCACAACAGAGAAATTGACAAATACTATCGCAAAGTGGGTTGCTGCTGATTACAGGACAATTTCTATCCTTAAATGTCCTTTAAGAACGAACCCTAACCCTCATTTTACTTCTTTTAATAATGCACCTGGCCTCATGAGGTACAGTTCACCGATAACAAATTGGATTCAAAATCTTCTCTTCTTACTGTATTCAATTGATTAGTCATACAGTACAATTTTTTAATATCCTAGAATTCAAATTCTTTATCAGAAGACCTTTAGCAAATATGACGTTAAAATGTGATTAATTCGATTAATTAATTACAAAATCCTGTAATTAATTCAATTTTTTTTTAATCGACTGACACCACTAAAATAAATACTTTGATTTGCCTTTTTTGGTTGACTCAGCCTTTTTGTGCGGAATGGAGATCCAGTTGGCATACACTTGAGATTTGTCTCGGGTGGAATCTAATCTTAGTTTATATAAAGTCAGATACGTAGCTCTCTTTATCTAAATAAATCTAGAAATCAATAAATTCCATTTCCTTAATTGAAAATTGAGGCAAGTCTTTTTAAACGAGGCCCCTGGTCTCCATGAGTCCAAAGAAGTTCTTAGAGTAGAAAAAAACTTGTTAGGTGCCAGCAGTGGTGGAACGTAACGAAGTAAATGTACTTCGTTACTGTACTTAAGTAAAAAAAATTGTGTATCTGTACTTAAGTAAAATTTAAGACCGGTACTTTTACTTTTACTTCACTACATTTTTAGAGCAAATATCTGTACTTTTACTTCGCTATTTTTTAAAAGTGTGTTTTACATTTTTTGTTACATTTTCGTTCAGGAATTTGGAAAAATACACGTTTTTTTTTAAGCGCATCTTGAAGCCGCATCGCCAAAATCAAAAGAAGCAGTTGATTAGAATCGAAAGTAAACATTTTCCACATTCATTCAGCGTCAAAAAACTAACATCAAATATAGCACAAATGAAAAAGAGTCAGAAGATCGTTGTTCGTTGTGTTTACTTTTAAATAAAAAGTTGAGCCGTCGTTACACAGGGCAGGGGCGGATCTAGATTTTTCTAAAGGGGGGGGGGGGGGCTGAGGTAATTGACAAAGCCAATATAGGGTGGCTGGGGGCCTCCCCCCCAGAACATTTAAAAAATAATAAGTGTCATTTTCCTGCATTGTGGTGCCCATTTGCTGGCCCTGCAAGGGGATAGCTTGACTTGTCCCCTTTCCTTTCTTCTTTTTTTTTTTTGTGGACCAAAAGAGGTGGGAGAGGGGGATCACGCCCCTTCAGAGTATTTATTTGTGACCCTACAGCACAAAAAATAACATTTGAATTACGGTCAAATACTTTTACTTTTTATTTAAAAAGTAAAATTTACACCAATTACTTTTGTACTTTTACTTAAGTAGATTTTTTTATTGGTACTTTTACTTAGGTACATTTTTTGCCTAATTATTTGTACTTTTACTTAAGTACAAAAAGTGAGTACTTCATCCACCACTGGGTGCCAGCTGTGCAGATAAAACGTGTTTCGTTTAGGTTTTCACATTGATCATGTTTCCTCTCACCTGACAGTCCCCTTATTCCGTCCTTTGAACCTTGGAGGGAATGTCCTCAATACAGCATCGAGAGGCCCAACGAGTGTTTTTTCAACCAGAACCACACGATGATCTGGATGGGTTACATGATCCAGCTCCGCTCCAGGGATCAAGCCATCCTGTATGATGAAATCATGTTTGCGGTTGAAGACATTGGTGAGTTTGAAGTTGCCTTGCTAATCCAAGTCTAACATGAGGCTGACTTTGCCAAATTCAATAATCTTCTTTAATAGTTCGCAATAGAACATATTCTGGACATTTAATGAGCACAGTGGGGTGTTTTTAACAAACTTCGCAAGCCATGTTTTTATTCATTTTGAGACAACATGCAATTTGTCTCGATTCATCTCGATTTACAAGTCGATCTACGTTCCAACCCTCACCTATGGTCACCAGCTGTGGGTGGTGATCGAAAGAATGAGATTGCGGATACAAGCGGCCGAAATGAGCTTCCTCCGCAGGGTGGCTGGGCTCTCACTCAGAGATCGGGTGAGGAGCTCTGCCATCCGAGAGGAGCTCGGTGTCGAGCCGCTCCTCCTCCAGGTCGAGAGGAGCCAGATGGGGTGGTTCGGGCATCTGGTCAGGATGCCCCCCGAGCGCCTCGCATGCGAGGTGTTTCGGGCACGTCCCACCGGGAGGAGACCAAGGGGCAGACCTCGGACCCGCTGGAGAGACTATGTCTCACAGCTGGCCGGGGAACGACTTGGGATCCTACCAGGTGAGCTGGAGGATGCAGCCGGGGAGAGAGAGGCCTGGGCTGACTGTTTGAGGCTGTTGCCACCGCGACCTGACCCCGGAACAAGCGGAAGATGACGGAACGGAACAACATGCACTGCATCCATTAACCAGTTTCATTTCTTAAGGCGACAACTTTTTCTCTAACCTCTCAAAGGCAGAGAAACGGGTTCAGAACTCATTTAACTAAAACAAAGTAGCAAAGGTTTACCACTTAACGTCAAAGACTTTCTATTAAAATGTTTTAGCATTCTCTGGTAAAAATGAGGGTGAACACTCATACTGTGTCTCTAAAATTTTTATTTAAAATGTTATTTTGTGTAAAATTATACTCCTTATTTTTCAATTTTGTTTTATTGAGGTTTTCACAAGTTTTAAACAAAAACTACAACATACATTTTAAAAAAAATATCATTTTATATTTCATCTAATTTATACGTCGTCTTCTTCTTTCAACATTTCCCTTCGGGGGTCTCCACAGCAAGTCAGTTTCTTCCATCTAACCCTATCTGCTGCATCCTCTTTGGTCACGCCAACTCTCTTCATGTCTTCCTTCACTGTATCCATGAACCTCCTCTTTGGTCTTCCTCTAGTCCTCTTTCCTGGTGGTTCCAAACCCAGCATCCTTCTTCTGATGTACTCGGTCTCTCTCCTCTGTACATGTCCAAATCATCTCAGTCTGGCCTCTCTGACTTTATCTCCAAAACCTCTAACATGTGCTGTTCCTCTGATGTACTCATTTGTAATCCTGTCCATCCTGGTCACTCCCAGAGAGATCCTCAGCATCTTCATCTCTGCTACCTCCATCTCTGTTTCCTGTCTTTTTCTCAGTGCTACTGTCTCTAGACCAATCAGCATGGCGGGTCTCACCACGGTTTTGTACACTTTTCCTTTCATTTTTGCTGAAACTCTTCTGTCACACATCACACCTGATACTTTCCTCCACCCGTTCCAGCCTGCTTGAACAAGCTTCTTCACCTCTTTTCCACACTCTCCATTGCTCTGGACTGTTGATCCTAGTACTTAAAATCTTCCATCTTCTTTATCTCTTCTCCCTGTAACCTCACTTTTCCATTTGGATCCCTCTCATTCACACACATGTACTCTGTCTTACTCTGACTAATCTTCATTCCTCTTCTTTCTAGTGCAAACCTCCACCTCTCCAGCTTTTCCTCCATCTCTTCCCTCCTCTCACTACAGATCACAATGTCATCTACAAACATCATTGTCCAAGGAGATTCCTGTCTGACCTCGTCTGTCAGCCTGTCCATCACCATAGCAAACAGCAAAGGGCTCAGAGCAGATCCTTGGTGCAGTCCCACCCCAACACTGAACTCCTCTGTCTCACCTACAGCACACCTCACCACTGTCTTACAGCCCTCATACATGTCCTGCACTGCTCTAACATACTTCTCCGTCACACCAGACTTCCTCATACAATACCATAGTTCTTCTCTAGGTACCCTGTCATACGCTTTCTCTAGATCTACAAAGACACACTGTTTTTAACAAAATTAATACATAATATAATAATATATAAAACAATAATTTAATTATGTTTTAATCAATACAATCCAGTTGGACTTTATTTCACTTGAGTACAGCCTTTAGGCCTATGCCTGCAGAAAGGGGAGGAGGCACAAAGCACTCAGGCTGTCGGTGTATTCCCGTAGGACTTTTGTAAATACAATATTTATGAAGGGATTTAAAAAATAAAACTGCCCACAGTTACTCAATACTGTGCGCTCAGCACTGTGGGGGAACTGATTAACTTTTCAGGGTCATGCGACCAAACATGAATAGATTTATAGGGAAGGAAGAAGCGTAGTGTTTCCATATTTGTGTTTTGTTAGAGGTACCAGGTAAGGTCGTGATATCATCTCCTAATTTTCATTTGAGATGTTTTTGAAAAAATAAAAAAATAAATCTCTCCACAGTTGAACCAGACCCTCCAGTCAGCCTGAACTGGACATTGCTGAACATGAGCTCGACCAGTGATAACTATGACATCCTGGTGAGCTGGAAGCCTCCTCGCTCTGCAGATGTGGACATAGGGTGGATGACACTGCAGTACGAGGTCCAGCACCGCACAGTCAGCTCTGACCGATGGAAAGCGGTAGGTGTTCCCAACTTCAGTCCCCCTATTTCAATCAGTCATCACCTCAATGTTCTTTAATACAAACAGAAAGTGAGTTACAAACATGTCTGCTAAATCACAATGAGAGGCGAGTGAATAGAAATGAAAGGGTGGACAGTTTTACATCTGATACACCATGACTTTTATTTGAGAATGATGAAATAAATAAATAAGAAATCATTTCGCATCCAAGAAATGATATCTGGCCACCAGTGGTGGAACGTAACAAAGTAAATGTACTTCATTACTGTACTTAAGTAAAAAAATTGTGTATCTGTACTTTACTTAAGTAAAATTTAAGACCGGTACTTTTACTTTTACTTCACTACATTTTTAGAGCAAATATCTGTACTTTTACTTCGCTACTTTTTAAAAGTGTGTTTTACATTTTTCGTTACATTTTTGTTCAGGAATTTGAAAAATACACAGTTTTTTTTAGCGCATCTTGAAGCCGCATCGCCAAAATCAAAAGAAGCAGTTGATCGGGAGAAGAAGTCATGAATCGAGAAATAGAGCAGGGGTGGGCAAACTTTTTGGTTTGCAGACCACATTGAGTTCTTGCATTTGACAAGGGGGCCGGAACAGGAGCAGATGGATGCCATGGTTTGGTAACCACTAGATTAGACAGACAGAATGACACGCAGGATTTTAAACACGCGCTAAATGTTACATCAAGAGCGTTAAATTTCAAATCCAGCGGCGCTAAGTCTGAAATTTAAGCGCTTGATGTAACATTTTGCTTGTTTTAACATTTAACACACTTGTTTGCGTGCGTGTATTGGGCCCAATCACTTTCCACATCGGTGCACACTGTTTAATTTGACAAAGTGCGTATCACGGACACACACTTGTTTTAATGGGAGCAGTGTTTTTGTTTCTTCAGCGCCATCTAGTGATAAAACACCAGAATTACAGAAAAAATAAAAAAAATTTCAAGGTATTTTTATTTACTTTTTTCAAGTTTGGCAGGCCGGATTGGCACGTTTAATGGGCCGCATATGGCCTTTAGGCCGTAATTTGCCCATGCTTGGTCTAGAGACTCGCTTTACAAGACGGATCCTGGTCCAAACTAATAGAAAAACTCACTGTTGTAGACATGGTAACATAACACAGTCAGAACACTGGTCCAGCAGTGTTTTATTAAAGCTCACTGGAACAAAGTCCTATGGAGATTTGTGTTATACAGAATGGTGGTCGGTATACCAAAGTACCTACGACATTTAAGAACTTTTTATCATGTAAAATGATTTCATTGGTACTTTTTTGTCTATGCCATTTATGCTGTTCAGTAAAGCTGAACCTGAGAAAGAAAAGAGAGTAAGAAAAAGGCTGAAATGAAGGAGCGGCAAAGAAAAGGATAACATACACAGGATAACAGACATACTGTACTTTTTAAAACGAGAGCCACGCTAAATACTGCAACTTTTTGCTAGAAAATGACACATAAAGCGAGGTGTTACTGCCTTTGCTGGCTGCATCTACATCAAATTTTAAGAACGCTTTGCCCCTTTGCATTGCAGTGCAGTAAGAAAGGAAGAGCAAAGAGGGAGAAACAGCCCATTTTTATAAAACTCATCAAAACTAACATGCCTTTTATTTTGTTTTTTCATTTAATTTGTGAAAAATATTTTGGTAAAATGTTACTAACACAGTTTTTTAAGCAAATAATATTAACATCTATGTAAAAGAGGAAGAATGACAAACGATGAAGTCCTCAGTAGGGACAAATACCATCTCTGTACTTGTAAGGTGGGAAATGTTTTATTTTTTTATGTAATAATTTTTCACTCAACTCCTGATTTGGAGACTTGAGTCACTGGCTTTTCTGTGTGGAGTTTGCATGTTCTCCCCATAAATGTGTGGGTATTTTTTCCGGTTTCCTCTCACTCCCCAAAAACATGCATGGTAGGTTGATTGGCCTCTGAAAAAATGCTCCCTGCAATGAGTGTGTGAAACAAGGTGACCTGTTTGGGGCTTACCCTCCTTTTCCCTATAACTAGCCGAGGTAGACTCTGGCACCACCCGCAACCCTAGCACTAGTAATTGGTTCAGAATATGAATTAATCAATCATTTCACTCCTCGGACCTGGCCTCCTCAATTGTGGACAACACATTTTGGGTTATCTAGACCACAAAACACACTATTTCTCTACAAGGTCCTGCTGTCCACATAAGAGGTCATTATACTGCCACTTAGTGGTGATAGAAGTGTATGACACATTATTATTTAGATTCAAGATGGCTGCCTTGTACTCAACTACATAATGTAAAATGCTCAACTACATAATAACTACAACATAATAACTACAACTACAACAACTACATAATGTAGAATTTTTTTGAATTTAGACTCATCAGGTCCCAATCATCCCAAATAACAAAAAGAAATTTTTAAAGGATACCATGCAGGAGTTCGGGTCTTAGGAGGTTAAGAAGTTTTGGGATCCTTGATATACACTTAAAATATTTCAGTGCCCACTCCTTTTGTGTATGTACTCGCTAACTCACGATGTAGCCTACAATTCTATTTCCAATATTTTCTACATCATTTTAGTAAATATTTATATAAGTCAGCTGATGTGTGTCGATTGTATATTAAATTGATATTAAGTATTTATAATAACCAATAAGTCTTTTAAATGTCTTTTTAAATATGACCAATGGACAAATGAATTCATCAGAGAATTATTTTGCCCGGTTATGAAAAAAATTACCATAGAGTCCATGGTAATTTGGTCTGTGGCTACAATAGGAGCCATTCACGGCCATCATAGGCAACACAGGCTCATTGGTCGAGCCCTGCCTTACTATTTTTTACCTTTTACTCAGGTTAGTATAAATTAGATCCAGCTTCCAGTCCATTTCATTCAGCTTGAAAATGATTTCCGGATGGAAGTCGAAACGTCTCGTTCAAGAATTAAACTGTCCAGAAGACTTTTTTGAAACTTTTTCTACCATAGAATGTAATTACAAAAGACAATGAGAATTGAATGTTTGATTGCTCAAAGTTCTATACAACCATATCTCCCATACAGACGGAACTGGTAAAAAGCTCTCATTGCTCCCTTTATGGTCTTCAAACAAACGTCAATCACGAGGTCCGAGTCCGATGCAAAATGCTAGCTGGTAAACGATTCGGAGAATTCAGCGAGTCAGTGTTTGTGAACATCTCGTCTAAAGGTAAACTCACTGTCAGAAATAATGCTACAAGAATTGGAACGATGTCTTACTTTTTATGGTTATAATTATACGATTTATTTTATGAACTTGTTTTTCTTATCAGTATCAAGATTTCCTGGAATGGCGTTGCTCATCTTTGGAGCGTTGTGTATATTGGCTATCCTGATGCTTGTTATCATCTCACAGCAAGAAAAGTAAGTGCTTTATTAGTCTGAGTGTTTTTATCAGGATCAGTTCTTCATTAAACCTAAAGCATATCCACAAGTACGATTTTGAGTTCCCTCAACCTCTTTGTGAAACTGTGGTCTAGATCAGTGGTTTGCAATCTTTTTTAAGCCAGAGTAAGTTTTTCTTACTCAGGCTTAAAATCTGAGAGGCTCAGACAGCTCCGCTCGAGAACATCTCGTTACCGGAGGTCTTTCTTTCCGTATGTGATCGGGCTCTACAACGACTCACTTAGCAGATAAGAAGTTGTTGCTGTGACACATAAATTTCCCATGTGTGGGATCATTAAAGTATATTCTGATTTTTCATCAATCGAAACCTTGAGGCCTACCCCAACTAAAATGTGAGAAGAAAAAAAAAAAAGTCCAAAGCCACGGATATTCACGATATCGTGATTCTCACCAAAGTTTCCTCTATGGAAATCAAATCAACACATCAAAACTTATTTTATCAAATTTTTATGATTCTTCTTTCAAATAAAAGTTTTCGGTTAACATGTTCTCCTCAGAAATACAGCTTGAGTCTAAGATGCCCCAATAATGGGGTTTAAACATAGAGTGATTATAGGGAAACTTCAAAGCACTTAGAAATCAGAAAACGGCAAATCCTCGCCTCCAAATCCTCGCCCGGAAAAGGGTGGAATGCCCCCTGCAGGTCAGGGACAGGGTCCTGCCCCAAGTGGAGGAGTTTAAGTATCTCGGGGTCTTGTTCACGAGTGGGGGAAGGATGGAGCGGGAGATCGAGAGGCGGATCGGTGCGGCATCAGCAATAACTAGGACGCTGCATCGGTCCGTCGTGGTAAAGAGAGAGCTGAGCCAAAAAGCAAAGCTCTCAATTTACAAGTCGATCTACGTTCCAACCCTCACCATGGTCACCAGCTGTGGGTGGTGACCGAAAGAATGAGATTGCGGATACAAGCAGCTGAAATGAGCTTCCTCCGCAGAGTGGCTGGGCTCTTACTATTATTTATTTGGAATAATAACTTGCAAAAATGTTTTTGAAGCATTTAGGTGAATTGGGATAAATTTCCACGACACACCTGATGACAGTGGTGTGTGGTGGAAAGCCTGTAGACTTTCTAGAAATGCTGTTCTAGAAAGTTCACAGGCTGCAAGTGTAAAATATGGCAAGGCTTAAAATACAGATACAAAAATACAGAAGACATTGTTGTCATTAGACGACAAAGGAATAATGAAATTACAGTTTAAAGGACAAGTGACTCAGATGGTTCCGTTCCGTTATCTTCCGCTTGTTCCGGGGTCGGGTCGCGGGGGCAACAGCCTCAAACGGGCAGCCCAGGCCTCTCTCACCCCGGCTGCATCCTCCAGCTCACCCGAAAGGATCCCAAGTCGCTCCCCAGCCAGCTGTGAGACATAGTATCTCCAGCGGGTCCGGGGTCTGCCCCTTGGTCTCCTCCCGGTGGGACGTGCCCAGAACACCTCGCCCGCGAGGCGCTCGCGGGGCATTCTGATCATACCCGGACCACCCCATCTGGCTCCTCTCGACCTGGAGGAGGAGCGACTCGACACCGAGCTCCTCCCGGATGGCAGAGCTCCTCACCCGATCTCTGAGTGAGAGCCCAGCCACCCTGCGGAGGAAGGTCATTTCGGCCGCTTGTACCCGCGATCTCATTCTTTCAGTCACCACCCACAGCTGGTGACCATAGGTGAGGGTTGGAACGTAGATCGACTTGTAAATCGAGAGCTTTGCTTTTCGGCTTAGTTCTCTCTTTACCACGACGGACCGATGCAGCGTCCTAGTTATTGCTGATGCCGCACCGATCCGCCAGTCGATCTCCCGCTCCATCCTTCCCCCACTCGTGAACAAGACCCCGAGATACTTAAACTCCTCCACTTTGGGCAGGACCCTGTCCCTGACCCGCAGGGACTCCGATGGTGGTTAAAAAAAAAAAAAAAGAAAAGAAGCATTCACTGCCTTCAGATGGCAGTGAAGGTGAGGAAGTAAAAACAAACAAAAAATTCAATATAATTTTGTTTATCAAGCTCAGCATCTCAATGTGCTTCACACGGTAAATCAAACAAAACATACACAAAATATCATTTTATAATGATAATTGTTAACAAAAAGGAACAAATGATCACCAAGAAGATTTTTTTTTTCTTTCAAAAAAATCTTCTTGGGGAATAATGGCCCAGTGGGTAGGGCGACCGTCCTCTAACTGGAGGGTTACCGGTTCGATCCCCCTCCTGGACTTCATGACGAAGTGTCCTTGAGCAAAACACAGAAATCCCAGTTGCTCCCGATGATAGTGGTATGCGCCTTGCATGGCAGCTTCCACCATCAGGTATAAATGTGTGACTGTGAGCTACACTGTAAAGCCCTCTGGGGAACCAACACACGTACATAAAAGTTCTAGATAAGTAGAGTCCACTTACTAGTATACCAAACTCAGGGTGTTCCTATCCTTAAACCCTCCTTCTCTGTGAGAACAAAACAAAGCAAAAACATGGTAGTGGGAAAAAAAAAAAAAAAGAAACCTCCTGGAGATCCTCAGGGAGGAGGGATCTCCTGCCCAGAAGGACAGGCAATGTATCTACCGTTATTTCACGACCATAAGGCGCACCTTAAAGTCTCAAATTTTCTTCAAAATGATTGGTGCGTCCTATCGTGCAGTGCGCCCTATCTGATTTGTGATTTGCGGACGTATTAGAGAACCATCAGGCGGACGCAGTTGAGAACATGAGAATGTTAAAGGGGGAAGTGTGGGAGTGGATTATGTCTAAAAGAACAGGTGTGTGCTTTATACTGAACATTGTTGTTTTAACAACACTGAAAATGGAAAAGAGACACGCTTATGAAGCTCAGTTTAAACTGATGGCAATCAGCTGCGCCGGGCGAGTTACGCCACAGTTTGCCAGTGGATTGTAGATGCTTGGGCTAGCGTGTCTGCTGGCACTGTTGTCCGAGCTTTCCCAAAAGCAGGCATCATTTCCGAGGAGCTGCACGGTTCAGAAAGTGACTCTGACAGCGTGGAAAGTGAACCTGCAAGGTTGGATTTAGAGCAGCTGTTAGATTCTGAAACAGAGGATGAGGACTTTGATGGATTTAATAAATTACTTTATGATGACTGTAACTAATATTTAAATAAAACCAACCAAACTCAGTTTTACTCCCGATCTATTTTTAAATACGCACGTGTGTCTGCGTATGCGCGCGCGTCAATGTGTATGTGTTGTTGTAAGGCGGACGTCCGTAGTAGAGGATATGTATATAAAACCCGCGACCTATCATCAGGTGCGCCTTATGTGTGTGTTAAATATAGAGCACGCAAAATTTGGACTGTGCCTTTTAATATGGTGCACCTTATGGTCATGAAAATACGGTAAATATTAGCTAATCCAACTCTACAGCTTCATGTTTGTAGGAAACAGCGGATGAGCTTCATCCTGATGGAAATGAGCCATAGCTGGAGGCAAAGACCAGTGGAAACAGAGATGAGATGAGGGTCACGGGAAAAAACAGGAATCAACCAAGGGATGCATCAAGCACCAAAGTTAATAAACTTAAAAAAAAAGCACATGATTAAATTCACTAAAATATAATTCGACCTCTTTAATTTCGCTTTTATTAATTAACAAAACAACACCTGGATGAAGTTGCCAATTCTTACTGAAAATAAGTAAAGATAAAAGTTGTGTGTGATCAAAATGATGTCCTCATCTGGATTTACCAAAACAACATGAGTGCACAAATTGCTGCACCAAACAGGTTGTGTAAATATCCACCAAAATCAAATGAGCACCAGAATGACAATTAAAAAAGTAACTCATCATACACAGTTATCATCACACAAATTTATAGACCAATTACAACCCATTTAACCAGAACATACATTTTAAAGATGCAGAGAAAATGAAGCAACTCAGCTGTATGACGTGGTGCCTCTTTTACATGATAAAAGCTTCAAAAAGCTGCTGTTGGCTGCCACCCATCTCCTCCTTCACCCGACCTCTATGGCCCCTCCTGCAGGTGGTGAGTCCGCTGGAAGGGTGGCCCATGTCCTCTGTTTGGGCTGAGCCTGGCCGGGCCCCATGGGTTAAAGCCCGGCCACCGGGCGCTCACACGCGTGCCCCACCCTCGGGCCTGGCTCCAAGGGGGGGGCCCTGGTGACCCGCGTCTGGGCAAGGGCAACTTGGCCATGTTTGATTTCTTCATAGGGGTATTTTTGAGGCACGCTTTGTCTGGCACCTCACCTAGGACCTGTTTGCCTTGGGTGACCCTACCAGGGGCATTAAGCCCCGGACAACATAGCTTTTAGGAGCATTGGGGCACGCAAACCCCTCCACCACGTTAAGGTGGCGGCTCAAGGAGGAGTTGAGCCTGAGGAGTTGACCCTGTCCCTGTGGGTCCTGCCCCAAGTGGAGGAGTTTAAGTATCTCGGGGTCTTGTTCACGAGTGGGGGAAGGATGGAGCGGGAGATCGACAGGCGGATCGGTGCGGCATCAGCAATAACTAGGACGCTGCATCGGTCCGTCGTGGTAAAGAGAGAGCTGAGCCGAAAAGCAAAGCTTTCGATTTACAAGTCGATCTACGTTCCAACCCTCACTATGGTCACCAGCTGTGGGTGGTGACCGAAAGAATGAGATCGTGGGTACAAGCAGCCGAAATGAGCTTCCTCCGCAGGGTGGCTGGGCTTTCACTCAGAGATCGGGTGAGGAGCTCTTCCATCCGGGAGGAGCTCGGTGTCGAGCCGCTCCTCCTCCAGGTCGAGAGGAGCCAGATGGGGTGATTCGGGCATCTGGTCAGGATGCCCCTCGAGCGCCTCGCAGGTGAGGTGTTTCGGGCACGTCCCACTGGGAGGAGACCAAGAAGCAGACCCCGGACCCGCTGGAGAGACTATGTCTCACAGCTGGCCGGGGAACGGTGAGCTAGAGGATGCAGCCGGGGAGAGAGAGGCCTGGGCTGCCCGTTTGAGGCTGTTGCCCCCGCGACCCGACCCCGGAACAAGTGGAAGATGACGGAACGGAAAATTAATTAATTAATCTTGATACTTTCTGCTGCCCAATTATCATTTTCAGCTGCATATTTCACTATTTGCAGCTTGAAATCTGCAGAATATGAATTACCTTCTGGTACCATTTTTCTTCAGCCCTTCTCTGTTGTTTTTATAAGTCACCGGCAAAGTTGAAATGATCAAAACGGGCCTACAGCGCCCTCTTGTGGTGTAGTGTAAAAAATCAAATGTGTGAATAATTTTATGCATAAGTCACTCCGGGATATAAGTCGCACCTCCGGCCAAACTATGAAAAAACTGTGAGTGAAACTCCGAAAAATATGGACTGCAAACATACTTGTCACATTTTTTTATTAAATTACCACATTTTTAATTATTGTTTTCAAATTTGAATGCAAATTTCAGGATTAAAAATCTAACAATTCATCACTTATTTAAAGTCTGACTATGTTTTGGGAGAAAGTAATTTTCTAGCGCTCCTCCAGTGTTGAGCTAGAAGATGACTCCTGGCTAAAAAGTGATCAGCCAATAACTCAACAGTGTTCATAAAATTCTTCTTATTTGCCAAACTCTGTCCCTTCATGTGGTGAAATAAGGGTGAAACAGAACATGATTTTGAATTAATGTTGTTCCTGTTCACAGCCAACAGGTTTATCAAAATCACAACTAACTCACAACTAGAAAACACACTCCTCTTTGTACGTAATTTACGTGTACCCCTGATATTAACACCATTTTGTGCACTACTTTGATAAACGAGGGCTAAAAAAACTTGAAGGTTGCATGTGGAAGATCGCTGTGTTTTAAGTTTTTGCAACATCACTTTAAACTAAGTTGGATTTAAGAATGAATTAAAAAAAAATGAATTAAAGGTCATTTTTCTTTTGTGGTACAATAATTCTTATTAAATAGAAAATATACATAAACATATCAAATTTTTATATTTGCAAAAAAAAAAGAAAATTAAATACTTCTTGTTAGCTCTCGATTTACAAGTCGATCTACGTTCCAACCCTCACCTATGATCACCAGCTGTGGGTGGTGACCAAAAGAATGAGATCGCGGGTACAAGCGGCCGAAATGAGCTTCCTCCGCAGGGTGGCTGGGCTCTCACTCAGAGATCGGGTGAGGAGCTCTTCCATCCGGGAGGAGCTCGGTGTCGAGCCGCTCCTCCTCCAGGTTGAGAGGAGCCAGATGGGGTGGTTCGGGCATCTGGTCAGGATGCCCCCGAGCGCCTCGCAGGCGAGGTGTTTCGGGCACGTTCCACCGGGAGGAGACTAAGGGGCAGACCCCGCACCCGCTGGAGAGACTATGTCTCACAGCTGGCCAGAGAACGACTTGGGATTCTTTCGAGTGAGCTGGAGGATGCAGCCGGGGAGAGTGAGGCCTGGGCTGCCCGTTTGAGGCTGTTGCCCCCGCGACCCGACCCCGGAACAAGCGGAAGATGACGGAACGGAATGGAAATACTTCTTGTTCAATTTCACTTTTGTTTTCAACACTGTGATTTTCCCCCTCCTCTCACTCCTTGCCCACTGGGTATGTGCATTGAGGGAGAGGATTACCTGATGGGAGGGAGCAAGCGTGAGCACTTCCTGTCTACGTAGCGGAGAACAAAAGATGTTCAAATGATGGATGAGAGAACTTGCATGAATGAAATAGAAAATCAATTCTGGTGTGTTAAAAGTGTCTGAATAGTGTTTAAAACATGGTAGAAACCTTCATAAAATGGATTTAGCAGGGAATCTTTTAAAAACTATAAATTTGTGGGGCATTAAAAACCTCAATCAATTTTTTTTTATATACTTTTAAGCAAAAACCATTGACACACAGTCTACTATTCACTCTGACTTCCTGGTTTCAGCAGTACAAAAATCAGTCTGTAAAACGTGGACATGTCAAGGCATATCCATACGCATGATAAATTATCTTTTTTTTTTTTTTTTTTGAGCAATTACTTCTTTACATGAAAAAAGACATTCTTTGTATCTCAGCTCTACAAAATCCTCCTTACGACATGTTACAACATTTAGAAAAACTACACTGGCAGGGGTAACAGGTTAGGTTATGTCTCAAGCGGTTCTAGGACATTTCAGCCACGGATATTTCAGCCACGGACATTTCAGCCAAAAACCTGCAACCTAGGATATTTGAGCCATGTGCGCCCCCGAATTTAGGACATTTCAGCCTCGGACATTTGGGCCAAAAACCTATTTTATGTAAAAAATTGTGATATTTTATGTAAAAATTTGATCGTAAATAAACAGTTGCACTACAGAAAATAATTGCTTTTAGTCATTTTTATCCCATGGCTCAAATAAAAAATTCTGATATTCTTAAAAAATTGTGATATTTTATGTAAAAATTTGATATTTTATGTAAAAAATTTTATCGTAAATAAACACTAAAATTTTTTAATCATAAATAAACAGTTGCACTACAGAAAATAATTGCTTTTAGTCTTAAAAATTTTTATCGTTAAAAAATTTTTATCGTGCTTTTAGTCATTTAAATTTTTTTTATCGTAAATAAACAGTTGCGCAAAGGTTGCAGTTCTTCAAATGTCCATGGCTGAAATCTCCGAGTTACCATGGCTCAAATATCCTAGGTTGCAGTTTTTTGGCTCAAATGTCCGTGGCTGAAATATCCGTTCACCGTCTCAATCGCACCGGTGATAAAACCAAAAAACAATATGCTGAAACACATTTTTAATGTACTTAAGTGTTTTAAAGTTTTGATTGTTCCTGTGACTCGGTCATGGCTGTTTTGTTTACCTTCAATAGCGTCCGGTTTGAATCATCAGATGCAAACTGTGGGACTTACTAGGAATCTGCTTGATCCACTGAGGAAAATTCATTCCTGTCGTAAAAGGCACCAGTTACAAACTTATCCTGCTTTTTGACAACTTTTTTTGTAAAGTAACAGACAGGAAATGAAATTAAAAATGGTAAAGCTGGTGTAGAAAAATGATTGGACTTTAGAATTCTTTAAAGGGCCCATCTCATGCAAAATAACTCTTTTCACATTGTATCCTCTGCACATACACACGCAAAATGTGGGGTTTGCAACATGCATTACACGATAGTTATGAAAATATATTGATTTGGTGGAGCGCAGTCACAGACCCGGAACTAAGAAAGGCCGGGTATCGCTCATCCCCCCGCCCGTCCTGAGAAAGTACAAGCTCCGCCCTCTGCTCTTACTGAGCCGCTATTCCTCTGCCCATCTCTGAGCGGGAGGGGGAAGGCAAGCGTAAACCCGTGCGTAGCTACAAAAAGCGTGTTTCAAGCAAGAAAAAAAAAAAGACGCAGAGCAGCGAACTAGCCTGTTTATCGAAAGTTGAAAGCGAGTTTGTGAGAGCGTAAGGCCAGAGTGGAGGCGGGTGAGGAGGGAGAGTTTGCTGTGGAGGGGGGCGTGTGCGAAGTCCGTCCTGGCTACGTCAAATGCGTCATACTTTAGACAGCCGTGTCCTACTTTAGACATCTGCTCATTGGTTGTTTCATCTGAGCGTACCAGAAATCCACAGCAATTTGTGAAAAACGGGCTAAATCAATCTAGAAACCCCTTTGGTGACATATACAAGGCCTGGACATCACTCTTACAAGGTAGAAAACTCTGGAAAGTCCATTTTGCATGAGATGGGCCCTTTAAATTGTAGGTATCAAATTCTCCCCCTGAATCAACTTCGGCCTTAAATGTGATTATATTCGGCCCACAAAGCGATATCATAGACTGATGGTATTTTGCCTACAGTATGATACTACAAATTAAAAAAAAAAAAAAAAACTATCAATCTAAAATACGTAGAAACAATCTCTGTCACAACAACTTGTTATCAGCACTGTGTCATTTTGTGTGTTTGGATTGTTCATTTTTACACTGTAATTCTTTTCAGCTTTGCTTGTTCCTTTGCTCATTTTTAAGCGAAAACCATTTAGATTTAAATGAAAGGAGTTCCTTTTTCTGAGGAAAACCCTTGTCATAGACCTCCTTTTTTGGACTATAAGTCACACTTGTTTTCATAAGATGGCTATTCATGTGACTTATTCAGGAGCGACTTATTCAAAAAAAAATTTTAGGTTGTTTCACTCACAACCTCAAGAGGGTGCTATAGACTTCTACATCAAAATATCTAACTTCTTAACTATTCATTTGTTCTAATATCAAATTTTGGCCAACTGTGTTTGGCACCTCTGCTTTAAATTGAACACACTGAAAGAATTATTTTGTCATTTTTACATAAATTTATGCAAAAACTCTTCAATGGCCAAAAGTTTTTCATCTTTCTCACTTTGAACGGTCGCACAACCTTTCGAACTAAGAGGAAACTGGAAATAAAAAACTTTATGGAAGTTTTCAAATAATCTAATTTTCAAACGTTTCTAATGTGTGTTACCATGGATGCTTTCAGCCATTTTGCCCGATAACTAGTGTGACCGCTTTTATCTGCTACGCCCTGGAAAGGGCTACAGCTGGTAGTTTGAATATATAAAAAAAATTGGTTTGTTTAAAAAGAAAGAGATTAAAGTGAATAGAAGAAGTAAATAAATTATGCTGGTTTTATGAGGTCAGACACAAATTTTCCATCTTTGTCTTAATGTTCCTTTTTTTCTCTCTCTCTCTCTTGTGTATTTTAATTTATTTCCAAAGGTTGATGGTTATACTTTTACCTCCCGTTCCTGGTCCAAAAATAAGAGGAATTGATCCTGAACTGCTTAAGGTATGTAGATGCCTTCTGCTACAGCACTGAAAATTCAGTCTGAACATTTACAAAGGACAGTTATTAACATTCATCCATTATCTCTACTTGTCTTGGGTAACAAAGAAAAAGAGCCTAAGCAGGTTAAAGCAGTCTTCTTTTTTTTCTAAGCCTAAGCACATCTACGTCTTCATGTTCATTTGCTGGTTGGAATTATCACATAAAGCCACAAACTGAAGTAGTGGACTTTGTCTTTTCTCTAACAGAAAGGGAAGCTACGAGAGCTGACATCAATCCTCTGTGGTCCTCCTGATTTGAGGCCAGAGCTCTACAACAATGACCCCTGGGTGGAATTCATCGATCTAGACATCGAGAAACCCAGCGACAGGCTTACTGATCTGGACACCGATTGTCTCATGGACCCCTCCATGTCCACTAATTCTTCACCTCTTTTAATCGGTTTCAGAGATGACGATTCAGGGCGCTCTAGCTGCTGTGAACCAGACCTCCTCAGTGATCCAAACGCATCCCCTCTCCATTCACCCATCCCTAACCAGATCCTTTGTAAAGAAAGGTCTAGTCAGACAGGCTCTAAGCCAAGCTCTGGTTTTCAAAGCTCACCATCTGAAGAGCCATCTTCAGCAGGACAGGGGAGAGAAGCCATGTATGCCCAGGTCAGCGAGGTCAGATGTTCAGGTAATGTGCTTTTGTCACCTGAAGAAGAGACCAAGGTAGAAAACAACATTAACAAGTCCAAAGAAGCCACGGGGGAGAACGGAAAAGAAAGGCAAGTTGAGCTGCTTGTGTTGAATGTGGATTGCAAAGACTACACTTCAGAGCTCACTGCTGCGAGCACAAACCCGCAATCAACTGGCGAGGGTTGTGATGAACCTTTTTCGACAGGAGCGCAGCTTAGCACCTCTTTATCTCGATCAGGTCCCCATGAATCTGACACCGTTACCATGTCTCTGCTATCCGCTCCTCCTCTCTACACCGTGGTAGAGGGCATTGACAGACAAAACAGCCTCTTACTCACCCTGAATCCGACACCTGGCCCCATCTTGACAATACCAAAGATCATGCCGACACCAGATGGCTACCTGACCCCTGACCTTTTGGGAAGCATCACACCCTAAACTGATCTTGGAGTGAAAAAAAAGAGCCCTTTCACATTAAGGCAGAAAAATTCTTTGTAGTTTATGTTTACTGGTCTGAGGCTGAAACTCAAGCTGTCAAAAATTTTTTGAGTAAGTCTAGCTCAGGCATGGGCAAACTACGGCCCGCGGGCCACATGCGGCCCGTTAAACATTTTAATCCGGCCCGACGAACTAAAAAAAAAAAAAAAAACATGTTGGTTTGATTTTTCTTGATTTTCTTGATTTTTTTATGTTTGTCACTAGATGGCGCCAAAAAACCAACAACACTGTGGTCATTAAAATGCGTGTCTCCGTGACGCGCACACATTCAAAATAAACAGTATGCACAGATATAGAAAGCCGTCAGGCCAATACACACACGTAAACAAGCGTGTTAGATGTTAAAACAAGCAAAATGTTACATCAAGCTCTTAGATTTCAAACCTAGCGCCGCTAAATGCACGTTTTTAAGCGTTATCGCACTAGATTTCAGGCCTAGCGCGCTTGATCTGAAATTTAACGGTCATGATGTAACATTTAGCGTGCTTGTTTAAAATCTAGCGCACCATTCTATCGGTCTAATCTAGAGGTTACCAAAGCATGCCATCCATTTGCTCCTATGGTGTATCCCAGTATAGACGAGTGTGGGGGCATCCCCCCCGAATCTTTTTGAAAAATAAGTAATGTTTCTGCATTTTAGTGAATTTTTTAACCGAAGTTTACAATAATTAAAGGGCCCATCTCATGCAAAATCAACTTTCCAGAGTTTTCTACCTTGTAAGAGTGATGTCCGGGCCTTGTATATGTCACCAAAAGGGTTTCTAGATTGATTTAGCCCGTTTTTCACAAATTGCTGTGGATTTCTGGGACGCTCAGACAAAACAACGAATGAGCAGATGTCTAAAGTATGTTGCATTTGACGTAGCCAGGACGGACTTCGCAAGCGCCCCCCTCCGCAGCAAACCCTCCCTCCTCACCACCCGCCCGCCCTCCTCACCCGCCTCCACTCCGGCCTAACGCCCTCACAAACTCGCTTTCAATGTCCGATAAACAGGCTGGTTCGCTGCTCTGCGTCTTTTTTATTTTCTTGCTTGAAACACGCTTTTTTGATGAATCGACATGATAAAATCTTATTTCAGACGCTACCAAACCGCTACGCACGGGTTTACGCCTGCCTTCCCCCTCCCGCTCAGAGATGGGCGGAGGAATAGCGGCTCAGTGAGAGCAGAGGGCGGAGCTTGTACTTTCTCAGGACGGGCGAGGGGGTGAGCGATACCCGGCCTTTCATAGTTCCGGGTCTGTGACTGCGCTCCACCAAATCAATATATTTTCATAACTATCGTGTAATGCATGTTGCAAACCCCACATTTTGCGTGTGTATGTGCAGAGGATACAATGTGAAAAGAGTTATTTTGCATGAGATGGGCCCTTTAAAGTAGTTAGAACAATTTTTTTTGGTCGACCCGTAGAGCCCCTCTGCCCCCCTCCCCGGGTCCGGCCCGCTTGTCAAATGTTAGAACTCAATGTGGCCCGTGAGACAAAAAGTTTGCCACCCCTGGTCTAGCCTCATTGCCTCTGCTTCCTCAGACAGAAAATTTATCACACAAGCATATGAAGACAACTTCGTTTGAGGTTTTGCACTTTTTTTGTTATAATTGAAAAAAAAAGTCAAAGCTGCAATAAAACTCAAGACGTTGATACAAATATTCACAAACATTACATGGCATAGCTTTCCTGGCTTTGTTCAAGCAGTATTTGAGAACTAACAGGGATCGACCCAGTCCCGGAATGAAGGTCAATCACTTTTAAAATTGCAAAATGTAGCATTCATTTAATGACTCATGCAGATGGATCATATTTTGGTATTCATTATTTACTTGTTTGTTTGCTGTGAATTAATGAAAAACTTATACTGTGTTCTTCTCTTGTTGTCATAAATGTTTTCTATTTTGATACTAGTTGCATCAGTGTTATATCTCTGAAAGTATTCGAAAAGTTTCAAAATACCTTCAAATAAAGAATGTTTACAGAACTGTGTCTTTAATGTTGTTGGATTTCATATTTAATCCAAAAGACAATAATGAACTGGAATCAGTGCCTCCAAATCCGAGACCATGGTCCTCCCCCGGATAGGGGTGGAGTGGCCCCTGCAGGTCAGGGGCAGGGTCCTGCCCCAAGTTGATGAGTTTAAGTATCTCGGGGTCTTGTTCACAAGTGGGGGAAGGATGGAGTGGGAGATTGACTGGCGGATCGGTGCCGCATCAGCAATAACTAGGACAATGCATCGATCCGTCATGGTTAAGAAAGAGCTGAACCGAAAAGCAAAGTTCTCGGTTTACAAGTCGATCTATGTTCCTACCCTCACCTATGGTCACCAGCTGTGGGTGGTGACCGAAAGAACGAGATAGCAGATATAAGCGGCCGAAATGAGATTCCTCCGCAGGGTGGCTGGCCTGTCACTCAGAGATCGGGTGAAGAGCTCTTCCATCCAGGAGGAGCTCGGTGTCAAGCCGCTCCTCCTCCAGGTCGAGAGAACCTAGATGGGGTGGTTCAGGCATCTGGTCAGGATGCCTCCCGAGCGCCTCGCTGGTGAGGTGTTTTGGGCACGTCCCATCAGGAAGAGACCAAGAGGCAGACCCCGGACCCGCTGGAGAGACTGTCTCACAGCTGGCTGGGGAATAACCCGGGATCCTTCCCGGTGAGCTGGAGGACGCACCTGGGGTGAGAGAAGCCTGGGATTCCCATCTGAGGCAGTTGCTCCAGTGACACGGCCCCAGCTAAGCAGAAGATAACGAAATAGAAATACTGAATTCTGTTGTAGTTTTTTTTTTTTCACAGTTTAAAGATCAGAAAGTTCTGCAAACAGCTTCTGACTTAAAAAAAGAAAGAAAAAAAGAGACATAAATATTGACATTTTATCAATAGAATCTGAAGTTTGATATTCTTTTAGAATGCAGAGAACATGCTCATTGTACGGCCATCTGAACCCATGGCCGCACAAAGAGCAATACACCCCGCTACCCTTGGTGACCAGGAACCTCAGTGATGGCTCTTGAGTGATGGCCTCAATGATGTTATGGCCTCTTTGCCTTTGTTTCTGCAGGTTGAAGCCAGTCTCATCCAGGAAGAGGTACTCATGAGGTCGTGTCCAACTGTGTCCAGAAGTTATGTAGGCCACTGAGCAACACAGTAGTCCACTAACTGTACTGTGAACATGGATGTATACTTACTCGCACACTGTAACAATACAGTAACTACTGATTTATAGTAAAACCAATAGACTACTTTCACAGACTTGTAAAACTATAATTGAGACAAAGAAAGCAATAGAGTGCAATACCTGTTGTGTTGTCTGAATGCTCTAATAATGGTGGCCACAGTGAATCTACTAAAGTTTGGACGGAATCTTAGTCCTGTTTCAGCCATTGTCATACCATGAACAATAACATGGTCAATGTTGCTCGCATCTCGCCCATAATGACGGTGTGAGGTTGTCTTGCTCTCCCTCCTGGACCTTCTCCTCTTCCTTGTTGGCCTGCACCTCTTCTTCCTGCTCTGACTTGAATTCCTCTTCCCCTAATGCTGCCTTCTTCCATTGTGTTTGTTTAGAATCTTCAGCAAACGGTGCACTCTGAACCTCCTTGTATACATGTAGTCACAGCAACATGTGTCAATTCAATTCAATTCAGTTTTATTTGTATAGCCCAAAATCACAGAATTTCCGTCTCAATGGGCTTCACAAGAAAAAGAGGAATGTATTAACACAAATACACAACAAGAAAAATAACTAATAAATGCTAACTAAACAAGACTAGCACATTTATGCACTTAGACTCTCCTTCTCGGTGAGGAAAAACTCCTAAAAAACCCATCAGTGGGGAAAAAATAAGAAACCTCATGGGGATCCACATGAAAGAGAGATCCCTCCCCCGGGACGAGCTTTGATTTTGAGCTGTTGTGTGTAATGAATGACGCTAAGTGTGTTTATTGTGTTCAAATATTGCTGACTGTGGCAAAGATTTTGCATCACATGAGTTTTTATTCTTCTTTTGAAACTTGTGTTTTAGCAAGAATAAATGTATTTAGATTTATGAGAATGGAAGATTGTGTTTTGTAAATTGTGTCTTCATGTTAAATATGTTTAGAAATTATAACTCTATTCATCCCTCACCGGGGAAATTTGTGTGCTGCACTCCTTACACCACCCTTCAACGGCGCCAATGATGGGAGAAGCGGGGGTTAGGTGTCTTCTCCAATGACCCTAGACGGTGGTCTCAATGGGAATCAAACCTGCGACCTCCCGATCCGTGGGCGAGCGCTCTAGCGCTGATCCACCATCTCCCAATATTGAACAATGTTGGTTATAATATTGTTGATAATATTCCTAATATTATTAGAATGTTTTTTTTATAATATTGTAGAATGATGGCTTCACTTAGTAAATGTGTTAAGATTAATGGTCATTTGGTTTAGGGGATCTGCTTTTATATGTTAGCGTTTGAGAACATCTGTAATGTTCCCCAATAAGTAAATATAGGTGCAGAGTGCCATCTATTGGGAAACACTGGATTTGCAGGGGAAAACCCCAAAAAGTTTTGTCTTCTAAACATTTTATTCCTAATGGGTTGCAAGGGGTGCTGGAGCCTATCTGGACTGATTTCAAGTGAGAGGTGGGGTACACTCCAAACAGGTCGCCAGTCTGTTGCGGGGACACACACAATCAAGTTGTTGTATGTATAATTTCTTTCCGTGTAGCAGGCCGGATTAAAAAGCGTTGTGAGCCAGATGCAGTCTTTGGGTTGTAGTTTAACCATCCTTGCTCTTTAGAAGGAGAATAGAAAAAAAAGTAAAGTTAGGATATACAATTTGAAATGTTTAGAGCTTGTTTATAGCATTGTAAGCATTTTGGCTGGCTGATGAGGTCACAGCGGAAGCGATGTGCTCATGGAACAGTGGCCCTGCCGGTATCGAATAAAGAATAAAATATAATATGTGTCATTGTGATGGGTCTTTTATTATTTTTAGTTAATTTTTCGGCCTAAAAATGTTAGTAGACATAGTAAGACATCTTCAGGAGCAGCTGTTTCCTGTCTTTGTGATTTACTTTATTTATTTTTTGTAAATGAAGAATTAAAATATGCATCTTTATTTTACTCATTTGTTTGTTTTAATAAGTCACATTTATTTATTTTTAACAAAGAAAAAACAAGTACAGCTGCTTATTTTGTTTTTAAATTTGATTTATTCTATTTATTTTTTCATTTATTATCAATGTTATGATTATTTTTAATCATTATTATTGTCATTATTTGTTTAAACCCAACTAATTTTATTAAAAAAAGATAAAAACAATAAAAACATGTTTCTTTGTTGTATTTTAAATCATATTTTAATTATTTAATAAAATATAAAGATAAAAAAGGTTAATATTATATCATATAAACCTCAGTAAATTCCTTTTTTTATTGAAAGATATATTTTTTAAAAAAAACAAAACAAACAAAAACTGCCTTTTCACTTTATTTATTGTTTTTATTTGATTTGCAGTGAGTGCCAGAGCCTATCACAGCTGATTTAAGGCCAGAAGTGGGGTACACCCAAAACAGGTTGCCAATCTATTGCAGGGCCAGATACACACAATAATCCATCCACACAAACATTCCTAGGGACATTTTCATAATGCCCAATTGGCCTAACATGCATGTTTTTGGAGGGTGGGAGGAGACTAGATTACCTAGGGAAAACCCACGCATACATGGGGAGAACATGCAAACTCCACACAGAAACACCCATGTTTCAAGCCCATCCGCTTCCACAGGACTTGCACCCAAACCTCCTCACTGTAAGGCCACTGTGCTAAGTACTGCTCCATCTCCTCCAGTGGGAAGTGTTTTACAAAGATAATAATAAAAAAATTATAGGATCTCATCACCCGCCCAAACTCCCAAACGTCGCCCAGACCTATTGTGTGCCTGGTCGATAATGTCATCCTGATCAGGGATATTTTGGAGATCTTGTGCTCACTGGGTGTCAGTTTTGAGGTTGGTCTCCTTAGACCAGGAGACCAACTCGGTCAAGGCCTTTGACCGAGATGAGCACCGACCCATCTGGCACGTACTGACCACCTTTGGATTGAACCCGGTGTTCATTTCCTTTCTCCAGAACATGTACCTCAACATACAGAGTGTGCTGAAGGTCAACGGGGGTCTTGGAGCGCCAATCACCGGGAAGAGGGGCATCAGGCAGGGCTACTCCTTGTCATGGATGCTACATGCCCTGGTCATCGAACCTTTTCTTCTGAGACTGACATCCGGCCTGCAGGGGGAGAGGGGTGTTTTCCTGATTGTCCAATCCCGTTCAGGTTTTCAGCTTATGCGGATGACATTACGGTCTTTGTCACCTTCCAGGAGGACGTCGACGTGCTGACTGAGGCTTTTCAGGCGGCTTTTCAGCGCCAGGGTGAAATTGACACGTTTGGGGATGGTCTTGATGATCTTTGTTTGCCGGGTAGCTTGACTTGGTGTTCTGGAGGATTCAATTTGGACTGTATGATCTGAACGGGGACCTAGAGGGGTTTGAGGAACGCTGGGGTTTAGGAGGGTCTTAACCACTGTGAAGGATGTGGGGTTGTCTTTAGGGTCCATGTTTGTGTGACAATTAATTTTGTTACCTGTTATATAACCTGTTCTGTTTTGAGTTTTTTGCTTTGGCTATTCACGTTTGTTTATTTATTTATTTGCGCTGTTCAAATGCAAGGTGATGATTTTCACTTTGTTTATTTAAGAGTTTTGTTAAAGGTTATTTTAAAATTAATCAAATCTCTCTCCCCCTACCCACCCTCCCATTCTATTTCGCCTCGAGCCCCAGCATGCCCCTCCTTTACCTGGACAAGAAATTTATAAAACCCAAAAAAAGCATTCAGATTGAATAAATAACGGAGAAAACTCTAAAAACGTGAACAGAACGACATTGTTTTGCGACGTTCTGAAAATGCTGTGCAATACTCCCTTTGTCCACAAGAGTGCACTGTGGTGATTAATTAATTTGGAGGAGTTTTCAATCCATCAATAAAAAAATATACTTTTTTAAAAAAACACTTTTAGGCTTTGGAAAATTGTTAACGTACTGTAAGAGTTTTTATTATAATTTTTTTTTTTTTTTTTACTTTTTGTGCATTTAAACTTTTTAATTGTGTTTGAAAATTATTATGTCACAAACTTGTTTACAAATGGATTAAATTAAGTTTCTTTTTGATAAATTCTTTTTAAAAACACCTAATTATGACAAAGTTGAAAAACAAATAAAAAACTATTTTGAAATTGTATATTAAAAATAAAAACCTGAGAAACACATTAAGTACATAGTAATGTTTTCCATTATTATTTTTTTTTTTTACAAAACCGATGCTCCCAACATAGCTAAAAGTTATTGTCTTTGTAAAATTTACCGCTGATAAAAAGAAAAATGGTAACTTGAAATTTTATTAAGTGGTGAAAGATGTAATAAATGGATGCTAGCTCTTAACAGATGTGCACTTAAGCCAGATGGATCAGTGACTCCAGAAAAGCTCAGGGAGCCTAAACAAAATTAAACTTGTGTTTCTGGCTTGCATTTTATTATGGATGAGTTTATATTTTTTTGACCGGGCTCTCGATTGAAGTAGTGATTTAGTATAGTATAAACACATATTTCACCAAAGTGCCGATGCTGATCAATAATCGGTGAGGTCTGTGGCTGTGATTACTGCAATGCCCTCCTTGTAGGGATCCCATGCAGGGGCTTACAAAAGCTCCAGCACATCCAGAACTGCACTGCCCGGATCCTGATAAGGAGGCGCAAATATGACCATATCACTCCCATCCTCAAATCCCTCCACTGGCTACCCGTTAAATACAGAATTCAGTACAAGCTCTGCCTCCTCACCCATCAGTGCATACACGGTACTGCACCTGTTTATCTCCAAGAACTCCTAACCCTCCACACCACTGTCCGAGACCTGCGCTCCTCCTCCTCCTCCTACTGCCTGCACCAACCAAGGACCAAACTCTCCACTATGGGGGACAGGGCCTTCCAGGCAACTGCTCCACAGCTCTGGAACGATCTTCCCGAGAGCTTGAGGGCTCCACAGAGCATTGAGGTTTTTAAGAAAAGACTCAAGACATTTTTATTTCTAAAGGCTTTTCAGCTAAGTTTTTAGTGTTGTTTTGTTTTTTTTTTGTGTTGTGGTTTTATTTAATTTTGCTGTTTGTTGCTCCTTTTGGTCATTGTAGCACTTTGAGATCTCCACTGGAGATATAAAGTGCGTTACAAATAAAATCTTTATTATTATTATTATTATTGGTGCAGATGAGATCTGGACAGAGTTGCAGATGGAACTAAGGGAAAAATAAAGTTATCCTGGCAATTGTAGTGTGATTTCATAATGTTGTTAGTTGAAACAGTTTAATTTCTTTTACTTATTAAATTTTTACAAATTCGAAGAAAAATTAATTTCCAACCCTACTTACCTTCAAGCAGGACAAATCATCTGACTTCCCATGCTACTATTGTTAGTGGCTGAGAATCTTAGAGAAAAAAGTCTACTTACTTCAATGTTGCTGGAATACAATTCAATTATATATGTATAGCCCAAATTCACAGAACAATTGTCTCAATGGGCTTCACTTTGTAGATTGAAAAAAGTACAAAAACAAACAAACAAAAAAAAAGTAAACCCCCAAATATACAGCTAAAAGCTAACTAAACAAAGGCTAGCCAAACGATTTCAGGGCACTCCTGCCTGTAGATCATCCTTCACAGTGATGAAAAACTTCAAATAATCACAGCATTAGGGATAAAAAAAAGTAGAAACCTCATGGGGATCCACATGAAAGAGAGATCCTTCTTTGGGACGAGCAGCCATCGTGTCTAAGCCTGTTATCTAAATATTAGCTTATTGTACGCTACAGCTGTTTATCAGTAGATGGGCTTCATCCATAAAATGTAATAGTTGATTTTCCTCATCACCACTAAACAGACCCACAAAACCTAGAAATGAACACCAAAATCATGTTTCTTGGTGCTCTGGAACCATAGATATAATCATTAGGTTTTTTTTTTTCCAAATTTTTTTTTTTGCTTTTTGCTTTCAGAATTTGCAATGTATTGGGGTATGATCAGCAGTATTATATTCTCAAACAGCAGTATTGTTTAAGAACCAACAATACAACCATTTTTAATTGGTCAACTTATTAAAAATGGCTTCTATAAAACCTTAAGCTTCCTAATATCAAAGACTATCACATCAAAACATAAAGTAGAGACATAGAAGAGGCCAAACCACCATAAAATGAATTAGTCTCCTCTCGTTGTACCAATACGTCAAATTTTGGCTCTGGGCTCATGGACTAATGGGGCAAATGCTCCCCTCTCAGTCTTGGCCTTGGCTTCCGATACCCATTGATATCGCCAGCCGTCGCGGGGCACGGTTGGCACATCTGCCCGTGGCCTGGATGCCCTTGTGTCGAGGATGCCTGTGCCCCTTGGTGCCTGGGGGACTCCTGCACAGGGATCTCTTCTGCACCTGGTTGGGTGGCCCCTTCTGCTTGGCCTCGGGGTCCCGTGTCGGGATGAGTGCGGGCCCGGGTTGCATGTGTGGGCTCGGGTTGCATGTGTCTCTCCTCTCTCGGCCTTTTGGGATTGGAGAAGATCTTTTAGCCCTAATGAGCACATTGTTCACATCAGCAGCATGCATGTACTTTCACTCACACACTATGCCACACTGTTTACTGTCTGCTGTGTTCCTTGCTCTCTTTCAGTATTATTATAGCTCTGGTAACATGGGTTTGTGTTCCACATAATTTTTATAGAATGTTTTGTTGTGTGTGTCAGTTTTATCTCTGGTTTAAACTCTTGTTTGTATTTTTTTTCTTCTTTCAGATAATCCAGCAGGTTGGTCTTGCTACTGAATATTGTAACAACAGATAATCTGTTCACTTTGTCCCCCTCTCTTCTTTTCTTTACTCCATTCCTCTTTTTTCACTTATTTCTCCCCCCTCAGTTTTTCCTGTCAAGTCGAGCCAAAAAAAAAAATAGAACCATGACAATTATTTACACAATGTTCAAACACTAACGAAATGAGCTTGTTTGAGTGAATACTTTGTTACAGAGGACAAAATGTTTATCATATTTAATAATTAAAGATGGAACATTTTTCTATTTTCAATCTAAAATGTACCGTGGTAGCTGCACAGCTCAGAGCTCACGTTTCCTGTCGGAGGGTTTCAGTGTGACACCAGGAAGTAAACAAAGCCTCCCCGATGAGGATGTTTGTTTTTATTTCTGCCAAATATTTGCTTGTTTTTCTGAGCAATGACAAATAAAGAAGGAAAAAGAAGAAGATGAGGAGCAAACATCCGAATGGGTACAAAGAGCTGTTATCCAGGAAAGAAGGATGTGAGAATGTGTGGATGGATTATAGTAAATCATTTTTAATTCCAATGAGGAATAAGAATGTAGGAAATAATCAGGAATGAATTGCTTTCTAGAAGTTAAACTGATAAACTTCTGGAGCGCTGCTGCACTTTTCCTAGTTCTATGTTAGATCTGATTCACGCCGTGTTTGCAGGACATTTGGCTAAAAAAAAAAACCTCAACCCTTCACAATGTTCATAAATTCTGATCTCACTACTATCATTAAATCGTTATGACTTTAACTATGTAGTCTATAAAAGAACATTGACAAGTTTGGCCAAGGAGAATATTTTTAGGAGGAAGGTTTGAAGGACAAAGAAGGAAATGATCATTGTTTGTAACACACTAGTGATGTGTCGTTCGCGAATGAAACGGTACTTATAGCCGGCTCTTTGAAGTGAACTCCTGATTAGGAACCCCCCCCCCCCCCCCCCCCCCCCCCCCCCCCCCTTGGGCGCTGTCTTTTCCTTGCTCTCTGCTAACTCTCACTGTCCCACTCGCGTTCTGTCTCTCTCTCACCCACCCACTTATCCCATTCGGTGCATCCTCCGCCTGGGACCACAGACACTCAATCTTACGAAAACAACTAAAAAGACAAAAAAAAAAAAAGTAAACTTATGCCGCACGTGATTGGTCAATATGTGTTTTCATACTTTGTGCACAATGAGGAGGAGGGGCAAAAGCACACCTTTGTGAAGCCGACCCCTCTTAAAATATATATATATATATTTATTTGTTTTTATTATTTTTATTAACTTTATTAACATTAAAACAAAAATATGTCAACGTTTTGTGCTGTAATAATTTAAAGATCTGAAAAACTAAAATAGCCCAAACAGTTTCACAGTACAAAACAACACAAACGATTGACATTTTTTGTTTATATATATTTTTTAAGAGGGGTGGGGCATCAGAGGTCATAAACACACTTTTCTCAAAAAGACAGAAGAAACCAGATCAGCTTTTCAAAACTGCATCACTTAGTGTTTCTAAGTGTAAGACGGTGGCTCAGTGGGAGAGCGTGCGCCCGCCGGCCTGAAGTTCACAGGTTTGATTACCACTGAGTTCACGTCTAGAGTTTTTGGAGAAGACACCTAACTCACCATTTCTCCCACCATTGGCGCCGCCGTGGCAGCCTGCTGCGGTGTAGAAGTGTAGCACACAAATTTCCCTGGTGAGGGATCAAATAAAGTAAATATAAAATAGATATTTTTTGTTTCCTTATTTTAATTTGATATACATGTTTTGTGTCTGTTCATTTTAAATATGTTTAAAAAGCTGAAAAGTTCATTTTAAATATGTTTAAAAAGTTCAAAAGTTGAATTGTAAATACTAGATTTTTTTATTTTTACATGTTATTACAAATTTTATATACATTTTTTTATAGTAACAAATGGCAAGTTCATATAATAAAAATATTTAAAAACAAAAGTAGGAATTAATTGTTGCATAACTTTAAATGAATCGATTCCAACAAAAAAAAAACCCAATCTGAATAGCCGTTCGCGAGCCGAAAGAGCCGGCTCTTTTAGTGAGCCGATCCGAAAGAGCCAGCTCACCAAAAAGAGCTGTAATTCCCATTACTATAACACATGCTCAAACCGGCTCATCTTAAACCAACTCATCTTCTGACTTGAAGACAGAAGCTTTCCTGGAAGTATCAGAAACGTGCTTGGCATTAAATCTCTACAGTAATTTGAATAACAGCAGGGTGTGTGTGTGTGTGTGAGAGAGAGAGAGCTGATCAGATTCACAGTGGCTCACACTGACCTGCTGCTTCTCAGTTGGTGATGATTTACATAAAACATCTTTCTGTTTGTTTTAATAACAGCTGTGAAGCTGCAGCACAACAATCTAACTTTTTTTTTATCTCACATACTGTTTTATAAATGTAAATTTGATCAGTAGCTTAAAGTTATAGGAATTAAGTTGGATTGTTCCATGTTCACAGAATGAGAAGCATATGAGATCTTGACTTTTTTCAGATCTTTTCTCTAATCTATAATTCAAAACAAACCAGAACGAGTTCTCAGAACTGAATAATCCAAAAAAAGTTTAGTTTGATGTCATTAAACTGCCATTTTTAAAAAAAAATTTTACAACAGAGCCTTCAATTTTTATATTTTTTTGTTCTGTTCCGTCGTCTTCCGCTTATCCGGAGCGGAGTCGTGGGGGCAACAGCCTCAGACGGGAAGCCCAGGCTTCTCTCACCCCAGCAGCATCCTCCAGCTCACCCAGAAGGATCCCGAGTCGTTCCCCAGCCAGCTGTGAGACATAGTCTCTCCAGCAGGTCCAGGGTTTGCCTCTTGGTCTCCTTCCAGTGTGACGTGCAAGAAACACCTCACTAGCGAGGTTCTCGGGAGGCATCCAGACCAGATGCCCGAACCACCCCATCTAGGTTCTCTCAACCTGGAGGAAGAGCGGCTCAACACCGAGCTCCTCCCGGATGGTAGAGCTCCTCAGCAGGTCTCTGAATGAGAGCCCAGCCACCCTGTGGAGGAAGCTCATTTTGGCCGCTGGTGACCATAGGTTTGTTCCTGTTTTAAAATATTTTTTGTAATAGGAGAAATGCAACTCATCTGTAACTAGAAACATCTGTTTTTGGGTTAGATTCCATCATACTTAAACCGTGAAACAGAAAAAAATATCAAACTTGGCGTCGAGCTGGGAATGTTCAAAAGATGCATCATCACTGCAGGGTTCATGGTGAAGATAGGAAGAGGAATGGTGTGGGAGTTTTCATGAAGGAGGAGTTTGTTTGGAATATTCTGCTGGCAAAAAGAATGTCAAACAGAATGAAGCCGGAACTAGAAACTGAAGATGTATTGTTTAACGTGATTTAACATTAAAGGGGTAATGTTGGTAGGAGGAGAGATTGAGGAGAAATTCTGGTCAGACCTTGATGACATGATACAGTAAGAGAGTTGGTATTTGTGCAGAAAACCGAGATGAGGAGCAGCTGATGGTGGTTTTGAGATCCAGGAGAGGAATTCAGAATTACAGATGCCGGTTGACTTTGCAAAAGGGTAGACATGACTAAAGGAAATACTTATTTCCAGAAGTGGCCAGAATTAAGGCTGGTGACCTATAAGAGTGGAGGAAAGATTTTGTACCCCATCTGTTTATATAGCTCAATTAAAATCAGGTGGATTTCTAAATGAGTTTAAAAGATAATTAATTACCACCGTCTAGGGTCCTTGGAGAAGATACCTAACCCCCGCTTCTCCCACCATTGGCGCCGTCGAAGGGCAGCCTGCTGCGGTGTAAGGAGTGCGGCACACAAATTTCCCCGGTGAGGGATGAATAGAGTAATTCATTTATTTATTACACTTGAACCTATGCTTAAACTTTATCACTTGTGTTTTCACACTTTTTTATCGTCCCATCATCATTGTCCCCAGACAAAACTGCTTCTTCTTTCGGCATTTCTCTTCAGGGGTCGCCACAGCAAGTAAGTTTCTTCCATCTTGCTCATCAGCTGCATCTTCTTCGGTCACGCCAACTATCTTCATGTCTTCCTTCACTGTATCCATGAACCTCCTCTTTGGTTTTCCTCTAGTCCTCTTCCCTGGTGGTTCCAAACCCAGCATCATCTTCCAATGTACTCTCTCTCTCCTCTGCACATGTCCAAACCATCTCAGTCTGGCCTCTCTGACTTTATCTCCTAAACCTCTAACTTGTGGTGTGCTTTTGATATACTCATTCCTGTCTTTTTCTTCAGTGCTACTGTCTCTAGACCAATCAGCATGGCCGGTCTCACCACGGTTTTGTACACTTTCCCTTTCATTCTAGCTGAAACTCTTCTGTCACACATCACAACTGATACTTTCCTCCACCCGTTCCAGCCTGCCTGAACACGCTTCTTCACCTCTTTTCCACACTATTCATTGCTCTGGACTGTTGATCCTAGATACTTAAAATCTTCCACCTTCTTTATCTCTTCTCTCTGTAACCTCACTTTTCCATTTGGATCCCTCTCATTCACACACATGTACTCTGTTTTACTCTGACTAATCTTCATTCCTCTTCTTTCTAGTGCAAACCTCCACCTCTCCAGCTTTTCCTCCACCTCTTCCCTCCTCTCACTACAGATCACAATGTCATCTGCAAACATCATTGTCCATGGAGATTCCTGTCTGACCTCGTCTGTCAGCCTGTCCATCACCATAGCAAACAGCAAAGGACTCAGAGCAGATCCCTGGTGCAGTCCCACCCCCACACTGAACTCTTCTGTCACACCTACAGCACACCTCACCACTGTCTTACAGCCCTCATACATGTCCTGGACCACTCTAACATACTTCTCTGTCACACAACACATCCTCATACCATAGTTCTTCTCTAGGGACCCTGTCATACACTTTCTTTCAATCTACAAAGATACAGTGCAGCTCCCTCTGACCTTCTCTGTACTTCTCTATCAGCATCCTCAAGGCAAATACTGCATTTGTAGTAATCTTTTTTTTTGGGATAAAACCATACTGCTGCTCACAAATTCCTTTTTCAGACCTTAGTCTAGCTTCGACAATTTTTTCCCATAACTTCATCGTATGACTGATCAGTTTTATTCTTCTGTAGTTACCACAACTCTGCACATCTCCCTTGTTCTTAAAAATAGGAA
Source organism: Neostethus bicornis (assembly GCA_902685375.1). NCBI lineage: Eukaryota > Metazoa > Chordata > Actinopteri > Atheriniformes > Phallostethidae > Neostethus > Neostethus bicornis. Next base: position 4,435,029 of record CACRXE010000002.1, on the reverse strand, counting down.
CCAGCACACTTCTCCTCCATTCATCAGGCATCTTCTCACTTTCTAATATCCTGTTAAAAAGGAATATCATCAGGGCCGAGAGCCTTTCCACTCTTCATCCTCTTCAGTGTCCCTCTTTATTTCTGCCTTACTAATCCTAGCCACTTTCCGGTCCACTATGGTAACACCTTCTACTCTTTGTTCTCTTTCATTTTCTTCATTCATCAACTCTTCAAAGTACTCTTTCCATCTTCCCATCGCATTACTGGTATCTGTCAAAAGACATCCATTCCTGTCTTTAATCACCCTATTTTGCTGCACATCCTTCCTATCTTTGTCTCTCTGTCTTGCCATCTTAGGCTACTTGTTTTGCCTTTGCCACCTCTACTTTAGCCTTACGCTGTATCTCCCTGTATTCTTGCCAGCTCTCCTCAGTCCTCTCAGTGTCCCACTTCTTCTTAGCCAGTCTCTTTCTTTTCATATAATCCTGCACCTCCTCATTCCACCGCCAAATCTCTCTATCTATCTTCCTTCCAGATGACACACCAAGTACTCGCTTACCTGTCTCCCTGATGACATTAGCTGTTGTTGTAAACTACATTACTCATAATTCTTTTAACACTGTGGTTTTATTATTTGTGTCTGATACAAATTATTTGGGAATGAGTACTATGCCCTGAGGGAGTAGTATTCGAACTCTTTGATTCAACTGTGTTACATTTAAAATATTGTTTAATCAGTTTATAGACAATACCTCAATGCCATTTCTTTCCAGTTTTTTATGCATAATAGATTTGCTAAATTTGGACACTTGATATATATATTGTAGTTGCTGTGTTTTGTTTGGTAAATATTAAATTAAGTTAAACTCAGTTCATGTTTCTTTTTTTATTTCAGTGTTTTCTTCAGTTGTGCAGGAGGTGGTGGTGACTGCACAGAGGTTCCTGTAAATTGGAATTGGACAAGCTGGACCGATCCGCCCATCCTTTAAGGAAGAAAGCAGAGAGACAGTGAGAAATAGCTGGTTTTTCACTGATGGAAAGTAGCAGTTTACCAACGATGATGGCTTTGAAGAGTGAAGATGAAGAAAAAGAACTTAATTCTTTCTCATATTTAGAGCACCTTCATCAAAGCCATATAGACGATAAGACAGAGGTAGACGCTCCAAGCAACAAGACAGCTGGACTGAATAAATTACAAATCAAAGAAGAAGACTGTGGATTACATGAGGTAACCAGTAACCCAGAGCCCAGTATTTATTTACAACCACAGAGTGAGAGAAAGACTTGCGTTTTTTCCGAGATGAAATACTTTGGACCTGAAATGGAAGACCTTTATAAAGGCTGTCATGGCATCAGGATGAATGAAACAGGTCTACTTAGTAATGTGGACTATAACACTAATAAAACATCCACCAGCAGTTCTCAATGTAATAATAAACAATCTGATAGATGTTTTGACCAAATAGTTCAGCCAAGTGTTTATATGGAGAAAGAAGTCAAAATGAGAAAAGAAACAAATGAATGTGACTTTTGTGGTAAAATATTTAACCGTAAGGATTATCTCACGGTGCACATGAGAATCCACACAGGAGAGAAACCATTCTGTTGCGATGAATGTGGACAAAATTTTACTCAAAGGGGAGACTTGAACACACACAAAAAAACACACACTGGAGACAGACCATTCACCTGTGATGAATGTGAACAAAGATTTGGTAAACGTTCACACTTAAAACAACACATGAGAATCCATACAGGAGAACGGCCATTCTGCTGTAATGAATGTGGACAAAGATTTATTCAACTTTCCCATTTAAACAAACACACAAGAACTCACACTGGTGACAAACCATTCAGTTGTAAAGAATGTAAACAAATATTTTGTCAAAAATCTAACTTGAACCAACACATGAAAATCCACAGGGGAGAAAAACCTTTCAGCTGTAGTGAATGTGAACAAAAATTTAGTCAAAAGTCAAGCTTAAACAGACACATGAGAATCCACACTGGAGACAAACCATTCAGCTGTGAGGAATGTGGAAAGAAATTTACTCAAGCGGCAAACTTAAACAAACACATGAAAATCCACACAGCAGTGAAATAATTTTATTTCAATGGCCTAACTTTAAAATGTCACAGGCTTGCCATCACTAAATAAAGTCATTTAGTGTAAACATGATGGTTTAGTGGTTAGCATAGCAGCCTTTCAGTAACCTGGTTGCTGGTACAACTGTTGTACTCATTTTAGAAATCTACGCAAATTGCAAATGGTTTACGCAAGCACTTCTATACTCCCTAATCACCCCTAACCGTAACTCTTCTCGCTTGTCGTTAAATTGTTGTCGTGTTTTACCCTGTTCTTCTCTTCAATTACAATGCAACCACCATCCCAGCCTGGAACAAATCCAATTTCTGTGTAGTTTGGATTTGTCTCTGTATATGTTCTCTGCTGGTACTGCGGCTTCCTGTCACATAAAAAAACTGCAGCTTAAGGTCAGAAGCTTCTTTGACTTTCCCATCAATGTGAACGTGAGTTTGTGTGGTATTTTGTCTGTATTTATTTATTTTTGCGTATTATACTCATCGTTCAATAGGGAAAGTTAATAATCATAATTATAATTATTATTCTCCTTTCGGCATTTCCCTTTAGGGGTCGCCACAGCAAGTCAGTTTCTTCCATGTAACCCTATCTGCTGCATCCTTTTCGGTCACGCCAACTATCTTCATGTCTTCCTTCACTGTATCCATGAACCTCCTCTTTGGTCTTCCTCTAGGCCAGGGGTGCCCAATCTTCTTTGTCCCAAGATCTACTTTTCAAGTAGCAAACCTCTTGAGGTCTACCAGTCCCATGGCAACATTGCAAACCGCCACAGATATTTCCAGCCTGTATTAATATCAGTCCCGAGTAGTTCCTCCAGATCCACGGCCATTCCCTTACATCGCCATGTCGCAGTATTGCGGGAGAGTTGCAGTTGTTTAATGGCATCAATGATCTCGGTTTTATTTTTAAACTTATCAAAAAGGCCATTCACAGAATAGGCTCAGAAAGACTTCCTTCAAAATATCACTGTCTTTGAATGGCTTGTTAAGTTGGGCAAGGATGTGACTGACCCGATAAGAAACAATAGTTGCAGCCTTATTCTGGGTCTTCAGTTTCGTGAAAATTGACTGCTGCGCTGCCAGCTGTGCTTTCAACTCACTTTTGTGGCACGAACAAGTGTTTTTGCAGAAATGTCTCTCTCGCAGTTCCTTTGTTCTGATTTGAAATGCCCCTCCAGAATTAGCTTCTTTGCCAAAGCCACCATTGCATTACAAATTACCGTAATTTCACAGCCATAAGGCACACATAAAAGTCTCAAATTTTCTTCAAAATGAGCGGTGCGCCCTATCGTGCAGTGCGCCCTATCTAATTTGTGATTTGCGGACGTATTAGAGAACCATCAGGCGGACGCAGTTGAAAACATGAGAATGTTAAAGGGGGAAGTGTGGGCGTGGATTATGTTTAAAAGAACAGGTGTGTGCTTTATGCAGAACATTGTTGTTTTAACAACACTGGAAATGGAAAAGAGACACACTTATGAAGCTCAGTTTAAACTGATGGCAATCAGCTGCGCCGGGCGAGTTACGCCACAGTTTGCCAGTGGATTGTAGATGTTTGGGCTAACATGTCTGCTGGCACTGTTGTCCGAGCTTTCCCAAAAGCAGGCATCATTTCCGAGGAGCTGCACGGTTCAGAAAGTGACTCTGACAGCAAGGAAAGTGAACCTGCGAGGTTGGATTTAGCGCAGCTGTTAGATTCTGAAACAGAGGATGAGGACTTGGATGGATTTGATAAATGACTTTATGATGACTGTAACTAATATTTAAATATAACCAACCAAACTCAGTTTTACTCCCGATCTATTTTTAAATGCACACATGTGTGTGCGTATGCGCGTGATTTTGATGTCGATTTGACTTTCAAATCCAACTACTTTTACATGTTGTTTTTGCATTTTATATTGACATCAATGTGACTTATACTTATAATTAATAATAATCATTAATATAAATATTGAGATTAATAGTCTTACATTTATAATATGTGATACAATAATAATATTGAATGAATGGTCTTTATTAGGTACACTTGTTAAAAGAAAAAAACAAGACAAAATTGTACTTCCATCCTTAACCAAAATATTTATTGCATCAATTCACGTTACAATTTTGAATCAGAATTTGACTTGTGAATACCAAAAAGGAGTGGGTAGAAGCAATGCTTTTTTTTTACCTTACCTCTTAAACACAGCAATCAAAATCAAAACTTATATTTATTCCGCTTTTGCCGCATATAATTAATAAATAATATTAATATCCTAGTATCGTTCATAAAAACCATAAAAAAACCTCTCTTAATCCATACCTCCCACTACCATTATTAATAAGAATTAATAATTGCTTATTTAAGCATAAATTTAAACTTATTTGTATTAGAGTATTGTTTGAATTCTTCTTTGAGTCCATTCCACATTCTTACTTCGCAAACTGAAATACAGAAACTTTTCTGGTTGTTCGTACTCACGGTGTTTTAGTGGTGTGCTGTAGGTGAGACAGAGGAGTTCAGTGTGGGGGTGGGACTGCACCAAGGATCTGCTCTGAGTCCTTTGCTGTTTGCTATGGTGATGGACAGGCTGACAGACGAGGTCAGACAGGAATCTCCATGGACAATGATGTTTGCAGATGACATTGTGATCTGTAGTGAGAGGAGGGAAGAGGTGGAGGAAAAGCTGGAGAGGTGGAGGTTTGCACTAGAAAGAAGAGGAATGAAGATTAGTCAGAGTAAGACAGAGTACATGTGTGTGAATGAGAGGGATCCAAATGGAAAAGTGAGGTTACAGGGTGAAGAGATAAACAAGGTGGAAGATTTTAAGTACTTGGGATCAACAGTCCAGAGCAACGGAGAGTGTGGAAAAGAGGTGAAGAAGCGTGTTCAAGCAGGCTGGAACGGGTGGAGAAAAGTATCAGGTGTGATGTGTGACAGAAGAGTTTCAGCTAAAATGAAAGGAAAAGTGTACAAAACCGTGGTGAGACCCGCCATGCTGTTTGGTCTAGAAACAGTGCCACTGAGGAAAAGACAGGAAGCAGAGATGGAGGTAGCAGAGATGAAGATGCTGAGGATCTCTCTGGGAGTGACCAGGATGGACAGGATCAGAAATGAGTATATCAGAGGAAGAGCACATGTTAGAGGTTTTGGAGATAAAGTCCGAGAGGCCAGGCTGAGATGGTTTGGACATGTACAGAGGAAAGAGACCGAGTACATCGGCAGAAGGATGCTGGATTTGGAACCACCAGGAAAGAGGGCTAGAGGAAGACCAAAGAGGAGGTTCATGGATACAGTGAAGGAAGGCATGAAGATAGTTGGCGTGACTGAAGAGGATGCAGCAGATAGGGTTAGATGGAAGAAACTGACTTGCTGTGGCGACCCCTGAAGGGAAATGCCGAAAGGAGAAGAAGAAGTACTCATGGTGTTTTAAAACAAATTTTAACCCCTAATATTATAGAAACTTTCTCTTTCAACAAAATGTTTGTGAACACTTGGTGGTAACTGTTTATTATGTGCTTTGTACATTATTTGTGCTGTCTGGAGCTTTATTATATCCTTAAATTTTATGATTTTTTTAATTTATTATTATAATATTTTAATATTATTTAATATGATTTCCTACACAACTTTTGACAGTTTGTCAAGTGTTTCCTTCCTCCCTCCAAATCTCAGCCTGTCACACCCATCACCCAGTTTTGTACAGAGTCATTTAGAAGATAGTCAGATAGATAACTTGTAAAGTAGTCAGAAGTTTTTCTTGTTTTAGTTAGGTTTCTTCTGGGTCTGTCTCCCCCCCCCTTTCGCTTGTAAGAAGCCGGGATAAGTTTTGGTACCCTGCCACCACCCCACAGGGAAAGGTGGTTCATAAGATAAATGAAAAGTTAGTTTTCAAACTTCAGCATTTTTTTAACACTTAGTTTTCAAATTTCAATTTAAACTTTCAATATTCATGTGTATTTGATTTTTTTTATGTGCCTAAATTAGTTTATTTGTAAGAAATTATTAGTTTTGACCCCAGATTTGATCAATCAATTGTTCTTTGAAATGAACAGAACAGTTTGATGGATAGTTACTCTGTAACACATGTCACAGAGCACTTTATTTTAAATTTAAAGTGTGATATAAATGAAATGTGTTATTATTATTATTATCATGAAACTGAGCTGGAACTGTAAATATGTGAATATGAAAGAAAACTTACATTTGATAAATCAAACTTGTTGAAATATAGTAGAAAAAGTTTCAAAAAAGTCTTCTGGACAGTTTAATTCTTGAACGAGACGTTTCGACTTCCATCCGGAAATCATTTTCAATCTGAATGAAATGGACTGAAAACTGGATATATTTATACTAACCTGTGTTGACAACACAGGCTCATTGGTCGAGCCCTTCTTACTATTTTTTTTTTACCTTTACTCAGGTTAGTATAAATGGATCCAGGTTTCAGTCCATTTCATTCAGATCGAAAATGATTTCCGGATGGAAGTCGAAACGTCTCGTTCAAGAATTAAACTGTCCAGAAGACTTTTTTTGAAACATTTTCTCTACTATGGATCACTCCTGGATGAATGAGGGACTACACTAACTTGTTGAAATGTTTGACTTTCCTTCATTTTACTTCAGAAAAAACATTTATCAGGATTAATCTTAATAATTCTCTGTGCTGGATTCAACTTTGTAATACCTTCGGTTTGTTTTGTTACATTCAATTATGTTTATTGTCGTTTTCATCTTTTATGTCTTCAAATTTTAGTTTCAATCATCAGTTTCATTTAAAAAAAATGTTAACGATGCTTTGGTAACATTTTTTACCAAAGCATCGTTTAGTAAGAAAACTTTGATGGACTTTTCTTGTGCCTGGCAAATATTTGTAAATGTTTTAGACCATCTTGACACATTTCATTGGATTAATGTAACAGAAAATGATTAAAAATATTTCAGTATAGATTCTCCTTCATCCAGGTCCTGATGAAAATAAAAAATAAAATAAAAAAAAGACAAAATTTCTGATTAGAACAACGTTTTTCTACCAATACTGCACCGTGAGAGATTGTCAAGTGTGCCGTGGAAAATGATCCTATTTTAACTTAAATGGTAATCAGGATTTACCTGTTGCTCCCAAAGATTGTTTTGGTTTATCTCATTTTGTTTGTACAGACAGTAGAAAAATGGATTAAAGGATATTTATGTTTATCAGTTTGAAATCTTGTCATTTTTTAAAATGTTCTTAAAAGCAAATTAGTTGATAAAGTTGTGTTTAATCAAATACATGTGTTTTTAAATAAAAACAAAGTTTTAGAAAAATATCAGTCTGGATTTAGGTAGTGCTGTCATTTTAACGCATGAATACAATTAATTAATTACGCCACGTTATAACGCATTAAAAAATTAACACAATTAATTATGATGTCATAACGGTGGCAAGCCAATGCTTGCGCATTTGAATTTTGGCTAATTGAAGGACTCGTGGTGTTCTCGGCCGTTCTCGGGGGTATGCCTCTTCACGCCCTTTTTAAATGGTTTTAAATCGTTTGAAGGATTGCTTTCTTTTTAAATCCGCCACCCACCCCTTTAGGAAATCCTGGATTTGCACCCAAGTCGAGCCACTGAAAGGCAAGTTTTTATACAAAAATAATAAAGATGGGACAATAAATAGAAACATAGTAATTTGTAGTTTTTTCATAAGGGAGTTTTCCTACCACCGGAGCAACTCCAGCCTGACACACCATCTAAACGCAAATATTTTCAGGCAAGTTTGTCTGTTGCGAGTGTGCCTACTGGTAGCTCGCTCCGCCAAACCAAGCTAACTGAATTTGCCAAGCGAAAAAGCAAATCCTCAACAGAGAAATTGACAAATACTATCACAAAATGGGTTGTTGCTAATTGCAGGCCAATTTCTATTGTTGAAGATACATAAGAACGAACCGTAACCCTTGTTTGACTTTTTATAATGATGCACCTGGCCTCATGAGGCACAGTTCACCAATAATAGGTTGGATTTAAAATCTTCCCTTCTTACTGTATTCAATTGATTTGTCATACAGTACAATTTTTTAATATTCTAATATCCTATTCAATTTCTTTATCAGGAGACCTTTAGCGGATATGACGTTAAAATGTGATTAATTCGATTGATTGATTACAAAATTCTGTAATTAATTCAATTATTTGTTTTAATCAACTGACACCGCTATATTTAGGACAAACCACAGTATGAGACAGCCGTTTTAAAGATTGTTATGATCTAAAATGTAACATGGTTGCACAGAAGCTTTCTGTTCTGGTGCTACTAGATCTCAGTGCCGCATTTGACACCGTAGTTCACCAGATTTTAATAGATGGACCTAGGAGTCTGGTGGGTCTCTCTGGTACTGTTCTTAAATGGTTATACTCCTATCTCACAATTAGACAATTTTATGTGTGTATGGATACGTGCTCCTCAAAAATTCAATAAATAAGTCCGAATCCACGGTCTCCACTGTATGAGTAGGGAGAACACACCAGGTTTAGCCCCAGTTTCTGGTTCCAGAAGGGCCTAGTAAGCTATAGGGGTCGGTTCAGCTGCAGGTGCACACAACCATTGTCCTTGTATGGTGTCCACGTTGGAAGCTTCCAAAACAGTGCCATCTGGAAATATGACAATGAGGCCCAGGGGACCACACAGGAAAGAAGCTCTAGTTCTTATTAGAATGTCTCTGCCCAAAAAATTCACAGGTGTTTGTGGTGAGTGTACAAAAGAATGTTCAAAAGTCTGTCCAGCAGTATTGGTCATTAAGGGAACAGTCTTATGCAGGGATTGGGTTGCCCCCGAGAAACCTATAAAGTTTGAATCAGTGATGACATAAGACTCTGGGGTAGGGCACAATTAATGGAGGAGTTTGTTGCCCCGTGTCCACAAGTCCAATGAGTTGATGAGTCCCGACCCCAAATGGGACCTTGGCTCCTGCAACGCGCGATCATCCCAGGTTCTCCAAGGCACCCCTAACGTCCTTGACCTGGCTGATGCCAAGGGGGCGGTGCACCACCACGAGGAGGGCTGCCACGTCCTTTGTTTCCGCTTGGAAATTTGTGTCTCTGCTGACCATTGCCAGGATAAGAACCTTGTGCCTGCGAACACTCATTACGCCAATGACCAGTCATGCCACAAATAAAGCAGGTATCTTTACCAGATGTGGGGCCTCCCCTAGGCTCCTCTGGCTCTGCCACACCCACCAGGAGTCTGCAACTGCTGCCAACTCATTGACGTCACATCATCTTTAACTTGTGTATTGTGATTCGAATGGTAATTTCTTGTCTTTTTATCAGCCTTCTCCTGAGCTTTTTCCTGAGTAACTATGTCCCTCATCTGTTTCAGCTGTAGCTTCAACAGTTAGGTCTGCAAAGATTTATTCTCAATCTCATCCTTCTTTACCTTGAACATGAAGATGATGGCTCAGCACCCACCTGAAACTGCCCTCTACACAGTCCATGAGGTTTGGGTCATTACCTACTATTGTCTGTACCATATCTGGAAGTCCTCTACACACAGCCTGTCGAAACATAACAGTATTCAAATGGTTTTTGGGTCGGATCGCGTCCAGTTGTGTCAGTCCATTTTTTAATGCAAGCAGAATAATGCTCAGCTGAGTCTGTGGGGGCGGTATATGTGAATTGAGTGGGGGTGGTTAACACTGGTGGGGTAAATAATGTGCCGATGTGTAGCTAAAGGCGTGACATCTGGTACATTAAGTGTGTTTGCATCAGTTTCAATCATTCTCTGTTCAGCTGTCAGAGCTAGTCTCAGGTCTCCCATACTGTCTCCCATACTGTCGTTGGAAAGCCGCCACCAAACGTTGAACATATTAGACACCATTGCTGGACACTCTGGGAAGATGTGAGGAGAATGTTCTAACATCCTATAATGACAAAGGCTGATATACCGCACGGCCCATTCCCGTAGCTACCATTGGAAACATGTCCCCCAGTTGATCCTTACGTACCTTGGATTTGGACCTTGTCACTCGTCCTTGCGCTGTCAGAGAAAAAGGAGGAATGTTCTGTAATTGGGTAACAGTATACGTACCATCTTCCCTTGTAATAGGGAAGTTTACTTCCTCCTCCGGCTCCTCTTGCTGCCTTTCTTGTGGAAGTGACTGGCTATGTTCAGTAATAATATTTCTCCATTTCAGACCTCACTTCAAATCAAATTTTACAATTTTATAAAGCACTTTTCAACAAAAAGTCACACAAAGTGCTGAACAGAACAAATAAAAACGTCCCGTTCCGTCATATTCCGCTTGTTCCGGGGTCGGGTCGCCACGACAGGCACCGATGACCTTGCGTCCACAGCTTCGGCTTGCCGCCTCCACAATAGAGGTGCGGAACAGAGTCCACTCTGACTCGATGACTCGATGAAATAAAAACGTAAACAACACTAAAATCAAGATTATTAAAAAAACGTAAGTCAAAAACCAAGAATCCATCAAAAATCCCACACTCACACAAACACTGCATCACACACACATCACACATCACATGCATCGACGTTCACATACGTGAGGTGTTGAGTGTTTACATTTGTGTCTGATTCATCCCTCCAACATAGTCTAAGAGGTCATGGTCAATATTAGTCTGAAGTCGAATCATGGCTTGTCTTACTGCTCTTCGTCCTGCCTCACTCATGTTTATGCCCTTACCCTCCATGGCCACAGCCAGCTTATTTGCCACTCTCAGCATTGACATCATCTCCCCACCTCCCTATCCTGTGAATCCTGTGGATAGAAATATGGGGACTGAGGGAGGACAGGATGAAGAGAAGAAACAACTGGCGCACTGGAAGGAGGCAATTCTCCAGCGCTACCTGGGGAGGGGAGCGGTTGCTCGACACGCCCCTCCTATGGGGGGAACTGACAGTTCCAGTTTTCTGTCAGTCTGGTCCAGACCATCAGAGTCAGTGGATCCAACTGCAGTAATCACAGTTGTCGTTATTGCCATTAAATGTACTTCCTCAAACATCAATAATCTTCTTTCCTCTCCATTCCGGCCACTTTCCTTTGGATCTTTCAACTCCATAACTAGCTTTTCCTACTTTACAACATTACCCTGATCCTTCTTCTGTACCTTCTCACCTAATTTCTTCCAGTCTGTGGTGCGCTTAACATTCAATTTTACCTGCTGCGGTGTAAGGAGTGCAGCACACATTTACAAGTACAAATTTCCCCGGTGAGGGATGAATAGAGTAATTCATTCGTTTATTTTTTTATTTATTTATTTTATTTTCTGTATGCTTGACTTCTCCTTTTTTTTTCTCTTGTGACTTACACATCCCAACAGCTAACGTTCTAATCTCTCATACACTGTGTGCAGAATTATTAGGCAAGATACATTTTTGAGAATTAAATTTATTATTGAACAACTACTGTTGTCTCAATCAACCCAAAAGACTCATAAATATCTAAGATGAATATTTTTGGAAGTTGGAGTGGAGCTTTTTTAGTTTTGGCCGTTTATGAGGTAGATAACTGTGTGTCCAGGTGACTATTGCTGTGCAAAATTTTTAGGCAAATTAATAAAAAACAAATATACACCATCTCACTTATTTATTTTTGCCAGCCAAACCAATATAGTAACAACTCAAAATTTACAAATAAACATTTCTGACATTCAAAAACAAATCAGTGACCAATGTAGCCAGCTTTCTTTTCAAGGACACTCACAAGCCTTCCATCCATGGATTCTTGATCGGTACACCATCAACATTGTGAGCAGCAGCAACCACAGCCTCCCAGACACTGTTCTGAGAGGTGTACTGTTTTCCCTCCTTGTAAATCTCACGTTTCAGGAAGGACCACAGGTTCTCTATGGGGTTCTGATCAGGTGAAGAAGGGGACCATGTCGTTATTTTTTCATTTTTTTAGACTTTGACTGGCCAGCCACGCTGTGGAGTATTTGGAGGCATGTGATGAAGCATTGTCCTGCATGAAAATCATGTTTTTCTTGAAAGATGCCGAGTTCTTCTTGTACCACTGCTTGACGGTGTCTTCCAGGAACTGGCAGTACGTCTGGGAGTTGAGTTTGACTCCACCCTCAACCCGAAAAGATCCCACAAGCTCATCTTTGATGATTCCAGCCCATACTAGTACCCTACCTCCACCTTGCTGGCGTCTGAGTCGGAGTGGAGCTTTGGCTCCATCCATCTAGTCCATCAAGACTCACTCTCATTTCTTCAGACCGTAAAACCTTAGAGAAATCAGTCTTGAGATATTTCTTGGCCCAGTCTTGACGTTTTATCTTGTGTCTCTTGTTTAGTGGTGGTTGTTTTTCAGCCTTCCTTACCTTGGCCATGTCCCTGAGTATTGCACACCTTGTGCTTTTTGACACTCCTGTAACGTTGGTACTCTGAAATCTGGCAGAACCGGTGGCAAATGGCATCTTGGCGGTTTCATGCTTAATTTTCCTCAAATCTTGGGGGTTACTTTGCCCCTTCTTTTAGCAATGCGCTTCTTGCAACCCTGTTGGCTATTTGCTATAAAATGCATGATTGTTCTGTGATCCCGCTTCAAAAGTTTGGCAATTTCAAGGCTGCAGCATCCCTCTGCAAGACATCTATCAATTTTAGACTTTTCAAGTCTGTCAAATTTCTCTTCTGACCCATTTTTCTAAAGGAAAGGAAGTAGCCTAATAATTCTGCACACTTGATATAGGGTGTTGATGTAATTTGACCACACCCCATCTCATTACACAGATTCACATCAGCTGATATACTTATTGAAAGTAGGCTTTCATGCCTATGTAACTTGGAGTAGGACAACATACATAAAAAGGAAGATGTGGTCAAAATACTTATTTGTCTAATAATTCTGCATGCGTTGTACATCCCCTGCCATTCTGCATCTGTGACTTCATAACTCTCCAATCCACCTTTATCTGAGCTCTCTATTGTACATTTATTTTCGTCTTCTTTTCCTGTTTAGCATGCAATAATATTGTCAGACCAGATTTTCTGGTTTATTTGTTTTTTAAAGGAAATATATACTTTCATTTTAACAATTTAATCTTCTATTATAATTTTAGTTTTTATTTTATAATTTTAGTTTTATTTTTCCCGGCAACCTTCACATCTACTTATACTAAATAAATTCCCTTTTCTGCCTTCTTCAGTTTTTAAAGGCTTCAACTGACAAAACCTTCTAATTTCTGGGAGTCCCAAAACTCACCAAGGCGTAATATGTAAACCTACTCTACTAAACAAATTCCTTTTTTTTTATATACCTTGTTCAGTTTTTAAAGAATTCAACTGACAAAACTGTCTATTTTCGGGGGCCCCAAAAATCCCTAAAGTGTAATAAGTAAACCTAGTAATGTTACAGTACGTCTACAGTCAACGCCAACCACGGCGAGGCAAAACCATTTCTTTATATAAACCTTTACATGGACCTTTACATGTAACTTTATCTTTATACATATATACTATTTAAACAGGGTGTTCTATCATAGACCAGGACTTCTCATAATTTAGTCAAGCCAATATGCAGATTTTGTCAGGAGAGTAGTCTGTTCTCCCTCTGTGTCCTGTTTCCACACTTCCTCTTGTCTGTGTGTGTGCACTAGCCACACCTGAAACTAATCTACTCATGCTTGACTTGTTATCCGGTTTTTGGCTCCAGCTTCGACATTAGAACCTGCCTAGTTTATCTGTTTTGTCTTCTTTATTTGGACTTTTTATCAATCTAATAAATCTGCTTGTGATTTTTCATCTGAGCTTGTCTGTTGTGTCAAGGATATATTTTTGGGCTCAGCGCCACATCATGACAGATTTGATGGTAAAAGGTTTCTGCTTACCTTATGGATGGCGCGCCAGGAGAAGTCAGATCGGTAAATCAAAACACCCTCGACTTTTCGTCACCAAAAACCAGGCCTCAGAGGCCTACCTCGACTCACGTCAGGGTCAACAAGAAATTGTAGGATTTATTCCCTTTTCCTTTTTCCAGTCCTACACAGCGTATTCATATATCTAGAGATGACCAGGATTCAATAGGATACAGTTAAATCTATTTAATTAAATCATACAGACGTCCAGGCCCTATCAACCTCTTTAGGGTGCACATGATGTGTGCCTTCTCCTGTCTGAGCTGAAGAGGCATCGAGACCCGGTAACACAGGTTTTTTTTTTTTCTGTTATCAGTTTGTCATCAGAGTGCCCCCCGCCCCATAGTCCAACTGCTGCAGTCCTTAATGAAGTTTCTTTTCTCTCGATGTCTCTCCCAGGCATGGGTAACAGTTGATTAATGTGACAGTAGTCGTGAGCAGGAGGGTGTGATTGCTGTGTTTGTCGGCAATTCCTATGAGCAGGGTGCACCTGGACACAGAAAAAGTATATCTTGCCCACACAGGCGTTAGTGTAGCTACAGCGTCTTAAGAGCGCTGTCAGAAAATGTTATACACAGTTTTAATGTAAATATAAGTCGTGGTGAAAAACAGCTGCTTTCTTTACAAGTCCATTGTCCCTAAACAGTTCAACAAAGTTCAGAGTAATCACAACCTCGGAATCTGATAAAACGTAGAAGATGGGGAGATTGGTTGCCTGACTCTTCACACTCCCTAAACCATCTGGCATTCCAGACAACAAAGAAACAAAGCAGGACAGAGATCATTGTTACACCATCATGAAAAACTAAAATATCCAGATTTTAACACTCATCTAAAAATCTTGGCTAAATTCTACTGGTTAACATAAAACTTCCATTACAATGTAAGGAACTCATTTCCAATACTCCAATACTTCAATACTCCAATACTCCAATACACCAGTACCTCGGGGTCTTGTTGACGAGTGGGGGAAGGATGGAGCGGGAGATCGACAGGTGGATCGATGCGGCATCAGCAATAACTAGGACGCTGCATCGGTCCGTCGTGGTAAAGAGAGAGCTGAGCCGAAAAGCAAAGCTCTCGATTTACAAGTCGATCTACGTTCCAACCCTCACCTATGGTCACCAGCTGTGGGTGGTGACCGAAAGAATGAGATCGCGGGTACTTCCGGGTGATCTGGAGGATACAGCCGGGGAGAGAGAGGCCTGGGCTGCCCGCTTAAGGCTGTTAGCCCCGCGACCCGACCCCGGAACAAGCGGAAGATGACGGGACGGAACTCATTTCCCTCTGTCCTTTAATACCCAGACCAAACATACTGTTTACAAAATCTGATGTTTGTGTGTGTACAGATAATTTCAATAAGTCAATATTAAAGTCCTCACATACTGTATTAGGAAATGCATATCATTATACTTGGAAAATATTTCAGAAATTTCTGTGATAAATTCATCAATACAAGATCCCGGAGTCCAATAAATACAACTTATAACTATCTTTTTTTCTTTTTTTTTTAAACAAACTCATTTCTTAATTCAGTTGTAACACGTTCCATCAACTCTTCCACAGATAATATCAATTCCTCTATAATCTTGCAGTTTAAACCCTCTTTAACAAAAAATGCCACACCTCCTCCCCTCTTATTTTTTCGATTTTGCTTAAATAAATCATATCCCACTAGTTTAATGTTCAAGTCTTTGTCATCCCATAGCCAAGTCTCTGAAACAGCAATATTGTTTAATTTAAACTTCAAGGTATTTAAATAGTCTTTCATTTTGCTAAATTTTTTATAGAGCCTCCCGCTGTTGATGTGTATCAAAGAAATCTGTGTGTTAGATGCTGTAAATGTCATCCTCAGTATGGTAATCACAAGCAATGTTTATGGTTTCTCTTAAATGTTCATCTGGGTCTACGTCAGTTCCCAAGTCATATGTCTTGTATTCCTGAAGTTACAAAATGTTTAGGTCCTTTATTTCTATTGTGGATTTGTGTTTAGTCACTTGTGGTAGCGTAGTTCCAAGCCTCATTGTCTTTGATATTAGCTGAATTTTTCCAGTTCTCGCAGCTCTCTTATTGTTGTTATTTTAGCCTGTTCTGGGCTCAATTAAGTTTAATCATGACTTTGCAATTCCTCGTTCATGTATCTTAGATCTTCTTTTGTTTCTTCAGTATTCTGGCCTGTCGTACAATTTCTGCATTTTTTTGTGTCAGATGTTCATTAACATAAACATTTGTTGCCCTTAAGTTTCTTTGTTAATTTTAGCACTTCAACTTTATGCTTACGGTTTACACATCTCATGATTATTTTAGGGCTGTTCCATTGTTTCTCAGGTAAAGTGTGACAGGTAGAGATAGTATTACTTTCAAGAGGATTTCCTTTACTTTGAAAGAAATTAATGAGTTGTTGTTCTAATGTGTGGGTTACCTAATAAAGCCTCTTCACCTTCCTTTTTTCCAGCAGCAGTCCCGGCAGAAGTGCGATGTCTTGTCACCAATCGACTAATCACCAAGTCATCCATTCCTGTATATTGTTCCATGTCATCGACTCTTTTCTGCAGCATCTCAATCTGCTTTTTTTCTTTGATAATTCCTATCAATTGCCGCACTTCATCAATTAGGTTCAGCAAATCTTTTTGATCAACCATGGAATTTAATTCTGCTGTCATGACACTGAGGGTTCTTTTAACCTCTTCCATGTCCTCTGCCGTTTTTCTTGTCATTGTTGTAGCCTGTATTTAGCTGCTGAGTTTGACCTCAGTCACGGACACAAAAAAAAATACTCTCAATTTTATCCCGTGTCTTTTCCAAATCCCAATTTATTTGTTTGGATGGCACTTTGTAAAAAAGATGTTCAATGGATAGTCAAGAGTTGAACAACCCAACTGGTTGATGGTGTTGGGAAACCTAGCAGCCTAACTACAGATAGTGCAACTTTGATTGATAATATATTTGTTAACCAAACTAGTATAAAAAGAATGAGTGGACTTTTATTAGCTGATATCACATATCATTTTCCTGTTTTTGTTGTTTTAGAAAGCAGTAATCATGAACAAATATCGACACCTATGGAAACTATTAGTTATAATAATATCAGAGAAAAATTTCCACTTGCACTTGAAGCAATGAAGAATGAACTTTTACATTATGACTGGAAAGAAATTTATGTTGATAATGTTAATGATTCTTACAGATGTTTCTCAGACATATTTATGAGGATATATGATCATTATTGTCCTCATAAAACAAGGTAACCATAAAGTAAAAAAAAGATCAAAACCATGGCTGACAATAAGTTTGGACAAGGCCTCTAGAAAGAAAAACAAGTCATATAGATATTTTGTTAAAAGTCCAACTAAAGCAAAAGAAAAAAGTTTACAAAGATTATAAAAACAAATTAATAAATATAATTAGAAAACAAAACAAGTATTATCATTAAATATTACTGCAGAAATACAGTATATACACGATACTAAAATTACCTGGAGGGTGATAAATGAAGTGATGGAAAATAAAAAATAAAAGTATTTTCCAACATGTATTAAAACTAGAAATATAACTATCTTAAATAAGCAAGAAATTGTCAATGAGTTCAATAAATTCTTTGTTAATGCAGGAGCCAATTTAGCCAAAAATGTACCAGCTGCTGATGATGTCAAAAAGGAAACTTTCTTTCATTGTAATTCAATGTTTTTAAGTGGTGTAATTCAACGTGAAGTGTTGAATGTAGTATCTCAATTAAAATATAAGAAGTCCGCAGCTTGCCATGCTATTGATATGTCCCTCATCAAGGAGGTCATCCACTGTATTCTTGAGCCTTTTACGTTTATTTGTAATAAATCTTTTTCTTGTAGTATTGTTCCGGATGTAATGAAAATTGCCAAGGTGATCCCAATGTACAAAAGTGGCAACAAAGAAGTTATTTCTAATTATAGACCAATCTCACTTCTACCACAGTTTTCTAAAATACTGGAAACAATATTTGCAAATCAACTCAATTCATTTATAACAAAATACCACTTACTAAACAAACACCAGTATGATTTTGGGACAAACTGTTCAACATCTCTTGTAGTGATGGATCTTTATACTGTGGGTGTTTTTGTTGATTTAAGTAAAGTGTTTGATGCAATAGATCATTTTCATTTATTAAAGAAATGTGAAATCTGTGGCCTTTGAGGAAAAACTAATCGATGGCTGCACAGTCATCTAGATAATAGAGTTAGAAACTCAAGCATAAAAAATGTCGACTCTCAAATGGATAGAGTTGTATGTGGGGTCCCACAAGGCTCAGTCCTTGGACCAAAATTATTCACACTGTATATAAATGATATTTTTACAGTCTCAACAGAGTTAAAATTTGTTATGTTTGCTGATGACACCAACTTCTTTTGTAGCTGGGAAAATATTGATGATTTATTGAAGGTTGTGGAAAAAGAATTTGTTTTGATTAAAAAAAGTATTTTGATTATAATAAATGATCACTGAATCAAGATAAAACTAAATTTACAAATTTTTCAGGAAATAGGTATGTTGACAAAGCTACTTTATCTTTGAGTGGAACTATTTATTCAATGGGATTTTGAAGATAAAATTTTGGGGGTTACTATAGATGAAAAATTGTCCTGGAAATCACACATTTATTGTAATAAACAAAAGAATCTCAAAATCAATTGGTGCACTGTATAAAACAAGAGATGATTTAATTACAAAAGGGTTATGATTTATTAACAGTTCCTTGGTTATGCCATATTTTTCATATTGTGCTGAGATTTGGGGGAATGCGGGAAAAACTCAGATAGATTCACAAGTTAAATTACAAAAAAAAGCACCAAGAATAGTAAAAAGAGTTGGATTTTATGAACACACAAATCAACTGTTTCTTCTGAATCACTGTTTAAAAATTCAAGCTATTGTAAATATAAGAATATTACATATTATGTACAAAGTTAAAAATAATTTAGCTCCAAAAAGTATACAAAGTTTTTTAATTTAGAGCTGGACAATTCAAATTCAAAATTCAGAGTAAGACAGAGTACACGTATGTGAATGAGAGGGTTTCAAATGGAAAAGTGAGGTTACAGGGAGAAGGGATAAAGAAGGTGGAAGATTTTAAATATCTAGGATCAACAGTCCAGAGCAACGGAGAGTGTGGAAAAGCGTGTTCAAGCAGGCTGTAATGGGTGAAGAAAAGTATCAGGTGTTATGTGTGACAGAAGAGTTTCATCTAAAATGAAAGGGAAAGTGTACAAAACCGTGGTGAGACCCGCCATGCTGTTTGGTCTAGAGACAGTGGCACTAAGAAAAAGACAAGAAACACAGATGGAAGTAGCAGAGATGAAGATGCTGCGGATGTCTCTGGGAGTGACCAGGATGGACAGGATCAGAAATGAGTATATCAGGGGAACAGCACATGTTAGAGGTTTTCGAGAAAAAGTCAGAGAGGCCAGACTGAGATGCTTTGGACATGCACAGACAAGAGAGACCGAGTACATCTGCAGAAGGACGCTGGGTTTGGAACCACCAGCTAAAAGGGCCAAGAGGAAGACCAAAGAGGAGGTTCATGGATACAGTCAAGGAAGACATGAAGCTAGTTGGTGTGACCGAAGAGGATGCAGCAGATAGGGTTAGATGGAAGAAACTGACTTGCTGTGGTGACCCCTGAAGGGAAATGGCAAAAGGAGAAGAAGAAGAAGCTAAGTTAAATCTGCTTTCTGGAGTACACCCTGTTCCAATTCTTCTAGAGGGGACTGTAAGTGAACACAAAATACATTGGAAACATCCTATTTTTTTGTTTTTGTTAGTTTTTTAATGTAAAAAGAAACTTGGAAACGTCTCAATGATAATTTCACGCAATCCACGGGTGTTCACGCAGGTTCTCCAGTGTTGGACGTTTAAGAGAATCCCTGGAGAGACACTTCTCAAGAAAATCAATACACTCTAGAAGACATTAAAGAAAAGATCAACGTTAGTTTGTGTTTTAATAGTTCATAAAAAAGTACAAATAGCTTTTGTTTGCAGGGTGTGTTTCTTACGGCTTGATGCATCAGCTGCTATTTCCTGCCTTTTATGAATGAACTTGAGGGAATGAAACCGAGTAACGTGGAGGCAGTCAAAAAGCACTATCCCTATTTGCCATACTGTCGTTGGCCCGGCGGTGTAGAAACGATGAGTAATCCATTCCGGTGGCACATGACTTTTCGTGCCATAATAATAACCGTCGGACTCGATTTCTTGTTCGTCAAAAATACACAAACCAAAGTCCAATAGACGGACACGAGGAATGTCAGACTGTGTCTCAAGAAGCAAATTTTGGGGCTTAATGTCACGATGAAATATGTGATTTTTCTGCAGGTGAATGGCAGCATCTATCAACTGTTTAATTACAGCCTGAAAGAGACAAAATTTAGTTAATTTGTCCATGTTATTCATGTTATTCAAAGTGGTGTGAGACTGATCTCGACCACAATAGAGATGAAAATGAAACATTTGTGTATCCCTAAAAAAAGAATTTTATAAAATCTTGATAGATATATACAGTATTTACTTTTGCTTTATATTCTGGGAGTATCCCTCCATGTTCTTTTATGTAAATATGGAGATCCATTGAAGGGGTAGGCCTTTCCATAATAAGAATCAATTCTTCATCCAGGTCGTACCATTCCAGTAGTTTTATTGGTGCTGAACTCCCTGGTGACTTGGCTGATGTGGCTTGCAGTTTTAACATCGCAGCAACCTCAATTGAATGTTTCTGACCGCACCCATCATTGTATGTGCAATACACAAATTTTTTTGGAATGTGCTTTATTGCAACCTGTAGGATAAAACAAGAGAGGATTTAGATTTCTACATGGTTTTGGATCTAATATGACTGAAATATGTTATATAATTTGGTGTATCTTAAGTACGAGTGTGCGAGATGTACCGGGAGGGAATCAGTTATTCTGTGTCCTGTATACACTTTGCCACAGCCTCCTTGACCAAGACAGTCTTTCTGTTCGTATGTAGCATGAAATAGAGCTATAAACAAACAAACAATGAGATTTACTATTAGATTTACTATTCATATCCTCCAGGGGATCAACGTGACATCATTTCCGGGTGAATCAGTTTTCAGTTTGAGAGTTTTGTGTTTGTGCTATTGTTAACTCATGATTTAATTAATTGATTTGATCTGGTTTTAGATTATAAATAACCTAAGCACTGTCTTTAGCTTTTTAACCATGAAACTTGCTGTCTAATCGTTTATTGTCCAAGCGTCTTCCAGCTTGCGACTTTGTTGTTTAGCTTACATCTCCTCATCTCTTTCTTCTCTTTTCTCCTGCTCCATGTGCCATTTGTTTGGTCAGGATCCTGGCTTCTTTAGTGAGGATAGTGGCAGATGTTTAAAGTGTAGCCTTGTTTTAGATTTCGAAGCCAGGTTAAAATAGTTAGAAGCAAAATACCCGGCTGCGTGTGGACAGAGCCTCAATAGGATTCTGTCTTTTTGGATTTACTTAGTGGATAGACTTCAGGGTTTTTAAAATCTGAATTCACTGTTAGACATCTTTTCCACATAATTTTTTATTTTAAACAACATGACACCGCTGCGCGTGCATGGTTAATCCTCGCACACTGTATGACATAATAATAAAAAATTTCCACCAGAGATAAACAAGTATTGCACTTGTTTTGTGCATTTGCCGCACGTAAACTTGTGGCAGTGCACACATTGAGCAGTAGCAGGGTTCCTATAGCACCGACCGGGCATTTCTTCCTTTTGCCGAGTTATAATAATAATAATAAAAATTGTATTTGTAACGCACTTTATATCTCCAGTGGAGATCTCAAAGTGCTACATTGACCAAAAGGAACAACAAACAGCAAAATTAAATAAAACCACAACACAAAAAACAACACTAAAAACTTTGCTGAAAAGCCTTTAGAAATAATAATAATAATAATAATAAAAATGTCTTCAGTCTTCAAGTTGTGTGGCGGCCTCTTTGCAAAGACGGTTCTCCTTTCCAATCTCCTTTGCCCTCACATGAGACTCGGCCGCTCACTAGCAAGCCACATCAGAAAATCGGAGCGTCTTTCGTTTTTTCCTGCGCAGGCTTGATACAGCACATGGGCGTTCAGGGATGCCATGTCAACCATGTTGTAGAACACAGACACTGGCCATCTTCGTGTTCCTTCCAGTATGCTGTACTCCCGCACAATCTGATTTAATGGCATCAACACCGCATTTTGTGGAATTATACTGGGTGATGGTGCTTGGCTTTCTTTTGTGGCTATGCTCAGTCTGAACCACACCGTGTATACTGCTCATAATATAGACAGTCTTGTTCCGGCTGGCTGCATACACTGTCAGGGTGGCGTCAGTTGTTGAAAACACCTGAGTTCTGAATTCACTGCATTTCATCTCTCGAGCCGAAACGAGAATTTCTCTCCGAATCTTATTGAGTGTCCCAAGAAGGGTAGTTTTCTGGCTGAACAACTTTTTTGCAAGTGAAATGGAGGTGAAAAAAAATGTCTGTTGTGACAGCACAATCAACAGCACAATCAGGAGCAGCATTGCAGACAGTGACGCCAACAGACTGAATAAATTGAAAAGAAAGGCTGGCACTGTTATTGGCTGCAAACAGGACACACTTGAAGCAGTGATGGAGAGGTCACTTGACAAACTTTTATCCATCATAGACAACCCTGACCATCCTCTCTACCCACTTCTGGACAAACAGCGGAGCTCTTTCTCCAATAGGCTCAGACAGCTCTGCTCAACAACCGCCCATAGCGCAAATCTTTCATTACCAACACAATAACATATTACAATAACTCACAGAATAACAGATAACTAGTTCATTTAATTCATCACTGTATGTCACTTTGTCACTTTTCTTCACTTTATATCACTTATATCACTTATATCACTTATGTCACTTTTTACCAACCCTATGCACATTCAGTCCTGCTTCTACAGTGTGTGCAGAATTATCGGGCAAGATGCAATTTTGAGGATTAATTTTATTATTGTACAACTAGTAAAGTCTCAATCAACCCAAAAGACTCATAACTATCTAAGATGAATGTTTTTGGAAGTTATATTGGGGCTTTTTTAGTTTTGGCAGTTTTAGGAGGATATCTGTGTGTGCAAGTGACTATTGCTGTGCAGAATTATTAGGCAAATTAATTTAAAAAAATAAAATAAATTAGTCCCATCTAACTTATTTATTTTTGCCAGCCAAACCAATATAACAACTCAAAATGTACATATAAGCGATTCTGACATTCAAAAACAAAACCTAAACAAATCAGTGACCAATGTTGCCAGCTTTCTTTTCAAGGACACTCACAAGCCTTCCATCCATGTATTCTGTCAGTTTCTTGATCAGTACACCATCAACTTTGCGAGCAGCAGCAGCCACAGCCTCCCAGACACTGATCTGAGAGGTGTACTGTTTTCCTTCCTTGTAAATCCCACGCTTCATGTGGGACCACAGGTTCTCTATGGAGTTCAGATCAGGTGAAGAAGAGGACCATGTCATTATTTTTTCATCTTTTAAGTCTTTGCTAGCCAGCCCCGCTGTGGAGTATTTGGAGGCATGTGATGAAGCATTGTCCTGCAGGAAAATCACGTTTTTCTTGAAAGATGCCAACTTCTTCTTGTACCATTGCTTGAAGAAGGTGTCTTCCAGGAACTGACAGTCGGTCTGGGAGTTGCGTTTGACTCAACCCTCAACCCGTAAAGGTCCCACAAGCTCATCTTTGATGGTTCCAGCCCATACTAGCACCCCACCTCCACCTTGCTGGCGTCTGAGTCGGAGTGGATTTTTTGGTCCATTCCTCTCTTCCAACAAGACTCACTCTCATTTATCAGGCCATAAAACCTTAGAGAAATCAGTCTTGAGATATTTCTTGGCCCAGTCTTGACATTTTATCTTGTGTCTCTTGTTTAGTGGTGGTTGTTTGTCAGCCTTCCTTACCTTGGCCATGTCCCTGAGTATTGCGCCACTTGTGCTTTTTGACACTCCAGTAACGTTGGCACTCAGAAATCTGGCAGAACCGGTGGCAAATGGTATCTTGGCGGTTTTTATGCTTGATTTTCCTCAAATCTTGGGAGTTACTTTGCCCCTTCTTTTTGCAACGCGCTCCTCGCGACCCTGTTGGCTATTTGCTATAAAACGCTTAATTGTTCAGTGATCTTGGTTCAAAAGTTTGGCAATTTCAAGGCTGCAGCATCCCTCTGGAAGACATCTAACAATTTTAGACTTTTCAAGTCAGTCAAATCGCTCTTCTGACCCATTTTGCCAAAGGAAATGAAGTTGCCTAATAATTCTGCACACTTGATATAGGGTGTTGATGTCATTTGACCACACCCCATCTCATTACACAGATTCACATCAGCTGACATCGCCTTTGCACCATTGCATGGACATTGGGGACAGTGCCACAGAAAAGAGACTAATTTCAATTTTAGTTATCTTGGACCTTAGTGCAGCCTCTGACACAATTGACCACAAATTTTACTTCAAAGATTAGAATATGACTTAAGGATCAGAGGAGCGGCTCTTCGATGGTTTAAATCTTATTTATCTGATAGATGCCAGTTTGTTCATGTAAATGATCATTTCTCTACTTCTACTACAGTTAGCATTGGCGTCCAACAGGGTTCAGTTCTTGAACCTATTATGTTTATGCTCCACATGCTGCCCCTGGGAAACATAATCAGAAAACACAGTATTGATTTTTACTGTTATCAGAATCAGAATCAGAATGCTTTTATTGCCATGTCAATGAAGAATATCAGAGACTACGAACTTGCTTTGATACAGGTGTGCAAAAATATAAAATAAAAATGTTAAAAGTAAAATAAATAAAAATAATTTTAAGACTGAGCACTCATAGTTAAGAGTGCACTTTTAGTTAAGAGTGCTCAGTCTTGCTCACTCTTAACTAAGAGTGCTCAGAAAGAAAAAGAAAAGTAGTGCAATGTCATAGAAAATAATAAAGATATCAAAGTGACAAGAGGGAAGCTACTGAGAGATGTGGGGATCCAGGTTATAAAGCATTCATTCGTCATGCAGATGATATACAATTGTAATTATTAGTAAGACCTGACCAGAGTGACCATATAGAAAACCCAATGCCTGCATCAGGGACATAATGTCTTTGATGACAATCAATTTTCTCTTAAACTCAGATAAGACTGAGGTCATTATAGCGGGTCCCAAAAAGCAGAGAGATGTTTTTACCGACCAGACTGAGGAGGGTAATACATTGGGATTCTCAATCATTGTTCTTGAGAAAGTAATTGTGGAGTGTTATTTGACCAAGATTTATCATTTAAAGATCACAGTGTGCAGGCTTTTAAAACTGCATTTTTTTTCACCTTTGTAACATAGCTAGAATCCAAAATAGTGTATGTAAAAGTGATGCTGAAAAACTCATACATGCATTTGTTGCATCAAGGTTGGATTATTGTAACGCTTGCTCGCAACATGCCCTAAGTCTTCTCCAAATAGTCTTCAGTTTGTTCAAAATGCAGCAGCAAGACTTTTAGCAGGAACTAATAGAAGAAAATACAATACTCCTGAGCTAGCTTCTTCCCACTGCGACCCGATTGAGTTTAGCATCAACTTTAAAATTCTCTTACTAACCTCCAAGGCCATTAATGGTATGTCTCCATCCTACATTAGTGAACTTTTAGTACCTTATCCGCCAAGCAGAACACTTTGGTCACAAATTGCCGGGCTGTTAGTGGTTCCTGGGATTTCTAAAAGTACAGTTGAAGGTACAGTACAGTACGGTACAGTGAAGTACAGTTGATGGGGGAAAGATGGCTCGGTGGGTAGGGCGACCGCTCCGTAACCGGAAGGTCGCAGGTTCGATCCCCCGCCCAGAGTCCATGCCGAGGTGTCCTTGAGCAAGACACCGAACCCCCAGTTGCTTCTGATGATAGTGGTCTGCGCCTTGCACGGTAGCTCCCATCATCAGGAATGAATGTTGTGTGTGTGAATGATTGTATGGAGTGAATGAATAATGCACATATATGTAAAGCGTCTTTGAGTGTCTAGAAAACGCTATATAAGTTCAATACATTATTATTATTAAGGTGGAGCCTGTAGCCACAAAGCTCAGGTGAGGGAGGCAGAAACAGTTCCTACATTTTTTTGTTCTTTTTAAATCTGCATTGTGAAGCCCATTGAAACAAGAATTTTGCAAGTTTGGGCTATACAGATAAACTTGATTTGAATTGAATCTAAAAAGTTTGACCATAACTTTACTCTTTTTTTTTTAGCAGAAAGGACAATCCTATTTACAAGCTTTAATCATTAAATACATACTTTTTTGCTGCCTTTTATCTTTTTTTCCAGCTTCTATTAAGGCTAGGTCAAAGCTGGAATCGTCTTCGGTAAAACCGGTCAGGGACAGGTGGGATAAATTTCCTGCAGGCACGGAAGGTGCTGTAATATAGGAAGGTACAAATATATCACAAATATATGAATTTTATGAACCAAAAAATTGGAAACATTTACAAAAATCATTGTTCATTTGAGTAAATTAGTATTTTTAAATGCAAATGTAATATCTGTGATTTAATCAAAATAATACATATGTTAAGGTTTATTTTTAGAGGTTTACGTTCATACTCACCAATAGTGACCAGGTTCTCCGGTTTTGCATCTGACTCAGTCTTCACTTCGCTTGTGCTTGTTTGTATTTTTGTCTCCACTTCTATTTTTGAGGTTGGAAAATCTTTCTTTTCTAACAATGACAACAATGCCAAAAGTTGTGAGTTTGTATTAACTTCACAGCTGACTTGACAAAAACTTTTGCTACTACACTACTGTAATTGCACAAAAATGATAAACCCACCAATGATTGACGTCTGGGCTTCTTCTCTTAAGAGACAACTCACAACTGCTTTTTTATTTATCTTGGTGCATGGCAAAGTTTTCACCTTTCTTTTTTGTGTACACACTTTTGTCTTGGGTCCAGTGGTTGTGAAATCTTTATTTTCTAACAATGAGAAAAATACCAAATGTGTTAGTTTTTTTAAAGTTTGGTCATCATAAAATCATTTTGTTCTAATGATGCAAATACAAATTTAAACTAAAGCTGGTATTGGTGATAAAGGCTCTTATGAACTCTGCACCGGCCTGGCTCATGTCCCCGCTGAAGAAAAACACCTCACGCCTCATATTTTAATTAAGAAGCAGCTTACGCTGATCAATTGAGCAGCCTTTTAATTAATTTCTTTAGCTTTTAACACAGTGTTTTTCTGCTTCACAGTTTTCCGGTAACAGTGGAATTCTTTTTTTTTTTTAAAGGAAAAACTTAAAAACATTTTTTTTCCTGGCACGAGGTTCTGGTAATGAGGATGTCACTCAGTTTTAAATATCTATTCCAGCATTTTAAAGAATGTAACAATTAAAAGGTGCTGCCCGGGCGCCTGCCTGCGGCGGTATCTTTTGTTTTTTAGCATCTGGTTGTCTGTTTTCGCATTTTTTTCCACTTGTTTTTCATTCGTCTTTTGCCTGTATTTGGTCCCATTCTGGATATGTGACTTTGTGCGCTTTTTGGACGTAGTTTTGGACTGCACTGTTTGACTATAGATGGCTGTTTTAAGCTGTTTTTTGTTTTTTTAACGGTTAGCTCTCTGTTTTGCTGGTCGTAGAGTCGTTTCGATCTCTTTGCCAACCAAATTCAACCAGCAGCTAGCTGTGGGAACCAACGTGGCTGGAGGAGTCTATGCAGTAAAGATAGAAGTGAGAATGAGACAGAAAAGAGGCACTTTGAGCCCAGTGTCCCTGCGGTTGTTATGGGTAACATCCGGGCGCTCGGTTGCAAGATGGAGGAACTGGGGACGCTCGTTCTGACCCAGCAGGAATGTGGCGGGGCCACATTCCTGCATTGAAGCCTGACTCCATGGACTCATTATGGACTGTTTTTTTTAACTGTTCAGATGCCAGCTTATACACCGTATAGGTGGACTGGGAAGGCATCAAAGTGTTAGCACCCCAGCGTCAGATTTCCTTACCGGGATTAATAAAGTATTTTCAATTCAATTAAAATTTTTAAAACTTCCTGCGTACGTCATTCAGTTAGTCTATTATATTTTCTATGGATCTGCAACCATTCCACTATTTTACTTATATCAGTAAAACACGGTAAATAATTTGGTTTTATGTAGTATCAAACGGAAGTCCTCAAGGGCCGGTGTCCTGAAGGTTTACCATGTGTTCCTGGTTCAACACAGCTGATGCACGTATAGTGAAATCAACAGCCAATAAAATTTGGCACATTGACTCAATAAGCTGGATCAGGTGTGTAGATGCAAGAACACATAGAAAACCTAAAGTGACACCAGCGCTTCATGAACTGAGTTTGACACCCTGATCTAGAAGGTTTTATTAATTTTAAAGGAGCAACTGTGTAAGTTTGAGGAAAAAAAGTAAATAAGTACATGTTAGATCTCTAAACATCAAATTCTTTCCTAATTGTTTGCCAAAAAGGGAAATATAATAGAAAAATTACAGTTTTTTTCATTATCATCACAATTATCATTATCATTTTGTTGTATCAGGGTCATTCTATTGAGCCATACCAAGAACTTATGAGAATCTCTATGAACTCTCATGTTTTCAGATAGGAACCCCTGCCGTACGCCATTCATTGTGGCAAACAGTGAATAAAAAAGAGAGCATGCAAAAAAGGATTTCTGAGTGGCTGGGGAAGTGCCTTTCTGATATCTACTGTCCTGATCATAGAAGTTACTGTTGACTCCTTGACTTTGCTTGCTTGATACTTATAACTCTAAAAATCTAAATGCAGGTCATACGTATATGCATCGTGGGTATGACGGAGCCTACAATTTGACAGACCGTGCATGAGCCACATGTGTGACTCATGCACGGTCACACATGTGGCCACTTGATCCACTTGATCTTGGTGGACGGGATGTGGTGATAATAATCTGATAATTGTCAAGTTTTTTTCTACGGTAAATTTGGTAATCCACACATATGATCCGACGCATGTGAAGTGACTCATTTTGTTATTGGACTGGGTGCTATCAACAATCTGATTCAACAGGCAGTCATTGTAAGCAACATATCTATTTTATGCATTTGGATGTAAAATATATATGCCCGGCGAAGTAGAAGAAGTTGTTTTTTTTTTTTTTTTCTGTAAGTAAGCACGGGAGCTATAAACTACAAAAAGCATGATATAATTGAAAAATGGGGTTGGTGGGACTACTCAATTTGTAAAATTATTGGCCCAAAAAAGGGGAGGAGGGAGAATGGAGTTTGAAAGTCAAAGCAAAAAATGGGAAAGAAGAGTTAAAAACAGGGGGAAACGGTTAATAGTAGAAATTCCAGGTATTGAATGCGAAGGGATTTTCTTTAAAAAATAAAACACTAAATGGAGCTCGTTCAGTTTTATTTTTGCTTTTTACTAAAGCAAAAAGAGTAGAGTAGACTAGAATAAGCTAATATTTAAACAATAATCTTTGACACATTGGTTGCTCATCCCGGGGGAGGGATCTCTCTTTCATGTGGATCCCCACAAGGTTTCTTATTTTTTCCCCACTGATGGGTTTTTTAGGAGTTTTTCCTCACCGAGAAGGAGAGTCTAAGGGCATAAATGTGCTAGTCTTGTTTAGTTAGCATTTGTTAGTTATTTTTCTTGCTGTGTATTTGTGTTAATACATTCTCCTTTTTCTTGTGAAGCCCATTGAGATGGAAATTCTGTGATTTTGGGCTATACAAATAAAATTGAATTGAACTGAATAAAAAAAAAACAAAAAAAAAACATTTGCAGACATTTATCTTTTCCTACACTCTATATCAAGTAAACCTGACAAGGATGGATAAAGTTTTGGGTTGCTAGCGACTTGAAATCCAAGTATGAGTGTAATGTTCTTACCCACCTTGGAAAGATCCCAGCTTACTTAGTAAGGGAAGACCATCAGAAAATATTGTAATGAGGCTGATGGAACTGTTCTTAGACAAGAACTGTTACAGCAAAGAATTACTTCACATCAATGTCTTTTGCTCAAAGACTGCTAAACCATAAAACTATCATCCTTAGCACAGTTACTAAGATTTGTCATGAAATCTCTCAATCCGTGAGACAGACTGATCGGAAGTAATTCAACAGTCAGACATGTTGCAAATTTTTGTGGTTCTAAGGTTCTTTGGGTCTAATTTGTGGGTAAAATGCCATGAAAATAACAACTTGTCTTGTTTATTGAGGGTTTTCAACCACTTGCAGTACGCTGACGGCACACCCAAAAAGGAAAAAAAAAAAAAATAGCTGTCTACATTTTAAGCAGCATGCACAGCGTCATTCAAACCGAGGTCTCCACCGACAGGAAACCAAACACTGTGACACCACAAAGTGCGGCGTGGATGTAATGAACCAGATAGAACAAGATTACACTGTTTGAAAAGGAACACGTTGCTGGTCAGTCAACGTGTACTATAACATGGTTAACATGGCAGCACTAAATGCATTAGTGCTGTATCAAGCCTGCAATGGGATCCAATAAAATTGGCAGAACTTGCAACAAAGCTGGCTGAGTGTCATTTGTGCTCAAAGACAGCACAAAAGGTAAATCTGCTTAGATAATCACCTTCCACCTTTTCCAAGTCAATAAATCTCAGGAACAGATGAAAAAAACGTGTTTTGATCTCTTCTAATAAAGCAAAGTGATAAAATGGCACCTCTGTGGGACTTTTGGTGTTAATAAGTCAATTGTATGTTGGGATTTGAGAGTGTGTGTAGCCTTGTATGTCTTTGGTGCATGTTTTCCATGTGTACAAACAATTGACTGTGCTGGTGGTGGTCCAGTGAGGGATGTGAGTGCAATTAGGTGGTAATTGGTGAAATTTCTATGGAAGAGCAAGAAAGAAGCGACTGAGAGTGAAAGAGTCCTCTGCCCAAGTCCTTGATCAAAGTAAATAAACAAACAAAAATACAAGAATGACAATATTGGTAAAAAGACAAATCAAAACTGGAACAAAAACATGGCAATTTAGTTCAATAATAGATGTCGCCAGCCAAAAGTCAATGACACAGGGTTAAACAAGGTTAATATTTTTTTTACATACTTAATTCATCCCTCAATGGAGGAATTTCTGTGTTGCTTTGCACCACAGCAGGTTGCCAGGACGGCACAGTGAGAGAAAAGGGGGTGTTTGGTGTCTTCCCCAAGGACACCTAGACATGAGCTCAGTGGGATTAGAATTGGTGAACTTCTGGTCCATGAGTGAACATTCTACCACTGAGCTACCAACTCCCTTCTCAATATTTCCCAAATACATGTTAATACATGATTAACTAAAGGGTTGTGTTTAGGAAAAGTTTTGTTCCGTCGTCTTCCGCTCATTCGGGGCCGGGTCGCGAGGGCAACAGCCTCAGACGGGAGGCTTCTCTCACCCCAACTGCATCCTCTAGCTCAGCCCAAAAGGATCGTGAATTGTTCCCTGGCCTGCTGTGAGACACAGTCTTTCCAGCGAGTCTGGGGTCTGTCTCTTGGTCTCCTGCCGTAGGGACGTGTTTGAAACACCTAACCAGCAAGGCGTATAGAAGGCATCATGACCAGATGCCTAAACCATCCCATTTAACTTCTCTCAATGTGGAGGAGGAGCGGCTCGACACCGAGCTCCTCCCGAATGGCAGAACTCCCCACCAGATCTCTAAGTGAGAGCCCAGGCATCCTGTGGAGGAAGCTCATTTTGACCGCTTCTATCCGCAACCTCATTTTTTGGTCAGCACCCACAGCTGGTGACCATAGGTGAGGTTTGGAATGTAGATTGACTTGTAAATTGAGAAAATTAGGAAAATTATGGAATAGTATATCAGAGGAACAGCACATGTTAGAGGTTTTGGAGATAAAGTCCGAAAGGCCAGGCTGAGATGGTTTGGACATGTGCAGAGGAGAGAGAGAGAGAGTACATCGGAAGAAGGATGCTGGATTTGGAACCACCAGAAAAGAGGACTAGACGAAGGCCAAAGAGGAGGTTCATGGATGCAGTGAAGGAAAGACATGAAGATAGTTGGTGTGACTGAAAAGGATGCAGCAGGTAGGGTTAGATGGTAGAAACTGACTTGCTGTGGCGACCTCTGAAAGGAAATGCTGAAAGAAGAAGAAGATGGAATTTTAATAATAATTATAACATTTTCAATGAGAAGAAAGAACTATACAATCATTTCATTGGCCTGAGAATTTTTTCGATTTTAAACAATAATAAGCTTACCAGCAAAATAAGATAGAACTGGATCTATGTGTCTTAGTCACGTCCCAAATTAAAAGGGAAAACAAAAGAAAACAAACACATGAAGGACACTGTTAACAAAGTTATGATTATTTATTTACTCTTGAAGCCACAACAGATAACTGACCTTTCTCTCTGTCTATGACTATCTACCCCACCCCCATCCCATACCCTTTTGGAGACACACTTTCCTTCGGCTGCTGGTATCTCTACATATCTTCCCCGTGATGATGTTTGCATGGACTCCAAGAGGGCCACCACTGCCACCATTTTCTGCCAGCTGGGAATAACTCTTTGTTGCTGACCCATATTGATGGCCTGTCTGCCCTAATCAAAAGTCATAACATGGCCCACCAGGACTAAGTATCAAAAACGCTAACTCTTGGCTATCTTCCTCAAGGAAACATCATCAAATTTCAAATAAGTTCTAACAGAGATACACTGCTTCATAAAGAACCGAAGAACAGGTGTTTGAGGAATCTTTGAACACCTGCCGCAGAGAATGTATTTATGGTAAAGATGAAGGACAAGGTAGTCCTCTAGCCTGGACATAACAGAGACACGAATCAGGAAATCTCATGTGCTATAGAAGTCAAAATCCCAGAACTGCTCTCCAAGGTCAAAGCAGACCATTAGGGACACAGACACAGGGGCTATGTACTTTAGTAGGAGAGCGACAGGGACTTCAGTAAACTATCCGGCACCATACCAAAACCCGGAGAAAATCGAGTCATCTGTCATTGATTCTCTCCTGAACATCATATGTGGCAAGAATATGGTTTCTATTTATATGGGTTCTGTTTAAAGCAGCAGTCATCAGAAGACTACAGACTCTTTTCCATTCAAAAACTGATGGTGTGAACTTCCCAGCCCATATTAAGGTCATCAACATAAAAACAGGCGATTTGGCTTCAAAATCACATATGTTGAAGCTGGCTTGCAGATGGATATGTAGTCATGTGACCAGACAATATTGTGATAGGTAAGGCTATTCTGATGTCTTAACCCCAAAAAGTACAGATTAAATACAGAATAAAGTGAGCAAACACAAACTTAGAGTTTGATAAGTCATAGCTACACATAAAACCAATCACAAACCTTTACTGCCACTCATTTGGGATTATTATGATTCTTTTTGGAATATTTTACATACTGATATACTAATAATACTTTGCAAACTCTCTCAAAAACTAAACTTTGGAACACCAATGGATATGACTTAACTGGATGTGACTCACACTTATCAGTGAACTGGTGGAAACTTTTTGTCAACCATCAGCTGACAAAAAAAGACTAAAAAACACAGAAAAAGAAAAATTTTCTCCCGGCCATCTAAAATTGCATTCAGATTAGGAGTCACTGACACGTGATTTATCTTCCAAATTGTTCTGTGTAACTCCAGCAACTGATCTAAAGGTTGTGTACTAGGGTAAACATAATTATAAAAGAAAGATTGTGAAGCATTGACACATTTGAAACAAAATTGTATCAAATGAGTTGAAGTCTCTGAGTCATCGGAAAAATACCGACCTCAAGTGGACACATTAAATCACTGCAAATCAGTGGCGATTTGGGAATCCAAAACTATTTTCTTGTCAGAAATTCTTACATTGAAAAAAAAGGAAAATAAATACAGTTCATATCTCACATATTTTTATTCAGAAATAGAAGTTTTTTAACAATGGAGGCTTTGGTTTTACTTCATAATTGGTTCAATAATTTACGAGCTTTGCAAAATTTCTTAACGTGGAACACAGTATTGTGGTACACAAAGATATTTCTGAGGCAGTCTCTACAGATTAATAAACTGTATTTTATAAGATTTCTAATATTTTATTGGATCCTCACATCTGGCAACATGTTGTTTTTTCAAGTATCTAAAAAACATGCCAAACCAAGAAAAGTGGTTGGCATTAAAGGCCTCATCCATCATCTTCTGTTTGGACTCTGTTACAGAATTTGGTTCATATTAGAAGGCTGAACTGAATATATTGTCTTCATGTTAATATACAGTTCTATACGTTATGAGGATATGATAAAAATAAATTTGTACTACAGTTAGAAAAATGTCACTGCTGCAAGACCTGAGGTGGACTGCTGGTTTTGGTCAATTTAATGATCTGATCAAAGGTGTCTAAGAATAGAAGAAAAAAAAAAAAAAACAAGAATTTTTTGCAAAACTATACTTTTGTGTAAATCATACACCGTACCAACAACAAGAATCGTTCTGATTATTTACAATAAAATGTAAAAAGGAACAGAATTGAATAGAAAGCTTGTCTTGTCAGTTTACTATAGATGGTTTAATAAAATATCTAAGATGAACACAATAAGTAAATGTTATTAAATCTGGTTAAATGTGATAAATGTCAGAAGATTTTATTAAGAGCATGCCGTAAAACAGAAAATATGTTCCTCTGGTTTAAAATGTTATGTTTAAAGCAACATAGAAAGCGTGCTGAAAATAAGAAAATAGTTTACAAGTTAGATTTTCTCAGAGATCCTCAACCATGTATCTTTTTTTTCATTTTTTAACCTAAACTAAAGCCAGAAATGTCCAAAATCAACACAAACTTTTCACACTCCTCCTTACTGTCTAACATACCAACATGTTTAACAAGGACAGGAGCATCTTTAACAGTTTGGAAAAACCAGAAATGCTCTGAAATCCTGAACGCGGTGTCTCAATACAGCGACGTTATTGGCACGCAGGACGAACCGGAAAGGGGCGTGGTTTTAGTGACGACAGCGGAAATGAGGCAAACTCCTGGACGAAATCTCGACACAAAATGTTTCAGAAAAAATGAGATATGCTCCTGAACTCCTTCTCAGTTTTCCAATCTCTAAATCTCTCTGCTGTGCGCTTCAAAATTTTAACAACCAGATATCTGCCGTGCAGGTGCCAGAAATATTTCTCGTCTCTGTGTCAGTTTTCAAACACTATGACGTTTTTTTTTTTAACTATTAATTTAACTATTAATTTAGATCATAGATCATAACCACTTAACCAGGACAAGAAAAGTTTTCCTTTGCGGAATTGTTATTTACCTTTATCACCTTGTTCTTCTTTTGTCTTCCTTCCTTTCCTTTTCATGATTAAAAAGTCAACAGAAGTGCGCAGTTTCACTGCACACTTTAGTGACTGAAATTAAGCCCCCCCACCCCCGTCAAATTTAAACCATTCCCACTGTGGGCCTTTTAATTTTGGAATAATTGATCTGAAATGATCAAGATCAATTATTGGTAATTTAAAATCAAATTAAATCCCTGCCATCAGTGATTTAAAGGAAACACTGATAGCACAAAGCGGAGTTGCCAGTTCTACGTTATGTTACCTAGCAACAAGATTCTATTCAATTTTTCAAGAACGGTTTGCCTGAAGACCAACGACTCTATCACCATGGCAACTATAGTAGGTCATGCAAACATCACTGTGAAATCCCGCGAGATTTTGCACTTGAAACATTAGCAGCTTCCCAAATTGTGTTTTACCAATTATACTCAAATAAAAATATCGCTTAAATATACTGCTACTTAATTGTATTTGGAGAAAAGTTATTTAGTTTTGTAAGAAGGATTTTGTTGTAACAAAGCTTTATAACTTATACTAAAAACTCTGTACAAATTAAACTTCATAACTGAAAATAATACATTTAAAATAGGTTAGAATAAAAACTCCATTAAAAAAACACCACATCAAAATCCATAGTTTCCATTTATGTCAAATATAAAGTTAATATTTTTGTGTTTGGTATTTCAATATTAAAATCTTATTCCAATTATTTCCTCATCATTTATATGTACTTAGCTGATTCTTAGTAATTAAATATAATTATTAATATTATTTGTAAACATACACGGAAAATGCAGGTATAAAATGTACAAAAACATTGCAATCTCATATTAGCTGCAATCTATATATTTTTTTAAAAGGTGTTTTGCATCCACTTTATTCTTCTTCTTCTTACTTCTTTTTTGAAATATGGTATCAAAATATGAAGAAATACATATAAAACAGGATTTACTCAAATTTTCTGTAAGTCACTGAGCAAAGCGTTATTAAATTCAAACAAAATTTATAAATTATTTTGATATCGATAAATTAATGTTTGTTCCTCACAAAAACTTAGTTTCTAAGTTCTAAGTCATTTAGGAAAATGTTCTTCTAAAAACAAAGCAACTATCATTTAAAGTTTATCTTCTGAATGTCGTGGTGGGGACAGGTATGTCCAAAATGTGACACTTTGCAAGATTTAAACCTCATTTTATTGTATATGGTGAACGGGTTAGACAGCTGGCTAAAAAGTAAAATGGTGATTATTATCCAGCTGAAGATCCAACAGGGGAATAAGTCACCTGGTGGTGGGCTGATGGTGTGTGGATCATAGAAAGGTAAGTTTTGTCTGACTCTTGTCTTTGTTCATGGAAGCTGAGGCACAGACTTGGTGATTCCAGGAGGCAGGGTCAGAGGAAAGAGCACATAAAGTTTCCAGGGCAGAAGATCAGGATGAGCCACAAACATTCCCCGCTTTTTATTCCAGAAAGTGGGGTTAACTAACCATCCAGAGATGGGATCAATTACAGACAATATATTACTAATGGACCTGTCCAAAGAAAGCTTCCCGAGGCTTCCTGAGAACCTTCAGCTGGACTACCGTTGGTGATGCTGTGATGGTTGATGTGGTTTCAGACTCCAGGAAGATATCCAGGAAGACATCTTGCTGGCGAGGCCTCTTAGCTCGCGGTGAAGCACCAGCAACATGAGTTAGTGCAGTTGTGCTGTTGCTGGCACTGGCTGGGGCCTTGTTTGTGAGCAGTGATGTCACTCTGTCCAGCTCTGGACCCTGCAGACAACCCTGCCACAGTTGTCAGTGTGTCTAGTTCAGCGCCAACCAATGAACCGGCCTTCCTCGCCAATTTGTTCAGCCGAATTACGTCCCTGTGGACGTCCCTGTGGTGTGTTGCTGCCTCCCCAACACAACACAGCATAGAAGAGCCCGCTAATGTTGACAGTCAGGTAGAACATCTGCAGCAGGTTCTGGCATATTTTAACGGATCTCTGGATCTTTGGGAAGTAGATTCAGCTCTGTCCCTGCTTATAGAGAAGGTCTGTGTTGTGTGACCAGTCCAATCTGTCGTCCAGACTCAGGTATCTGTATTTCTGCACAGTATCCACGCAGACACCATCGATGGACACTGGCTGTAGGTTGGGTCGATTCCTGCGAAAGTCGGCCACCATCTCTTTGGTCTTGGTGGTGTTGAGCTGCAGACTGTTGGATCTTCACTGGTCCACAAAGCTCCAAATCATGCCCTTGTATTCCTCCTCCTGTCTGTTCTTTATACATCCTACAATGGCTGTGTCCATAATGTGAACCATAAGAAGAACTTCTGCATGTGACACAGGTCTGAGTTATAACTGAAGTCAAACGCATTAAAGGTGAACAGGACGGGGGAGAGGACTGTTCCCTGTGGAAATTATGCACACGTTCACACGGTTTTATTTTGGACCATCATCCTAAAAAGACGTTCAAGAGGACACTAAAACTCTGTGGGAATGTGGGCTGCCTCTGTTAGAATGATGAACAGGCTTTGAGGAGGCCGCAATTTTTGTTCTCTGTGTGTGATGCTGGCGAAAGTTTAGTGAATTGTAACAGTCTGCAGATAGGAGTGTTGTGAATTACGTAACTGCCTGGAAAGGAGGACGTGGAATACGTTGTTGTGAGGACTAAACTGAGATGGCTGGATTCAGAAGGCTGTGGATTACTCTGTAAATTTTCTTGCAAGACTTGAATCCAACTCATCGAAAAGCTGATTATGACGATTGGTGACAAAATTGGATTTTTTTCATCATGATTAGCGCTGAAGTGTGCAGGTACTCGTTAGTATTGTGGCCAGTATTGTCGCCTGTCACGTGAAAGACCGGGGCCCACCAAGAGCCTGTCTCAACTCAAAATTCGAGCGGCACTCTTCCTTTTTCAGCTTCCACCATTTAGTCTTCTGCACTCCCTTCATCTTCTTAAACTTCCTCACTTCTATGGTCATCGCATACACCACCATTCTCTGCTGTTTGGCTACACTGTCTCCTTCAGATTACACCGTCTACACAAAATGTAATCTACCTGTGTACTTCTTCTTCCACTCTTGTAAGTCACCTTGTGATCCAGTCTTTTCTTGAAGAAAGTATTCAGTACAGCCTTTTCCCTTCTTTTCGCAAAGTCAATCACCATCTGTCCATCTGCATTCCTGTTCTGGATACCAAACCTGCCCATCACATCCTCATCATCTCTGTTTCCTGCACCAATGTGGCCAATGAAGTCTGCTCCAATAACAACTCTCTCTCTTCTAGGGATGCTCTGAATCGCCTCATCAAGGTCTGACTAAAATTTTTCTTTCTCCTCAACCTCACATCCTACCTGTGGTGCATACCCACAAACAACGTTGAACATAGGGCTGAAACAACTAATCAATTTAATTGATTAAAATCAATTATTGAAATAGTTGTCAACTAATTTGGTCATCGATTAATTGTCTAAAAAGTTTTTACAGTCAACTGCACTTAAATTGGTCTTCAAGTGTGGCAGTATAGAGCAAATTGACGATGCGAGCTACCAAAATAGGAGGAGAAGTAGAAAGTAGCCAATCATTGGCCTTCATTTCACCCTGCCTCACGTGATCAGGCAGATTCAACAAGATGGCGGAAAGAAAAACACAAACAAAATCATCCAATGTTTGGGATCATTTTCTGCTTAATGTGAAAAAGACTTGCGTTAATATGCAAAGTTTGCAAAACGGACGCATTTTTGCACAAGAGTGCAATGTCCCTGCAAGAACATCTGGAAAAAAAAAAAAAAAAAACATGTCGGACTCGAAGCGGTAGACGGCAAACCGTGGCGGTAATTAAGATTACGTGACGTTATTTCTAATAAAAACAATTTCACAGGTCGGCAAGTACACTTTTTATTTTCTGCGAAAACAAACCAATATTAAATATTTTCTGTGGAAAAACGAGTGAAGCAAAGCGCTTTACTCACAGACTCTTATTTTGGAAATTATTGCGTCCGATATGAGGACGCTGTCAATGGTGGAAGGCGAGGGGTTTAAAATTAAGATTGCTAAATTCAATCCAGGATCTGAGACCCCCTCCTCTACACTGCAATGCACATTTTTTTCCCACAACAAATGAGTGTTGTTAGTTGGGCACCCCTCACCATGGTGAGGGTAGGAACGAAATTTAAACACTGATGTGTTTATTATAGTACAAGTGGTAAAGATGGACTCAGGTCATTTTATTTATTAAAGTTACTATTTTTTACTGGTGTAAAAACTCATCCATGCATTTGTTACATCGAGATTGGATTATTGTAACGCTTTGCTCGTAGCATGCCCTAAGTCTTCCCTAAAAAGTCTTCAGCTGGTTCAAAATGCAGCAGCAAGACTATTAGCAGGAACTCATAGAAGAGATCATATTACTCCCGTGCTAGTGTCTCTCCATTGGCTTCCTATTGAGTTTAGGATCAAGTTTAAAATCATCTTACTAACCTACAAGGCCCTAAACGGCATGGCTCCATCTTACATTAGTGAACTTATAGTACCTTATCAACCAAGCAGAACACTCCGCTCACAAAATGCAGGGCTGTTGGTGGTTCCTAGGATTTCAAAAAGTACAGTTGGAGGTAGAGCCTTTAGCTACCAAGCTCCAGTTTTATGGAATAAGCTCCCAGCTCAAGTGAGAGAGGCCGACAGTGTTCCTACATTTAAAGGGAGGCTTAAAGCATTCCTGTTTGAACAAGCTTATCAACAGGCCAGATAGAAACAGATTCAATTAGCTGATATAATTATTAGTTGGCTGCTAGATAGTAAAAGCTGGGGAAAGTATGGTACATTGGGGTTCTGTCCTCTAATTCTATCTACTATTCTCTTCCAGACTGCCTTGGCTCTTTCCCCGTACCCCCTACTCTAACCCTCTACCCTAAACCCCTGGCTTTCTATCTCATTCATTGTTCTCAATTGTCTTTTTATTTAGAATTACACTGCTAGTTGGTACAATACAATTCACATGTTGTCCACCTCTCTCCCTCCTCTCTGGGAGAGAGCCCCATCCAGGACTCTGCGTTCCTGTCCTGGGCATGGCCACACCGAGGAGACCTCTGCGCTTCTTCATCCCTGCTCCATCAGGATGAAATCCATCTACTCATCCCCGCCCTGGGCATCGCTGGGCTGAGGAGTCTCCCGTGTCTCCATCAGGATGAAGAACATCTACTCATCCTCGTACTGGACATCACCGGGCTGAGGAGTCCCCCGTGTTTCCATCAGCATGAAGAACATCTACTCATCCCCATACTGGACATCTCCGGGCTGAGGAGTCCCCCAGTGTTTCCATCAGGATGAAGAACATCTATTGACTTCTTTAGATATTTAGCTGTAGATTAGATTAAGCTAATATTTAAACAATAATCTGTGACACATTGTTTGCTCGTCCCGGGGGAGGGATCTCTCTTTCACGTGGATCCCCATGAGGTTTCTTATTTTTTCCCCACTGATGGGTTTTTTAGGAGTTTTTCCTCACCGAGAAGGCGAGTCTAAGTGCATAAATGTGATAGTCTTGTTTAGTTAGCATTTGTTAGTTATTTTTTTTGTTGTGTATCTGTGTTGATACATTCCTCTTTTTCTTGTGAAGCCCATTGAGACGGACATTCTATGATTTTGGGCTATACAAATAAAATTGAATTGAAAATTGAATTTATCTCGTTTGTTTTTACAGCTATTTTAAGGTAAGTTATTATTTTATTGCTTTTATCTTATTTATTGTTATTTATTCTTTTAGTTGCGTTGTGTTGCCTCCAGCATGTCGGCAAATTTTGCTTTATTTTAAAAACAATTAATGGTAAAGCAATGGAGATTTCCCGCCTGGATTTCTCCAGAAAATATGTCCAAGGAATGTTAAAGTTTAAACCCACTGATTTAAACTGCATTTTGTCACTTCCTTTCAACAAGGGATTTGATGTAAGTTTTGTTTCCGGAAATGGTTTGAAAGAGTTTTGGACCCGGTACGAGAGTGTGGAAACCCAGTTTTCTGCGTTCACAGTTGAGAAACTGACTGTCAATAGCCTTAAAATGGTTATTGTTCAGGATGTTCAATGAGACTGTGAATGCAGAGGATATTAAGACATGGCTGGGGAGATACTGCACGGTGAAAGGCCAGCCTACCAAGGTTATGGATGTGGACAGTATCTGGAACTGTGCTTGGAGGGTCCCCATCCAACAATGGCAGGACCCTTCAGGCTACCAGGGCCTGAAACACCTGCCTTCTATGGTAGTGCTGGGTGACAACCGTGGCTACATCCACTACCAAGGAATGCCCAAGCTCTGCCGCAAGTGTGGTGTGCACGGGCTGCTGGTAGAAGCTTGTGACAAGATTATGTGCGGAAAATGCAGAGAAATTGGGCACACTTTTGAAGAATGTCCCAATGGCAGACGGTGCAACCTCTGTCGGGAGACGAACCATCTCTTCAGAGACTGCCTGAAGTCTTTCGCCAACAAGCTGAAAGCGTCCAAAACTGGTACAGTGGGTCCCTGGACAGGATGGACTTCCCTTAGAATTTTACCTGACCTTCTGGGACATTTTAGCACCTGACCTACTTGCTGTTTTTAAAGAATTTGAGACCTTGGACAGACTGCCAGCAAGTTTTAGAGTAGGGATAGTGACGCTGCTCCACAAGGACAAAGACAGTACTGACCTGAAAAACTGGAGACCCATCACTCCTTTAAACGTGGACTGCAAACTTTTTAGCAAACTTTTAGCAGCACGTATGACGACGGTTTTAGAGACCTTGATTTACCCGGATCAAGCCTGTGCCGTGCCAGGGAGGAAGATCACAGACAGCCTCTTACTGATCAGAGACACCATCTGTTATGCGAGAGACAGAAACATTCGGCTGGTAGTGTTAAATCTAGACTTTGAGAAAGCTTTCGATCGGGTCTCGCACCAGTACCTTTTCAAAGTGCTGCAAAAAATGGGATTCCCAGACAGATTTATCGCATGGGTGGGGCTGCTCTACCGGGATATCCGCAGCAAATTTGTGGTTCACGGGTTCCTGACAAAAGCAGTGGATATCAGCTGCGGTGTCCGTTAGGGGTGTCCTTTATCTGCCCTCCTGTACGTGGCATGCATCGAACCCCTGGCACAGGTCTTGAAAAGGGATCAACGAATCCAAGGAGTGGGCATACCAGAGAGCGGCGGACTACAGACTAAGGTGATTTTATACATGGACGATTTTAACATTTTATGTACCGACATTTTAGCCATCCACAGGACCTTGGACCTGACCGACTGGTTTGGACGCGCCTCCGGCTCCAAACTTAACCGAGACAGGACTAACGCCCGGTTCTACGGACCCTGGGGAGAGACGGACACAACGGGACTCCCACTGACCGTGACCCAGACCGACCAAAAGATACTGGGGGTCACTTTCGACAAAGACGGGGGAGGAAGTACGAACTGGGCTGACCTTACAGGGAAAGTCAGACAGAGACTAGGATTCTGGGGACTTAGAGGACTGACTATAGAAGGTAAGGTTTTAATCATCAAGGGAGTGATTTTACCTTTGATTTTATCAGTCAGCTCTGTTTTTGTGCCGCCACGGGGGGTGATTTTAGACCTGGAAAGAGCCATTTTTAACTTCATTTGGTCGTCCAAGTGGGAACGACTGAGGAGACAGGAATTGAAAAAGACTAAGGAAGGATAAAGGAGGTAAAGGAGTTCCTGATCTCCTCTTGTTTTTAGGAAATAGGTACGGGGCTCTTAGTTTTAATCAGATAACGGACCCATCCAGAAACCCAAAGTCAGCAGCCTTTACAAGGTTCTGGATGGGCTCCCTTTTAAGAAAGAAGAAGCTGGTTAAAACTGATCTTAGAGTTCCAGTGTCTTTTAATCTGCCCCCGTCTTACGCTTTTATAGAGAAGTTTTTAAAAGATTTTAAACTTGAGGAAGAAGGATTGCATGTTTTTACTAATCATCGTTTTATGATTTCTGTTGTGCAGGAGCGGGAACCGGTGAGTCGAGTGCGCGGGCTCACACTAGGTGAGTCCGCAACCGTTTGGCACAACGTGAACCACTCC
Organism: Neostethus bicornis; assembly: GCA_902685375.1. Classification (NCBI taxonomy): domain Eukaryota; kingdom Metazoa; phylum Chordata; class Actinopteri; order Atheriniformes; family Phallostethidae; genus Neostethus; species Neostethus bicornis. The sequence goes on along the minus strand of CACRXE010000002.1, from coordinate 4,391,737 downwards.
GTTCTTCCAAACAGACTCTGGGATCTGTCGTGGATGGTGGCTCACGGGATCCTCTCGGTCAGGGACGTCATGCACTCCCAGGGCATGTCGGCGATCTCAACATGCCCCCGACCTGGTTGTGGTGCGCCTGAGTCGGTGAGGCACTTGCTCTGGGAGTGCAGTGCTGCCGTCGACCTGTGGGCATTGGCCGGCTCCCAAAATTTCCCGAACTTGCCAGCAAGGTGGGTCCTATCAGCACAGCTGGTGCTGTTTGGGGTGGGCCACAATGTAGGTAAGGAAGAGTTTGGGAGGCAGTGGCTCGCCCTGGCTGCCATTAAAGACGCCATGTGGACTACCAGAGACTTGCTGGTAAGGAGGTACAGGCAGAGCCCTCTCGCAGCTGTGCTCCGAATGGCTGCAGACAACTTGAGCACCATCATCTCTGCCGGCAGCAGGCCTAGGACACAGCTGCAAAGAAGAATCGTCTGTATCTCGTCGGACGTGGGAGCCGGTGTTACACGAGAAAGGTCGAGGCAGCGGCGTCCTGGCTCTCCGGGTGTGGACGGTGGGAAGGAGCAAGAAGGAGGGGATCCCCTCTGAGCACCAGATGGGTTCCCGAGAGATGGAATGCTTGGAGGAGCGGAGAGGTTCACCTTTGGAGGACTCGCCCTCCCGCTCCTGCAGAAACTGTTCTTCATTTTACTTGATTTTAAGGATTGTAATCCTTCTTTTTTTAGTACACGTAGGTTTTTTTTTTTAATAGTATTACCTGTTTTTAAACATTCTGTTTTTGTAGGTTTTTACTTGTATTTTCGTTTTTACAAACATAGAAATGGTTTTACAGTAAATTTAAACAGATTTTAGTACAAGAGCAATGTTTTTAAAGGTGATGCTATTTATGTTGTAAAGAGAACCAATAAACATGTTCAAGAGAAAAATTGTGGTTGAACCATTTGTATGATTTCAAATGACTGAATTACTGAAAATTCAAGTGCACAAACTACTAGGTCATCATTTCCTGAAGAACTCTCCAAAAATGCAGCATAGATTCACTACTGAGAAGTTCTGGCTGAGTCAAACCAGTTTGACAAGATGTGGACCTTCAGCCAGGAGCTTACATAAGCTGCCTTCCCCACTTGGGTCTTTGTGTGTGGTTTCCCCAAGACAATTCAGGATAGATCTCACTTCTGCTATCTCAAGGCGCAGACCAATAAACTGAAAAGCAGATTTCATTCATCAAATCACAGTCTATGGGCAATTTACTAGAGCCATTAGGCCTTGAGACGCCTCGGATTTGTTAACTTTGTGCCACAATGTATCTGAATCTGATTGACCTTTCTAATAGTATGTCCTATGCCTATACTGAGATGTTTTCAAGACGGTAAATATTCCAAAAATATGATTCCTAGCCCCACCAAGAGTTAACATTTTTAGATTTCATGCTATTTCATACACTGTTTTTCTAAACATTTTTGGTGTTACACTCTTACGAAGTCGACTGACTGTGAACGCTTCTACACAGACACACACACATTTATTTACTTATTTCTTTGCCTAATTTATGTATAGCTTTATCCAGATTCTATTCCATGTTTTATGTTGAAGTATGACAAAGTTATAAGGAGATATTACAGAATACAGAGTGCACAATGCTTGTTTTTTCCTCCTGCCTTCTGACGCAGCAGGGATGAAGTCAAGGCCCTTCGGTATGGCGCAGTGTGGCCATGATTCAGTGTGTGCAGTAGTGTGCTGGAGTTTGCGCTTTCTACCAAAGAGACAGGAAGTAGGTCACCAGCAATGAAGGTGATAACCTCATCAGTGATCTTCTGTCTGCAAGGGTCAGAATCTCTACTATGCATAGGTACGAGTCAAGAAAGCGCTTTTGTCCGAGAGACACCCTGTTTCTCTTCACCAACTGCAGGGCTTGTACAACAAATGACAAGAAGCACACATCAGTTCAGGTTAGAAGTCAGATACAGATAAGAGTGTTGCCCACAAGTCTGTGTTCTGGGGAAAACCAAAACCCCTCTTTTCACTCGGAAACTAAGTAACGATGCTGGTTGTGTTAAAAAGACACGTTTCTGTTGAAGTCAGCGGGGTAGCATGAGGGATAAATCCATAGAAAAACAGCAGCTGTTCCCAAGCTGATGAACAGTCAAATTGGCCATTTGCCACCAAAGGTTGTCTTGGGGATCATGATACCCCATTCATGAGCCGTTTGCTTGAGACCATTGAGTGACCCCACCAGCAATTCTGATCCATCCACTAACGCGGTTGTCGTTGGATCACTGTAGCAGGTTGGTAGAACCATAGTTATGAAGATGCAGAGCCTTGTCATACTAGTGAAGGTGACGCAGCCACTTCCGAAGGATTTCCATGAAACTTCCTGCAGAGGTTTATATGGATCCAAATGTCTCCTTCTCCGACTTTCATCGCCATATGGGTGACCAGCAGAACTTGATATGACCCCTACCATTGTCTGGATTTCCAATGTTTCCGCCAGATCTCCTTGATGAGGATTCAGTCACGTAACACCAAAGGACTTGTTGCCTGAACCAGCAGGAATTTCTCCCTCACCATTGTCCTCACCTGCAACAATGTTTGGAGAGAAAAACAACAATAACACCACCCCCTGGCCAGGAATGATAACCACATAGTGTTCTGAGCTGGAACCCCACGAACTCACTTACCTCATCCAGACCATTGTTAACAAAATGCGTGCCATTATCAGAAGGAATTTTCCTTGGTAAACCACATCATGGAGTTATTTCAGTAACCAAAGCCTTGGCTACAAAATAACTGGTAGCTTGTTTAGCAGGAAAACCTTCTACCTTTTTGGACCACATCCGATGATCACCAAAAAGTATTTCTTACCTTTTGAAGGTGAGAGCTCAATGAAATCCATCATTACATGTTCAAAAAATTCTGAATTACTGTTGTGAGTGGCACAGACAAGACCGTTAACACTAGGAATCCCGGCTTTTTCAGTTTCTCTGACCGTCCCCCCTCCCTGCTAAAGGTGATCAGCTCACCTTTTGTTTTTTAAATGATACTGCTCAAATGACCTCAATGGCAACTATTTAGGTCAGGGTTTTTTTTTTGTAATTCAGATTTGCTGGAAAGGAATCGTGTTTTTCTGAGTTTAGTAACATGTTTAAATGTTGTCTGCCAGACTGCTGCCTTTTCTTTTACTTTCAGACATGTTGAATTCTGGCTTGTAGTGCCAACAGATATTATTTACAGTGGCTTACGTTCACCACTTTTTGTTTTATTCTACAGCCTTATTCTAAGATAAATAAAATTAAACTCTTTCCTCCAAATTCTACATAAACTTCCTCAAAATGACGATGAGAGATTTTTTTTTAAGTTGTGGCAAATTTATTAAAATAAAAACCTGAAAAAAATTCCCATGTTCATAAGTATTCAGAACGTTTACCATGAATCTCTAAAGTGTTTCCTCTGATCATTCTTGAGACAGGTCTGCTGCTCATTGGAGTTTACCTGTGGTAAATTCAGTATAGTCTGATAAGCTAGGCATCTGTCAATATTAGGATACATATTTCTGTATATATTGACTGTACATGTGAGGGCTCAAATCAAGTATGAAAACAAAACAATTGTACGTAGACCTCTGTGATAAGATATTCTTGAGCCACGAGGCTGGGGTTGAATACAGAAAAGTTTCTACTGTTCTGAAAATTCAATGAGCACAGTGGCTTCTATCATCCATAAGTGGAAGAAGTCTGACACCAACAGCCCTCTCCGTAGAGATAGCCAGCCATCTAAAATGACTGATTATCATGACGGGTTATTTTGTGTATAATTTTGAAGTAATAATTGAATTTTATTCATTTTAGAAGAAGGCTAGAACATAAAAAATGTGTTTAATGTGAAATGCTGTGAGAAGGTTTTCTGCTGCAGGAGTGATCTCTTCTTCATCAGAGGAACATTCTTCCTCTGTGGTGGTGTTTTCATTTTCAAAAATATAGTCCTCATTTCCACCATCAGAGTCACAGTCTGGCATATCCTGTAATATAGCCAAAGCCTCTTGCACAGTCTTCTTTTTATCCTGAGACATGATGAACACTGGTTTATCTGGTCAATGTGTCTGCTAACTTTATACACAGTTTCATGCCACACACACACATTCTTCACAGCTTTGTATGAATGAGCATATCAATGGAGCACATCAATCTGGTCAAGATGTGGCCAACATGCAAATAAGATTTTATAAATTTACTAAATGTCTGCATTGATGTGTTTTTTTCTTACAAAATGGTGGATAAATCATATTTTACTGAGTTTACACGTGGTTCATAATAATCCAGAACTGCCTGAATGAGCGTCAGCCAGACGCAAAGCAGAGACCTCTAGCCTTCATTTCACCATCACCTTTGACCTTCACTGCTCTACAGTAGATCTGATAGAAGTTTATCTGACTTTTACTGTTTTTTTTTTTCTTTTTTTTTCATTTCTGCAACACAGTGTAGGTGAGAGCGAGAGGTGTTCAATCGTGTTATGCTGTATAAAATGAAGAATTGTGGAAATGAATTAAAACAGCGGTTTTTGATAAAAAAAAATCCTTTACTCCATCCACTCAGTAACTCTGGTGAAAAGATTCCTCCTGCAGTAGAAGTCCATCTGAAGGGGGGATGGGGAGCTTAGAAAAAATTCAAATTAAAATACTTGTTGACGAGCCGCTAATGGTTTGCGGGGGCCAGAGGTGTCAAGTAGCGAAGTAGAACTACTTCGTTACCTTACTCAAGTAGAAAATCTCGTTATCTTTACTTTAACGAAGTAATTATTTTTTTGTCTACTTTTTACTTTTACTCACTACTTTTTTATGCAATTATCTGTACTTTTACTTCGTTAATTTTATAAAAAGTAGTCGCTACTTTCGCCATTTTGTCACGTTAAAAAGACGCGACTATTTGTCGGAGTTTTTTTTTTTTATGAACCCTGAATGCATCAAACAAAGGAACAGATGAATGATTGGCTGAAAGGTCCAGTCAATCATTACTTTGGGGTGAGTAGCACCGCCCACAAACTTTTAAAGCACAGGAACGTCAATTTGGGTGTTTGAGACTTGGAAATCAAAGTGTTTCTGATGCTGAAACACTGAACTTTGATTGAATTATCAGTTTTTTTTAAAAAAAAACAACAGCAAAGAAATGTTTTATTATTATTATTATTATTTTCAGTCTTAGGTTATTGTAAACGTCTTGCTGAAAATGTTGTAGATGGTATTTTTATAAAAATAACTTTGATCTGTGACGTACTATTTTGTCTTTAGAAACAAAGCTAATTGAACTGATTAATCCATAAATAGTAGTGGATTAAGTATTTGTGCTTAAAAGCATCCAAAATGTTATTGATTAGTTTATAAAGACGAACTGAGGACATTAAAACGACTATTCAGTATTGCCTCAAAGAACTTTGAAAACTAGCTGCCTTCAAGGCTTAAAAAAGCCTTTTGGTCATTTATTTTTTCATTTATTTATTTTTTTTACATTGAGTGTGTTTGTGTCTGCTGAAGTTGGTTAAATTAGGTGATGCAGAGTGAAGCTTGGTAGCTGAAGGGACGTTACATAATGTCCTGCTTATGATAATACATTTGATTGTGTTCATTAATCAATTTCGAATAAAGAAATAAATGTTTCTGATTCATAAAGTTTAACACCAAAACACTTTAATTTATTATCATATTTTCTGCTCCTTAAAGCATGTGATAATAGTTAAAAAATATGTTCATACACTTTTGTTAACAATATTCCTTTTTTTCGGAAAATTACTTTTACTTTTTTTACTTGAAGTAGTTTTAAAATAGGTTACTTTTTACTTTTACTTAAGTAGAAAACTTGAGTTGATACGTCTACTTTTACTAAAGTAGTTTTTTAACTCTGTATTTATACTTCTACTTGAGTAGAAAATGTTGGTACTTTTGACACCTCTTATCATGAGGCGTATCAAAGTCTCAAAAGCTCTTTTTTGAGACTTGAGCCACCATTTACATGATAACAGTCACTGCATAAAATCCTATATACTTTTAAAACATAGATTAATTAAATTGCTTCAGAAATCTTCAACTAAGAAAAATTTCACACAATTGGTTCTAAACAGAACTGTTTTCTGAAACTGGTTTAAAACATTCTAAGAAGACCAGCTCCCTCAATTTTAAATCATTCTGTAAAATATCCCAGAAAACTGGAAAGACAAATTCAAACTTAACCCTGGGAATAAACAACAGATTCAAGCCATTTAAGCGAACGTTGTAAACACTATGTCTGCATGTCCACCAACGTTGACGATAGAGCAAACGATTCAGAAGAAACTAAAGAGGTGGCATGCTAAGAGAGGGGTGTCCGAGCAGCAGCTCTTAATTCAATCCAGGATCCAGGAACCACTGCATTTTGAAGAGTGCCGACAGTACACCTTGTTGTGTCATCCACCAAAAGAATCACACCGACATGAAGAGGAACGTCCAAAAGTTCTGTCCTTGGCGTGCAGATTTTTACAGTGCTTGTTTACAGAAATGCGGTTCTCCATCCTCAGCTGTTAGAAGAAGAGTGAGAAGATTATGTGATGTACATCGATCCACTGCTATATTTGGCTTGTCCAGACGCCACTGCGAAGTCATTTGCTCAAGAAGAATTATGGATACATTGTGTGGAACTATAACCTCTAATACTGAATATCCCACAATGTCTCCAGAAACCAACACAACTTTTTACATGCTGTCACAGCTCGAAGGCAGCCAGGAAGACCAATAGCAACAGCATCCAACTTAGATGAACAAAAGACAATCAAATCTAGATGATCCCCATGACTCTGTAAGAGAACTGACAACATAAACCTATGTTTTTCATCAACCATCTGAAAAAAAAAATATTTACGGATCAGGCAAAGCCAAGGCAGGTACATCACACAAGGCCTGTTTAAGCTGAATAAAAGCTATATCTACTTGTAGGGTCCATTTGAATTTTATTTCAAGGGACGTTCTATGTCCTCCATTATGCAAAGAAAACTCTACAATCTGAGTGTCTGAAATAAGTTCTGGAAGTTACAGCTACCCGGTTTAGGGGGCATTTGCATTAAAGGGTTCTCGTCATCATCTGCCAGATGGATCCTTTTCTGACAGTGATTCACGGAAGGCCTTTTCACCCTGCAGACTTTAAGAGTTGGAGGTCACATGACATTTAAAAAATTTTCAATATCCTCCCAGGATTGGTCTAGAGGCCTTAGACAGGGGATATGAGATGCATACTACCCCTTAAAAATGTTGGGAAGGTGTTAGTGATACAGACAATACATAAACATGTGGTAACACAGACACACAACATGCAGTTACACAGACACACATAAACATGTAGGTCCCAAAACATGTCTGTCAAAGTCAATCTGTGCTCACTCAACACTGTGCTGAGGAACTGTCTCCAGTTTTCACAGACATTTTCAACACCTCGCTGAAGACATGCCACATTCCAGCCTGCTTCAAGCTGTCGACCATCGTTCCTGTCCCCAAGAAGCCCCGCATCACTGGACTTAATGACTACAGGCCTGTGGCGCTTACATCCGTAGTCATGAAGTCATTCGAACGCCTGGTCCTCCCTCAACTCAAGCACTTTACCTCTCCCTCTCTGGACCCTCCGCAGTTAGCCTACAGAGCCAACAGGTCTGTAGACGACGCCATCAACATGGCCCTCCACTTCACCCTGCAGCACCTGGACTCCCCGGGAACCTATGCTAGGATCCTGTTTGTGGACTTCAGCTCTGCATTCAACACCATCCTCCCTACTCTGCTTCAGGACAAGCTCTCTCAGCTCAACGTGCCTGACTCCACCTGCAGGTGGATTACTGACTTCCTAACAGACCGGAGGCAGTGCGTGCGGCTGGGGAAGAATGTCTCCACCTCTCGGACTATCAGCACAGGATCTCCACAGGGCTGTGTCCTCTCTCCCCTGCTCTTCACCCTGTACACCAACTCCTGCACCTCCAGCCATGACTCTGTCAAACTGATCAAGTTTGCGGATGACACACACTCATTGGGCTCATCTCTGATGGCGATGAGTCAGACTACAGGATGGAGGTAGACTGGCTGGTGTCCTGGTGCAGCAACAATAGCCTGGAGCTCAACGCTCAGAAGACAGTGGAGATGATCGTGGACTTTAGGAAAGTCACAGCTCCCATTACCCCCCTTGCACTGACAGACTTCTCCATCACCACTGGAGACTCTTTTCGCTTCCTCGGCACTACCATCACACAGAACCTAAAGTGGGAGCCATCCATCAGCTCCCTGATCAAAAAGGCCCAGCAGAGGATGTACTTTCTGCGGCAGCTGAAGAAAGCCAAGCTGCCCGCCCAGATGTTGGTGCAGTTTTACACAGCCATCATCGAGTCTGTCCTCACCTCCTCCATCACCGTGTGGTACACTGGAGCCACAGCCAGGGACAAACACAGACTGCAGCGCATTGTGCGCGCCGCAGAGAAAGTGATCGGCTGCAGCCTTCCATCTCTCGAAGACCTGTACGTCTCCAGGACTCGGGGGCGTGCAGGTCGGATAGCAGCTGACCCTTCCCACCCTGGACATGAACTTTTTGAGTGACTCCCCTCGGGCAGGAGGCTCCGGTTCATTCGGACCAGAACGTCCCGCCACAAAAACAGCTTCTTTCCTTCTGCCGTTGGACTTATGAACTCTTTATAACCTGGATCCCCACATCTCTTAGTCACTTCCCTCTTGTCACTTTACTATCTTTATTATTTTCTATGACATTGCTCTACTTTTCTTTTTATTCTGAGCACTCTTAGTTTTGTTAAAATTATTATTATTATTTTTATTTATTTTTTATTATTTTTATTTTATATTTTTGCACACCTGTGTCAAAACAAGTTCCTAGTCTCTGATATTTTTCACTGACATGGAAATAAAAGCATTCTGATTCTGATCTGTCCTCTTTCTCTTCTAAAAACCTTTTTTTTCACAATCGAAGTTTGGACCACCAGGAGAAATAAATGACATGCAGTCTAAATCCGCTTCTCCCCTCGCATCAGCCTTTTGATACACCCTGTAAGAGCATTCATTAGGCCAATGTTTGGTAACAGGGCCCCTTCCATATTGCCAATATGGACATTATGAGGTGTAAGGTCGTTCTGATTAGGCATGGTGGAAATCAATTCTTCCTCCTGACCCTGAGAAGTGCGTACAATACGCAATTCCTCAGACCAAGAGGGAATTATTTGGCCAAGTTTACACATCAAATCACATTCCAGTAGATTAACTGGGCACACCTTGGAATTTAGAAATTGGTGTGTAAAAGTTTCTTTCTCCTGGTGATCCACAGCTGAAATAGAAACCCCACAGTCCTTCCACGTCGTGAAGGTATAGAAAGGTATTTAGTTTTTATAACTGAATGAGTAACCCCGCTATTGATCATAAAATAATAGGGCACCCCATCACAACTAATGTGAACAAACAAAGTTTCGTATGCATCAAATGTGAGATGTGTGTGTCCGTGCTGTGTGTGTCATTGATATCACCTCCCCTTCAAGGCTCTGATGGAATCTCCAGAGTGGGTGGAACAAAAGCTCCCGTGGAGTCCTGTCCTCCTCTCCTTTGTGTCAGTTCGCCTCACGATGGTCCTGCCCAGAGTTTGTTTGTCCGCTCCATCTCATATCATATACTGTATATGAGGACACTCAGTCTGCCAGTGTCCTGTTTGTCCACAACGGAGCCACACTCCATCCAAAACAACAGGTCCTCTACTTTTTCCTCTGCCACGGCCCATCCTCTTTGGCCTGCTGATAGGCCTGTGATTGAAACAAAGTCACTGTGGTTGTATGCAGCTCGGACTCCCTCTTTGCTGCTCATTTTCTTCTGCTCTCAGTTAAAACATCCTGAGCATTCTTGGCGTGTCTGCTAAGATGTCCACGTAAAACTTTCTAACATGAGCAGAAAGCTCTGGTCTCAGTCCATCCATTATGGCAGCACACAATAATCCAAAACCAGGACCTCCTCTCCAAATCACTGTCCATGTAGGAGCCTGAATGTCACAGGGGTCAGCGGTCTCAAAACAAGCTGAGGCCCATCTGGACCTCCAACTTCCATCAGAGGAGCAGTCAAAACATCATCGGAATACTTAATTTGTGAACGGGTTTTTGGAAAATTCCAACCTGGCTTTGCATCAGGGGGAAACCCTCATCTTCCGTTGACCAGGACGTGAAATGATGTCTGGGATAAGAGGGAAGAAGCAGAGGCCTCCAGCTGTGTGCGAATGAGCCTGATGGTGAGACAGCAGCCTTTGCAGAGGGGGACAGGAATCCAGATTTAGCCACATTCAGAGCCTGCACCGCATCTGAAAAAATCTACGGATTGGGAGGGAGATGTGAACCATCCAACCATGCATTAACATCATATGGTAGAGGAGCCTTTGATATCTCCACCCAATCATTACATTTTCCAATTTTTACATATCACCAATCATAACTAATCATCTCTAACATTCCCCCTTTTCTTTCATCGCAGTTATTTTATTTTTCAAACCAACTGCTCAAACACCTGTTGTGTTTTCCTTATGCTTCAGAATCTTTTGTTTTACTCACTTTCTTTTCATTTTCATCTCTTTCACAACCTCCTCCTGCAATAATCATACCAAACAAACAATACACCTTTCATTTTAGAAAATCTCAACGTATTTCAAAAGAAAAAGATTGAAAATAACAATACACCAAACATATCCCTTAACATACGCAGTAATAAACATATAAAAATAAGAAAAGCATGAACAATCACAGGCTTTTTCCTGTAATATAAAAATGTCTTTAAAAAACTGTTTTCCTTAACATTTTTTGAAGTGCATGCCATTTACCTAGTACAAGAGCCACCCCTGTTGGGAACCCAAGTCTTCAGACCAGTCTGGTGGTAGGTCACATGAGTTCAGTCCATACCGTTAATTCATATTAATTTAATTTTAGGTGAATTCACGATCCCTGAAATGCTAGCTAACCTTTACCCATCAGCAGGACGTCTCTTTGCTGGCGTTTCCTTTAAGTAAGCCTACTAAGGCGAAAATGCAAAAACCTTTTCCACTATTCGCCGAAAGTGAACCTGGAAAGTGAATCACGGTATCGCCGTATCGAGCTTTTCACTTCCACCTGGAGAGTAAATCATGATACCGGTCTTTTTACTCTCCTTCCCAGAGATTGTGATTCCACCCCAACTAGAATGAAAATTTCTCACCGTATTTTCCCCAGCGTGCCCCCTTCCTTGCTGCCAGGTATTTGATTCCTGTGGTGGAAGGACACAGACACCTCAAACAGTCCCCGATAGTTTGCAAATGCAGCGGGACTTCGAGATACCTAAAATTGCTGGAGTGATCAGTTCCCTGCTTGAGTGTGTCCTCATCCGTCCAGTCAAATGAAAGTTGCCGACAACGCCAAATTGTTGAGGAAGATTGTTGATTGTTTAGCAAACTTGGTGAGAAGTAATCAGACAATTTTATATAGCTGCAGCAAGAGTTTCTACCTCTGTCGGTCACAAATGCAGAAAGTCCGAAAACAGAGTAAAATCATGCATTCTCATACCTGAAATCCCTCCCACCTTTCTCACTCACTCTACACCCCAAATCTAACCTTATTTACTCAAACCACAGTTATCACATTGTTCTGACAGATGGTATAACACTAGAGCAGACCTGGGCAAATTAAGGCCCGCGGGCCACATCCGGCCCTTTGTACGTCCCTGTCCGGCCCGCGTGAGGCCAATCATAAACACCATAAATTAAACTTTTTTTAACTTTTATTTTGAAATTTTATTTTGAAAAGCATTACGTCGCTACGTATGCACGTCGTAGACGTAGCACCTTCACTTGCGTATACACGTGTGGTAGTGAAGGTGATACTGTTCGCCTGGTTATCTCCAAGATGTCGGCACACCCCAAGAAAAGAAAAGTTGATAATGAATGCCGTATTTTCAACAAAACATGGACTTTCAAATATTTCTTTACAGAAATTAAAGGCAAAGCAGTGTGCTTAGTCTGTGGTACACAGGTTGCTGTGTTTAAAGAATATAATTTGAATCGCCACTACACCACCAAGCATGAAGATAAATACAGAAATACAGAAAATACAGAAATACAGAAGAGCGTGCAAGGGAGTCTGATGCATTGCTTGCAAAACTACAAAACCAACAAGGATTTTTCACTAAATTTCACACTCCCAGAGATGCAGCCTTCAGGACAAGTTATGTCAATTCTCACAAAATCGCCAGAAAAAGCAAGGCGTTTTACGATGGAGAGTTTATTAAGGAGTGTTTATCTCTCTGCTGCGCTGATGTGCCCAGAGAAAAAAGGCGCATTTGAGAACGTTTCACTCTCCCGACGCACTGTAACGAGGCGGATTGAGGACATCGTGGGGAACTTAGAACTTCAGCTGAAGAACAGAGCGGCCGACTTTGACTTTTTTTTCTCTGGCTTTGGATGAGAGCTGCGATGTACGTGACAAGGCCCAGCTGCTCATCGTCTTACGTGGGATAACCGCAGACTTTCAAATCACGGAGGAGTTGGCAGCCATGCAGTCAATTAAAGGGACAACCACCGGTAATGACTTGTTCAGAGAGGTAAATGCATGTATGGACATTTTAGGACTGAAATGGGACAAGTTATTGTTTGTGGAGATTAACAAGTTAAAAAATAAATTGCACTGGTTCAATAATTGTTTTTCTTATTTAACCAATAGACCACAGTTTCACATAACCTAATATACATATTTACAGAGTGCTTTATTCTTCTGATTATCAGTACCAGCTATTCAAAATATTTAAGTATTTTACAATGAAAGAAAGTTGGTGGCCCTCTGACACAATTCAGGCTTCTCATGCGGCCCCTGATAAAAATTAATTGCCCACCCCTGCACTAGAGTAAGATCATGCATTGTTATACCTAAAATCCCTCTTACTCTTCTAAATCCCTTTTCACCCCAAATCTAATCTGATCTTCTCGAACTACAGGCATCGCATTGGTCTGACAGACATTTGGCATTTGAATTTACATACACCTGGCTCCCCAGGACTTAAGAAAGATAACATCTTATTTGTTAGGGTTAAAACAATGCTACTCTGGCCTTAATGACTTCAGAAAAACAATTTACACAGCTGTTGTCCTCTAGATGCACCTCAACAAGAGTCAGCATGGGGTAGTCCCACACACGTATTGTTAGGCGGGCCATGGCAGTGGTTCCTTTTTATATCCTGATGTTATGCTCACTGTCAGGGGATAGATTGTCTGAGATTGGGGACCCAAGATTACAGAATTTGTCAACTGCCTCAAAGAGGTGATAGTCAGTGGTGATTGTGGAAGTCGTCCTGACGTCCTGACACTTGATGTTGGTCTTCCTAAGGTTGATAGTGAAGCAGAACTCTGTGCATGATTCTGTGAAGTGGGTGATTAGTCGCTGAATGCCGGCTTCCTTATTAGCAGTGTTGGCATCGGCAAAGAGTATCTCGCAGATAAGGACCTTGCATAGTTTTTTCTTTGCTTTTAGGTGGGCAAGTTTGAAGAGGTTGCCGTCACTCTGAATGTGGAGAAAGACACCATCTTCAGACTTACTGTAGTGCGTAAGCAGGGAGAGAAATATGCCGAAAAACGTTGGAGCTAGGACACATCTTTGTTTCACATCACTCTTGATTGGGAAGGGGTTGACAATGGATCGACGATCCATCGTACTAAACTGTTCCTGACATGTTGTTGTGGAATGACATAATCATCTACAGAATATTTGGAGGGCATCTAATCTTGTGGTGGAGGGCAAAGAGGCCAGACCGATTGATAAGGTTTGTTGACAGCCTCAGTGAAGGGTTCACGTAGTTTAGGTTCTGCAGTTCTAGCCGTGTCAATACAAGGGCGGCCTTTCTGCTTCAAATAGTGGATGCTTTTAGTTTGGGGACACACCATACTGCCAAACAGGTAGTGATCTGTGTTGCAGTCGGCACTGCGATAAAATTGTGTTTAAAGCATGTTGTTTAGTTTTAGTTTAGGTTATTCATTACATTATTCATAACTTCCAAAAATATATTTTCTCTGTTACATTTTCAATTTGAACATTGTAAATGAAAATGTGTAATTTTGAAGTTTTAAGATTTCCAAACATAATTGCCTTTATTTTACTTATGTTTAGTGACAATTTATTGGAACTCATCCATTTTTTAATTTTTTGCAGTTCCTTATTTACTGTTTTGATAAGATCTTTAAAATATGAACTGTTGTAAAAAACATTGGCATCATCAGCAAATACAATTAGTTTGAGAGATTTAGGCACATTGAATATATCATTTATATATAAATTTAACAGCATTGGCCTCAGTACTGACCCCTGGGGGACACCACAAGCTATGCTAAGCTACTGAGATCTTACCATGTTGAGACACCGTTATCGATATGGTGTTGTGGAATTTTCTTAATAAGATGTCACACAACTGAGAAGAGAAAAAAAAAAAGAATTTAATAAAGTACACAGATTAAATGCTGCATCATTGGAAGTTCATGCAAATCAAACATTGATCGGCAGAAATTCAACGAACTTCCCACACACACGTTTTAAGGATCCCCATTGTCAGGGTGGGCTTTTTCGTTGCTAGGCATTCTGATAGGCTATGAAACTTTGGTTGGGCTGACCCTTACGTGTGTTGGCTGATAATATTTACTGGGCTGAGCAAACTAAACATGTCCTTATCATGTCCTTATCTAACATCTATGTACATCATATATGTTACATAGATGTTCTGTTTCAGCACATCAAGTTAATTAAAGACACTTATTGTCACTACGTAAGATGTTTTCAAAGGGGATATTAACCTTACTTAATCCAAAATATTCTACCATAATGGTCAGAAGGGCCGATGGTGCAAAATGGCAGCCTCGCTTCTGTAAGTTTGCCCCAGGGCAGCTGTGGCTACAACAGTAGCTTACCATTACCTGATATGGTGTGAATGAATAATGCATATGTGAAGCCTTTTTGAGAATCCTGAAAAGGGCTATATAAAATACCATTCATCATTATTTAGAGTAGTTTGTAATTTATGTGTATTTCTCCATATTTTGATACCATATGTCTAAATATGATCAATCAAAAACAAAAAAGTAGATTCCATGCATCTTTTTAATTTTTAAAGATATTGCAATTTTTATTGGAGTGCAAAGGTTTTTGGTACTCTTTGTACATTTTGTACCTACATTTTCCATGTGAGTTTACAAATATTCTTACCTCAATTACAATATTTTCTTCCCAAGAATCAGCCAAGTACAAATAAATGACAAGTAAAGAAGTTGGAATGAGATTTAGTATCAAAATACAAAAAAATGAAAACATTTAAATTTATATTTGATGTGATTGGAAAATGTGGGTTTTGATGTGATGTTTTTAATAAAGTATTTGTTGATAGATGAAATAAAAGAGATGATATGACTTTATTTATCCACAAAAGGAAATTAATTTGTCACAGTAGTTCAATTGACAAAAATCTAAAAAAAAAACAAAAAAACAAAACAAATGAAAGCATTTTTGTCTTTTTAGACAACCAGATTAAAAAAAAAAATCACACCTGTTGGTACAAATTGCCGCCTGTTGCACTTTTATTCACACTGTGGGTGCAGGAGTCACTGGCTGAATGAGCTGATCAAGATCCTTACTGTCTCATACCTTCAGAATCCAAAGTCCAAATAACAGCCCAGGGCTGTGCTAGTCCTCCTGACCAGCTTGTCCAGCTTCTTCTTGTCCCTCTCTGTTGTTCCACCACACCAAAGGCCCCTGCACTGAAAGTTGCTGATGCAAAAATGGTGTCAAAAACGATCTGTATCAGTGTCCTGGGCACATTGAAAGGCCTTACCCTAGGCTCATACTGGATCAGATTCGATTGCAGTGTGGAACCGATGCGGTTGCAGTGCGGAAAGCAGCGGAGGGTGACTCACACTGAATCTCACACAGGAAGTAGCACAATAAACACAACTTTAGCTTTGTTTATTCGTTCATTTCTTGTGTGTTTACACAAACTCACCTTTCATGCTGATAACATCTACAATTGTAGCCCAGACTTTGTCTTTTTTCTGTTTGCCTGATGTTACTTTTACAACTTCACCACTGCACACAGCGGGGGTCTGTGATGTGTTGCGGAGACCGTTCCTTTCAATGGAAAGGGTTCCTTTCAATGGAACGGATTCCTTTCGCCGCATAGCTCTGCAAGGGACATGGCACCACACCGCATCCAGAGTGAGCCACTCTCATGGTTTTAACTCTATAAAGCCCACGTATCATATTTGATTCGCAATTTTGTATTATTATTAATTAATTACTTAATAATTATTAAGTAATTAATTAATTACTTAATAATTATTTTTTCTTATTATTATTTAATTATTTTTCAAAAAAATAAGAATTTTCTGACATTTATTTCTTTGGGTGGGCTTTATAGGGTTAATGTTATGGAATGAGTCCAGGAGGATTGCGGAGTCTGCAATGCAGCCACACCACACCCAGCGTGAGTCAGTCCTTGGTCTGCTCAGGAGGTGGAGGCAACTTTGACCCTTCTTGTAAAAGACTACAGTGTTGTCTGACCTATGCAGTGTTGTCTGACCTATACATTACAATAAAGTGTAAAAATGAAAAGTCATAAGCTGAATTAAAAAAAAAAAAAACCCACCCAGTGGAAACATACCTGGATTTTATTTCATCGACTCAATGCCAAACGTATCATATTTGATACGCAACTTTCTGAGACCATTAGTTCATTAGTGTGAGATTTTTTACTAAAAAAAACCCTAATGTATACAATAAGATACTCGTAATGCACAACCAAACCACCAGGTGGGAGTATCCAGTGCGACATTGACCTGCAAGTGAGAGATTCAAAATGTCTACCTGCAACGAGCGATCCACACATGATTTTTAGTAATTTTTTTTCCAATGTGATGGACCAAACAGTGCAAATAGACAGGCACAAGGTTTTAAGTAAAAAAGGGGTCTTTTTATTGAACCCAAAAAATGTCAAATGTTTAACAATTATAAAAGAGGTCAAAATAACTAACTCAACTCAAGATAAGGTTTAACAAAAGAGAATTAACTCAAACAAACAGACCTCACTGACTGAGAACAGCATGACCTTAAATGAAAGAATACTAAACCACTGCCAACACAAAGAAAGGGGGTTTAACAAAACAGCTTAACTAAATCTAAGCTAACATAACCAATTTCACCCCTAAAGAAAATAAATGGTTCAGTCCAATTAGGTGACTCCAGCCCAGGACAGCAGGTGATCATTCGGCCCAGGAACTGGAGCACCTGCAAAACTCAAGAAAATCAAATTAATGTGAATCAACAACATAAATCAAACATGTGCACTAATCTAAACTTGTATTAAATCCAAAGTAAAGAAAAGTGGTTTAACAAACAAAATATCTAAATTATATTCATAAAGTGAATAAATTATAAAGTTTACAAACTAAATGGTTGTGTGGCTGTAGCCATCACATCCAATAAAGAAGAGTTTAGGGTGGGTAAAACTTGTAAATTGTTATTGAAATGTCTATAGAAATGTTCAATGGAGTGATGAAATATAAAATTACTGACTTAAATATTTTATGTAAAAATAAACCGTTTTGAAAAAGTCTGTATCAAATTTGATACTGTGTGCATATGAGGTAATTTATGAAAATGCAATAGTCATTTTAGATCATTTTGAGTGTTTTGCGTTCAAAGAAGCAAGATGCAGTACTTTATATCTTGTGGAAATAAATAAATTGAATATTAAACTGGCATTGTAAAGTATATTTAGACAATAAAATTTAATGTTTGGGAATTATAATGTGTTTTTATATGCTGTCTCATAGTTATTGAATGTTGTCTTGCTAATACTTGTTTTTTATTCTGTTTTAGTGAAACAAAATATCAATTTGACTTTGTGTATTTTTTAAGATGGCAAAAAAATTAAATGTCTGTGACGTGCTACAGATGATCATAGATGGAAACTCAAGCGACATTGAGCAGTTGGATGATGATTATGATGAGGATGTTGACTGGACTCCTACATCAATGCATACAGAGGAAAACTCAGAAAGTAGAGAAGGAGAGGAAATACAAGATGAAGACATGGGGCCAAGAGGGTGAAAAAGATAATTTAGAATCAATGCAGGACAAAGCAGAAGAGCAGTCAGTGAGAGGCAAAGTAAAAAGTAGAGAGTATTTGTGGAAGAAGAAAGATTTCGACCCTCCAGCTGTTGAGTTTGTTGAATTGGATGATGAAGATTCAGGTGATAGGCTTGACTGGACACCATTCACATATTTTAAACATTTTCTGAACAATGAAATGATAGAACACATTGCTGAACAAACAAACATATACAGTGTGCAGAAAGAAGGAAAATCAGTAAACACAACTGCTATGGAGATTGAGCAATGTTTGGGCATGTACTGTACATGCATATGGTCCTAGTACAGATGCCCAATGTTCAAGCCTACTGGGAGATGGAGACACGATACTCCCCAGTTTCTGATGTGATGTCTCGAAACCGTTTTCTGAAACTGCTGACACTGATTCACTTTCAGGACAACCTTAATGTGTCGGATGATGCCAAAAAAGACAAAATTTGAACATTTCCTTAGTGTACCTCCTGAAGAATGTCACGCCGTAGATGAAATTATGGTGCCTTTCAAAAGAAAATCACAAATGCGTGTGTATATGCCTAAAAAACCTCACAAGTGGGGTTTCAAGATGTGGGGACGTGCAGGACAAAGTGGCTTCCTGTATGATTTTGACATTTGCCAAGGAGCTGAGGAGCCTGGCAAAATGAAATCTGATGTGGGTATTACTTGAGATGTTGTTCTGAAGATGACTTCAACCCTTACAGCTGGAAAAAACCACAAGGTTTTTGCAGATAACTATTTTACATCAGTTTCTTTGGTAGAGCGCTTGAAAGAAAGAGGAATCTACTACATCGGCTTTGTCCGCATGAACAGAGTGAAAGGATGCAGCTTGATGGAAGAGAAAGAGTTGAAGAAAATGGGAAGAGGGTCTCTTGACTTCAGAGTAAACCAAGACAACATTGTAATCGTGAGATGGTTTGACAATAGAGATGTTAACTTGCTTTCCTCTTATGTCGGCATTGAACCTCTGGGTTATGTAAAGAGGTGGGATCGAAAATCCAAGACCAACATTATGGTTCCACGACCAGCCATTGTTGAAACTTACAACAAGTTTATGGGAGGAGTTGACCTTCTTGACATGTCACTTTATACGTTCAGCTTCAGATCCCGGAGATGGTACATATACATTTGGTGGCACACTGTCACAGTGGCAATAATCAATGCTTGGAATCTCTATAGAAGAGACCAGGAGAAATCAAAAGAAAAACCCATGCCTCTGCGAAGATTTCAAGCTGCTGTTGCCACTGCGCTCACAAAGGCAGGAAAGGGAAAGCTAAATAGTGGTCGACCAGCATCCTCAACAGATCTCGGAGCATCACCTCCTCCACAAAAAAGGAAATCTTCAAATGTGCCCCCTGATGTGGTCAAGGATGTCATTGGTCATTTCCCAACGTGGGAAATGCGACAGAGATGCAAACACTGCACAGGGAATCACTTTTCATATGTCTACTGTGAGAAGTGCAAGGTTCATCTTTCCCTGAATAAGGAAAGAAACTGTTTTCAGGCATATCACAATGACAAATAAAGGGCCATGAAAAACAATGAACCAAATCAAAGTTCTTTCATCATTTCCAGTTCCAGGTCTTCATTTGTTGGGCATGGTAAACTTTATTGAGCAAAGATCAATAAAAAAAAAAAAAAAACACCTTATGATGTTTAAATGTTTAAATTTTGAATGGCTTTCACATATACGTTTTGTACCGATACATTTGATTTGAAGCTCACTGTATCAAATATGATACAAACCAGAAATCATATATGCATATATATATATATATATATATATATTTATATACGTATATACAGTATATATATTTTTACAGAAGATGTATTAACGTTATTTTTCCAAAAAATTAGAATTTTCTGACATTTATTTCTTTGGGTGGGCTTTATAGGGTTATTGTGACGTGTAATATTTTTTGTACTGAAGTTTAATTGGAAGTAGGAAGTATTACCTTAAAAAAAAAAAAAAAAAAAACTTTTCTTCCAGATATAATTAAGTAAAACTACATTTAAGCAATATCTAGATTTTAACGTTATTGTTAAAACACGATGAGAGGGGAACGGCTGAGATGTCTTGATATTTCGATTGCAAAATCTTGAGGGATTTCACAGTAATGTTTGTATGACTTGCCATGGTTGCCATGGTCATAGCAGAAACTTTGGTCTTCAGGCACTCTGTTTTGGACAAACTGAATAGAATCTTGTTGCTAGGTAGCATTACTTACAATTGGCGATTCCACTTTATGATCTCACTCATTTGCAAATAGAACAGCTGTTCCAAACTTAAAAGGCCCAATGCGAGAATGGTTTCAATGCGTTGTTTTACTGACTAAAATACGCGGCTGCTTTTAGTTTTACTGACTGCTGACATTTGTGGACTTAAATTGTGTCGTATTAATAATGAAAACAAGAAAAAGTCAGACAGAAGAAGAACATGGTGATAAAGGTAAGTCACAAATCCACAAGAAAAGTTTTACTTATCCAGGTTACTTGGTTTTGATTTGAGTTACTAGTGAAAAAGAACTTTGTATTAGGCAACTGCACAGCAAATCCCTGACTGTTGAATTTTTTTCAGGCCACAGACCTTTTAAAACACAATTCAGCACCTGTCCACGGGATAACCACCAAACATTCAAATGGTAAAGAAGTACCTCGAATTCAGAGCCCATTTCTTTAGGCAGCTCACTGAAGATGCGGTGCCTCAGGGCTCTATTTTGCACTTAGTTCACACATTCCACTACAATTTTCAATACTTCTGCCATTTTGGGCGGCAAGGTTTTTGTTGCACACGCATGCCTGTGCAGAATGCAATGCGTAACAATGATTAGTGGTGCATCGGCTTTTACTAGCGCACCAAAACTCGACTTTCTTCCCAGCATCACTGGAGTTCCGTCCGTACAAACTGCAGAAACCATACAGTATCTCATGAAAGGTTGTTGTCTCTGAAGAAGTCATCCACAAGCTTCTTCACATCAGCTGCCTTAGTTGTTGTTGTAAGAGGCTTGCAAAATAAAAACTCTTCTTCTATTATGTCGTCTTTCACATAGCGCACAAAAACGGCAAACTGGCTTAGATTGGAAACGTCGGTGGTCTCGTTAAGTTGAAGGCTGAATTTTGCCGGGCTTGAAATCAGATCCGCGAATACTTGAGCCAAAATGTCTTTACTCATGCATTCTATTCTGTTGCTGATGGTGTCATTTGAAAGAGGAATTTGGGATAATTTACCTTCAGCTGCTGTTCCGAGTAACAGATTTGCCATCTTTAACGCAACTGGTTTTACGAGTGTTTCGCCAATGGTGTTCAGTTTGCCCTGCTTTGCGATCAGATAAGCAACTTCATACGATGCTGTGAAGATCGGTTTGTTGATGGGTACAAACTCAAGAGCGGGCAGAGTGACCGTTTCGTCGAATCTGGCTCTCTTCACCTTGAATTCAGCAAGTGTTGTGTTCTTGTATTCCCAATCTCCATGCAGCTTCAAGAAGTGTTCCTTCCATTTTGCAGGTGCGAGACTAGAGTTGCTGAACTTGGCATTGCAAATCATGCAGATGGGACGCTGACTCCCGTCACGTTCCCTCATAGATGTACATCCATGTTTTACATATTCGTCCGGCCACTTTCTTTTTTTGCCCGACATAGTTAGCATGGATTAAAATATTCCGTAAGAAATCACACGACACACTGACAGTCACACGTTGTGGCGGTTGGAGGTGGACGTAGGGTTGGCGTCACTAACGCTAACCCAACGTCACTGACGCACACAGCTGGTCAGGTGGAGGGTTGTTAAAGAAGGTGTTGTTAAACAAGAAGTGATACGCTGGCAGCGCATCCACTCCGTTACAGCCGTTTTACAATGTGTCATCACTGTGGGTAAAAGTACCAGTTCCCCGCTGCCACGTCGTGTGTCCGTATGGCCATCGATCCTTAAGATCGCCAGCCGCAGGAGCTTATTTGCCTGGATCGGCGCTCGGGATATAACAGGCTAATTTCGGTGTGTGGTCCCAACTGAGAAGGAGGTCTCACTCTGCTGCTTATCCAGCGCTCTCAAAGCAGACCGGTAGGGCGTCTCACTCAGACACATATACAGCCCTCTCTAACCAGTCTGATAGGGAGGTCTCACTCTGCTGCATAAACCAGCGACCTCAAAGCGGACCGGTAGGAAATCCCAGACCAGGAAGCTTTCAATGACTGTGCCCACTAAGTGCAGACTAGACTGAAGGGTGGACCTCTGCGGCGGAGGCTCCACCAAACCCCTGAGACCAAGTCACCTAACCCATAGGGTTTGATCAAACCCAGGTTAAAAACCACTGATCTAAGGGAAAAACAGGAGTGGATGTCACACAAAATTTACATGAGAGTACATGAGATTTTTATTCACCTGCTTTGGCTCCACCTGTTCCATTTTCTCACTGCATATGGCAATGTAATCTGCAAACATCGGAGTCCATAGAGATTCCTTTCTTTCTTCATCTGTCTGCCTCTCCATCACCATAGCAACAAAAAGGGACACAAACCAGCTGTTGTAATCCCACCTCCACTCTGAAGTCCTTTGTCACACCCCAGCACACCTCAAACACAGTGTTCATACATGACCTACAAAGCTCTAACGTATATCTCTCATTAGATGTTTTTCTCAACCAGGGCATAAGCCAGGGCAGTGTAGAGAGTTCCTACAAACTTTTATTGCTACTACCGGCTTTAGTTTAAATTTGTGTTTTCACCATTACAACACAATGATATTATGATGACCAAACTTTAAATAAAATAACATATTTGGCTTTTTTTATTTGTGTTAGGGAAATAAAGATTTCACAACCACTGGAACCAGGAAACAAGTGTGTTCCCCCCCAAAAAGGTTGAAAAGTTTACCATGCACCAAGATAATTGAGAAAGCAGTCCTGAGTTGTGTGTTTAAACAAGATGCTCAGATGGCAACCTGTAGTAGGTTTATCATTTATATTTATATATAGATATATATACTGTATATAGACAGCAGTGTAATAGTGACAGTTTTTGTCAAATTACCATAGAGAAGTTAATAGAAACTCACTCTTTTTGGTATTTTTGTCATTGTTAGATAATAATAATTTACCAACCCAAAAACTTGAAGTGCAGACAAAAGTACCAACTAGCACAAGCGAAATGAAGACTGCGCCATCTACCTTCCTGGAAGAGACATTCTCCAATAGTGAGTATAAACATGAACCATTATTAACAAACCTTGGTAGATTTATAGTTTTTATTAAATCATAGCAAGGGATTTTATAAAATTTTAGATATTTAATTTTAATTTATGCATTCTAATTTATTTAAACGAAAAAAAAAAAATTCTTTGACCTTTTTTCCCTCTGAGAGTGATCAATCACCTGCTGACATTTATATGTGTTGCTCTTATTCACAGACTCTGATCACACTTATTTTACAGCACCGTGTGTGCCTGTAGGCTATTTAACCCAACAAAATCAAGCCAGTCACATCGAAGACAACTCCAGTTTTGAAATAACCCTTAGGGAAGCTGGAAAAAAAAATAAAAGACGCGAAGAAAGTATGTATTTAGCGATTATGGTTTGTAAATATGATTGTAGTTTTTGCTACATATGTGAAGTTATGTCCAAAACTTTTTAGATGATTAGTGAATCTAATTATGTGTTTGTTTAAAGTAAATTTTTATGCTACATACGAACAAAAGGAGTCCCTTGGTGAAGGAGGCTGTGGAGCAGTGTATGCAGGATGCAGAATAGCCGACAAACTCCAGGTGTGTCTCACATACTCATATTTAAGATACTCACAAATTTAAAACATTTTTCAATTAATTTAGATCCAGACCATGGAAAAGTCTAATTCCACTCTGGTTTTATTTTACAGGTTGCAATAAAGCACGTTGAAAAAAAATATGTGCTTTGCACATACAAAGACAAGTGCAATCAAAAGCATTCAATTGAGGTTGCTGCAATGTTAAAACTGCAAGCCACATCAGCCAATTCTCCAGGGAGTTCAGTACCAATAAAACTACTGGAATGGTACGACCTGGATGATGAATTGATTCTTATTATGGAAAGGCCCATGCCTTCAATGGATCTCCGCATGTACATAAATAAACATGGAGGAAAACTCCCAGAGTCTAAAGCGAAAGTAAATGCATTTTTGTCAAGATTTCCTACATTTGAGTTTTCAAGGAGACAACAATATTTTATTTTCATCTCTATAGAGGTTGAGATCAGTCTTACACCAGTTTGTATAATATGGATGAATTAACTCATTTTTGTCTTTTTCAGGCTGTAATTAAACAGTTGATAGATGCTGCAGTTCACCTGCAGAACAATAACATATTTCATCGCGATATTAAGCCACAAAACGTACTTATTGAGACACAGTCTAACATTCCCCGTGTTCGTCTTCTGGACTTTGGTCTAAGCATTTTTGCTGAACAAAAGATGGAGCCCCGCTGTTTTTTTGGCACACCAAACTATGCACCACCTGAATGGAAAAATTGTCGTGTCTATAGCGCTGGGCCAACAACAGTGTGGCAAATAGGGATAGTGCTTTTTGAATGCCTCCACCAGGCTCGGTTTAATTCCACCGATTTTCTTAATAGAAAGCTGGAAATAGCAACTGCTGCTTCAATGCGTAAGATACATATCCAGCAAACATATGTTCTTTGCATTTTGGGCTAAACTATTGCGACAAAACTAGTTTTGTTCTTTCCTGTCTTCTAGAATGCATTGACTTTCTTGAGAAATGTCTCACCCGGAATCCTGAAAATCGTCCAAAACTGGAGGACCTGATGCAACACCAATGGCTGGCCTAAAATGCCATTGAGATGTTTCCAATAAAAATAAAGTATTGTTGGAATGTGTCCTATGTTTATTTACGTTTGCATACTTTATGCATACATATTGGTGCCTGTCATGAAGGTAACCTTTTAGCCAGGTGTGAGCTGATCCTCTGTCACCATATCTTTCTAGTTTTCTCAGAAGCAATGAATGGTCAATGGTGTCAAAGCCCTTAGATAAATAGATGAATACACTAACTGTGTTTTCTTTACTATCCATACACCTCTACTGTTCCCTCTACTAAATTCCTCTACTGACTCCATATTTGTCATCGAAGTAGACAGACCAGATCTAAAACTATACTGATGAGTGCTTAACAAATATTTTCGATCAAGCCAGGCTTGAGGAGAAGGATCGGCAGGAGGGCAAAGGTCACTAAAGACAACAGGTTTAAGCAGGGAGACATGGAACGTGGGATGGATGCAAAGAGAAGAGGGCAAGTCAAGACGGACTGCTGTGGGACTCAAAACCTTAGAAATCCGGAAAGGTCCTAGGTATCGAGGCGAGAGTTTACGGGAGTCAGTTCTGAGAGGGATATCCTTAGCAGATAGCCACACTGACTGACCTTCCTGGTAGTTAGGGGCCCAGGCACGGCGCCTGTCAGCCCACATCTTAGTACTGACAGAGGTCTTGAGTAATGCAGCCGGGACTTTCTTCCAGATGTTATGACAGCGGCGGAGATGATGTTGGATAGGGGGAACCGCTAACTCCTGCTCCTGTTCTGGGAAGAAAGGGGGTTGATAACCAAAAGAGGCCTCAAATTGTGACATACCAGTTGCCGTGGAGACCAGGGAGTTATGGGAATACTCAACCCGAGGCAGATACGTGCTCCAAGTGGTGGAATTGGAAGATGCAACACAGCGCAGAGCAGATTCCAGGTCCTGATTAGCCCTTTCAGTCTGTTTGTTAATCTGGGGATGGAAACCCGTAGAAAGACTTACAGATGCGCCAAGTGCTTGACAGAAATCTTTCCAGACCTGGGAGGTGAATTGTGAACCCCGATCAGAGACTATATCAACAGGTATTCCATGAAGCCTGAACACATGGTTAACCAGTGAATCAGCAGTTTCTTTGGCTGTGGGGAGTTTAGGTAGGGCAATAAAATGGGCTGCCTTGGAAAAGCGGTCAACAACAGTGAGAATGGTGGTGTTTCCATTAGAGGGTGGTAAACCTGTCACAAAATCAACTGTTATGTGGGACCAGGGCCTAGAAGGAACTTCCAGTGGCTGAAGTAATCCAGCAGATTATTTGTGACCGGGTTGCTATAAGCACATTTTGGACAGGCGGCAACATAGGACCGAGCGTCTTTATCCATGGAAGGCTACCAGAAGGTTTGTTTGAGCAGGGACAGTGTGCGGCTTACTCCTGGATGGCAGGCAAAACGGCTGGTATGTACCCACTGCAACACCTCGGAACGGGGGGAATCTGGAACAAAACTCTACCAGGAGGGCCAGAACCTGGATCAGGCTGAGATTGTTGAGCCTCTTTAATAGTGTTTTGGATTTGCCAGGAAATTGCAGCGACCACACAAGTCGGTGACAAAATGGATTCAGGTTCACCGGTTTGTTCTTCGACATTATGCAGTCTAGACAGGGCATCAGGCTTTGTGTTTCTGGATCCAGGTCGAGAGAAAATTGTGAAATTGAATCGGATGAAGAATAACGCCCAGCGGGCCTGGTGGGGATTCAACCTCTTGGCGGACTGAATATAAGCCAAGTTTTTATGATCTGTCCAGACCAAAAAAGGATGCTCAGCCCCCTCCAGCCAATGTCTCCACTCCTCCAAAGCCATCTTTACAGCTACTAACTCACGGTTTACAACATTGTAATTTCTCTTGGCTGGAGAAAGACGTCGAGAGAAGAAAGCGCTTGGATGCACGTGTCCACTGATCGGACCGATCTGAGGTCTTCTAATTCCTAACCTACAGCCTCACGCTCGCACTCTTCAGGTTTTAAGCAGAGTTCCGTCGTGTCACAGCAGAGTTTTTATACAATGTGTGGCGTCACATACCATAGGCAGGTGCTTCTAGCTCTAATATTCCTCTCTAACACTTTCTAACCCTAGCGACACCTTTTGCACCAATGAATAAACTGACCATAGACCTCCACTTAACCTCACATTTTGGAAGCTGTCAGCTCAACCCCTCCCTTACAGCCGATGTAGTTACATGAGTTTAGACACAATAAAGAATCACTGAAATGTTTGACAATCTTGAAATGATCACCCAAAACCATTTGATATCTTACAAAGAACATTCCAACATTTCAACATAAAGAATAAATCAAAATAAAAGCATAAAAGAAAACAAAATAATTCATGTATAAGTAAAGAATAATAACTAATATCTAAATCAAATAATAGTTTCTAAAATCTAAGCAAAAAATAGATTCTGATATCTAGGCATAACATAAGAGTTCTAATATCTAGGTATAAAAATAATATAATGAATAAGTAATAGCAACCAGGCATTCTATCATAGAAACGGGCCACACCTTTTCGACACCTTAACATGCCCACTCTCGATAATGAAACCCAGAAAACTAACCTTAGATGATAGAAAAACACATTTCTCAGCTTTCACGAATAGTTTGTTTTCCAGCAGTCTCTGTAAGAGCTGATGAACATGAACCTGATGCTCCCCCTTGTTCCACGAAAAAAATTAAAACGTCATCTAGGTAGACAAGCACAAAGCGATTGAGAAAATCCCGCAGCACATCATTAATCAGAGACTGAAAAACAGCTGGAGCATTAGTTAGCCCGAATAGCAAAACAAAATATTCAAAGTGTCCATATTCAAAGTCTTCCATATGCGTACCGGATGATAGGCATTTCTGAGGTCCAATTTTGTAAATATGATGGATCCCTGGAGGGGTGTGAAAGCTGAATGCAGGAGTGGCAAAGGGTATTTGTTTTAACAGTGACATCATTGAGTCCCCGATAATCAACATAAGGTCTTAGCGATGAATCTTTGTTGGGAACAAAAAAGAAACCATCACCGAGTGGGGAAGTGAAGGGCTGTATCAAACCAGAGGCTAGGGACTCTTTAATATACTTCGCCATAGCATCCCCTTCAGCCCTGGACAAATTGTACAACCTGCTGGTAGGTAGTTTAGCACCAGGAGTCAAAACTATGGAACAGTCATACGGACAATGAGGGGGCAGGGACAGAGCCTTGGATTTACTGAAAATGTTGCTCAGATCATGGTGCTCATCAAGGACGTTAGATAGATCCACTACTTCTAGAATGGGTTCCACTGGGGCATTGTCTCTCTTTGCTGGAGTTAGTGCAGATGCAAGACAGTTAGCATGACAGTTGTTGCTCCAGCTACTCACCCTTCCTTCTGTCCAGTCAATAACAGAGTTGTGCTGGAACAACCAGGGAAAACTGAGGGTCAAAGGCGTGGTAGGAGCAGACAGGATGTTAAACTGCTATCCATTTATCCAAAAAGTTCTCTTCAGCACCCAAGTCAATTAAGGCCAACAGTGGCAGTGTGACAGTCTTGTAACATAGTGTGGCCTGTATCTGGAACCCGTTTTTAGTTTTCCAAGTGGGGTTGGATTGGCTCGTCTGCAACCCCACGCTTACTGATGAGCCCTTTCTTTTGGCCGTGTTGGACATGATGCCAGAAAGCGACCCGGCTTTCCACAATACAGACATTCTCCTGCCAGCCTTCGCCTTTGGCACTCCTCAGGGGTTAAGCGCGCTCCTCCAAGCTGCATGGGTTCTGGAGCAGGGGGAGCAGGAGTAGGAGAGTTGTCTGGACCAAAAGCGGCTGAAGAGGGGCTGGCTTGTACCCCAGGAGAGGCTGCTGTAAACCGATTCAATAGTCGCCCCTCCCCGTTCTCTGTGGCGCGTCCGGAGGTGATTGTCAATCCTGTTGGCTAGAGAGACCAGAGAATCCAAGTTGGGAGGTTCATCCTTGGACATAAGCTCATCATTTACTTGCTCACTCAAACCCTTCTTAAAGGCTGCCCGCAAGGCCTGCTCGGTCCAGTCTACTTCAGCTGCCAAAGTCCAGAACTCAATGGAATAATCCGAAACAGATAGAGGAACTTGTGATAAAGACATCAATCGAGATGAAGCATCAGATTGGTAATCTGGGTGATCAAATACACGTTTGACTTCCTTCACAAAAGCCACATACGTAGCTGGTCTGGTCCATAGGTCTATTGGAGAATCTAGCTTCAGCCCACTTGAGTGCTTTTCCTCTCATAAGTCCCAACGTGTATCAAATCCTGCTGATGTCTGAGGTAAAGGTGTTTGGTCTTTGATCAAAAACAATGCCACATTTGAACAAATATCCCCGGCAGAAGTGAGACTGACCTGAGAATGGTTCTGGATCAGTTGTAACAAAATCCCGTGTTGCTGGTAATTCAACTGGGGAACTGGATTGAGCTGTAGCCCTGTCAGCTTGGAGAGACAGATACTCTGAGAGTTGATGAGTGAGTTCAAACAAGGTTCAGATACTTTGTTCATGCTGTCCCAGTAGTATTCCCTGATGAGAAACAGCATTGTGAATAACTCTCTGGTCTGGGTTTGTGTCAACAGGGTTCATGTTATGGCCAGATCGTTCTGTCATGTGTAGTGGAGCTGAGGCCAAAAATATACCCTTGACACAACAGACAAGCTCAGATGAAAAATCACAAGCAGATTTGCAGTGGGGCAAAAAAGTATTTAGTCAGCCACCAATTGTGCAAGTTCTCCCACTTAAAAAGATGAGAGAGACCTATAATTTTCATCATAGGTGTACCTCAACTATGCGAGACAAAATGAGAAAATAATTCCAGAAAATCTCATTGTCTGATTTTTAAACAATTTATTTACAAATTATGGTGGAAAATAAGTATTTGGTCACCTACCAACAAGGAAGATTTCTGTCTCTCACAGACCTTTAACTTCTTCTGTAAGAGGCTCCTCTGTCCTACTACTCGTTACCTGTATTAATGGTACCTGTTTGAACTCTTTATCTATATAAAAGACACCTTTCCACAACCTCAGGCAATCACACTCCAAACTCCACTATGGCCAAGATCAAAGAGCTGTCAAAGGACAACAGAAACAAAATAGTAAAAAAAGTACACCTGCACCAAGCTTGGGAGACTGAATCTGCAATAGGTAAGCAGCTTGGTGAGAAGAAATCAACCGTGGGAACAATTATTAGGAAATGGAAGACATACAAGACCACTGATAATCTCCCTCGATCTGGGGCTCCCCACAAGATCTCGCCCCGTGGGGTCAAAATGATCACAAGAATAGTGAGCAAAAATCCCAAAACCACACGAGGGGGCCTATTGAATGACCTGCAGAGAGCTGAGACCAAAGTAACAAAGGCTACCATCAGTAACACACTATGCTGCCAGGGACTCAAATCGTGCAGTACCAGACATGTCCCCCTGCTAAAGGCAGTACATGTGCAGGCCCGTCAGAAGTTTGCTAGAGAGCATTTTGATGATTCAGAAGATGACTAGGAGAATGTCACATAGTCAGATGAAACCAAAATAGAACTTTTGGTAAAAACTCTACTTGTCATGTTTGGAGGAGAAAGAATGTCGAGTTACATCCAAAGAACACCATATCTACTGTAAAGCATGGGGATGGAACCATCATGCTTTGGGGCTGTTTTTCAGCAAAGGGACCAGAATGACTGATCTGTGTAAAGGAAAGAATGAATGGGGCTGTGTATCGTCAGATTTTGAGTGAAAACCTTCTTCCATTAGCAAGGACATTGAAGATGAAACATGGCTGGGTCTTTCAGCATAACAATGATCCCAAACACAATGCCCGGGTAACGAAGGAGTGGCTTAATAAGAAGCATTTCAAGGTCCTGGAGTGGCCTAGCCAGTCTCCAGATCTCAACCCTAAAGAAAATCGTTGGAGGGAGTTGAAAGTCTGTGTTGCCCAGCGACAGCCCCAAAGCATCACTGCTCAAGAGGAGATCTGACTGGAGGAATGGGTCAAAATGCCAGCAACAGTTTGTGAAAACCTTGTGAAGACTTAAAGAAAACATTTGACCTTTGTAATTACCCACAAAGGGTAGTATCAAAGTATAAAGTACAAAGTATCGAGATGAACTTTTGTTATTGACCAAATGCTTATTTTCCACCATAGTTTGCAAATATTTTTTTTAAAAATCAGACAATGTGATTTTCTGGATTTTTTTTTTTACCATTTTGTTTCTCATAGTTGAGGTATACCTATGATGAAAATTATAGGTTTCTCTCATCTTTTTAAGTGGGAGAACTTGCACAACTGATGGCTGACTAAATACTTTTTAGCCCCACTGTATTAGGTTGATAAAAAGTCCAAATAAAGAAGACAAAAAAGATAAACTAGGAAGGTTCTGATGTAGGAGCTGGAGCCAAAAACTGGATAACAGGTCAAGCATGATAAACGATCTGGCGAAGAGTATGTCAAAAACCGTTCCATTTATGCTCCAGCAGATGAGTAGATTAGTTTCAGGTGTGACTTGTTGCACACACAAAGACAGGAGGCAGTGGGGAAACAGGACACAGAGGGGGAACAGACTACTCTCCTGACAAAACCAAGAATAAGACTATGTTAAATTATGTAAAATTTTTTTTTTTTAATAAATATAACATGAACAGTAGAGGTAAGATCAATATTTTCCTTCTACATTTTACTGTATTTACACAATTTAACCCTTGTATTATGTTGATAAATAATTACATTGATTATGTTGCGGGTCATTTTGACCCGTGCAGTGTAAATCCATGCAAAACAGTAAAAAAACAGGTTAAACCAATCAAATTTTTATTTTGGATTTTATGTACATTGTAAAAAGGAACAAACAATAACTTTTTTTTTTTCATCAGAACTATTTGTGTGTCAACTTGCTTTATTGTCAATGTTCAACACTTTCCATGTTCTCCGCATGATGGACATAATGTAACTGTGTGTTTTCTGCAGATGTAATTCTTGCATTTCACACAAATGGTACTTGTTTTACTGTCATCTCGGGAAGGACAGACCTGGCATCTTTTTCGTTTCTTCACACCTGTATCCAGTGGATCATTTGCAGATTGGTTGGGTGGCATGAGCCTGACTTTTTCAATGACAGCTGCAGCTGCTGGAGTTTTGGGTGGTCTGAATCGACTCTGCATCCTCGGAGTGACAAGTGCTTTGCCAAGTTGCTCCAGGAAAAGCCGTCGTCGAAACAATTTGCCGGCATTCCATTCATGGTTGATATGAGTCCACAGGCCATAGGCATTGTACGCAGACACATTGACAATGTTGAAGAAAATCGACATTGTCGACAATGTTGAAAAAGTCAGGCTCATACCACCCAACCAATCTGCAAATGATCCACTGGATACAGGTGTGAAGAAACTAAAAAGATGCCAGGTCTGTCCCTCCCGAGATGACAGTAAAACAAGTACCATTTGTGTGAAATGCAAGAATTACATCTGCAGAAAACGACTAGCTTGTCGGCGCACCTAGCTTCCTTGTTTTGTTTGATTGCGCTAACCACTGATTTAAACACACAATGCAATGTTTACTTTGTTTATAGGGGTCTATAAGAGGTGTCACTTTTAAGTATGCATAAGTTACAACTTACCTAACTCACTGAACATTTTGTATTTATTTTGCATTGTTTTACTTTGTACTATGTTTGCTGTTTTGTGCAAGTTAAAGCTCGGCAGGGTTGTCTTTTTTTTTTTTTAACTAATAACCTGCATCATTCTCAGTAATAAACCCACGATTGTTAAAGTAAGGATGTGACGGAGCAGAGATAGCAGTGCACACACACACACGCGCGCGCGCGCACACACCCACCACTGCTTCTTACACTCCGACACCAGTGGCAGGTTTTACAGGATATTATTATTCACTGGGAGAATAGTCGCTGGGCTCCCACTTTGCACCATAGGGGTGTCAAACCGGGGCAAACGGCTGTTTTAATTCCCTTTGGGATTGGCAGGCGGAAGTGTCTGAAGGGTCTCTACCACCGTTGAATCCAACCAGCCCATCGGACCAAAGAGCAGGTTGGAGAAGCAATCATTTTGGAGCAACTTCTTCACGTTCTACCGGCGGAAGTGAGAACCTGGGTCAAAGAGCATGAACTGGGTGATGGATCTGAGGCTGCAAGATTGGCTCTGCAGTATCTCAACGCTCGGAAAGGAGGACCTCCTACACGATCAACGATGACCAACCGACATGGCTCCACAATCAACCAGCATGGCTCAAGCCACTATGGACGTACATCCACCCATGCTTTCGACACCACCGCGTGGGATCATACAAAAAGCATCACTAAGACGTCGCCGAGGTATTACCAGCACTGCGACTTCACATCCCGGAACGGGTAAGACATTGATTTGTTATTATTGTCAGCAAGCAGAACACAAAGCTTCTTTCTGTATGTCCAGTGAAGAAATCAAAAGTAACTGGGGCTTGCTATGTGCCCAGAAAAGAGGTGGAGCCAACAACGAATGACGGTATTGGGAAGAGAACTTATAAAACTGTGCCTGTGAATGGTGAATCGCTATTAGCATTAATGGATAGTGGAAGCTTTACTTCCCTGATTCATGAAAGTTTGGTACTCATTGGCAGTCTGGACTATGGTCTGGACTGTGGTCATTTGACCAAAGTGCCAAATGTGGACCAATGTGGACAAGCACGCTTATCCTCAAACAGAAATAACTGTACACATTAATGAACAGCTTTATCTTCTGACTGTTGGTGTGGTTGATAACGTCCCGGTGAACCTACTTTTGGGAAGAGACATACCAGTGTTGGTATCTCTCTTGCAAGAGGAAGGGTCAAAAAGTGTTTGTATGATGGACACTGCTAATGAGGTTAATACTATGTGCAATGACTGTGTATCTTGCCCAGTAATTATCCAGTTGCCCTCACATCTCATGTGATGAAAGTGCTGGAGAGGCTGGTGTTAGCTCACATGAGACCGCTGGTGAATTCCTGTCTGGACCCCCTGCAGTTTGCCTACCGGCCGCGCCTGGGATTGAGGATGCCGTCATCCATCTGCTGCAGCGAGCTCATTCACATCTGGATGGTGGTGGGGACATGGTGAGAGTCACCTTCTTTGATTTCTCTAGTGCCTTTGACACCATCCAGCCCTCATTACTGGGTGATAAGCTGCGGCTGATAGGTGCTGGTAAGTCCATCGTCTCCTGGATCACTGATTACCTGATGGACAGGCCACAGTTCGTCCGGTTGGGCGAAGTCCTGTCTGATGTGGTTCTGAGTGGTGTAGGAGCCCCACAGGGCACTGTGCTCGCTCCATTCCTCTTCACATTGTACACCTCAGATTTCCAGCCTAACTCGGAATCATGCCACCTACAAAAATTTTCTGATGACTCTGCAGTTGTATGGTGTACAAGTGGTGGACAGGAGGAGGAGTATAGCAGAGTGGGAGACAGATTTGTGGAGTGGGCTGGAGAGAATCGCCTGCTGCTCAATGTAGACAAGACCAGGGAGATGGTGATTGACTTCCGGAAGAACAGATCTGCCTTGCGGCCCCTCTACATTCTGGGTAGGGATGTGGAGGTTGTGGAGGAGTACAGATACCTGGGAGTGACCATTGACAGCAGACTGAACTGGAGGAGCAACTGTACTACTGTGTATAAAAAGACCTGCAGCCGACTTTACTTCCTAAGAAAGCTGAGGTCCTTTAATGTGTGCAGCGAGATGCTGGGGACCTTCTATAAGTCTGTGGTGGCCAGCACCTTGTTCTTCTCTGTCATCTGTTGGGGGAGCAGCATTGCAGCCAGTGACGCCAACAGACTTAATAAACTGATAAGAAAGGCTGGCTCTGTCATTGGCTGCCAAGAGGACAACTTGAAGCAGTGGTGGAGAGGAGGTCACTGAATAAACTTTTATCCATTGTGGACAACCCAGACCATCCTCTCTACCCACTTCTGGACAAGAAGCTGAGCTCCTTCTCCAAAAGGCTAAGACAGCTCCGCTCAAAAACCACCCAGTACCAGAAATCTTTTATTTCCAACACAATAACACTTTATAATAACTCACAGAATAGCAAATAACTGGTTCATGCTCATGTAGTTCATCACTGTTTGTCACTTTATGCTTCTTATGTCACTTTTTTTTTACCTCCTTATGCACTTACAGTCCGTATTGGCCTCAGTGTTTTGTCACATTATTCTTTCTATTTTATCATTTTCATATTTCATTATTTTTTATTTGTCCTTCTTGTATATATACTGTCTATTTCTTTCTTTCTTGTTTGCTGCTGTAACGCACAAATTTCCCAAGTGTAGGATCAATAAAGTAATTCTAATCTAATCAAATCTAATTACCCAGGCACAGGCAAAAACTGGTGTTATGCCTTTACCAGACTTGGATGATAGTCTATGTGAACAAAGTTTTTTGTTGCCAAAAAAGTCTAGACAGCGGCGACGCTTTGAAAAGCAACTTGGTATCACTGAACATCTTGTATAAGGTTTGAATACTGAAAAAAATGTGGGATATACCTGAAAATAAAACAGAGTTACAAAAACAGGATGACACCTTGAAACAGCTGTTTAACAAAGTGAAGAATGTGGACAATATCAAACATGTGGGAAAGGATTGCTTTATTGTTGAAAATGGTATATTGTATGTGATTAATGACAACCACAAACGTCTGGTAATCCTGGTTAACTGTAGACCTATGACCATGCATTTAGCTCACACAATTTCATGGGCGAGGCACCTTGGGTGCCACAAAACATACATTTGTGTTAGCTCACAATTTTGCTGGCTGTCTTTTCTGCTCTTTGCCTACAGAGAGGTTACCCAGGCATCCAAGAGTTTTTTTTCACCGTTCGTGCTGTTGTACGGTTGGGATGTCCAAGGGCCAATTGATCTTCTCAGCAAAACCTGCCAGTGAAATAACAGAAACGGGTGTGGTGCAATTAATCCTGCAGTTCTATTACTTTTCCCTCTTCTTGTGAAACTCTTGTGTCGCTCATCATACCTGATACTTTTCTCCACCCGTTCCAGCCTGCCTGCACACGCTTCTTCACTTCTTTCCACACTCTCCATTGCTCAGGACTGTTGATCCTAGATACTTCAAATCTTCCACCTTCTTTATCTCTTCTCCCTGTAACCTGACTTTTCCATTTGGGTTCCTCTCATTTGCACACATGTACTCTGTCTCACTCTGACTAATCTCCATTCTGAACCTTGTCGTTACAAAATACAGCAATTGCATTACAGTTTGGAGTCTAAACCAATTCAGCGACAATTTGAGTTGGGGGATTTGTTAATCTATTTATTGCTGCAAAAAGGACACGAGAGTTATTATGATCAGTTTTTTAGAGAAATACATCTGTCTGGTTTTAAGTAAATTCTGACTGCAAACATGCAGCTTTTCTTTATAAATTTTGCAATGAATCTGGAGCTGAAATTTTTGCCATTTACAATCAGTTTTTCAGCACTCCTGTTTTTGTGCCCTGGCCGACTCATCATTTCTCCAAGGTGCTTTCTGCCAATTTCTAATTGTTTTAACCTTCATTGGGGCAATGGCACCCAGAGCATTCTGAATACAAGATGGAACAGAGTTAATGAAATCATTAATATAAAAACTTGATAAATTATCAAACTTAATCATTTCCATGAACTGTACACGTCTGTTGTCATTTATGAGAGTTCTGTGAATTACTGCCAGTCTAGGGGGTAGCCTGGGAGTAACAGTAAGGTCACAAAACACACAGAAATGATCAGGTAAGGCAATGTCAGACACATTCACATTCGAAACATTAACTCCTTTAGTAGTGAGGAGGTTCAGAGTGTGACCTCTGCTATGGGTGGGATCTCTCACATGTTGAGTCAAACCAAAGGTAAAGAAGGCTGGAGGTAAAAAAGAAATTCAGATAGGGTGATGAGCCTGAAACTACAAATTGAAGGGTGATGTTCAATATTGTATGTGGTTGTGCTCCACAAGTATGAAGGGAGTGCAGAAGACTAAATGGTGGAAGCTGAAAAAGGAAGCGTGCTGCTTGAACTTTATAAAGGAGTTAAGACAGGCTATTGGTGGGCAGGAGAAGCTTCCAGATGACTGGACAACTACAGCTAATGCGATCAGGGACACAGGCAAGAGAGTACTTGGTGTGTCATCTGGAAGGAAGATAGATAGAGGGCCTCGGTGGTGGAATGAGGAATTACAGGACTGTATCAAAAGAAAGAGGCTGGGTGAGAAGAAGTGGGACACTGAGAGGACTGAGGAGTGTAGGCAAATTACAGGGAGATAAAGGGTAAGGTTAAAGTAGAGGTGGCAAAGGCAAAACAAGTAGCCTATGACGACCTACAGTATACGCTAGGCAGAACAGCAAGGAGGGAGAGATGGACCTATACAGGTTGGCAAGACGGAGAGACAAAGATGGGAAGGATGTGCAGCAAGTTACTGTAGAGTAATTAAAGACAGGAATGGATGTCTTTTGACAGATACCAGTGATGTGACGGGAAGATTGAAAGAGTACTTTGAAGAGTTGATGAATGAAGAAAAAGAAAGACAACAAAGAGTAGAAGACGTTACCATAGTGGACCGGAAAGTGGCTAGGATTAGTAAGGTAGAAATAAAGAGGGCACTGAAGAGGATGAAGAGTGGAAAGGCTCTGGGTCCTGATGATACCTGTTTAACAGGCTATTAGAAAGTGAGAAGATGCCTGATGAATGGAGAAGAAGTGTGCTGGTTCGTCTTTTTAAGAACAAGGGAGAAGTGCAGAGTTGTGGTAACTACAGAGGAATAAAACTGATCAGTCGAACAATGACGTTATGGCAAAAAGTTGTCAAAGTTAGGCTAAGGTCTGAAGTAAGAATTTGTGAGCAGCAATATCGTTTTATGCCTAAAAAGAGGACTACAGATGCAGTATTTGCCTTGAGGATGCTGATAGAGAAGTACAGAGAAGGCCAGAGGGAGCTGCACTGTGTCTTGTAGATCTAGAGAAAGCATATGGCAGGGTACCTAGAGAAGAACTATGGTATTGTATGATGAAGTCTGGTGTGACAGTGTGGTTAAAGTGGTTCAGGACATGTATGAGGGCTGTAAGACAGTGGTGAGGTGTGCTGTTGGTGAGACAGAGGAG
Organism: Neostethus bicornis; assembly: GCA_902685375.1. NCBI lineage: Eukaryota > Metazoa > Chordata > Actinopteri > Atheriniformes > Phallostethidae > Neostethus > Neostethus bicornis. Next base: position 4,353,677 of record CACRXE010000002.1, on the reverse strand, counting down.
TTCAGTGTGGGGATAGGACTGCACCAAGGATCTGCTCTGAGCCCTTTGCTGTTTGCTATGGTGATGGACAGGCTGACAGACGAGGTCAGACAGGAATCTCCAAGGACAATGATGCTTGCGGATGACATTGTGATCTGTGGTGAGAGGAGGGAAGAGGTGGAGGAAAAACTGGAGAGGTGGAGGTTTGCACTTGAAAGAAGAGGAATGAAGATTAGTCAGAGTAAGACAGAGTACATGTGTGTGAATGAGCGGGGTCCAAATGGAAAAGTGAGGTTACAGAAGACAAGATAAAGAAGGTGGAAGATTTTAAGTATCTAGGATCAACAGTCCAGAGCAATGGAGAGTCTGGAAGAGAGGTGAAGAAGCATGTGCAGGCAGGCTGGAATGGGTATCAGGTGTGATGTGTGATAGAAGATTGTCAGCTAAAATTAAATGGAAAGTGTACAAAACCGTATTGAGACCGGCCATGCTGTTTGGTCTAGAGACAGTAGCACTGAAGAAAAGACAGGAAGTAGAGATGGAGGTTGCAGAGATGAAGATGCTGAGGATCTCTCTGGGAGTAACCAGGATGGATGGGATCAGGAATTATCAAATCAGAGGAAGACATGAAGATAGATGACCGAAGCAGATGCAGCAGGTAGGGTAAGATGGAAGAAACTGACTTGCTGTGGTGATCAGTAAAGGGAAATGCTGAAAGAAGAAGAATCAGACAAGCAATTGCTGTATTTTGTGTTGATATTTTGTTATTTTTATTAGTATTTTATATAATGCATTGTTATTTTGTAAACATTTAAGAAACAGTATTTAAGAAACAGTAGCACTGAAGAAAAGACAGGAAGCAGAGATGGAGGTAGCAGAGATGAAAATGCTGAGGATCTCTCTGGGAGTGACCAGGATGGACAGGATTAGAAATGAGTACATCAGGGGAACAGCACATGTTAGAGGTTTTGGGGAAAAAGTTAGTGAAGCAAGACTGAGATGGTTTGGGCACGTACAGAGGAGAGAGAGAGAGAGAGAGAGAGAGTAATTAGGAAGAAGGATACTGGATTTGGAACCACCAGGAAAGAGGACTAGAGGAAGGCCAAAGAGGAGGTTCATGGACGCAGTGAAGGAAGACATGAAGATAGTTGGTGTGACCAAAGAGGATACAGCAGATAGGATTAGATGGAAGAAACTGACTTGCTGTGGTGACCCCTAAAGGGAAAAGTCAAAAGAAGAAGAAGAATTGTTATTTTTGTATTTTTTGTATTATTTTCCAATTGCTGTATTTCTATAGAGGAAAAATGTGATTCTAGCAGATACGAGATTAGTGTATTTCTTTACGACCAAAGGTGTTTAAATGTCTTTCATACATTTAAACACCTACAATTGACTCACTTTCAAGCCAAATATGGTACTTTCCAGGCGCCAATTGTTCCAGCGCAGACAGAGGTAGACTGGTTACCTCCACTTACGTCAGTCATTATTTTTTTTATTTTTTTTATTTATTTATTTATTTTGGTCACAGTGCAACCTCATATCATGAAATAAAGAAAACAACCATATTCCAGCAAAGGACCGAAAAGGTATCGGCTGAAGCAAACGCTTATTACGCCGACCCTTTTTTTTTTGTTTTTTTTTTGTATGTCATCATAAAAGCAAAAAGACATAAGTAAATACTAAGTCATCATAATTGTTATAACACATAACATAATAATATCATAATACATCATAACACATAACATAATCATAACACATCATAACACATCATAACACATAACACATAACATAATCATAACACATAATCGTAACACATAACATAATCATAACACATCATAATTGTTTACTTTTTATATAAGCTTGAATTTAACCATCAAGACTTGCATATTTTTTAAGTAATAATAACTTAAATTTCTTTTTTAAACAGAAAAGATTTAAACACAATTTAAGTTCATCATCACAATTATTCCAAAGATCCACACCTTTAATAGAAATACAGAATTTTTTAACATTTGTTCTAAATTTATTTTTAATGAACACATCATTTCCTCTTAGTTCGTATGGACTTTTCCTAATATTAAACATATTTTGTAGAGAGTTTGACATCATGTTTTTTTTTTTATCTTAAACATAAATTTTAAAGTGTGTAATTCCACTAGATCATAGAACTTTAATGTTTTTAAATTTATAAATAGATTATTGGTAGGTTGATTATAAGATGAGAATGTTATTGCTTATATTGCTTTTTTTTGTAAAATATAAATTGGTTTTGTGTTAGTTTTGTACGTATTTCCCCAAATCTCGATACAATAAGTTATATATGGAAGTACTAATGTATTATATAACATAAACAAACTTTTTTTATTTAGGACAAATCTGAATTTATAAATGATTGCTATTACTTTAGACAGTTTATGTTATTTATTTATGTTATTTATTATGTATAACAACAAAAGCTTAAATCCAGCTCATATTTTCAACAGAAAAACAAATTAAGTTTTAAACTCATATCTTGCTTTTAAGAAAAGTAGTTACATTCAAAATCTTCTGTTGTATTAATCCGCTGTTTTCGGAGTAGAAACTGCTGTTTTTTAGCTGACCACCAGAGGGAAGCAGTGTACTGTTTAGTCTGATGGAGACCGCAAACACCGGGGACAAGAAGAAACACAAAGACTGGAGGAAGTGACGTACTAATTTACCTTCCGCCTTTCCATATGGTTTTGACATCGGAAATGGAGAATACGTTTGTTTTTGAGTTGGAGAGTCCAAGCAGAGCTGAACCATCCAGTACCCCCCACAGTCTCCAGGTCAGTGTAAATGAGAAAGGAAAAAAAAAAGCTCTTAATGGTTTCCTATAAAACACAGGTGGAAATTAAATGAAATTGCCGATGCTCTAGCCAAGGCATCCCTTGGTAGAGACACAATAGATGTGTTCTTGGCGTTGGAGATGCAGGAATGTTTTAGCATCTGTAAGGAGAAAATTACTGAGGAGTGGCAAACAGAATGGGAGAATGAGTGGCGGGGCAGACACTATTTTGCAAGTCAGTCTTTAGTTACTGGCACTAGGTGCCCTGAAACCTATTGTCGTAGAGCTGAAGTTGTTCTAACTAGACTTAGACTTGGGCCCTGGCGGAGAGCTTGAAATTAGTCGGCAAACATCCTAGTGGGCTGTGTGAGTGTGGAAACGCTGAATCGGTTGCTCATGTAATGTTGTCATGCAGCAAATACAATCGAGAAAGAAGACATCTTTTTGTTCAGTTGGCAGACACAGGGTTAGCCGTTTTTTCGCTCAAGTCGATGTTGTTTTCGGTGGAAGGGCAAGTTGGAGAAGCCGTGCTTTTTTATCTGCGCCGCACTGGCCTTTTTTCAAGAATCTAATACAGTTAGATTCTTGAAAATCTAACTGTGGATTTTCTAAAATCTAACTGTAGATTGGTCTACCTGTGGAGGGCAGCATTGCGCACTCGAGCGTATAGCCTGCCGGAATGATTTGAAGAAGAAGAAGAAGTGGAAGGATGGTGATACTCTACTCGGGTGGTGTATGAAGTTTTATTGGGTGAAAAGAAAGAACTTAAATTAACAGAACTTTTGTAGGTGAAAAATAACACACCATTACGTGTTACAGATAAAAGTAGCAGAGCTGGTCCAAAAATAACTCCACGTCAGGTAGTTTTTTATTTCAACTGGGACACATTCCAACAGAGGTAAGTCATGTTGGAATGACTTACCTCTGTTGGAGGTAAGTCATCAGGGTATAGAGGTATAGACCCTAATGACTTAGACACAGTCATTGGGGTCTATAGACACAGACATTGTGTCTATAGACACAGAAACAATGTCTGTGTCTATACCCTAATGCCCTACAATCCAGGCCTGAGACTACATTTGATTTTAAAAAAAACTAATTAATGGTAGTCTTGCATGTGTGAATATTTATATCTTTTATGTGCATTTAAAGTCAAGCTAATTCAATGTGCATATTCAGACTTAGAGGTTTTATGCAAAATAATGACTCATGGCCTGTCACCACTATGAAATATTTTCCATGAATGTATATATGAAAGTGTTGTATCTCAAACACTATGAATAGTCTCATGTGTGTTTTTCCCATTAGAAGGGACTGATTTCCTTCCTGTCTTCCTCTAATCCTTTCTTGCTGAGTTTTGGGATCAGTGATTTGGTCATTTCCTGAAAGACTAATTTATCCTGCAGGTGAAAGAGGAGATGGAGGAGATAGAATCCTCTCCTTATTGTTAAGGTGGATGATTCAGGAGAAAAGATTTCTGCTTCGGGAAGTGTGAGTCCTCTGCCTCCGGTCAGAAAGGTGAGAAGTGCAAAGTCAGCTCTTAATGAAAACTATTTTAATTTAAATGTAATTCAATTATCTGTTTCTAGATATTTTGGGTGGTGAGATCTTTAAATAGTTGGATACAGCAATACATATTCCTATTGGATTTAGATTTTTGATGTTTTAAGAAGCTGAAATAAGCCTAGGCTTGATAAGGCTAATTACGCTAATATTAAGTCCTATTCCAAACTCAGTAAATTCCAAACATTTATTTTTAACTCAATTGAGTTGCATAGGATCATCTATATTTGAAAGTTTAACATACATACTATATATTTAGTTATTGAGCTTCAAAGACAGGACATGAACAAGTAAGAACTCAGAGGTGCAAAACTTAACATTTTGAAGAAATATTTAAGAGATTTTAAACATCACCATTTATTATCGGGACGTGTGTCTTAGCCTCTTAGTTTTATCACAAAAATTGCAGGTTTTAAAAATCCTTCATTTTGCCAGGAATATGATTTTAAATGTAATCTGCATGCACTGTTCAAGCCTACAATATTTATATGTTGCATAGTTCCGTCAAGGTAAAGAAAGAGCTGAGCCGAAAAGCAAAACTCTCGATTTACAAGTCGATCTATATTCTAAACCTCATGTATGTTGACCAGCTGTGCATGGTGACCGAATGAATGAGATCGCGGACACAAGCAGCCGAAATAAGCTAATAATAACAAATAATAATAATGCATTGAACTTATATAGCGCTTTTCTAGACACTCAAAGACGCTTTTCATTTATATAGATATGCATTATTCATTCACACACACAACATTCATTCCTGATGATGGGAGCTACCATGCAAGGCGCAGACCACTATCATCAGAAGTAACTGGGGATTCGGTGTCTTGCTCAAGCACACCTCGGCATGGACTCTGGGCAGGGGATCGAACCTGCGACCTTCCGGTTACGGAGCGGTCGCCCTACCCACCGAGCCATCCTCTCCCCAAAGCTTCCTCCGGAGGGTGGATGGCCTCTCACTCAGAGATCGGGTGAGGAGTTCTACCACCAGGGATGAGCTGGGAGGAGAGCCACTTCTCATTCAGGTCGAGAGAAGCCAGATGGGGTGTTTGGGGCATCTGGTCAAGATGCCTCCTGAGTGCCTTACTGGTGAGGGGTTTTGGGCACGTCCCACCGGGAGGAGTCCAAGAGGCAGACCCCACACCCGCTGGAGAGACTATGTCTCACAGCTGGCCGGGGAATGACTTGGGATCCTCCCGGGTGAGCTGGAGGATGCAGCTGGGTTGACAGAAGCCTGGGCATCCCATCGTAGGCTGTTGACCATGCGATCTGGCCCCTGGTAAGCGGGAGACGACAGAACTTAACAGAGCATAGTTCTATGTGGCACAAGTGGATTATAACTTGAATACAAGATTTTTTGTTTTCTGAAACCTTGGAAGATGTAAAAAAAATGTTTTTTCGAGGTTTCCAGGTAGTTGTTCTTATTTATACACAGATCGGTCAGATAATGTTATTTTAAACTGTCTTTTATTGATTGGAACAGTAACAAAGTTTATTAGTCTAAAGTGTATTGTGGGTTTTTTTTCTCTAAAAACAAATTGATTGCTTGATGCCTTGAAAAGGCAGCAAGTATTGTTTTCCTGTTTTCCTCATTATAGCCCATTTTTTTAAAGTGAATGATGTTCCAGTTACGTTTTAGTGATTTTGGTCTCAAAATGCCGGGCTTTATAGGAACTTCCAGGCTTCTATGGGCATTTTTGGATGTTTAGTTTTCAATTTTTTTCTTTTCAGTAATTCTATTCCCATTTTCATAAATGGAGTTTGTAAATTTTCCACTCAAAAGTTTATGCTCTTCAAAAACAAATAGCTCAAGAAATATTTAAATTAGATACACCATTTTAGCTTTTAAATACATACAATAATTTTTTCTCTCTTTTTTTCAAGTACGTTTAAATACAGTAAGTGTTGATACTTTTTTAGATATGACTGTTTAAAAATTAAAAAGTTTGATGATGCCCTTTGGTTTTCCAAAATAGAGTGAAAAAGATCTTTTTTTTAGTGATTCAATGTTAATATATATATATATATATATATATATACCTGTAGCTCCATCTTCCGTAGCTCCATCGTTTTTTATCATTCAGCCACAAATTTGCTATTAGAATATTGCTATAAGAAATGTTGTCCTCTATAAGTTAACTTGAACTAGATTTGTCATGTAAGACACATTTTTCCTTCTACGGTCCTCTAACCAAGCCAAAGTCGTGATTTGCTCCCTTATGAGTGCCAATTGCACTTCAATGCAATTTTTAAAGTGACAAAAAAAAAAAAAAAACTTAATTTTTTTTTGTTTGTTTTGAACTGCTGTTAATTCAATTTTGTTTTGTTGATTTTTAATATAATTTTGTTCTTTTACAGTTTTTTTTTTGTGTGTAAAATTATATGGATGTGTTTTGTTACGTGTGCGGAATAATTGTATGTAAAAGTAACAGATATATCAAATGACTAATTCTGAAAGACAAATACATGTGGTCAATGAGAGCTCTAAAAGGAACTTGATAACCAAATTCAGCAATTTATCTATCCATGAGTGTCATAACCATAAAAGAAATTAATTTGATGAGGATATTTGATCCAGATAATTTCCTCAATGTAATACTAAATGATTGTGACTGCAACACTAATGAGAAATTTAAAAACAAACGTTTTAATGAAGGAGACCTTAGTATTATACACTTCAATAGTAGAAGTTTATATAAAAAAAAACTATGACCAAATGAAATAATACTTAGACAAATTTAATATATTAAAAGTGTCTGAAACATTGTCGGATGATGTCAAAGCAAAAGCCGTTCACCTGGAGGGATTCCAGCTGTTTACTATGAATAGAAAACAAGGAAAAAGGTGGAGGTGTAGCATGATACATAGATACAAATCAATCCTGTAGATTTATAAATTCACTGTCTGTCAATACAGATGAATTTTTAGAATTTTCTAACAGTTGAAATTACAGTAACTAAAGTTGGTAATATAAATGTCAGTTGTTTGTATAGAACACCAGGTTCATGTTTGAAAACATTTAACCAAGAAATATACAAGTTATTCTCTAATGTAAAGAAGAAGCTCATTGTATGTGAACAACCATGTACAGTAACAAACTATTTCCCTTAATCATTAAACCAACATAGAATCACCATCCAGGCCACTACCTTGAGTGTTAACATACTTACCAATTTATTGGACACAAAAATGACAGCCGGAATCCTCACCAATGACATATCTGATCGTCTCCCAGTTTTTACTATCTTTCACAATTTATATCAAAAGAGTTCCAATGCCAGAATTGAAGAATTTAAAATGCAAGGAGTCAAAAGTCACGAAGCAATAACTGTTTTAATAACAGATCTATGAATTCAGAACTGGAGTAAAGTCTATGCCCAATACTGACCCCAATAAAGCATACGATTCATTCCTGATCAAATTCATCAGTCTTTTTGATAAACACTGTCCAATAACGAACAAACAATTACAAAGCAAATTAAAAGAAATAAACCTTGGATGACCAAGAGTTTAACTAAATCCTGCAAAAAGAAGAGACATCTGTACAACGACTTTATAAAACACAGAACCAAAGAGTCTGAGATCAAATCTAAAACTTACAAAAATATGTTAACAAACAAAATAAGAATTAGAAAACAAAATATTATCACAACTTACTAGAACAGCGTAAAAATTCTACTCACGGTACCTGGGAAGTCTTAAACAGTATCATCAAAAATGACAAAACTGAAAGATCCCCATACCCTGATCACTTTATTGGTAAAAATGGTGAAATTATAAATAAAATAGAGGACATTGCAAATGCTTTCAACAATTTTTTTGTTAATGTTGGTCCTACTTTGGCCAACAAAATTACTTTTTTTTTCACCGAAATGAACAAAGTTTACTCAAAAATCTTCAGCTCACATGTAAATTATTTCTTTTTAAGAAGTATTGAAAGTAATGAAATGTTAGGTCTAGAGATACTAGATACAGACGTTAAAGTCCCCTTGGCTGACCAAAGCAAGAACAGATAGAGGCTTATTAATAAGTTTTATCCACTGCAGTGGGGAAGAAAGGTTTAAGGATGTGAAAGTTACACATGCTCGGCTCTCTGCTTTCCTCTGGTTCTTTCACACTGCAGGGCGTATTTATTGTAACAGTAAGAACATGCCCATTTACATCGTTGTCATATTGAAACATATTGGTAGACTACTGAAATAAACAGGAAATGATGAGTCTTCAGACACGGTTGAGTGAATTGTCGAGCACAGCTAAAAAACAGGTTCAAACCAGTTTAAACACATCGTCTGGCTAGAATAAAGGTCACACATCCTCTGGTTAAAACAGAAGTCACACATCCTCTGAGTAAAACAAAAAGTCTTAAAAATACACAAACATCTAGAGTATATAAGAATTTACCCAACATAAAATCATGGACATTGTAAGCAAACTTAATAATAAGACATCAACTGATTGTTTGGGACTGGATATGAAGCTCTTAATGGTTTCCTATAAAACACAGGTGGAAATTAAAGTGGAAGGATGGCGATACTCTACTCGGGTGGTGTATGAAGTTTTATTGGGTGAAAAGAAAGAACTTAAATTAACAGAACTTTTGTAGGTGGAAAATAACACACCATTACGTGTTACAGATAAAAGTAGCAGAGCTGGTCCAAAAATAACTCCACGTCAGGTAGTATTTTATTTCAACTGGACACATTCCAACAGAGGTAAGTCATGTTGGAATGACTTACCTCTGTTGGAGGTAAGTCATCAGGGTATAGAGGTATAGACCCTAATGACTTAGACACAGTCATTGGGGTCTATAGACACAGACATTGTGTCTATAGACACAGAAACAATGTCTGTGTCTATACCCTAATGCCCTACAATCCAGGCCTAAGACTACATTTGATTTAAAAAAAAACTAATAAATGGTAGTCTTCAATGTTTGAATATTTATATCTTTTATGTGCGTTTAAAGTCAAGCTAATTCAATGTGCATATTCAGACTTAGAGATTTATGCAAAATAATGACTCATGGCCTGTCACCACTATGAAATATTTTCCATGAATGTATATATGAAAGTGTTGTATCTCAAACACTATGAATAGTCTCATGTGTGTTTTTCCCATTAGAAGGGACTGATTTCCTTCTTGTCTTTCTCTAATCCTTTCTTGCTGCGTTTTGGGATCAGTGATTTGGTCATTTCCTGTAAGACTAATTTATCCTGCAGGTGAAAGAGGAGATGGAGGAGATGGAATGGGATCCTCTCCTTATTGTAAAGGAGGATGATTTGGGAGAAAGGATTTCTGCTTCGGGAAGTGTGAGTCCTCTGCCTCCGGAAGTCAGAAAGATGAGATTTGATCTGAATTCCTTGACTGTAGATACAAGCATGGCATAAAGTAAAGATATTTGCCGTCTACTTTACATGTGTTTTATAACCACACCCTCCAAACATGACAGCTGCAGTTCTTGAGTGTCACAGTGCTTTGATCGAATGAAGCGTTTTAGCTGTAAATATTTGAAAAAGTGTTTTCTGGGTACAGAATATTTTGAACAGAGTTCATCAAATGACAATAGTTTACCCTCCACAAATAAATCTCCAAGTTTTTGCAATCCCTGGTCCGCCCATTTCTTACAAACTCCGTCTGCTGTGGCCGGTGTAAACTGAGTATTACCCCAGATGGGGGAGAAGTGAGAAATAAATGACGTGTTGCCAGTATGTGTATGGGCTTTGTACCAGATGTCAATTGTGTTTTTTAAGAAAAGGATTAGATGTCTTTTTCAGTAAGCCCTTAATATCTGCAGATCTACAGATAAAGATTAAGTGGAAGTACAGAGAATGACTGTTCAAGAGAGACCCATGCTGGTACGGATAGTATAGAAAAGTAAAACATAGGACGTAAAACATAGGACGTAAAACATAGCACGACGTGGCTGAGCAGACCAATAGTACCACTTAAAATTAGGGAGTTGCAAACCCCCTCGATCAAACGGCAAATACAGTAATAGTCTGGGTCGATGGTTTTCTGTTGTTCCAGAGAAATCTGCAAAACAGGCTGTTGAGTTCTCTGAAGAAGGATTCTGCATCAGTCGCCTGCAGGCCAGTTCTAAAAATACCACTAATCACAAATCAGCTCTGTCAAAAATTTTATTCAATTATGTTGCTATTCTTTTTGAATTTCATATACAGTGATGTAAATTTGAAAACGGATACATAAAAACATAAATGTGAGAGCTGCAAAGATGAGGTTAAAAACGTGTTTTCTATTCACAAAAACGTGGCAAAAAAAAGGAAGAAAACTTATCATTTTCACAGTAAATGGGAGGAAGAGTTCTTTTTTACTAACGTGAAAGAAAACTGCGTGGGTCTTATCTGTGGTGCGACAGTGGCGTCTTTATTTTGAAAGGAGTAGATTTTTGTTAAATATTACATAATTGATCATTTGTACAAACATGGTTCAGAGTTTATAATTTGATAACTGTTGGTGGCTAGTGAAAATTGAAAAAGATTTCCTGCAAAATGTTGTGGAAGTGATCATTTGAAAATGAAACACTTGGATATTGCATATTGAAATGTATCTGTTTCCTACCTTATTTAATCATACTGAAATAATTATTGTGATGGATCATTAACAATCAGTATCTTCACATAGAATATCATTAATAATACTATAAAATTAAAGGTACACTGTGCAACTTTGTTATTTCAGAAGTGTATTATCAAAGTGGTGTAGCCTTTTGCATTACTCAGTGCCCTTGAAGTAGCTCTGAAAGGTTGGTGACCCCTGGTCTATATTAAGAGCTATCCATTTTGTTTTTATTGGGTTTTAAAATTAATATTATTGTAGCTAGTCTTAGAGTAGGGGGTAAAATGTTATTATTCAAGGATTCTTTAAACGTGTTCATAAGCGGGGGAATTGATAGTTTTAATAGCGTCTAGCGTTCTTGGACAGTGATATCGCTCACAGCAGCCATGTGAGCCAAGGCTTCATTTGTTTTTGTTTTTGTTTAATATTGTGTGTGAGTGTCCCTTTTGTATTGCATCAATCAAAAATAATAAATTTAGTGCTTTTTGTTCTCATTTTATTTGCAGAAAATTGGATGCCAAAAGAACAACACACAACAAGTTCACACTGCAGAGAAGCCACACAGTTGTGATCAGTGTGGAGCTGCTTTCGCTCGGTCCAGTAATTTAAAACGACACATGTTTATCCATTCTGGGGAGAAGCCATACGTTTGCATTCAATGTGGAGCGGCTTTCACCCAGTCAAGCGCATTAAAATCCCATAAACTTAGTCACACTGGAGAGAGACCGTACAGATGTGATCAGTGTGAAACAGCTTTCACTCGATCAAGCAATTTAAAAGTCCATCAACGTATTCACACTGGAGAGAGACCCTATGAATGTGATCAGTGTGGAGCTAGATTTCGCCAACAACATTCATGTGAAAACCATAAACATGTTCACCGCAAGGAAAAACCATTTATCTGTGGTCAGTGCGGAAAAGCGTTCAAGCAGTCAAGGTATTTAAAATTACATTACAAAATACATTCAAGAGAGAAACTTCATGGTGAGGACTAACAGAAATTTACATTTCTGTGGCACTATGGGAATAATCAAAATAATTGGTGGGACATTTTTCCTATAATTCTGATTTTTTTTTTTACATTTCATTATTGACTACTAACGTTAGGAAGTTTTTTCTGTTACACTTCCCAAATGTTGTGGATTTTTTTTTTTTTCCTATTCCAATTGAAATGAGCCAAAGCAACCAATTGAAAATCTCCTTTTGAACTCATTTGCCAATAGTTTGTATTGAACTAGGATCTGGTTTTGATGCCTCCACACAAACAGGAGTGGGGAGCATCATTAATGTTTTTTTTTTCTCTGGAGATCTTTATGGTAGTTCTCATCCGAACCCAAGAAATAAAAAAATCCACTCAGTCAGAAAGAAAGACTTGGATTAATTGTAAAAAAAAACAAAAAAAAAAACACGACTTGTTAATTCTATGTTAGTGGCACATTTCAAATGATATTAAGAGAGAGAAAGACTACTTTTGTTTGTAAGTTTTTATTTTTTTAATGACTCTTAAAAGTTGACATAATTTTATGTTTGATGGCTTCAAGTTTACGCTGTAAAGTTCATGTATCTGTTAGAAATATCTGAGGTTGGTAACTCCAAAACATAGAAGAAGTGTGATACTGTATGTTGCAGAATTATTTTATATGCATCTCTTTTAAATATGTACATATTTTATTAATTCATTGTTGAAGCATCTTTAGTATTTGTGTTTTTACCAAAAATCTTTTTGGATTTGTCATGGCCCGGCTTCAAGGTCATGACCAGAACTTCAAAAAGAGTGTTCATTAAACAAAATAAAACACAATATTTTTCCAATTGATTTACTTTTTGTAATAATTTTTAGATTGATATGATCACATTTTACATACAGTATATTATATAAGATGGCTATGTTTTTTGTGCCTAATAAAATACTTTAATAAAAATAACCTGCACAACTACTGTATTTTCAAGCCCAAAGGTGCACTGTATGAAAAGGTGCAGTCCCAGTTTTGTGTGCTCTGTATTTACCACACACACATGGCGCACTTGATGATAGGGTGTGGGTTTTATATACATATCCTCCACTACGTACGCCTACGCTCCAACAACACACCGACAAGCAGACAAACGTATGTATTTAAAAATAGATTGGGAGCAAAACTGATTTTAGGTGGCTTTATTTAAATATTAGTTACAGTCGTCATATAATCATTTATCACATTCATCAAAGTCCTCATCTTCTGTTTTGTAATCAAACAGCTGCACATCTGCACAAATCCAACATAGCAGGTTCACTTTCCTCGCTGTCAGAGTAATTTTCTGTACCTTGCAGCTCCTCGTCAATGATGCCGGCTTTTTGCGAAAGCTCGGACAAAAGTGCCAGCAGACACGTTAACCCAAGCATCTACACGCCACTGGCAAACTATGAGAAAGCTTGCCCGCCTTTCACCCTTTGAATTTCACTCTTTGTGAAGCTGTGGTCTCATTCGGCCATCCATCACTCCCACGCTGCTCGCAGCCTTGCTTTGAACGGCCGGTTCACGCCGATGTCCAGCGGTTGGAGTTCCTTTGTCGGACCTCTCAGAATCACAGCCAAGGCAAATTTATTTGTCTAGCACAATTCATACAAAATTAAAAAAAAATTCTTTCAAAATTCACTTTTTCTTGTGTCTCAAAAGTGAATTGGTTCTAGAGAGAGATTGAAGGTAACTGATGAAACTTTCTCTTTGTTTCTGTGGGCCAAAGACAAGGATTTCAGTTTTGTCTCTGAGTTTAGCTAGAGAAAGTTGTTTTGCATCCAGACTCTTTTGTTGAATACAGTGACAGAGTGAATCCACAGGTACACGTTCACCTGCTGTCAGTGACGAATAGATCAAATCAAATTTTATTTATAGAGCACTTTTCCAACACAAGGTCACACAAAGTGCTGAACAGAACAAATAAAAACGTAAACAACATCAAAAGTAGAAAAGTCAAAATAAAAATAAGCATCCAAAAAAATTAAATAAATAAATAAATAAAAATAAGCATCCAAAAAAAAAAAAAAAAATGCCACATGCATTGACATTCACATAGCCCCCCGAACCCACCGTACCCCTCATACGCCCATCCTTTCCCAACCCCCTCCATTAAACCTAAACTGCAAGCTACTGTCTCTTTAGCTGAAATAAAAATAAGCATTTGGCCTGATGCTGTGAGGAAAAAATAACTGGGGATCAATACACACCAGGAGTCGGCCCGCCCATGACTGCAGCGGCCAAAAACCAGCACCCAGGCCAGTCAGAACCTCACAGACTGAGAGCAAGCAGATCTGCTGGAATGGAGGATCCCCATAAGGAAACACTGGATTAGGACACAGAATAAGGCAATAGAATAAAAACTAAAACCAGTAAAACCCCTAAAATAAATAAATAATAAAAAACAAAAGCTCAATCAGAAAAATTAAACTGTATAAAAAAAAGTAAACAAACATAAAATAAATAAAATCCGAGTAGATCTGAGTATCATCTGCATAATTGTAATAGGACACGTTATTACTGCCTATAAATTGCCCTAACGGTGCATTGTAGAGGTTAAAAAACAGGGGTCCAAGAATTGACCCCTGGGGAGCCCCAAAGGTCAAAGGCATGTGATCTGACACAATTTCCAATTTCTACAAAATACTTGTGTCCTTCTAAATAAGATTTAAACCAATGAATTGCAGTACCAAAAACAACAACCCAGTTCTCTTGCCTCTGTAAAAGGATCTCGTGATTTACAGTGTCAAACGCAGCACTCAGGTCCAATATGATTAAAACAGAGACTTTGCCAGCGTCAGTGTTCATACGAATTTAATTTCATGAGTTGTTCACTAAAATAAATTTTGTCAGTTGTTGGTAAACAACTTTCTCAAGAATTTTTCCTGCAAGCAGTAAGTTTGAATTAGGCCGATAGTTTTTAAGTACCGTGGCATTAAGACTACTCTTCTTTAAATGACAAATGCTCAAAAGATGGAACTGTCCCAAACGAAAGCCTCCGGGTGGTTACGTTATCTCTAAAAATTGCACAAACTTCTCCCCCTTTTTTCTTTTCTCTTATTTCCGATTCAAAAGGAAAATTAGGTGGAGCTGCCTCTACTAGAACTGCATTACCTATTACTTATGAACTCTTTATAACCTGGATCCCCACATCTCTTAGTCACTTCCCTCTTGTCACTTTACTATCTTTATTATTTTCTATTATTTTTTATGACATTGCACTACTTTTCTTTTTCTTCTGAGCACTCGTAGTTTTGTTAAAATTATTATTATTGTTTTTATTTATTTTATTGTTTATTATTTTTAATTTATATTTTTGCACACCTGTATCAAAACAAGTTCCTAGTCTCTGATATTTTTCACTGAATAAAAGCAATAAAGGCAATAAAAAGCATTCTGATTCTGATAACCTGTATTTTTATCAAGCCAAGTTTCTGTTAAAAGCATCTTCTTCTTCTTCTCCTTTTGGCATTTCCCTTCAGGGGTCGCCACAGCTAGTCAGTTTTTTCCATCTAACCCTATCTGCTGCATCCTCTTCGGTCACGCCAACTATCTTCATGTCTTCCTTCACTGTATCCATGAACCTCCTCTTTGGTCTTCCTCTAGCCCTCTTTCCTGGTGGTTCCAAACCCAGCATCCTTCTGCCGATGTACTCAGTCTCTCTTCTCTGTACAAGTCCAAACCATCTCAGTCTGGCCTCTCTAACTTTATCCCCAAAACCTCTAACATGTGCTGTTCCCCTGATGTACTCATTTCTGATCCTGTCCATCGTGGTCACTCCCAGAGACATCCTCAGCCTCTTCATCTCTGCTACTTCCATCTCTACTTCCTGTCTTTTCCTCAGTCCCACTGTCTCTAGACCAAACAGCATGGTGGGTCTCACCACAATTTTGTACACTTTTCCTTTCATTTTAGCTGAAACGCTTCTGTCACACATCACACCAGATACTTTCCTCCACCCGTTCCAGCCTGCTTAAACACGCTTTTTCACGTCTTTTCCACACCTTCTATTGCTCTGGACTGTTGATCCTAAGTACTTCCACCTTCCCAGTATCTTCCACCTTCTTTATCTCTACTCCCTGTAACATCACTTTTCCATTGGATCCCTCTCATTCACACACGTACTCTGTTTTACTCTGACTAATCTTCATTCCTCTTCTTTCTAGTGCAAACCTCCACCTCTCCAGCTTTTCCTCCACCTCTTCCCTCCTCTCACTACAGATCACAATGTCATCTGCAAACATCATTGTCCATGGAAATTCCTGTCTGACCTCGTTTGTCAGCCTGTCTATCACCATAGCAAACAGCAAAGGACTCAGAGCAGATCCCTGGTGCAGTCCCACCCCCACACTGAACTCCTCTGTCACACCTACAGCACACCTCCCCACTGTCTTACAGCCCTCATACATGTCCTTCACCGCTCTAACATACTTCTCCGTCACACCAGATTTCCTCATACAATACCATAGTTCCTCTCCAGGTACCCTGTCATACGCTTTCTCTAGATCTACAAAGACACAGTGCAGCTCCCTCTGACCTTCCCTGTACTTCTCAATCAGCATCCTCAAGGCAAATGACCAGCAATCCTGCAACACACCGGGAACACACTGTGGCTGTCCTCACTGCATCAACCAGCGAATTCCAGCATCTCGGGAAACTCTACTGCTACCTCATCGGGCAGCATGGGGATCTACCGATATCTCCGTCTGCCACAATATCCCTACAAGCCGGATTATTTGCGAATTATTTGGATTTACCCTGGCAGTGTTCCTCCCGCCACCAAATCAAACTTCTACTACCGCTTACGTCATCAGAGCCCACAAACCAACTGGATAAATACCAATCTGCATCACCACGGGAAAATTTTAAAAACGTGGAGTGGATTTTCGGATGCTCCGCTCTTTACCAAGACACAAAGCCACCCCTAAAATAAAAATTGAACTGTTCAATGCTCAGTCACTTTCAAACAAAAGCTCCTTTATTTTTGAACACATCATTGACAAAAATATTGACATAATGTGCCTCACTGAAACCTGGCATAAATCATACCTGGCACTAAATGAAGCCTTCCCCCCAGGATACACCTACCTTGAAAAAGCTAGAAACACCGGTCGTGGAGGAGGCCTAGCTGTGATACATCACAGAAACCTGCAACTGACACCAATTTCATCACCTGTAACATCTGCATTTGAATGCCTCGTTTTCAAATGTAAAACAGAAAAGACAACAACAATAATAAAGTACAATAAAGTACACCCTAACTTCGTCACTGAACTCCAAGATCTGCTGACCACATTCTGTGCAACGTCACCTAGTACGCTCATACTAGGTGACTTCAACCTGCATGTTGACACTCCCACAAACCGTTCTGCTTCCAAGTTCCTGGAACTGCTTGACACTTTGCATCTTACACAACATGTAAATGTTCCCACACACTCCAAAGGACACACCCTCGACCTGGTAGTCACGGATACTGCCCCTATCACCAACATGGATGTCTATGATTTGGGCGTATCCGACCACATGGCTGTTTCTCTCGAATTAACCTTTAATCACCATCATCAAGACACAAAATGTGAAACACATTTCAGGAACCTTAAAAACATCGATCACGCCGCCTTAACAAAAGACTTACAAAATATTGCTCTGCCAAGACCCTCCACCTCAATTCAGGACTCTGTCGACTACTACTACACTGCATGACATTCTGGACTCTCATGCACCCCTGAAATCAAAAACAGTCTCTTTCACAAAATCTGCTCCATGGTTCACAAATGAACTCCGTATTCTTAAAAGGGCTGGGCGAGCCTTGGAACGGAAATTTACAAAAAGCAACCTCACAGTACATAAAGAAGCCTACCGTGACCACCAAAAACATTACTGCAGAGCCCTTGCCATAGCCAAGTCCACCTACTACTCTCAAAAAATCACTAGTAATGCTGGAAACTCAAAACACCTGTTTTAAACCATACATTCTCTGCTCAAGCCCCACACCCCGACCCACAAGGATACCAGTGTAGACAACTGCAACAGGTTCATGGACTTTTTCAATCAGCAAAGTATCTGCTCTACAATCAAACTTCCTGCCTACGAACTTCACTCAGTCTACAAACCTGCCCATACAGACAGCCCCAAGCAGTTTTTCCGAATTCGCACCCACAACACAGAAAGAGGTTGAGGCCATCTTAAAAACCATAAAATCCTCAACCTGCTCACTTGACCCCCTACCAACACCCCTCATCAAAGCTAACATCACAAGCATCAGTTCAGTTATCGCAGCAATAATCAACCGCTCACTGCAAACTGGCCACGTCCCCCCGGCTCTCAAAACTGCCATTATTAGACCTCACCTAAAGAAACCATCACTGGATCCAAATAATCTGACAAACTTCAGACCCATCTCCAACCTACCGTTTCTTTCTAAGGTTCTTGAAAAAGTTGTGGCAGCTCAGCTCAATCATCACCTTTCTACAAACAACCTACATGAAAAATTTCAGTCTGGTTTCCGGTCAGCTCACAGTACAGAAACGGCCCTGGTCCGAGTAATGAATGACTTACTTGTAACTGCGGACCAGGGCTCTCCATCCTTGCTCCTCCTTCTGGACCTGTCAGCTGCATTTGACACTGTGGATCACACCATTCTCCTTCACCGTCTTCAGACTACTACTGGACTCTCAGGAAATATTTTCAACTGGTTTCATTAATACATCACAAACAGAACAGAATATGTGGCTCTGGGGACCGCTAAATCCCAGCCACACAAAGTCACCTGCGGAGTTCCTCAGGGCACTGTCCTTGGCCCCACACTTTTCTCCATATACATATCTCCACTTGGACAAATAATCCGGAAACACAACATTTCATTTCACTGCTACGCTGATGACACCCAACTGTATTTAAAAATGGACACTAAGCCCACCGAAGCTCTTTCTGCCCTTCAGGTCTGTCTGGAGGAGATAGGGACATGGATGACCAACAACTTTCTCCAGCTCAACACCAGCAAGACGGAAGCAATATTAATCGGTACACCTCACCAGATCAAGACATCCTCCATTTCAAGCATTCTAGTTTCTGGTCATAACATTCCACTCTCCTTCTCTGTAACAAACCTTGGCGTAAAAATCGACTGCTATCTCACATTTGACCAGCATGTACTGTACGTCACCTCTGCAAAGTTTCTTTCTTACATCTCAGAAACATTGCCAGGCTCCGCCCCTCACTCACCCACGCCGCAGCTGAAAAACTGATCCATGCCTTTATCTCCTCCAGACTCGACTACTGTAATGCCCTCCTCATTGGTACACCTTGCAGGAGCCTTGAGAAGCTTCAGCACATCCAAAACTGCGCTGCCAGGGTCCTGAAAGAATGCAAAAATTTGACCACATCACACCTGTTCTTAAATCTCTTCACTGGTTTCCCATCCATTTCAGAATTAACTACAAAATCTACCTCCTCACCTACCAATGTGTCCATGGGAATCCCCAACTTACCTTACTGAGCTCCTCTCCCCACTTATCAACTCAAGTCACCTTTGCTCAAATTCCACCCGTTGCCTCGACCAGCCCAGGACCAGGCTGACCACAATGGGGGACAGAGCCTTCCAGGCCGTTGCCCCATGACTCTGGAATGAGCTCCCAGAACTCCTCCGGGCCCCACAAAGTGTGGATACATTCAAAAAAGGCCTAATGACATTCATTTTTAATAAGGCTTTTAATTTTTGATTTTATGATTCTTTGTTTTCAGAATGTAGATTTTAGTTTTTAAAGTGTTTTTATTGTTTTTACCTTGCCTAGTTTCTATGTAGCGCTTTGGGATTTTTTCTTAAAATATAAGGCGCATTACAAATAAAATGTATTATTATTATTATTATTAAATACTGCATCTGTAGTGCTCTTTTTAGACATAAAACCATACTGCTGCTCACAAATTCTTACTTCAGACCTTAGCCTAGCTCCGACAACTTTTTCCCATAACTTCATCGTATGACTGATCAACTTTATTCCTCTGTAGTTACCACAACTCTGCACATCTCCCTTGTTCTTAAAAACGGGAACCAGCACACTTCTTCTCCATTCATCAGGCATCTTCTCACTTTCCAATATCCTGTTAAACAGCCCAGTCAGAAACTCTACTGCCACCTCACCTAGACACTTTCATACTTCTACAGGGATATCGTCAGGGCCGAGAGCCTTCTGTTAAAAGCATAAAATCAAGATAAAATTATCAATTAAAAATGATTTGTTACATAAGGACCTGACATTGAGCACAGCAAGTTTGACTTTAGCTTCAGTAGGACTAGATGTTATAGTCTTACTGACTATAGCACTGAATCAGATGAACACTACCGCAAGTGTAGTCTCCATAACACTACAACACACAAAGGGCGCACTGCACGATAGGGCCCTCTGCTCATTTTGAAGAAACTCTAAGACTTTTATACGCGCCTTATGGACGTGAAAATATGGTATAATATTTTTTTTAGACTCATATCCAAACAAAGAAAATGTATCGTAAGAGGTAAAAATTTCAAAGAAGGTAAAGTATGATCGTGATGACTCATGATCTTTTCAGGCCAAGTGGTTAAAGGACTTTTCTTGACCAAAACTTGATAGAGACCTCCTCATAAAGACACTCAACATTTGGGGTGCCCAACCTGTTGTTCACAGTCTACTGGTAGCCCGCAGACTGATTTAAAGTCTACCGCCAGGTGTGTAAGAAAAAAAAAAACAAGTCAGTATTGCCAATTTAGCGACTTTGACGCTACATTTAGCGAGTATTCAGGAACTCTAGTTGCTTAAGTTGCTCAAATTTGCAACTTTTTTTAAGCATCAATCTAGCGACTTCTTCTAATGTTAGTATGAATTTTCAGAGTCTGTGACGTGGAAGCAAGTTGTCAACTGTGTAATCAATAAGCAGCGCCTGGTGCTGCTTCGGCCACTCTCAAAATGCTTGTTGCGTGCTCAAAAATGTGTGTTTGTGTGTGCATGTATTAGAGAGAAAAGAAAGCGAGCAAGAGAGAGGAATACGTCAGTGCGTGTTTGAGAAAGGAATTTGTGCCTGTGTGTTTGGGACAAAGTGAGATCCTTGTCTGTCTTTCTGTTTGTGTTTGACAGAGGGAGAGGAACGTATCTGTGTGTGTGTTTGAAAGAGAGAAAGGAACTTGTATGTGTGTTTTTGTTTGAGAAGGAGAGGAACTTGTCTGTCTGTCTCTGAGAGAGAGGAACTTATCTGTATGTATGTGTCTGTATGTGTTTGAAAGCGAGGAACGTGTGTGTGTGTATGTTTTAGAGAAAAGGATGTGTCTGTGTTTGATAGAGTGTGTGTGTTTGGAATTTGATGTCTTCTTCTTCTTCTTCTTCTTCTCCTTTCGGCATTTCCCTTCAGGGGTCGCCACAGCAAGTCAGTTTCTTCCATCTAACCCTATCTGCTGCATCCTCTTCAGTCACGCCAACTATCTTCATGTCTTCCTTCACTGTATCCATGAACCTCCTCTTTGGTCTTCCTCTTGTCCTCTTTCCTGGTGGTTCCAAATCCAGCATCCTTCTGCCGATGTACTCGGTCTCTCTCCTCTGTACATGTCCAAACCATCTCAGTCTGGCCTCCCGGACTTTATCTCCAAAACCTCTAACATGTGCTGTTCCTCTGATATACTCATTTCTGATCCTGTCCATCCTGGTCACTCCCAGAGAGATCCTCAGCATCTTCATCTCTGCTACCTCCATCTCTGCTTCCTGTCTTTTCCTCAGTTGCACTGTCTCTTGACCAAACAGCATGGCGGGTCTCACCACGGTTTTGTACACTTTTCCATTCATTTTAGCTGAAACTCTTCTGTCACACATCACACCTGATACTTTTCTCCACCCGTTCCAGCCTGCTTGAACACGCTTCTTCACCTCTTTTCCACACTCTCCATTGCTCTGGACTGTTGATCCCAAGTACTTAAAATCTTCCACCTTGTTTATCTCTTCTCCCTGTAACCTCACTTTTCCATTTGGATCCCTCTAATTCACACACATGTACTCTGTCTTACTCTGACTAATCTTCATTCCTCTTCTTTCTAGTGCAAACCTCCACCTCTCCAGCTTTTCCTCCACCTCTTCCCTCCTCTCACTACAGATCACAATGTCATCTGCAAACATCATTGTCTGACCTCGTCTGTCAGCCTGTCCATCACCTTAGCAAACAGTAAAGGACTCAGAGCAGATCCCTGGTGCAGTCCCACCCCCACACTGAACTCCTCTGTCTCACCTACAGCACACCTCACCATTGTCTTACAGCCCTCATACATGTCCTGCACCGCTCTAACATACTTCTCCGTCACACCAGACTTCCTCATACAATACCATAGTTCTTCTCTAGGTACCCTGTCATACGCTTTCTCAAGATCTACAAAGACACAGTGCAGCTCCCTCTGACCTTCCCTGTACTTCTCTATCAGCATCCTCAAGGCAAATACTGCATCTGTAGTCCTCTTTTTAGGCATAAAACCATACTGCTGCTCAGAAATTCTTACTTCAGACCTTAGCCTAGCTTCGACAACTTTTTCCCATAACTTCATCGTATGACTGATCAGTTTAATTCCTCTGTAGTTACCACAACTCTGCACATCTCCCTTGTTCTTAAAAACAGGAACTAGCACACTTCTTCTCCATTCATCAGGCATCTTCTCACTTTCTAATATCCTGTTAAACAGCCCAGTCAGAAACTCTACTGCCACCTCACCTAAACACTTCCATACTTCTATAGGAATTCTGTCAGGGCCGAGAGCCTTTCCACTCTTCATCCTCTTCAGTGCCCTCTTTATTTCTACCTTACCTTGGAATTTGATGTCTAATGGTTGTGTAACAACAACAAAATGTGTTCTGAGGGTAGTTTTTCTGCAGACTGGTAACAATCTGTCACAGATTGTCACAAATTGTATTAATATTCATCAAATTACACATTCTGCAATGAATCACACCAGTTTCCTTAAGAACAAAGCTAAAAGCATAAGTACAATTACTGCTTTTAGTAATTGTAAAAGTTACTAATAAAAGTTACCAGTAAAAGTAACATAATTGTAAAATAATATTATGACCACATATTTTTGTGGTCATAACATGTTAACCACAAACTAACATGTCATAAATATGTTAGTTTGCTTCACTGCATAGGGCATATCATAACTGAAAAGAATGTGTGGCTAGAGCAAATTCAATGTGGCTGATAAAAATTAAGTTGGATTAGCCACAGTGGCTAATGAGCAAAGAGTGGGTGAAAAAAAAACAAAACTCCAGCACACCAGACCTTCACATCAACTGCAACTTGACATCTGACAACATGCCTAAGATCAACCCTGAGACCAAAGGGTTAATTATCAAGAACCTGAAGACCAGATCCACTGCTGAGGTGGCTGCCACCTTCAAAATGTCTTAGCCAGTGGTGGCTGTTGAATAAAATGTTTGAAGGGGAAGGGGCACATTGAAGTTTTTTTTTTTTTTGGCAAAAAAACACAAAAAAGGGTTTAAGCTCCAATGAGGGTTCAATAAAAAAAATAAACGACTACTTGAGCGTAAATTTTGCTCATCTTTCTTTTTGTGCTGCAAATTTGTCAATGACGTTTAGATTGAAGTTCGACACATTTGCAATGAATCCATTCTCTATTGAAAACATTGCAAGTAATTTGAATCACACCTGGCTAATTGCGTTTCTCAAAAAGGTTTTTACTCTTTTCAGAGTAGAAAGGCATCGCTCTGCTTCTGCTATGGTCATACAGTAGTTAATAATAATAATATTTTTTTTATTTATAACGCACTTATTATTTCCAGTGAAGATCTCAAAGTGCTACAATGACCAAAAGCAACAACAACAGCAAAATTAAATAAAACCACAACATAAAAAACACTAAAAACTTTGTTGAAAAGCCTTTAGAATTAAAAATGTCTTCAGTCTTTTTTTAAAAACCTCAACGCTTTGTGGAGCCCTCAAGGTCTCGGGAAGAGCATTCTAGAGCTGTGGAGCAGCTGCCTGGAAGGCCCTGTCCCCCATAGTGGAGAGTTTGGTCCTTGGTTGGTGCAGGCAGTAGGAGGAGAAGGTAGAGGAGAAGTGCAGATGTGTTGATGATATTTTTTGCAATTTAAATGTGTCAGTGAATACATCCAATAGATTATTTTCCATAATCATCTGAAACAGTGTGACACCAGGAAGTCGAGTGTGACACCAGGAAGTAAAGAAAGTCTGAAGAGGAGCTTTTGTTTTCTCTCGGAAATGGAGACTTGATACAAAGATTGTTATCCTGAAAGAACGAGTTTTATTTAAAGAAACAATTTGGGACCGAAAAAGAATCCAGGAGTGGGGGAATTAGAAGACCTTTGGGCCGCATTTGATTCCCTCGCCAGTACTGTCACAACGATCAAGACACAACAAGACAAAATATTAGACTAGATGGAGGAGGTAAAATCCTTATGTATTCAAAACGCCGCCAAGGAGAAACGTATTGTGGAGTTGGAGAGACGCGTGGATGATCTGGAGCAGTATTCACGGATGAACGATGTGATCATCACTGGCATTAAAATCAAGCCGCGAACATACGTGCGCGGTCGCCAAAGGAGGAGAAGAGCACAGTGAGGAAGACGCATGCTCGGTGGAACTACAGGTCGCAGCTCATCTCCGAGGCAAGGGGATAGAATTCAACCTGGAAGACATTGAGGCCTGTCACCCACTGCTGACTGGACGAGGAAGACCACCTGCCGTCATCATGCGTTTCATCAACCGAAAAAACAAAACGGAACTCCTAAAGCAAGGTCGAAAATTGAAAGGATCAAATGTCTACCTGAATGAACATTTAACAAAGAAAAACTCAGAAATTGCCAAAAAAGCTCGAACGCTAAAAAAAGGACCAGAAAATACAGCACACTTGGATCCGGAGCTGTAAGGTTTTCATCAAGCTCAACGGCAGCCCAGAGGAAGCAAGAGAGTTACTGGTGAGAAACATAGAGGAACTGGACCGATTCTAACACCAGGTAACCTAACTCAACAAACACCCCATGCATGACCTACATAAAAAAAAACTCATTTCAAGACAGCAGTATGGAAAAACTCCAAGAACTACTTCAACAGAACCAAAAAGAACTGGACACCTTCACAGTAGAAGACACAGACACACTAGATCCAACAGCAGAAATAGACCCAGATGCAAATTTCTTCATAAGTTCTCATATAAACTGCAAATACTATGAACACAAACTGTTTGAAAGTAATATTAATTTAGAAGGAAAACTATCAATTATACACTTTAATAGCAGAAGTATGCAAGCTAATTTCAGTTCTATTTGTGATATTCTTAAAGAATTCACTCATCCGTTCAGTATCATTGCAATAACAGAAACATGGTTCAATGAAAACACTCACAGCTATTATGATATGGAAAATTACGTAATGATAACAAAGAATAGAGAAAAGAAAACTGGAGGAGGGGTTGCTCTGTATGTCCACACTTCATTAGAACATGTTTTATTATCAAATATGACTGTTGCTATAAATGATGTTATGGAATGTTTAACAACAGAAATCCAAAGAAAAAAGACTAAAAATATCATTGTAAGTGTTGTTTATCGTTCACCAAGTTCAAGTGTTGAGAATTTTATTGAATCGATGGAGAATCTTTATTCTGGTGTGACTCAGAAAACCTTTTATATCTGTGGTGATTACAACCTTGACTTGTTAAACCCTACCAAGCAGAAAAGTATTGATGACTTCTTAAACACAATGCATTCTATGTCACTGTATCCAAGAATAACCAAACCCAGTAGAATAACATCACATAGTGCCACAATAATAGACAACATCTTTACCAATAACATTGAAAGTCATATTACAAGTGGACTCTTTATTGCTGACATTACAGATCATTTACCCATCTTCACTGTCACAGAATCTGATTTTAAAAAACAACCTAAATCTAGTGAACCTATTCTAAAACGATTACTAACTGAAGAAACAATCAACTCTCTCAACAACAGCTTAAGTCAACAGGATTGGACCGGAATTTATGAAGAGACAGATGTTGACAAAGCTTACAATAATTTCTTAAGTTTATTTCTGACTCATTATAACAATCACTGTTTCTTAAAGGAAATGAAAGTAAACTATAGATATGAAAACAAGCCGTGGCTGACTAAAGGGATCATAAATGCTTGCAAAAACAAAAATAACTTGTATAAAATATTCATAAAAACAAAAACCAAAGCAACAGAACAAAGATATAAAAAATACAAAAATAAACTAATAGACATAATTAGAACAAGCAAGCAATTATATTATTGAAGACTGTCGTATGAGAACCAAAATAACATGAAAAAAAACATGGAATGTATTGAATGCTATGCTTAAACATAAAAATAAGAAGTCAGAATATGCAGAGTACTTCAGTACAAAAAATCACAAAGTCAGAAGCAGAATAGATGTGGCAAATTATTTTAATAAATATTTTGTAAATATTGGTCCTGAGTTGGCATCAAAAATTAACGTAATTGACACCGTGCACTGTAAAAATGATATTGAAAGAAATCCATCTACCATGTTTCTCTCTCCAACAACTAAAAAAGAAATAATAGATACTGTTAGTAGGTGCAAAAGTAAATCATCAAGGACTGTAATGACCTTAGTATGACATTAGTCAAACAGGTCATCAATTACATTGTCAATTCTCTCACACACATGCTGTATGTAACTTATCATTTCAATCAGGACAGTTTCCAAAAAAAATGAAAATGGCAAAAATAATTCCTATCCTCAAAAGTGAAGATAAACATGATTTTACCAACTACAGACAGATTTCTCTGCTACCTCAATTTTTTTTTTGGGATAAAATGTGTTTTTTACTCAGTTTATATGCAAAAAATACAGGTACAGAATAATTTGAGTGCATTCTGCTAGAGATGTTGAAACAAATTTGTTATATTTTTAACATTATTTTTGAACTTATTATTTATTTTTTTATTTCGGTCACAGTGCAACCTCACATCAATGAAATAAAGAAAACATCCATATTCCAGCAAAGGACGGAAAAGGTATCGGCTGAAGCAAACGCTTATCACGCCGACCCTTTTTTTTTTTTTTTTTTTTAATGTCATCATAAAAGCAAAAAGACATAAGTAAATACTAAGTCATCATAATTGTTATAACACATAACATAATAATATCATAACACATCATAACACATAACATAATCATAACACATAATCGTAACACATAACATAATCATAACACATCATAATTGTTTACTTTTTATATAAGCTTGAATTTAACCATCAAGACTTGCATATTTTTTAAGTAATAATAACTTAAATTTCTTTTTTAAACAGAAAAGATTTAAACACAATTTAAGTTCATCATCACAATTATTCCAAAGATCCACACCTTTAATAGAAATACAGAATTTTTTAACATTTGTTCTAAATTTATTTTTAATGAACACATCATTTCCTCTTAGTTCGTATGGACTTTTCCTAATATTAAACATGTTTTGTAGAGAGTTTGACATCATGTTTTTTTTTTTTTATCTTAAACATAAATTTTAAAGTGTGTAATTCCACTAGATCATAGAACTTTAATGTTTTTAAATTTATAAATAGATTATTGGTAGGTTGATTATAAGATGAGAATTTTATTGCTCGTATTGCTTTTTTTTGTAAAATATAAATTGGTTTTGTGTTAGTTTTGTACGTATTTCCCCAAATCTCGATACAATAAGTTATATATGGAAGTACGAATGTATTATGTTACATAAACAAACTTTTTTTTATTTAGGACAAATCTGAATTTATAAATGATTGCTATTACTTTAGACAGTTTATTTTTTGTATAATTTATGTGTGATTTCCAGCTTAATTTGTGATCTATAATCATTCCAAGGAACTTACTGTCGTAAGCTCGAACCAATGGGGTGTTATTAAGCATAATTTGAATTTGTTTAGGTACTTTTAATTTTGTAAATACTATAAATTTCGTTTTTTCAATATTTAATGATAATTTATTTATGTCAAACCATATTTTTATTTTACTCAATTCTCTTTCAACTGATTGTATTATTTGGTTCAGGTCTTTTCCTGAAAAGTAAAGAGTAGTGTCGTCTGCAAATAGTACATAATTTATTAGTTTGGATGTGTAACACAAATCAGTGATGTACAGGATAAAGAGTTTAGGCCCCAGCGTTGAGCCTTGTGGAATTCCACATATGACTTTTAATAAATCAGATTTTTCCTCCTTTATTTGTACATACTGATATCTATTTTCTAAGTAGCTCTGAAGCCATGTATATGCAGCTCCTCGAAAACCAAATCTGTCTAGTTTGCTCAGTAATATATTATGATCTATGGTGTCGAAAGCTTTCTTAAGGTCTATGAAAATACCGATGCCATAATTATTTGAGTCTATTGATGTAGAAATATTTTCTATTAGTTCTGCAACAGCCATATTAGTGGATCGGTTTTGTCTAAACCCATATTGTTTGTCACTAAGGAGCTGGTGTTTCTCTATAAATTTATCTAATCTTATTACAAATACTTTTTCTATTATTTTTGAAAACTGTGGAAGTATGGATATAGGCTGATAATTTGAAAATAAGTGTTTATTGCCATTTTTATAGACTGGAATAACTCTAGTTATTTTCATTTTTTCAGGAAATTTACCGATTTGAAAAGACTTATTGCAAATATATGTTTGAGGCTGTGCAATAGGCTCTATTGTATTCTTTATTAAATTCATATCAATGTCAAGTGTATCTTTAGATGTTTTTGATTTAAATTGCTTTACTATTTTAATTATTTCATTTTCATTTGTTGGGTTTAAATAAAATGTAAAAGGATTTCTGTTTACAGCATCACTTGGGCTTATGTTATGCTTCTCAATACTTTCAGCCAAGGTATTTCCTACATTAACAAAATAATGATTAAATCCTTCTATAATTTCTTTTATATTTTCCAGCTTTGAGCTTTTGTTCATGAATTGTTTTGGTATTTCATATTTTTTATCTTTTATTTTAATTATTTTATTAATGACATTCCATGTTCCCTTAATATTTTCTTTTTGTTCTTCAAATAATTTATGAAAGTATTCTTTTTTGGTTTTCCGCAAAATACTAGTCAATTTGTTTTTATAATTTTTATATTTTATTTCAGATTCCTTGGTTTTGTGTTGAATAAACTTTTTATATAACATATTTTTCTTCTTACATGCATTTTGTAATCCATTTGTTATCCAATTCTCAAAAATACTGAAAAAACTATTCAATACACGCCTGGAAAACTTTATACATAAACATCACATTATCAACGAAGGTCAATATGGATTTACGACAAAAAGAATCACCTCAATGGCTATACTTGACGCAACTGAGGAAATAACAAGTGCAATAGATGGTAAAAAAATATGTAATTGGAATTTTTATAGATTTAAAGAAAGCTTTTGATACAATCAACCATGCAATATTACCTCAAAAATGACAAGAACACGGGATAAGGGGAATTGCTTGGGAATGGATACAAAGCTATTTAACTGAAAGAACTCAAAATGTACAAATAGGGTCTACTTCATCTGAGACTCTTAGTATTTCTTGTGGTGTTCCCCAAGGCTCCGTCTTGGGACCAAAACTTTTTAATATTTACATAAACGATATTCTTAAGGTTTCACAGTCGCTAAAACTCATAATGTTTGCAGATGATACAAATATATACTATAGCAGTCATAATTACAATGAACTTATCAGTACAGTCAGTAAGGAGCTTAACAAAATAAGAAGTGGATGGATTTCAATAAATTATTTCTTAATCTAAACAAAACTAAAGTCATGTTCTTTGGAAACACAAAAACAAGCTCCTAACAACCAATTGTAATTGAAAATGTCCAAATTGAGACTGTAGATGAAGCAAAATTTCTGGGAATCATCATAGACAATAAACTGTCTTGGAAACCCCACGTCAGACATGTAAAAGCAAACATATCCAAAAGTCTCTCTATAATAAATAAAATTAAATATCACCTTGATTTCAACTCCTTGCGCACATTGTATTGCTTGATGGTTCTTCCATATCTCACTTATGGTGTTGAAGTATGGGGGAATAACAATCAGACGGCACTAACACCCTTAACTGTCTTACAGAAAAAAGCACTACGAATTATACATAAAGTTGGTTTTTTGGATCATACTCACAACCTCTTTGCACATTCCAAACTCTTAAAATTTACGGATGTTTCTCAGTACTACTCAGCAGTTACAATGTTTAAAGCATACCACAAACTACTGCCAAAAAATTTACAAAGTCTATTTAGACTGAATGAAAAATCACATAACCTGAGAGTAATAGAAGACTTTAAACTGCCCAAAGTGAGAACCACTAAAAAAAAGTTTTTGCATGTCTGTACATGGTGTAAAACTCTGGAAAAGTCTAGACAAATCCTACAAGCAATAGCAAAATGTAAATACATTCAAACTAAATTATAAACATATGATCTGGTCACAGTATATAAAATGTCTAATATAATTATATCACTATCTTCTGTTGGAGTGTTTTTTTTGTGTGTGTATGTTTGTTTTTTTCTTTTTGTTTTTTCCCTTACCATAAAACTTGCTTTTCTCTTACTACTGCTTCCTATTATGTTGGTATTAGTAACCAGGTCCGTATCCTTTCATTTAATTGTCTTAAGGTTGAAACAATATAAAATGAATTAATTATTGTAAATATGTATCATATGAGCACTGGGGGTGGGGTTAAATAAGTTTTCTTCCCCCCACTCCTTCTTGGACATTAGAAACTTTGATTTGTGCACTTGTTATACTTTGTTATTACTCCTGTTGAATTGCTGTACAGAAGAATGTTTATATTAATTTAAAAACATGCTACCCTGTCCAAGATAATAATGATAATAAATATAATAATAATAATAATAATAACAATAATATAATAAATAATAAAATAAAAAAAAAAAACAGGTCAAACTGTTTCTGAAGTCATCCATGCTGTACAGGAGACTATGTTCAGTTCTAAGCCTGATAGCTTTGAGAACAGGATATGATTTTAATGTTGAAGATTCTTCTTCGGGAATCCATTGTAGCTGTTGTGGTTCCCTCAACCACCACCAGAGGGAGCCAGGGACCATCTCACCTTTCCCCCAATTCTGGCTGATGGGACCATCTGCACCTGTGGACTCACCTGCATCTAATCTTCTGGCTGCCTATTTAAAGGCAGTCTCACCTGCCATCCTCGTCGGGTCTTCATACCTCCAGCCCTGGCTGACTCCCGACCAACTGACTTTCTTTGATTCTAAGATTGACTTTGATAACCTTTTGATCCATCTCCTTTGATTACAGCCTTGCTGATTCCTGGTTTAATAAACCTTGTTTAAGTTCTGCATTTGGGTCCTCCTCCTTCCATGTGCACTCCGCATCACAACAGAAGACCCGACCATAATGGACCCAGCGGACCCAAATCATCTTCCTGAACAGGATGAGTTATCTCAACTAAAGGTGAGACTGGAACTATGTGGACAGGCTCTGGAAATGCTGCGTCAGAACAGTCATCTACAGAGCAGGCATCTCCGAGATCTTCAGACCCAGTTGAACTACAGAACCCCTAACTCGACTCCTGAACCTCCAACCATCGACCGGGAAGTTTTCGATGGGACTTTTGGAAAGTGTAGGGGCTTCCTCCTTCAAGGCTCTCTCACGCCGAATGTAACTATGACGTGGGAAACCGCGAAATACTCGCTATAAAAGCAGCCCTGGAGGAATGGTGCCACTGGCTGGAAGGTGCAGAACTCCCTTTCTCATCTGGACTGACCATAAGAATCTTTATTTATTTATTTTATTTTTTTTGTTTATTTTGAATTACTCTATTCATCCCTCACCGGGGAAATTTGTTTGCTGCACTCCTTACACCGCAGCAGGCTGCCCTTCAACGGCGCCAATGGTGGGAGAAGTGGGGGCTAGGTGTCTTCTCCAAGGACCCTAGACGTGCTCTCCGTGGGACGCGAACCCGCGACCTTCCGGTTCGCGGGCGAACGCGCTAACCACGCGGCCACCGTCTCCACCCTGTTTGCTGCACTCCTTACACCGCAGCAGGCTGCCCTTCAACGGCGCCAATGGTGGGAGAAGTGGGGGCTAGGTGTCTTCTCCAAGGACCCTAGACGAAATCTGTCGTATATTCAATCTGCCAAGAGACTTAATGCACGCCAGGCTCGGTGGCAATTATTCTTCTCCAGGTTTAACTTTACTTTGACCTACAGACCCGGTTCTCGCAATGCGAAGCCGGATGCTCTCTCTTGTCTCCATGTCACAGGTGACTCCATCGGTGGACCCTCAGAGATAATTTCTCCCAGTTGTGTGGTGGGAGCCATCACCTGGGAGATAGAAAAGGCGGTCACTGAAGCCCAGCAGTCTAGCACAGAATCAGGTAATCCTCCTTCTGGCTGTCTCTTTGTCCCATCTTCCGTTCGCTCACAGGTCTTGCAGTGGGCCCATTCGTCCCGCTGGGCCTGCCACCCGGGGGTAAGCCGAACAATGGACATCATCAGGCGACGGTTTTGGTGGCCGGCCCTGAATAAAGACACCCGGGAGTTCATTGCCTCCTGTGCAGTTTGTACCCGTGGGAAGACCTCTCATCGTCCACCAGCTGGTTTTCTTCGCCCTCTACCCGTTCTGTCTCAACCTTGGTTCCACGTGGCTCTGGATTTTGTGACCGGCTTGCCTCCCTCTGACGGTAACACAGTGATCCTCACAGTCGTTGACCGCTTCTCCAAATCAGCTCACTTTGTTCCTCTGCCCAAGCTACCCTCTGCTTTGGAAACAGCTCAACTACTTGTTTCTCATGTTTTTCGTTTACACGGAATACTCACAGATATCGTCTCGGACCGTGGTCCCCAATTCACCTCTCGAGTGTGGAAAGCCATCTGTCAAGCCCTGGGAGCAACAGTGAGTCTGTCATCGGGCTACCATCCCCAGACCAATGGTCAGACGGAACGGGCAAACCAGCACATCGAGTCCGTCCTCTGCTGTGTGGTAGCTGACACTCCTTCTGCTTGGAGCTCCTTCCTACCCTGGGCAGAATACGCCTACAACTCCCAAACCAGTAGAGCCACAGGCCGGACCCCGTTTGAGGTAACCCTTGGTTTTCAACCACCTCTTTTCCCCTCTCAGGAGTCCGAGATCTCTGTGCCATCTGTCCAACATCACCTCAAACGATGCCGACTGATGTGGATACGCACTCGCAGAGCGCTGCTTCGGACCACGGTACAAAACCAGCAGATCGCCAACAGGCGGCGGACACCGGTTCCAGTTTATCAGGAGGGGCAGTCAGTTTGGCTGTCTTCTAAAACCATTCCCCTCCAAGTTGAGTCACTTAAACTGGCTCCCCGGTTCATCGGTCCATTCATCATCGAGAAGATCATTAACCCAGTCACGGTACGTCTCCGCCTGCCTCCTACACTTCGTATTCATCCCGTTTTTCACGTCTCGCAGATCAAGCCCCACGTCTCCAGTCCTCTGCAGCCACCCACGAGTTCTACGCCGGCTCCACGGATCATTGACGGTGCTCCTGCTTTCACGGTCAGTCGTCTTCTGGACGTCCGTCGTCGAAGTCGTGGACTCCAGTACCTGGTCGACTGGCAGGGATATGGCCCAGAGGAACGTTCCTGGGTCCCACGTTCAGCCATCTTAGACCGTGACCTCGTCAGGGATTTCCACGCCGCCAACCCTGACAAGCCTAGGCCACATGGAGATGGTAGTGGGGGGGGGGGGGGGGGGGGGGGGGGGGAATGTTGTGGTTCCCTCAACCACCACCAGAGGGAGCCAGGGACCATCTCACCTTTCCCCCAATTCTGGCTGATGGGACCATCTGCACCTGTGGACTCACCTGCATCTAATCTTCTGGCTGCCTATTTAAAGGGAGTCTCACCTGCCTTCCTCGTCGGGTCTTCATACCTCCAGCCCTGGCTGACTCCCAACCCAACTGACTTTCTTTGATTCTGAGATTGACTTTGATAACCTTTTGATCCATCTCCTTTGATTACAGCCTTGCTGATTCCTGGTTTAATAAACCTTGTTTAAGTTCTGCATTTGGGTCCTCCTCCTTCCATGTGCACTCCGCATCACAACAGTAGCCTTTAAATTGATCTGGCTTTAACAATGTAGCACAAATAAGATTTTTCACGTGCAAGGCCTAGATATGTATCAGAAACCTACCAAAAGACACATTTTAAAGTATTTCTTTTTGTTTTTAACTAAGCCTTCAATCACATTTAAGCAATAAATAGCCCATTACAATTGTCAATGATCAAACAATGACCTTTTTTTTTTACCATAAGTTACATTTCCTATTTTTATTGCTATGTGTATTATTTATACACTTGTACCTCAGCCAATTTCTAGTCTCCGAATCTTATTCACTGACCATTGCAATTAAAGTCTTTTTAAATCTGATCTGGTTCTGAAAAGACAAAACAGCCAATTTTAGGAAAGGTAATTACAGTGCATGTGAGAAGCTTAGAAAGTTATTTTAAATAGATGTATGCATGCTTTGTATCTTGTTATATTCAAACTGAAAATATTACGTTATGTTGTACTAGCTCTCTCAAATAGCTTTAGTTTCATGCTGTTATCCAACTGGCTGCTCACATTTTCATGCTGTTTGCACTTTTCCAACAAAAGTTTCAGGTCGCTTACCCCTTTGACAGTCCACAATGTTTCCATTCCACTCACAGCCAGTTAGCCAGCTCCACTTTTCATACATGACATCCTAATAAAACCGAAACTTCTGATTGGTCATGGGGCGCGCAGCTCTGTGCCCCAAAGCGTACAGAACGTAAGGTAGCCAATAAAAATCAAGCCTCAGAATACGTGAAATCAAAAAGTTTAGCAGCCCCCATAGACCTCCATCAGTCCAGCATCCGACGAAGAGGAAAAGAGAGAATTGTGACATACATATAATTAAGAGCAAAAAATGTTTTTATTTGAAAATATTCTCAATTGTTCATAATAAAGGGGTAGAAACAATAAAAATACAATATTCTATATATAGTCAAAATAGTTTTTTGTCAGTCTGACATCACTAACGTTACTTTTCCAGGGTGAGGGTGGCGCCCTTGCACCGTGCAATAAACAGCCGCCTCTGCTCTTAGTGTCAAGTACAAAGCATAAGAAAAGGATCTGAAAAGACTGGAGATGTTTCTGACAATCTCATGTCCGGCAGATCCCGTAAGACAACTGCTCGAGAGGACCGTTTGTTAATTAGAAAGTCCTAGGCCAGCCCCTTTTCCACTTAAGTCGCTGTGTCAACCAAAACAGTTTGTGAAATTATGTCTCAAAATGGCCTTTAATCAGTGCACAGAAACCAGTACTAAAGAAAACAAAATGCTGGATAAAATAAGTAATTTGGGTCTTAAAACATATTTCATGGGCAATTTAAATATTTCCACATATTGTGACCTTTTGTCAAGGCTTGAACAGGAATTTGCTGACAGATTCACTGACTTTGAAAAACTTGAACCTTGTGTGACATTGATTTCTAACCTTTAGTGTAGGGCTGAAACAGTTAATCAATTTAATCGATTATGATCAATTATCAAATAACGTAGTTGTCGACTAATTTGGTCATCAATTAATTGTCTAAAATGTTTTTGCTGTCAACTGCACTTAAATTGGTCTCCAAGTGGGGCAGTAGAGAGCAAATTGACGATGCCAACTACCAAAATAGGAGGAGAAGAAGAAAGCAGCCAATCATTGGCCTTCATTTCACCCTGCCTCATCCTCCCGATCAGGTAGATTCAACTAGATGGCGGAAAGAAAAACACAAACAAAATCATCCGAAGTTTGGATTATTTCTCGCAAAATTTGAAAAAGACTCGCATTAATATGCAAAGTTTGCAAAACGGACACGTTTTGGCACGGAAGCATAACGACGCTGCACGAACATCTGAAAAAAAAATCATGTCGGACTCGAAGCGGGAGACGGCAAACCGGACCGATACATGAATTTATTTTATAATAAAAATTTTTTTACTGGTTGCTAAATACAGTTTTTATTATCTGCAAAAAAAAAACAAAAACAACCCAACATGGACTATTTTCTGTGGAAAACGGTTGCACACCGCAGCAGAGCGCTTCTCTCAGGGACTCTTATTTTGGAAATGATCGTGTTCGATATGAGGTCGCTGTCAGTAGTAAGACGAGGGGTTTAAAAAAACAAAAAAATCGCTAAATTCAATCCAGGATACAAGACCCGCTCCTAGGGGGTCAGATGTGCTGTTCAGAGGAACAGCACATGTTAGAGGTTTTGGAGATAAAGTCCGAGAGGCCAGGCTGAGATGGTTTGGACATGTACAGAGAAGAGAGACCGAGTACATCGGCAGAAGGATGCTGGGTTTGGAACCACCAGGAAAGAGGGCTAGAGGAAGACCAAAGAGGAGGTTCATGGATACAGTGAAGGAAGACATGAAGATAGTTGGCGTGACCGAAGAGGATGCAGCAGATAGGGTTAGATGGAAGAAACTGACTTGCTGTGGCGACCTCTGAAGGGAAATGCCGAAAGGAGAAGAAGAAGAAAATACAAGACCCGCTCTTCTACACCGCAAAGCACATTTTTCCCCACATAAAAATGAGTGCTGTAGTAAGTGGTAAAGATGGTCATTTTATTTATTAAAGTTACTATTTTTACAGTAGAGATGGGTGTTTTTTTTTTTTTTTGCACTAATGCCACACAACTTCAATGTTTTTTGTATATTTTTTATTCATATTAATCTGGGTCCTTTTTTTGTACTATACTTCTGAACAAGGTTAAATTTGCGAATCCAGAAGTGTTAAAGGTTTCTTATTTTCAAATGTGATCCAACAGTTTACATTTGATGTTTCATTAGCCAGTACTTCTAAACCACATTTTATGGATGCTTATGATTTACTTTTACTGCATACAGTAAGTGGATTTATTATTTTCTAGAAATGATAATATTCTACCTCTTTATTTGGCAGAAAGATTAACATTTGCTATTACTGTAATAAACTCAACATCTTGTTTATGTGGTTATGAGTTGTGTTTTACACAATTACATTCTATAATATGCCGAAAAAGTAATATTTATTAAATTGTCATTTTTATCAGATTAATTGAATAATCGATCCAATAATCAACAGATTAATTGATTACCGAAATAATCATTAGTTGCAGCCCTACTATAGCGTGACACTCTCTTGGGTCCATTTTGTGTATTGTTTTTTATTTTTTCAGTTTCTTTGATTGTTCTCAGCTGCTGAACTGTGGTGGCTGCTGATTGGAGGACTGGCCGGATGAGGTTCACTGCATCCACTTACTCCTTCATTATTTAAGAGCAAGGCTCACCTCGACACTTTGTCAGTTTTTCAATAATCCTCATGGTAACACTATCACCTAATGTTATTCTTACATGTTATTTTTCAAAACTGACAATTGCACAATTTAACTCAAGAACTCTTCAGCCCTATTCCTTCTGAGCTCTTCTGCCATCCAGTCCCAACTAATTCATCCCCACTTCCATGCGGACACCTTTTGTCATTTAATAAATTGTTGTTGTCACCTGATTCATTCGTACTTCCCTGCACCCTTAATGTGCAGGTCAAGTCTCAGCCGTATTCTCACCTTTTCTGGAGCTTTGTAGAGCCAGATGAACGTAAGAATCTTTACATAACAGCTCTTTTTTTTTCACTTCAGCTTGGAAAGTATTGACACATCTATCGACAATATCGACAATCTTCACAGCAGAGGTAGCTCATTTTATAAAAACTTCATAAAATTACAAAAAAAAAAAAAGTAAAGTGCAACACGGACTTGCCGCCATTATGGGAGGGGCATGTCATTGTGTAAACATGAGGTTTAACATTATCAGGTAGCCCTTGTGTTGTAACAATGTAGTATTGATGTGATCAAAGTAGATTAAAAAAACATATGGTGAACTTGAAATGATCTTAAACATTAAAATTTAGTAATATTTTTGTCAAATAAAACTGTTTTTGTGGCAAAATTGTTTCTTCTGTGTGAATTATTACTGTTATCGTAATTATTTTACAATTTAATTATTGCAGTGAGCGTCTCTCAAGCAGAAAGAGGTCAGTGATCTTCAGGAGCAGAGGAGGACAGAAAATAGCCACACAAGACACAAGCAAAACAAGCAAAAACATTTATTTTACAGGAAACCTAAATCAAACCCCCTAAAAAAGCAAAAAGGAAAAACAAGACTGATGTGGAACAATAAAAATGTGTTGAAATATGTAGTTGTTATGTAGGAATCTATGTAGGAATCTACGTTTCCACCCTCAACTAAGGACACCGGGGCCCTGTTCCAGAAAGAATGTTATGAGACATACCTGGGTAGGTTTAAGGGTAAGTCAGTGGACAACCTCAACTTTAGATTGCACAAAACAGAGGTATCATCCGGGATGTGTAGTTAACTATAGCAACTTCCTCTCTCTTTTTTTTTTTTTCTAACCCTGTCCTGTCGGCTTTGTGACAAGCAGAATGATGATCTGTATGTCAAGTATAACTGGACAGTTATGCTCTGTTTGTTTATTTAAATGCTTTATATCCAAAATCTGTGCTTTCTATGGTTCTTTTTGCTGGATCTGACAGGGAATACTGAGGAGAGATTGAGGGGGCGGAAAAAAGTGAAAAAGAAGAGAAATAGGGCATAGTAGAAGAGAGAGGGACAAAGTGAAGAGACAATCTAAAGTTACAGTATTCGGCATCACGACCAACTAGTTGGATTATTTAAGGGGAAAAAAAAGTATGTGTATGTGTGAGTATCAAATGTGATCGGGGGCATTTTTTGCCCCCACATTCTCATTAAAGCTCATTCAGTGAATGACAGCGACTACGAGAAAAGAAAATCTGTTCATAGTATCATGGTGCAGGTAACAACTGTATTTCTAGTCTTTAATTTGTCAAAATTAAAGCCCCAAACCTTATTACTGCTTTCGTCTAACGAGCTAATACGTGACGCTACCCGCCTCATTACTAATGTTGAGGCCAATTTGCCAGGGTCTTTACATGATGCCAGAATTTTCAAGAAGTCATCATTTTGCCTATCATTTTAGTTTTAATCCTGTTGGACTTGAGTGCTGCGTTTGACACGGTAAATCATGACATCCTTTTACAGATGCTAGAGAACTGGATTGTTATTTTTGGTACTGCACTTCATTGGTTTAAATCTTATTTTGAAGGATGCAGGTATTTTGTAGAAATTGGAAATTGTGTCAGCTCACATGCCTTTGACCTGTGGAGTTCCCCAGGGGCAATTCTTGGACCCCTGTTTTTCAACCTCTACATGCTGCCGTTAGGGCAATTGATAGCCAGTAATAACGTGTCCTATTGCAATTATGCAGATGATACTCAAATCTATGTGTCACTGACAGCAGGTGAACATGGACCTGTGGATTCACTCTGTCACTGTATTCAACAAATCAGAGTCTGGATGCAAAACAACTGTCTCCAGCAAAACTCAGACAAAACTGAAATCATTGAATTTGGCCCACAGAAACAAAGAGAAAGTGTCATCAGTTACCTCCAATTTCTCTCGCTAGAACCGACAAATCAAGTTAGAAATCTGGGAGTAATAATGGACTCAGACTTTAACTTCAACAGTCATATCAAATCATTTACATCAGCAGCCTTTTACCACCTGAAAAACATTGCCAAAATCAGAGGTTTGATGTCTAAAACAGTCTTAGAGTTTCTTATCCATTCAATTGTTTCCAGTAGGTTAGATTATTGCAACAGTCTACTTACTGGCCTGAACAAAAAGGCCTTAAAACAGCTGCAGTTTATTCAAAACGCTGCTGCTCGAGTCCTAACAAGAACTAGAATGTATGATCACATTAGTATGATCACAAGTATGATCACATCCTGTGCTCAAGTCTCTGCACTGGCTTCCTGTGGCTCAGAGAATAGACTTTAAAGCTGCTCTGCTTGTGTTTAGGTCTCTCCATGGTCTAGCACCAAAGTACATCTGTGATGTGCTAGTACCTTATGAACCATCTAGAACTCTGAGGACCTCTGGGATCGGCCTCCTGCTGGTGCCTAGAGTCAGGACTAAACATTGAGAAGCTGCATTTCAATTTTATGCTACAAAAGTCTGAAACAAACTTCCTGAGGCCATGAGACAGGCCTCTACTGTGACGATGTTTAAATCTAGGCTGAAAACACTTCTGTTTACCTGTGCATTTGATTAATTACTCTTTTTATCTGTTTTAATGATTTTATTTTTTTTTTCATGTGATTGACAGGTAATTCACTCTTCTTTTACAATAATCATTTTCAATAAGCATTTCTCTCTTACTTCATCAGTGCAGTTTCACAGCAAATAGACACATTGTTCCACAGTTACAGCAGCACAGTAATCATTAATGTAGAAAACTACAAGAAAACCCTTGTTTTTCTATTTTACATTCCATAAAATTGTTCTGAGAGGAAGACTTCCTACACCTATGGACTCAAATAGAGGAGCAACCTTGTGTGCGAAAGCTTCTATCCATTCCGAGCAATAGCCAACCAGTCCTGAGAATGTCATCATTCGCCCAACTGTTTAAGGCTGGGGAGCTTCGAAGATTTCTTTGAGTTGACCCGGTGAAATACCCGCCGTTCTTTGGAAAATTGTTTTTTCCCAAAAACTCTACGATTGGAAAGAGTAGCTAGTATTTTAGCTTGGTTTGGGAGGCGTTCTGTCCTTTCTCAACCAGCCTTTGCAGTACTTGAACAGAGTCCTGGTGATAGTCTTCCAATGTCTCAGAGCAGACCGGGATGCCGTCCACACAGCGGATGACCTTGCCGTGAATTTCTGCTCATTCCAGAATGTTTCTCAAAACATGGTCAAAAAAGTGCGGCGGATGTCATTATCCTAGGGGGTTTCTTGTGCTAGAATACTGGACTCCTCTTTTTAAGAACAAGGGAGATATCAGAATCAGAATATACTTTAATGATCCCACACATGGGAAATTTGTGTGTCACAGCAACAACTTCCTATCTGCTAAGTGAGTCGTTGTAGAGCCTGATCATGTACGGGAAGAAAGACCTCCGGTAATGAGATGTTCTCGAACTGAGCTGTCTGAGCCTCTTGAAGAAGGAGCTCCGCTGTTCGTCCAGGAGTGGGTAGAGAGGATGGTCATGGTTGTCCATGATGGATAAAAGTTTGTTTAGTGACCTCCTCTCCACATCTGCCTCAAGTGAGTCCTGTTTGCTGCCAATGACAGAGCCAGCCAGTCTGATTAGT
Organism: Neostethus bicornis; assembly: GCA_902685375.1. NCBI lineage: Eukaryota > Metazoa > Chordata > Actinopteri > Atheriniformes > Phallostethidae > Neostethus > Neostethus bicornis. Next base: position 4,312,496 of record CACRXE010000002.1, on the reverse strand, counting down.
TTATTCAGTCTGTTGGCGTCACTGGCTGCAATGCTGCACCCCCAGCAGATGACAGAGAGGAACAAGGAGCTGGCCACCACAGACTGGTAGAAGGTAGATATGCAGAGTTGTGGTAACGAGAGAGGAAAAAACTGATCAATCATTCAATTAAGTTATGGGAAAAGGTTATTGAAGCTACGCTAAAGAATGAAGTAAGAATTTGTGAGCAGCAGTTTGGTTTTATGCCAAAAAATAGCACTAGAGATGCAGTATTTGCCTTGCGGAGCTGCACTGTGTCTTTGTAGATCTAGAGAAAGCGAATGACAGGGTACCCAGAGAAGAACTTAGGTAATGCATGAGGAAGACTGGTGTATCAGAGAAGTATGTTAGAGCAGTGCAGGACATGTATGAGGACTGTAAGACAGTGGGGAGGTGTGCTCCAGGTGTGTAAGAGGAGTTCAGTGTGGGGGTGGGACTACACCAGGGCTTTGCCTTGAATCCTTTGCTGTTTGCTATGGTGATGGGCAGGCTGACAGATGAGGTTAGACAGGAATCTCCATGGACAATGATGTTTGCAGATGACATTGTGATCTGTAGTGACAAGAAAGAAGAGGTGGAGGAAAAGCTGGAGAGGTGGAGGTTTCCACTAGAAAGAAGAGGAATGATGATTGGTCAGAGTAAGACAGAGTACGTGTGTGAATCAGATCAAATCAAATCAAATTTTATTTATAGAGCACTTTTCCAACACAAGGTCACACAAAGTGCTGAACAGAACAAATAAAAATGTAATCAACATCAAAAGTAGAAAAGTCAAAAGTCAAGATAAAAGTAAGCATCCAAAAAAAAAAAAAAACAATGCCCCATGCATTGACATTCACATAGCCCGCCAACCCACCGTACCCTTCATACGCCCATCCTTTCCCAACCCCCATTAAACCTGAACTGCAAGCTACTGTCTCTTTAGCTGAAATAAAAATAAGCATCTGGTCTGATGCTGAGAGGAAATAATAACTGGGGATCAATCCACACCAGGAGTCGGCCCGCCCATGACTGCAGCGGCCAAAAACCACAGGGGTTCGCAACAACCAGGCCAGTCAGACCCCCACAGACTGAGAGCAGGCAGATCTGCTGGAATGGAGGATCCCCATGAGAAACACTGAATTAAGTCTTAGAATAAGGCAATAGAATAAAAACTAAAACCAGTAAAACCCCTAAAATAAATAAATAAATAAATTCAGCTCAGAGTCAAAAAGAACGCCCAAATTTCTTACACAATGGGTTGGTTTAAAAGGGTGCAATCTGGGTAAAATCATCTCTCTCTTGTCTTCAGGACCAACAATTAAAACTTCAGTTTTGTCCGGGTTGAGCTGTAAGAAGTTCTCTGCCATCCATGACTTTAAATCTAAAATACAATTTAAAAGAACATTAACAGGTTCTAGGTCATCAGGAGACACGACGATGTAAAGCTGTGTATCATCACCATAGCTGTGAAAATCCACACCGTGTCGCCTGATGACATCCCCAAGTGGCAGCATATACCGATTAAAAAGTATTGGGCCTAAAATTGATCCTTGGGGAACCCCACATTCAATTTTATAAATTTTTGAGGAGCATGTATCCATACTTACATAAAACCATCTATCTGTGAGATAGGAGTAAAACCATTTAAGAACAGTACCAGAGAGGCCCACCAGACTCCTAAGTCTGTGTAATAAAATCTGGTGATCTACTGTGTCAAATGCGGCACTGAGATCCAGTAGCACCAGCACAGAAAGCTTCTGTGCATCCATGTTATATTTTAGATCATTAACAATCTTTAAAAGGGTTGTCTCTGTACTGTGGTTTGACCTAAAACCAGATTGATATTTTTCTAAGATATTGTGTCTATTTAAAAACTCGTATATTTGATTAAACACAACTTTCTCAACTAATTTGCTTAAAAAAGGTAAGTTGGATACAAGTCTATAATTATCAAGACTTTTAGGATCCAAATTGCTCTTCTTCAGAAGGGGCCTCACCACCGCCGTTTTACAAGCAGATGGAAAGGCACCCGTCTGAAGAGAGCAATTTACAATATTTAAAAGCTCAGACTCAAAGAAGCCATAAAAAGTCTTAAAAAGTGATGTGGGAATGGAGTCTAAAAGGCAGGTTGTTTTGTTTATTTGGGAGAAAACTCGACCAAGTGTGATAGCATCAACCAGAACAAAACTCTCCAGTGTTTCCTCAGGTAAATATGATGCTACAGATCTGATAAAATTAACATCATGTCGAGCTGCAAGGCTGGATCTGATTGCATTAATCTTACCCAGATGAACCCAAATGGGAACATGAGGTTACAGGAAGAAGAGATAAAGAAGGTGGAAGATTTTAAGTACTTGGGATCAACAGTCCAGTGCAACGAAGAGTGTGGAAAAGAGGTAAAGAAGCGTTGGCAGGCAGGTTGTCACGAGTGTAGAAAAGTATCAGGTGTGATGTATAATGGAAGAGTTTCAGCTAAATTGAAAAGAAAATTGTACAAAACCAAGGTGAGACCAGCCATGCTGTTTGGTCTAGAGACAGTGGCTCTAAGGAAAAGACAGGAAACAGAGATGGAGGTAGCATAGATGAAGATGATGAGGATCTCTCTGGGAGTGACCAGAATGGGTAGGATTAGAAATTAGTATTTTAGAGGGACAGCACATGTTAGAAGTTTTGGTGATAAAGTCAAGAGAGGCCAGACTGAGATGCTTTGGGCATATGTATGCAGATTAGAGAATACATCAGCAGAATGATACTGGGTTTGGAACCACCAGGGAAAGAGGCCTAGAGGAAGACCAAAGAAGAGGTTCATGGATACAACGAAGGAAGACATGCAGATAGTTGGCTTGACCGAAGAGGATCCAGGAGACAGGATTAGAAGGAAGAAACTGACTTGCTGTGGCGACCCCTGAAGGGAAATGTCAAAAGAAGAAAAAGAAGACCATCGGCCTGAAACAGGCCTAAGATCATCAATTCATTGTTCCTCTTTATTTGTCTATTTTCTCCTTTGTCTCCTGATCTGCAGTCTAGAATTCGCAGTTTCATTTTTGCATATACCTCTGGGTCAAATGTCCCAACAGGTGGCAAGGGGTGTCACAAGTTCTTTGTTCTCTGGCTCCACTTTTTACAGAACCTTCCCACCTCCTTCATCAGGGCTGGAAACTTCACTTGTACAATTACCAATGGTTCTATAAAAGCTTTTTCCATTTTATATTTATTTTTTTTTTTTTTAAATTTCAATGGGAGATCTTCTCCTCATGTCGCTGCCAACCTGCAGAAAACTAAAAAATATTGACGTGGCTTTTAGTGTGCGCCTTATTTTAAACATCTGACATTGATCCCAAAACATCCTGCTATCAGCCAGATATGTAAAGCTGTTTGCTTTGCCAGGGCACCTATTTCTAGAGCTTACACACAGACACACGCCCACGCTACAAGCTTCAGGACAATATTTTTGGACAAAGTCATGCAGTGTGTCTGACCCATGCAGCCTTATGCAGGAATCTTGCAGAAAAACTTGTGCAACAACTGTGATGGTTACAGCCACACAACCATTTGGTTTGTAAACTTTATAATTTATTCACTTTATGAATATAGTTTAGATTTTTTTTGTTTGTTAAACCACTTTTCTTTACTTTGGGATTAATAAAGGTTTAGATTAGGGCTGAAACAGTTAATCGATTTAATCGAATATAATCGATTCTCAAAATAGTTGTCGATTAATTTGGTCATCGATTAATCGTCTAAAAGTTTTTACTGTCAACTGCACTTAAATTGGTCTCCATGTGGGACAGTAGAGAGCAAAATTGACGATGCGAGCTACCAAAATAGGAGAAGAAGAAGATAGCAGCCAATCATTGGCCTTCATTTCACCCCGCCTCACGTGATCAGGCAGATTAAACAAGATGGCGGAAAGAAAAACTCATACAAAATCATCTAAAATTTGGATCATTTTTCGCTAAATTTGAAAAAGAATTGCGTTAATATGTAAAGTTTGCGAAACGGACACGTTTTGGCACGGAAGCATAACGACGCTGCACAAACATCTTAAAAAAAAACATGCAGGAGACAGCAGATCGGAGCGATACACAATGTTATTTTAATAAAAACAATTTTACAGGTCGCTAAATACACTTTTATTGTCTTCAAAATGTTCATTTTGGAAATGAACATGTCTGATATCAGGCCGCTGTCAGTAGGAGGATGAAGATCGCTAAATTCAAACCAAGATACAAGACCCCCTCCTCTACACCACAAAGCACATTTTTACCCACAAAAAAATGAGTTGCCACCAACTAAAAGGCACCCCTTTACAGATTAGTAGATCTGTGTTCGTAATATTATAAGTGGTAAAGATGGTCATTTTATTTATTAAAGTTACTATTTTTACAGTAGAGATGGTGGGGGGGGGGTTTGTTTGTTTGTTTTTGCACTAAAACTACACAACTTGAATATTTTGTATATTTTTTTTCTCATGTTAATCTGGGGCCTTTTTTTGTATGATACTTCGAACAAGGTTAAATTTGCGAATCCAGAAGTGTTAAAGGTTTCTTGTTTTTAAATGTGATCCAACAGTTTACATTTGATGTTTTTTTTTATTTTTTATTTATTTATTTCGGTCACAGTGCAACCTCATATCAATGAAATAAAGAAAACAACCATATTCCAGCAAAGGACCGAAAAGGTAACGGCTGAAGCAAACGCTTATTACGCCGACCCTTTTTTTTTTTTTTTTTTTTTATGTCATAATAAAAGCAAAAAGACATAAGTAAATACTAAGTCATCATAATTGTTATAACACATAACATAATAATATCATAATACATCATAACATAATCATAACACATCATAACATATAACATAATCATAACACATATTCGTAACACATAATCATAATCATAACACATCATAATTGTTTACTTTTTATAGAAGCTTGAATTTAACCATCAAGACTTGCATATTTTTTAAGTATTAATAACTTAAATTTCTTTTTTAAACATAAAAGATTTAAACACAATTTAAGTTCATCATTACAATTATTCCAAAGATCCACACCTTTAATAGAAATACAGAATTTTTTAACATTTGTTCTAAATTTATTTTTAATGAACACATCATTTCCTCTTAGTTCGTATGGACTTTTCCTAATAATAAACATATTTTGTAGAGAGTTTGACATCATGTTTTTTTTTTATCTTAAACATAAATTTTAAAGTGTGTAATTCCACTAAATCATAGAACTTTAATGTTTTTAAATTTATAAATAGATTATTGGTAGGTTGATTATAAGATGAGAATGTTATTGCTCGTATTGCTTTTTTTTGTAAAATATAAATTGGTTTTGTGTTAGTTTTGTACGTATTTCCCCAAATCTCGATACAATAAGTTATATATGGAAGTACTAATGTATTATATAACATAAACAAACTTTTTTTATTTAGGACAAATCTGAATTTATAAATGATTGCTATTACTTTAGACAGTTTATTTTTTGTATAATTTATGTGTGATTTCCAGCTTAATTTGTGATCTATAATCATTCCAAGGAACTTACTGTCGTAAGCTCGTTCCAATGGGGTGTTATTAAGCATAATTTGAATTTGTTTAGGTACTTTTAATTTTGTAAATACTATAAATTTCGTTTTTTCAATATTTAAAGATAATTTATTTATGTCAAACCATATTTTTATTTTACTCAATTCTCTTTCAACTGATTGTATCATTTGGTTCAGGTCTTTTCCTGAAAAGTAAAGAGTAGTGTCGTCTGCAAACAGTACATAATTTATTAGTTTGGATGTGTAACACAAATCATTGATGTACAGGATAAAGAGTTTAGGCCCAAGCGTTGAGCCTTGTGGAATTCCACATATGACTTTTAATAAATCAGATTTTTCCTCCTTTATTTGTACATATTGATATCTATTTTCTAAGTAGCTCTGAAGCCATGTATATGCAGCTCCTCGAAAACCAAATCTGTCTAGTTTGGTCAGTAATATATTATGATCTATGGTGTCGAAAGCTTTCTTAAGGTCTATGAAAATACCGATGCCATAATTATTTGAGTCTATTGATGTAGTAATATTTTCTATTAGTTCTGTAACAGCCATATTAGTGGATCGGTTTTGTCTAAACCCATATTGTTTGTCACTAAGGAGCTGGTGTTTCTCTATAAATTTATCTAATCTTATTACAAATACTTTTTCTATTATTTTTGAAAACTGTGGAAGTATGGATATAGGCCGATAATTTGAAAATAATTGTTTATTGCCATTTTTATAGACTGGAATAACTCTAGTTATTTTCATTTTTTCAGGAAATTTACCGATTTGAAAAGACTTATTGCAAATATATGTTAGAGGCTGTGCAATATGTTCTATTGTATTCTTTATTAAATTCATATAAATGTTAAGTGTATCTTTAGATGTTTTTGATTTAAATTGCTTTACTATTTTAATTATTTCATTTTCATTTGTTGGGTTTAAATAAAATGTAAAAGGATTTCTGTTTACAGCATCACTTGGACTTATGTTATGCTTCTCAATACTTTCAGCCAAGGTATTTCCTACATTAACAAAATAATGATTAAATCCTTCTATAATTTCTTTTATATTTTCCAGCTTTGAGCTTTTGTTCATGAATTGTTTTGGTATTTTATATTTTTTATCTTTTATTTTAATTATTTTATTAATGACATTCCATGTTCCCTTAATATTTTCTTTTTGTTCTTCAAATAATTTATGAAAGTATTCTTTTTTGGTTTTCCGCAAAATACTAGTCAATTTGTTTTTATAATTTTTATATTTTATTTCAGATTCCTTGGTTTTGTGTTGAATAAACTTTTTATATAACATATTTTTCTTCTTACATGCATTTTGTAATCCACTTGTTATCCATGGCTTTATTTTAGAATTTTCTTTAAGTCTTACCTTTTTTAATGGGCAGTTTTTATTGTAGATTTTTAAAAACATGGATATAAAAATTTCATACGCTTCACTTGGGTCAGTTTGGTTGTAGACCTCGTCCCATTTCTGTTTTAATAAGTCTTCTTTAAGTTTATTTAGAGTTTGGTCTGTCACTCGCCTAATATATCTGAATGTTTCAGAGTTTTCTTTGTCATCAGTTATAATTTTATTTTGAAATATAGCAAAAACTGGTAGGTGGTCACTTATATCACTGACAAGAAGGCCACCAACAATTTTAGCTTCAATATTGTTTATAAAAATATTATCTATTAGAGTGGAGGAATCAATCGTTATCCTGCTGGGTTTATCAATAATTGGTAGTAACATATTTGAATGCATCATATTTATGAAATCAGTTGTTTTCCCATGGGTAGTTGCTTTAAGCAAATTTATATTTAAATCTCCACATATTATTAATTCCTTTGTGGAATATCCATTTATATTTATAATTTCATTCATTTTTTCATTAAATGTATCAATCGGTGAACCAGGTGTTCGGTATACACAAGTAACATGTACATTTTTTGTTTTTTTAAATTCAATTTCGACAGTGATTAATTCCATTATATTGTGAACAGATACTGATTTATCTTCAATGATTTTACAGTTAAAGTTTGAGTCCACACAGAGGGCAACTCCACCTCCTTTTTTGTTGTTTCTGGTGACTGTAAATAGTTCGTATCCCTCTATCTTTACTAGTGTTAGAGGGTGCTTTAGCTCGTCCAGCCACGTTTCAGATACGGCTATAATATTAAATTTACCGTACATATGCAGTAGGTCTTTGATTTTTGATATGTTCTTCCAGAGACTCCTAATGTTAATATGTAGCACTGAAAAGTTTTTCTCCAGTTTAACGTTCTCTTTAAATTGTTCGCTTGTGTAATAGTCACAGCTTAAGTCCAAGTTGTTGTAGAAATATAATTCTGGATCAAGTTGTTGATCAATACAAGTCATAGTTTGTCTTGTGTTCAGTGCACATATGTTCACCTGTCTCCTTTTCCGCGATGCGTAATCCGTGCATCATCAAGCGCTCTTTACAATCTTCCGAGAAATCATAATCCTTTTTTAAAGTAACATAATCCAAATAATTATTCATACGGATTCAGGTCTTTCAGCTCTCTTATCGTGATCACTTTCGCTTCTTCTGGCGTACCATTGAGTTTAATCATCACTTGCCCGTTCCGAGTCCACGTAGCTTGTATTTTTTTCTGTTTTTGCAAGTTTCTTGCATGTCTTGCGATGTCTGCACGTCTTTTTGTTAAGTGTTCATTCAGATATACTCCCGTGCCTCTTAACTTCTTAGCTTGTCGTAATAGCTCTATTTTGTGTTTCCTGTTAACAAAACGTCTTTAAAAAAAGAGCTAATAGGCTAATAGCTAATAGGCTAAAAGCTAATGGGCGCTCTCTTTATCTGTGTCTCTTGCGTTTCTTTCATCCTTTCTACCTTCATGTGTAGATCCTTTGTATACCCAGTCTGGTTATCCGTGAAGATTCTATCTTAGAACCACTTTAAACGTTGTTTAGAAAAGTTTTATAAAAAAGAAACGGAGAAAAGTTTGATCTGCTGTCTTCCTGCTCAACCGGAAGTCAATTTTCTTAGCCAGTACTACAAAAGCACATTTTATGTTTTATTTATGTTTTATTTATTTATGTTTTATGTTTTATTGTGCTTATGATTTACTTTTACTGTATACAGTAAGTAGATTTCTTATTTTCTAGAAATGATAATATTCTACCTCTTTATTTGACAGATAGATTAACATTTGCTCTTACTGTAATAAACCCAATGTGTTGTTTATGTGGTTATGAGTTGTGTTTTACACAATTACATTCTATAATATGCCAAAAAAGTAATATTTATTAAATTGTCATTTTTATCCGATTAATTGAGTAATCGACCCAATAATCGACAGATTAATCGATTACCAAAATAATCGTTAGTTGCAGCCCTAGTGTAGATTATCGCACATGTTTGATTTATGTTGTTGATTCACACTAGTTTGATTTTCTTAAGTTTTGCAGGTGCTCCAGTTCCTAGACTGAAGGATCACCTGCCGTCCTGGGCTGGAGCTACCTAATTGGACTGAACCATTTCTTTTCTTTAGGGGTGAAGTTGGTTTTTGTTAGCTTAGATTTAGTTAAACTGTTTTATTAACCCCCTTTTTTGTGTTGGCAGTGGTTTAGTATTCTTTCATTAGAATACTAAATCATTTTATAAGGTACACACATTTTATAAGGTACACACAAATCCACTCAGGGCGGCATGGTGGTGCAGTGGGTAGACCAGTGGCCTCACAGCAAGAAGGTTGTAGGTTCAAGTCCCGGGTGGGGACAAGGCTTGGAACGCTGGCCTTTCTGAGTGGAGTTTGCATGTTCTCCTCGTGCATGCCTGTTTTTTTTTGGGGTACTCTGGTTTCCTCATACCCTCTAAAAACATCCATGTTAGGTTGATTGGTTGGTGCCAAATTGCCCATAGGAATGAGTGTGTGTGTGACTTGGAGTGTACCCTGCCTCTCACCTTCAATCAGCCTGGATGGGATCCGGCTCCGTCTATTCCCTGTAAGGGATAGATATAAGAACCCACACTCAGGATGGACTGTCTTACTGGTTTGGTTGGTGAATGTGGACAAACATTTAGTAAAGTTTACATTCACACTCAACTCAACACCAAGAAACACACATGAGAAGGGATGGGTATCAATAAGGACTTATCGATACTAGTCCTCTTATCGATACCGCTTAACAAACCAAATCTTTAACGAATCTCTATCGATACTTTAAGAAACTAACAAATAAGTATTATGAACATAAAAACTTTAATTGGATGATGGTTGAACTAAAAAAACACAATAATATTTAAATAAAATATACCTTACTTAAATAAAAGAGAACACTTCAAAAATCTGAACTGGACTGAAATAAAAACAAAAAAAAACGTGCGTTGTCGGCATCGCTTTAGGTAAAATAAAGCCAAACTCGAGATGCTCGTTCTGCCATTACGCCTAACTCGGCCTGAAAATTTGCGTGTGTGTAGCAGCAACGCACGTGCACACCGCCCCTTCGCGAGTGAGGGTGCGGAACTGGAACCGATAGCGGATCCGTTTGGACTAGCGCTTATTGGTCCAGGTAAAATGACGGCCGCGGAACCGGTTCCGAAAAAGACCGGTTCTCGGAACCCATCCCTCCATATGAGACAAACTATTCAATTATGATTAATTTGAAAAACAACATGAGGATCCACACAGGATGAGGCCATTTCCATGTAAAATAATTTGGTTTCAACATAGTTCACTCTCACTGGAACGATTTGCTGCCGAGTGTGAAGCGGCCGGGATGGGAATTAGCGCCTCCAAATCCGAGACCATGGTCCTCGCCCGGAAAAGGGTGGAATGCCCCCTGCAGGTCAGGGAGAGAGTGCTGCCCCGAGTGGAGGAGTTTAAGTATCTCGGGGTCTTGTTCACGAGTGGGGGAAGGTTGGAGCGGTAGATCGACTGGCAGATCGGTGCGGCGTCAGCAATAACTAGGACGCTTCATCGGTCCATCGTGGTAAAAAGAGAGCTGAGCCGTAAAGCAAATCTCTCGATTTACAAGTCGATCTACTGTATGTTCCAACCCTCACCTGTGGTCACCAGCTGTGGGTGGTGACCGAAAGAATGAGATCGTGGATACAAGCGGCCGAAATGAGCTTCCTCCACAGGGTGGCTGGGCTCTCACTCAGAGATTGGATGAGGAGCTCTGCCATCCGGGAGGAGCTCTGTATCGAACCGCTCCTCCTCTAGGTCGAGAGAAGCCAGATGGGGGGGTTAGGGCATCTAGTCAGAATGCCCCTCGAGCGCCTCGCAGGTGAGGTGTTTCGGACACGTCCCACCGGGAGGAGACCAAGATGCAGACCCCGAACCCACTGGAGAGACTTTGTCTAACAGCTGGCAGGGGAACAACTCTGGATCCTTCCGGGTGAGCTAGAGGATGCAGCTGGTGTGAGAGAAGCCTGAGCTTCCCGTCTGAGGCTCTTGCCCCCGCAGTCCCTTTTAAGCAGAAGACGATGGAACGGAACACAATCCAAATGGTCACAGGCATGAGCACACACTGTAGTTGTGCCACACTTTTTAAGATTAAATGTAATTACTCATGTAATTACTTGCTGTCATCTCTTGGAGGATCAAAGGTTATCTCGTCAACACAGTTTCAATCAAACATTATAGAGCAGGCATGGGCAAACTACGGCCCGCGGGCCTCCTGCGGCTCGTTAAACGTTTTATTCCGGCCCACCGAACTTGAAAATTTTTAAAAAAATAAACTATGTTAGTTTGACTTTTTCTGCAATTCTGATGTTCGTCACTAGATGGCGCCAAAATACAACAACACTGCGCCCATTAAAATGCGTGTGTCTCCGCGATGCGCACCTGTCAAAATAAACAGTGTGATCAGATATGGAAAGCCATCGGGGCCAATATACGCACGTAAAACAAGCGTGTTAGATGTTAAAACAAGCAAAATGTTACATCATCCGCTTAGATTTCAAACCTAGCGCTGCTAAATGCACGTTTTTAAGTGCTATCGCACTTGATTTCAGACCTAGCGCAGCTAGATTTTAAATTTAACGCTCTTGATGTAACATTTAGCGCACTTGTTTAACTTTAGCGCGCCATTCTATTGGTCTAATCTCGCGGTTACCAAAGCATGCCATCCATCTGCTCCTGTTCCCAGGGCAAATACAGAATTTTCTAAAGGGGGGGGGCACAAAATGAGTACCTCACCAGTATAGATGGAGTGTGGGGGCATCCCCCGCCGAGAATCCTTTTGAAAAATAAGTCATTTTTCTGCATTTTGGTGCATTTTTTAACTGAAGTTTACAATAATTTCTTTTTTGTCAACCTGCAGCTCGTCAAACCTCCCCCGGCCCCTCTCTTTTGGGTCCGGCCCGCCTTTTATGGAGTAAATGATAACAGACATCTGCCTGATGTCATAGACTTTCCTATGGGTCTATCTGACACTGATGTTTCACTGAGCTGAAGAACATTCTTCTTTAATGAATTTAATTCTTACTTCTCAATTAAAAAAAAAAAAAAATTAAAACACTTTTATCACTATAGGGCAGGGGTGGGCAAACTACGGCCCGCGGGCCACATGCGGCCCGTTAAACGTTTTAATCCGGCCCGCCGAACATAAAAAATTTAAATAAATAAACCTTGTTAATGTTTTATTTTCCTTGTAATTCTGATTGTTGGTCACTAGATGGCGCCAAAAACACCAACACTGCTCCATTAAAATGTGTGTGTCTCCATGACGCCCCACAAAATAAACAGTGTGTACAAATATGGAAAGACATCGGGGCCAATACACGCACGTAAACAAGCGTGAGGACTGTGGTCTCGGATTTGGAAGTGCTAACTCCCATCTCGGCCGCTTCACACTCTTCAGCAAATCGATCCACTGAGAGCTGGAGATCACGGTCCGATGAAGCAAACAGGACCACATCATCTGCAAAAAGCAGAGATCCGATCCTGAGGTCACCAAACCGGATCCCTCTAACGTCTCATTTAACATTTAGCGCTTGTTTAAAATCTAGCATCATTCTGTCGGTCTAATATAGAGGCTACCAAAGCATGCCATCCATCTGCTCCTGTTCCGGCCCCCTGGTCAAATGGTAGAACTCAATGTGGCCCGCCAACCAAAACATTTGCCCACCCTTGCTACAGGGATATAAAGTACCCTCCTGTAAAACTAACAGTTGATGTGAGTCTGTTCGCTGCTGATTGAAAACCTTTTTCATAAAGTTTTTGAATATAGCGTACCCTTTTTTTTTTTGGCTCAGTACTGTGTGTTTTCTTCATGTAGATCCTCCTTCTTCTTCTTTCAGCATTTCTCTTCAGGGGTCGCCACAGCAAGTCAGTTTCTTCCATCTAACCCTATCTGCTGTATCCTCTTCGGTCACACCAACTATCTTCATGTCTTCCTTTACTGTATCCATGAACCTCCTCTTTGGTCTTCCTCTAGTCCTCTTTCCTGATGGTTCCAAACCCAGCATGCTTCTGCCGAAGAACTGGGTCTCTCTCCTCTGCACATGTCCAAACCATCTCAGTCTGGTCTCTCGGACTTTATCTCCAAAACCTCTAACATGTGCTGTTCCTCTGATCTACTCATTTCTGATCCTGTCCATACTGGTCACTCCCAGAGAGATCCTCAGCATCTTCATCTCTGCTACCTCCATCTCTGCTTTCTGTCTTTTCCTCAGTGGCACTGTTTCTAGACCAAACAGGGTGTATTTTTTACAGATGTACTGTAAAAAAAATGAATGTAAGAAATGACTTGCTGTCAAATACAAGTTGTCTGTATGTACTTTTGACGTAACTGCTGTCTGTTCCAACAGTGACCTTAAAACACTATTTAACATGAACTTTATCAGACTTAATCTCGGTGTGGATAATCAGTCTCAGGTGGATCTTCTGGTGGAGTTTATTCATCAGTGTTGTGGAATTTTCTTGATAAGATGTCACACAAATGAGAATAGAAAAAATAGAATTTAATAAAGTAAAAAAAAAAAAGATTAATCTGCAGCATTGGAAGTTCATGCAAACCAAAGTTTGATCGGTAGAAGTTCAAAGTTTTGACCAAACCCCCATGTTTTAAGTATCTCTGTTGTTAGGGTGGGGTTTGTCGTTGCTAGGCTGAATGTCTCATTTGATTGGCTGATAATTTATTAATATTTATTACTAGGCTGAGCAAACGAAACATGCATTATCTCTCATCTGCATTTGCTGGCCAGAGGCTGCTTTGTTAGGATAGAGTTTGTAAAATGTATCTTTGCTTGTCCTTGAGCAGCTTGGAGTTGGTGAACAGGCTGGAGTAAAATTCTCACATCAGGGATGTTAGATAGATGTCTTGTTTCAGCACATCAAGTTAATTAAAGACACCCACTATCATTAAGATGTTTTCAAAGTGAATATTACTCTTACTTAATCTTAATTTTTCTACCACACCAGTCAGAAAGAAAAGTTTTTTTAATTTTGGTTGGTAATTTGAGACTTTTGACCTCTCACTCATCCAACAGATTTTAATTCTAACATGGCGAAGAACAATTCCTTCATTAGTCCCACAATGAGGAAATTACTATACTTTACTACACCGCAGCAGGCACCCATACAATGGCGCCAATGCTGGGAGCAACTGACGGTTAGATGTCTGCTCCAGAGACACCCGAGCAGCTCAGTGGGATCTGAACCGGCTTCTCCCAGTTAAAGACTACCACTGAGCCAACAACGCCTTCCCCAAAACAAGTCCCATCACCGGTAATCGAACCTGGGCCGAATCCTAACCACCAGGGAGGTTTTCATTTAGAGGTTTTCTGCAGATAGAGACTGATTTATGATCTTTTTCCACTATGAAGGATTTTTTTTGTATTCCATACACTATAGAGTGTTTTACACTCTATGTTTCTTTATCCAGACAGTGTCTGGATGTCAGTGTTTATGAACCAAAAACTATTGGTTTATTATTTTCTACCAGAGCTTCACCTAAACCTTTCTGTTATGTTTTTACTTTGAGAATTAGCACTGTGTTCGGATCATAAAGTTTTAACCACGTGTCTTCTGTGACTTTGGCTTTTAGCAGCTGGATCTGTTTCTGGTTGTTGTCTCAGAACCATGGTACATTGTTTACCAGCAGACTTTAAAGGTGCGTGCTTTGTCTGCAAACTCTGCTATGATTGGGGACAGATAGGACCCCATCCCAATAAATCTTTGTAGTTGATCCTTATTTTAACAGATAGAGTTCTTCTAAACTGTCTTCTATTGATTGGAACAGTAACAATGTTTATTAGTGTAACGAGCTTTGGGTTTTTCTCTTTTGTCTGTCTTCCTCCGTTGCGTTCCTCTGGAGTTTTGGAATCTAAAATGAGGTCATTTCCTGAAAGAGTGATTTAACCTACAGGTGAAGGTGGAGATGGAGGAGTTCTCTGAGGAGCTGAATCCTCTCCAATTTAACAATCAGCTGCAGGATGAGTCGGGGGACGGGATTCCTGCCTCTTCTTCAAGCGTGTATCCTCTGCTTCCCGAAGACAGAATGGTGAGAAGTGTGAAGTCAGCCCTTAATAAAAACTATTATTTTAAAAATAATTCCGTTAAATAAGTGAAATGCATAAATGTTGAACTTACTAGCCTTTATTTCTGTTCTAGGAGACAGAAGTGGATCACCTGCATTCAGTTACCCTAAAGAAGAGGACAGAAAAGAAGAAGGTTTGCCATTTGTCTCACCACAGTTTGGTACAAATAGACACCCTGTATAAGTTTATCTTCGTGTTTAATTCTATTTATTTGGGGTCAGAACACAGTAGGCATCAGTCTTCTCAGACTTCTCTCACTCCATTCACATCTTCCAGCTCATCTGGGAAGATTCTGAGGTAATCTCTGGTCCTGGATCTGCCTCTGAGTTTCCTCCCTGTGAGATGGGACCTAAACACCTCATCAGCAAGGAATCTGGATCAAATGCTAACCACATGCCTGAACTACGCTATCTAGCTCTTCTCTAAGTTGAGGAGCAGTGGCTCTAATCCAAAGTCCTTCCAGATGGCATAGCTCCTCATCTTATATTCAAACGAGGATTTGGCCTCCACCTAAAAATAAATTAAAAGTTTTAACTTACTGTAGCTCTGTTAAAAAAACAAACAAAAAAACACACATTTACATTATTTTACATCAATAAATCAACTAAAAAGTACAACAAAACAATTCATCAACCTACAGTATAAATGATGTTTCTTGATGGTTAAATTCAAGCTTATATAAAAAGTAAACAATTATGATGTGTTATGATTATGTTATGTGTTACGATTATGTGTTATGATTATGTTATATGTTATGTTGTTTTCTTTATTTCATTGATATGAGGTTGCACTGTGACCGAAATAAATAAATAAATAAATAAAAATATGTCATCAGAAGCCAGATGGGAAACTGGCTCCACATTTTACAGCCTCTAAATCTCAAACAAAACTGACCTCCTGACGTGAGACGTTTTGGGACATGTAATTGAACAGTATTGCGAGTATTATATTGATGAATCTCTGCGTTTGTTTTAAAGTAAAATATAAAATGTTCAGGGACAATAGCTCTATTTAACTGGATTTTATACATAAAATTGCATATTTGATAAATATTAACTTTGTAAAAAATATTAAGAATTTTTAGTTTATTAAATTACTTTACAGACGATTTTAGAGAATCGGGTCGCAATTTGAGCGTAACACTTTTGTACCAGCAGTAATTTGTTAAGAGGTTGTTGGGAAAGTGCTTGTCCAAACAATATTACAATATGACATTTGGGATAAATTAAACTGTAATATAAAGTAAGTATAGCTTTTAAATCCAATAAAAAATTGACTTTTCTGATGATACCAAGAGATTTATTATTTTTTGTGGACACCCAGTCAACATGTTTTTTCCAGTTTAGACTCTCATTAACAATGACATCCAGACATTTAGTAGAAGAGACTGATCATTTCAAGTGAACCAATTTTTGTTTCAACATTAGTTGGAAAAACTTTTTTTATCACTAAAGATCATGTAAGTAATTTTTTGTATATTTAGAAATAATTTATTCATTTTGAACCATCTATTATGAGCAGATAATCCTGCATTGGTTTTCCGTATAAGTGAATTAATGTTTGAATATGAGATTATTAAAGTAGTGTCATCAGCGAACATTATAGGAATGGAATCTTTAGACACAAAACATAAATCATTTATGTATAATAAAAGTTAAAAAGGACCTAGAATGGATACTTGTGGGACTCCACACTGTATATCAGCTTTGTCAGAATAGCAACAATTAAGACAAACAAATTGGGATCTATTACAGATATAATTTTGAAGCCACTTGAAGACAGCCCCATTAAAACCAAATCCTTGTAACTTTGAAAGGATTATTACACCACAAATAAATTGACTGTCATCTAAATCGGAAGTAATAGTATCAATAAAATCAAAAAAAGTTATATAAGCACTGTGATGTTTACGGAAGCCATAGTGACGCTTATAAAGAATTTAATTAATATGTACTGTATATGAAAAATAACCTTTTATATCCAATTTTTTTAGAACTTTTGAAAGCAGGGTGAAACAGATATGGGTCTGTAGTTATTGAAACATGCTCTATCATCTGCTTTAAACAAGGGGAAGACCTTTGCTACATTCAAATCTTCTGGTACAAGATTGGTACAACACTAGTTGTACCGGAGAAGATAGTGAAATAATATACTATGTTAATTGGCTTTAGAATAGAATGTTTTGTTTGTTTAACCAGAAAAGCAGAAAGACCATCATGTCCAGCTGCAGAAAGTTTTAAGTCATCTAATAATTTTACTAATATTTATCTGTGGATCTTCATATGTGATTGGCATATTCTTTACCAATTCAGAGTCAGAATGAAAAACATGTTGAATTTCTGTGCTACGTCACTAGGACTTATATACATACGTAGTTGTACCATCATAAAAAACTGAATGTATGCGAGAGTTTGTAGACATGATATTCTTTTGAAATAATTGGTTGATCACCTTCCAAGAACCTTTGACATTATTTGTAGTTGTATTTATTTTATTTGAATAATACTTTTTTATTCTGGAATTTACTGCTTTCTGTATTTCTTGTAAGTATGAAGACTAAGAGGAGTTGGACTTAAAACATATTTTTATAAAATTTGTTTTTCTTTCAAAGCATTCTCAAAAAATCAGCTGTCTACCAAGGATTGTTAGGTTTACGGTTTTGATTTTTTTCTAACAATTTTAACAGGAAAAGAATCATAAAAATATGTTTCAATTTGTTCCTTAAAATAATCAAATGCAAAGGCCGGGTGTGACTACTGGTACACTTTTCCCAGGAAGTATTACTCACCGTATTTTCACAACCAAATGGCGCACTGTACTAAAAGGCACAGTTACGTGTGCCATTTTTGTATTTAACACACACAGAAGGCGTACCTGACGATAGGGCGTGAGTTTTATATACGGTACATATCCTTTACTAAATACATCTGCCTTACAACAACAACAGCACACACAAGCAAACAAGTGTGCGTATTTAAAAATAGATTGGGAGCAAAACTGAGTTTGTTTGGCTTTATTTAAATATTAGTTACAGTCATCATAAAGTCATTTATCAAATCCATCCAAGTCCTCATCCTCTGTTTCGTAATCTAACAGCTGCGCTAAATCCAACCTAGTAGGTTCACTTTATTGGCTGCCAGAGTCACTTTCTGTACCGTGCGGCTTTTCGGAAATGATGCCGGCTTTTGCGAAAGCTCGGACATCAGTGCCAGAAAACACGTTAGCCCAAGCATGTACAAACCATTGGCAAGCTGTGGTGTAACTTGCCCAGCGGTGCCTTCCACCCTTCGTGAAGCTGTGGTCTCCTCTGGTCATCTATCGCTCCCATATCGCTCGCAGCCTTACTTTGAATGTCCGGTTCACGCTGATGTCCAGCAGTAGGAATTCCTTTCTCAGACTTACAGGAATCACAGCAAGCTACGTTCCTCTGCTTTACTTGTTTTTATTATCAATCGTTAATCACAGGCGAAATTACGATCTTTTGATTAATCTAAAAACAGATTCAGCCCAGACTGGCAGAGTGGCTACTTCTGCAGAATTTCATTTAGCCACACTAAAATAAAATTTGCATTTGCGAACGTGGCGAACGGTTAGTGTGAGCTCTGACTAGTATGGCTGATGTTATGTTCAAGAACCGACCAGCAGTTTCTGGAAATACTTTAAAAGTTTTATAACTGGTAGAGTGAATTTCAAGAATAGACTGATGCTGTCTAACCTGCTGGAGATAAAAGCATACCGTCTTTTCACGACCATAACGCGCGTATAAAAGTCTTGGATTTTCTTCAAAATGAGCGTCGTGCTCTATTGTGCAGTGCGCCCTATGTGTGTTGTGTAAAAACAAATGAAGTAGATGGACTCTACGCTTGCTGTGATTCCGGGAGGTCTGACAAAGAAACTCCAACTGCTGTAGATCAGGCCATTCAGACCGTTCAAAGTAAGGCCGCGAGCGGCATGGGAGCGATGAATGACCTGAGAAGACCACAGCTTCACGAAGGGTGGAAGCGCTGGGCGAGTTACACCACAGTTTGCCAGTGGATTGTAGATGCTTGGGCTAATGTGTCTTCTGGCATTGTTTTTCGAGCTTTCGCAAAAGCCGGCTTCATTTCCGAGGGGCCGCATGGTACAGAAAGTGACTCTGACAGTGAGGAAAAGGAACCTTCTTTGTTGGATTTAGCGCAGCTGTTAGATTCCGAAACAGAGGATGAGGACTTGGGTGGATTTGATAAATAACTACACTATATTGCCAAAAGTATTCGCTCACCCATTCAAATGATCAGAATCAGGTGTTCTAATCCCTTGGCCTGGCCCCAGGTGTATAAATTCAAGCACTCAGGCATGCAGACTGTGAAACAAGACATTTGTGAAAGAATGGGCCGCTCTCAGGAGCTCAGTGAATTCCAACGTGGAACTGTCATAGGATGCCACTTGTGCAACAAATCCAGTCGTGAAATTTTCTCGCTCCTAAATATTCCACAGTCAACTGTCAGCTCTATTATAACAAAATGGAAGCGTTTGGGAACAACAGCAACTCAGCCACGAAGTGGTAGGCCACGTAAAGTGACGGAGAGGGGTCAGCGGATGCTGAAGCGCATAGTGCAAAGAGGTCGCCGACTTTCTGCACAGTCAATCGCTACAGAGCTACAAACTTCATGTGGCCTTCAGATTAGCCCAAGTACAGTACGCAGAGAGTTGCATGGAATGGGTTTCCATGGCCGAGCAGCTGCAGCCAAGCCACACATCACCAAGTGCAATGCAAGGCGTCGGATGCAGTGGTGGAAAGCACGCCGCCACTGGCCTCTAGAGCAGTGGAGACGCGTTCTCTGAAGTGATGAATCACGCTTTTCCATCTGGCAATCTGATGGACGAGTCTGGGTTTGGAGGTTGCCAAGAGAACGGTACATTTCAGATTGCATTGTGCCAACTGTGAAATTTGGTGGATGAGAAATTATCGTATGGGGTTGTTTTTCAGGAGCTGGGCTTGGCCCCTCAGTTCCAGTGAAAGGAACATTGAATGCTTCAGGATACCAAAACATTTTGGACAATTCCATGCTCCCAACCTTGTGGGAACAGTTTGGAGCGGGCCCCTTCCTCTTCCAACGTGACTGTGCACCAGTGCACAAAGCAAGATCCATAAAGACGTGGATGACAGAGTCTGGTGTGGATGAACTTGACTGGCCTGCACAGAGTCCTGACCTGAACCCAATAGAACACCTTTGGGATGAATTAGAGCGGAGACTGAGAGCCAGGCCTTCTCTACCAACATCAGTGTGTGACCTCACCAATGCGCTTTTGGAAGAATGGTCAAAAATTTCCATAAACACTCTCCTCAACATTGTGGACAGTCTTCCCAGAAGAGTTGAAGCTGTAATAGCTGCAAAAGGTGGACCGACATCATATTGAATTCTATGAGTTAGGAATGGGATGCACTTCAGTTCATAGAATGAGTAAAGGCAGGTGAGCGAATACTTTTGGCAATATAGTGTATATGACGACTGTAATTAGTATTTAAATAAAGCCAACCGAACTCAGTTTTACTCCCGATCTATTTTTAAATATGCACACTTGTCTGCTTGTGTGCGTAACTAATATTTAAATAACAGTTTAAAGAAAACTATATAAAAGCTATATAAAACCTGTGCCCTATCATCTGAGGTGCGCCTTGTGTGTGTGGTAAATACAGAGCACACGAAACTGGGACTGCACCTTTTAATACGGCGTGCCTTTTGGTCGTGAAAATACGGTAAATAATTTTTATGGTCAACTAGTAAACATTACAGAGTGTGTGGAAAACCAAAAGATCAGAAACACATGGAAAACAATGACAACACAGACTTGTTTCATTTACGGAGACTAGGAGGTTTTTGGTTACGAGATACAGTATGTCAATAGCACAATTGTAAAGTGGTCTTCTAAATCAGCCATGTTAGCCAGGGCTTTAATTGTTTCTTTAATTTTATGTGTCTCTTGCGTAATGCATTTATGAACAAATTCTAACATTTAAACAATCGTTTTAGACACATTGGATGCTCGTCCCGGGGAGGGATCTCTATTTCGTGTGGATCCCGATGAGGTTTCTTATTTTTTCCCCACTGATGGGTTTTTAGGAGTTTTTCTTCACAGTGAAGAAGAGTCTAAGGGCTTAAATGTGCTAATAATGTATAGCTAGTATTTGTTAGTGTTTATGCAGTGTTTTTGTGTTGATACATTCCTCTTTTTTTCTTGTTTTTCTTCTTGCTGAATCTGCAATCTGAAGCCCATTGAGACAGAAATTTTGTGATTTTGGGCTTTACAAATAGAATTTAATTGATTTTTAAAAAATAAGCAGTTCAGATGATGAAACAAAAGTGCTTTTTGTTCTTGTGTTATTTGCAGAAACTTGGATGTCAAAAGAGCCCAAAACATCACAGCAGTTCATACTGTGAAGAAGTCTCCGCTAGTCCATCATGTTCAAGGAGTCATCGAAGAAATCAGAGTGGAGTCAAGGGATACAGATGTGATAAGTGTGGAGCAGCTTTTAGTCGGTCAAACCATTTAAAATTTCATCAACATATTCACACAAGGGAGAAACCATACAGATGTGATGAGTGTGGAGCAGCTTTCAGTGATTCTGGAAATTTAAAAATCCATCAACGTATTCACACTGGAGAGAAGCCATACAGATGTGATCAATGTGGCATTGCTTTCAGTCGGTCCACTACTTTAAAAATTCATCAACGTAGCCACACAGGGGAGAAACCATTTACATGTGACCAGTGTGGACATTCCTTCAGTAACTCCAGCTCTTTAAAAATCCATCAACGTATTCACACAGGAGAGAAATCATACAAATGTGATCAATGTGGTGCAGCTTTCAGTAGGTCAAGTCATTTAAGATTTCATCGACATATTCACACAGGGGAGAAACCGTACAGATGTGATCAGTGTG
This sequence comes from Neostethus bicornis, assembly GCA_902685375.1. NCBI lineage: Eukaryota > Metazoa > Chordata > Actinopteri > Atheriniformes > Phallostethidae > Neostethus > Neostethus bicornis. The sequence goes on along the minus strand of CACRXE010000002.1, from coordinate 4,290,511 downwards.
GGACGGCTTTTAGTGATTCTGGATATTTAAAAATCCATCAACGTATTCACACTGGAGAAAAACCATACAAATGTGATCAATGTAGAGCAGCTTTCAGTCGGTCCAGTACTTTGAAAATCCATCAACGTATTCACACAGGGCAAAAACCATTTATTTGTGATCATTGTGGACAGGCCTTCAGTCACTCCAGTACATTAAAATTCCATCAACATATTCACACTAAAGAGAAACTTCATGGTGATGAATAACAGAAATGTACATTTCTTTGGCACTATGGGGATAAAAAAAAGAATGGAAACATGCAACAATAATTGGTGGGGCAATTTTACTTATACGTCTGGTTTTCGGGGGAAGGATGCTTCGGTGGGTAGGGCGACCGTCCCGTAACCGGAAGGTCGCTGGTTTGATCCCCGCCCAGTGTGCAAACCGAGGTATCCTTGAGCAAGACACCGAACCCCCAGTTGCTTCTGATGATAGTGGTATGTGCCATGCATGGCAGCTCCCATCATCAAGAATGTGTGTGTGTGTGTGTGTGTGTGTGTGTGTGTGTGTGTGTGTGTGTGTGTGTGTGTGTGTGTGTGTGAATGTGTGTATGGAGTAAATGAATATTGCATATGTCAAGCGTCTTTGAGTATCCAGAAAAGCGCTTTATAAGTTCAATGCATTATTATTATTATTATTCAAAAGTTTCATATTTAACTGCGTTGATAAAACTTTAGAAGGTTTTCATTGATACTTTCCAAATGTGGATTTTTTTTCCATGTTCCAATTGAACTGAGTCAAAGCAACAGATTCAAAAGCATTCTTTGAACTCTTTTGCCAATTGTTTGTATTGGACTAGGATTTGATCCCTCAGCACAAATAGTATTATTCATGATTTTCTTTCAGGTGATCTTTTCATTAATTTTAATCCAATTCCAGGAAATGATAAATCCGATTCAGTCAGAAGAGAATTTTCAGTCAGTCAGTCACCTTCTTTATCGTCCATTAGCCGGAGCCGGAACCTTTTTTAAAACCTTTTTTATTCTAAGTTTTAAAAATGTTTAACATGTTACCATCGTTATTACTTTAGAAACTGAATGGTGTAAAAGTTTATTTATCCAATGTGGCAGCGCAAAACATAAATAATTACATAAGCGTCACATTGACAGTCATTATGCTTGTAGATAGATTTGAAATGCAATGGTCCTGCTGTTAAAGGCCTTAAAGTTTAGGCTGTAAAGTGCATGTGTCTGTTAGCAATCTCTGAGATTAGTGACTCCTAAACATAGAAGAAGTGTGTTATGTTACAGAAGGATTTTATATTAATGTCTTTTCAAATGTGGACATCCTTCAACAATTCATTGTTAAAACATCTTTAGTTTTTGTGTTTTCACCAAAACCTGGCTTCAAGGTCATGAGCAGAACAACCAAGTCAGTGTTCTTTAAATAAAATAAAATATTTTGAGATTTTCTTATTTCTTTTGGTAATTGTTAAATAAATCTGATCACATTTTGTATATTTTATAACAAAAATTATTCTGTTTTTTGTGCCTAAAATATGCTTCAATAAACATAACCTGGATAACTATAATCCTTTCAGTTTTTATTTGTTTATTTTCTATTATTCATCTTGGACAGGGTAACATGTTTTTAAACTAACATTAGCATTTTTCTGTACATCAATTCAATCATTTAAGAATCAATTCAAGAATTGCTGGTATACAAGCCAACTCTCATCATATACAGTATCACTTTTAAGTCCAGCACGTCTAGAGACAGTGGCACTGAGGAAAAGACAGGAAACAGAGATGGAGGTAGCAGAGATGAAGATGCTGAGGATGTCTCTGGGAGTGACCAGGATGGACAGGGTTAGAAATGAGTACATCAGAGGAACAGCACATGTTAGAGGTTTTGGAGATAAAGTCAGAGAGGCCAGACTGAGATGGTTTGGACATGTACAGAGAAGAGAGACCGAGTACATCGGCAGAAGGATGCTGGGTTTGGAACCACCAGGAAAGAGGACTAGAGGAAGACCAAACAGGAGGTTCATGGATACAGTGAAGGAAGACATGAAGATAGTTGGTGTGACCGAAGAGGATGCAGCAGATAGGGTTAGATGGAAGAAACTGACTTGCTGTGGCGACCCCTGAAGGGAAATGCCGAAAGAGGAAGAAGACGTCATGCTGGGGTGAAAGGAGGAAGAACTCTGTGCAGAAAAACACACCTAGTTTCCTGGAGAGTACAATCCCCACATCTTGTCATCCCTGGTTTGCTCCAACAGCAATACAGATTGGAGACTCCATAATTAGAAACATATGCTTTTGGGTTTTTTTGTCAATACAACTAGTAGTTGCTGCCCTGGTGCAACTATCCCAGTCATTCTGGAGAAACTCTGTGACTTACTTCTATTCCTATCAGTCTCTATCAAAAGAATCATTGGCTGCAGTCTGCCAGGCGGGCGCACAATCTGTATTTCATAGATGATCTTATTCTGTTTTGGGAAGGCTCTTTCTGCTTTTATCCAGATTGAATCCAATCAAACCAAATGGTGTTCACCTATGATGTCATCAAACATTCAGCACATGGTGCAATCTTCCACTCAAGATTAACTACTTAGACCAGTGTTTATCAACCTTTTTCAAGCCAAGGTACACTTTTTTTATTATTAAAAAAATATTGAAGCACACCACCAACAAAAAATGTAAAAAAAAAATTCTCTATAGTCGCCTAGATTTACATAATAGTCATTCTCCCCAAAGTGTCCTGAGTAAGAATCAAATCAGCACACTAAAATCTTTTCAGTCATGCTTTTTTATTGAAATAATTTTTATTGAGCATTTTCTCATTTTTTACAAGAACCATGTCAGAACTATATGAAAATCTGAACATATCACACAAACTCACAGTACAGCATGTATGTTAATATTTTTTTGTTTCTATTTGTTTCTTTTTTTTTTTTTTTTTTTTTTAACCTGTCCGGCGTTGTGACAAGCAGAATGATGATCTCTATGTCAAGTATTGCTGGACACTTTTGCTCTACCAGGGTCAAGCACCATGTGCCGACCCTGACAAGCTTTATTTGTTTATTGTAGATAATTTACAAACAAAATATCTGTGCTTTCTGTGCTTCTTTTGCTGGACCTGACAGGGATTACTAAGGAGAGAGGTGGGTGGTGGTGGTGGGATGAGGGGCGGGGGTGATAAAGAAGAGGAATAGGGTACAGAAGAAGAAGAAAGGGGGATAAAGTGAAGAGAAAATCTGAAGTTCACTGTTTTCAGCATCACAACAAACCTGCTGGATTATCTAAGGAGAAAAAAAAAGTACAAACAAGAGTTTAAACCAGAGATAAAACGGACACACACAACAAAACCTTCTAGAACAAATTATGTAGAACACAAACACATGTTGCTGGAGCTATAATAATATTTTTTGGGAGCAAGGAATATAGCGGACAATAAACAGTGTTATGCAGTGTGCGAGTGTGAGTGAAAGTACATGTCTGTGACTAAATTAAATAACAAGAAAAGAAAGATGTATTATGGTAATCTTATAAGAAATGACAAACATGATAATAAGAAATTATGGAGTATCCTAAATAATATGTTGGGAAGGAATGTTAAAAGTACTCCATCATTTCTTGAATCAGAGGGGCAGTTTATTACAAAGCCACTTAATATTGCAAATCATTTAAGTGATTACTTCTCTGAGAAAATTGATAAGCTTCAAAATGAAATGGATCAAATATACAATACTGAGGCAGAAATTGTGGTGTGAGGCCTTTTAGGCCTGCTTGTTTGTTTTTTTTCTCCCCCAAAACTCACAGGTGCTGGATGGCTTCTAACGGGAGGATTGGCTGATTGCTCCCAGCTGCACAGACTTACCGGTGGCTATAAAAGACCTGGTGTCACCCACAGTCTCTGTCAGGTCTTCAACAATTCTAGTGGTAAACTGACCACCTCTAAGCTGAGTCAAATTTTGATATCAGACTAATTTTCTTATTCTCCTCACAGGAACCTTCAGCCCTTCCTCGTGGCCATCCAGCACTGCCTGAAGCCGTTATCTTTCTGCTGTGGATTCCTTTGTTCAACACTTAATAAACTGTTAAACCTGCATTTGGATCCTCCTCATTCCCTCTCCTACACAACAGAAATACTAATAAGAAGCAAGATTATGGCAGGTAAACATTGTAAATTTGAATTTCTTGAAGTATCAAAGAGTAAGGTAGAGAAATATTTATTAGAATGTAAAGAAAAACCGTCAGGTATCGACAATATTGACTCAAAACTTTTGAAACATGTAGCAAACATAGTTGCTCTTCCAATTACTCACATTCTAAATTTAAGTTTACGTCAGAGTGTCTACCCCCAAGCCTGGAAAACTGTTAAAATTGTACCATTGCCAAAGAATACAACTGTGCCTTTCTGCGGCCCTAACAGTAGACCGATAAGTTTGCTGCCAACCCTGAGTAAAATTATGGAAAGAATAGTTTTTGAACAAATTCAAATTTATTTTTCACATAACAATTTAAATACAGATTTTCAGCATGCATACAGAGCTAATCATTCAACTACTACAGCTCAAATGACAAATGATTGGCTCACAGCACTTGACAATAAGAGGTT